>CM060123.1:26875844-27475844 GCA_030522415.1 Channallabes apus | reverse complement strand
CCACAGGAGTCCCCGAGGGACACGGTCGATTGCCTTCCCCAAGTCCACAAAGCACATGTAGACTGGTTGGGCAAACTCCCATGCCCCCTCCAGGACCCTGCTAAGGGTGAAGAGCTGGTCCACTGTTCCGCGACCCGGACGAAAACCACACTGCTCCTCCTGAATCCGAGGTTCGACTATCCGATGGACCCTCCTTTCCAGGACCCCTGAATAGACTTTCCCGGGGAGGCTGAGAAGTGTGATCCATCTGTAGTTGGAACACACTCTCCGGTCCCCGTTCTTGAAGAGGAGGACCACCACCCCGGTTTGCCAGTCCAGAGGCACTGTCCCCGATGTCCATGCAATGTTGCAGAGACGTGTCAGCCATAACAGCCCTACAACATCCAGAGCCTTGAGGAACTCCGGGGCGGATCTCATCCACCCCTGGGGCCCCGCCACCACGGAGCCTTTTGATCACCTCGGCGACCTCGGCCCCAGAGATGAAAGAGTCCACCTCTATGTCCCCAGACTCTGCTTCCTCATCGGAAGGCATGTTGGTGGAATTAAGGAGGTCTTCGAGGTACTCCCCCCAATGACCCACAATGTCCCGAGTCGAGGTCAGCAGCGCACTATCCCCACTATACACTGTGTTGAGCGTGCACTGCTTTCCCCTCCTGAGACGCCGGATGGTGGACCCAGAATCTCTTCGAAGCCTTCTGGAAGTCATTCTCCATGGCCTCCCCAAACTCCTCCAACGCCCGGGTTTTTGCCTCAGTAACCACCGAAGCTGCATTCCGCTTGGCCTGCCGGTACCTATCAGCTGCCTCCGGAGTGCCACCAGCCAAAAAGGCCCGGTAAGACTCCTTCAGCTTGATGGCATCCCTCACCGCCGGTGTCCACCAACGGGTTCTTGGGTTGCCACCGCAACAGGTACCGACCACCTTACGTCCAGTTCCAGTCGGCCGCCTCGACAATGAAGGCGCGGAACATAGTCCATTCGGACTCAATGTCCCCCACCTCCCCCAGGATGTGGTTGAAGCTTTGCCGGAGGTGGGAGTTGAAGCTCATCCTGACAGGGGACTCTGCCAGACGTTCCCATCAGACCCTCACAATACGTTTGGGTCTACCAGGCCTGACCGGCATCCTACCCCGCCAACGGAGCCAACTCACCACCAGGTGGTGATCAGTTGACAACTCCGCCCCTCTCTTCACCCGAGTGTCCAAGACATGTGGCCGCAAGTCCGACGACACGACCACAAAGTCGATCATCGTACTGCGGCCTAGGGTGTCCTGCTGCCAGGTGCACATATGGACACGCTTATGCCTGATCTTGGTGTTTGTTATGGACAATCTGTGACGAGCACAGAAGTCCAATAACAAAACACTGCTCTGGTTCAGATCGGGGGGGCCGTTCATCCCAATCACGCTCTTCCAGGTCTCACTGTCATTGCCCACGTGAGCATTGAAGTCCCCCAACAGAACGATGGAGTCCTCAGGAGGGTCGTTCTCTAGCGCCCCCTCTAGAGACCCCAAAAAGGGCGGGTACTCCATAAGCACATAAGCGCAAACAACAGTAAGGATCCGTCCCCCCACCCGAAGGCGGAGGGAGGCCACCCTCTCGTCCACTGCGGTGAACCCCAATGTACAGGCCCTGAGCCGGGGGGCAATAAGTATGCCCACACCTGCTCGGCGCCTCTCACCGGTGGCAACTCCAGAGTAGAAGAGAGTCCAGCCCCTCTCAAGGAGACTGGTTCCAGAGTCCAAGCTGTGCTTCGAGGTCAGTCCAACTATATCTAGCCGGAACTTCTCAACCTCACGCACTAGCTCAGGCTCCTTCCCCGCCAGAGAGGCGACATTCCACGTCACTAGAGCCAGCTTCTGCAGCCGAGGATCAGCCCGCCAAGGCCCCTGTCTTCGGCCACCGCCCAACTCACACTGCACCTGTCCTCTTCGGCCCCTCCTACAGGTGGTGAGCCCATGGGAAGGGGGACCCACGTTGCCTACCAGGGGCATGAAGCCCCCGACAACATAGCTCCCAGGATCATTGGGACACGCAAACCCCTCCACCACGATAAGGTGATGGTTCAAGGAGGGGCCAACCCTATTAATTTATGTTAACTATGGTTTATGCTACTGGTTATGTTAACCATGATTTAATTATGTTCATTCAATGAGTTATTTTTTTGAGTGTATACATTGCCTACTATATGTCAGGAGCATGATGAAATTACTGTTAAATTACATTAAACATTTGAATAAAGTAAGCACTAAGAAATTGTTAGACTTTTCAATGATAATGGAGTATCATAGACATAATTCAATTACATTAAAATTACACAATCAATTGCTATTACAGTAAATATTAAAGATTATGTTAAGTCAACATGATTCTTTCACAGAAGTTAAACATGAATGAAATATTTTGGTTTAGCAGGCAAAAATTTTGTAATTTGGCCACATTTTGATGATGTGGGACCGATGTACACATTAAAATCAAGTAAATTGAAAGGATTATTTTTTTTCAGTGTATGCGGTTGTATTTATCTAATGCTGAGACCCGCTATAATCAGATCATCTTTTATTATTAAAAACATAGAATTAAAAGAGGGGGTATTAACCTTTGAAACGTACTGTAGTCCCAATCCCTTGGGGACTTTCATAGCCATGAATTATGCTGTTGTTTTTTTTATGATTTGTTTTCACCTAACATTTAATTGATTTCTGATCATTCAAAACATTTTCTGAGCACATTTTCTCCTTAAAGATGATGGTTCACCACTATCCTTCCAGGTTTTAATAATGCGTTAACCCAAGTTTAATACTGTAGATTCAGCAATCTCCTGATGCAGGACAATAATTTGATCTTTCTGAAACAGTCTTTTGCCATGACCACAGGATATGTTTTCTGACATAGTTATTTAAGAAATGAGAAGTTATTCACTGCAAAACTAAGAGTTACAGTAGGTAACCTGTAGCAGCTGAAGTAATAAGACATATAATTTGATGCTTCTGAAACAGAGTAATATCTTTGCCATGACCATGATATGTCTTCTGACATGGTTGTTTAACCCTCATGTTGTGTTCGTTTGTGGCTCACACTCATGATGGTCCTGGTCACTTTTGACTGGAGCATTTTATTTAATTATAATTCCACAATAATACAACATTGTGTGATAATACTGTATACAGTGGTGTGAAAAGCTATTTGCCCCCTTCCTGATTTCTTATTCTTTTGCATGTTTCATTCATTCATTCATTTTCTGTACCGCTTTATCCTTATATACAGGGTCGCGGGGCCTGGAGCCTATCCCAGGAAACTTAGGGCACAAGGCGGGGTAGACCCTGGACAGGGTGCCAATCCATCGCAGGGCACACACACATACTCACATACACACACTCATACTCACATACACACACTCATTCAGACACTACGGGCAATTTGGAATGTCAATTAACCTAACCTACATGTCTTTGGATTGTGGGAGGAAACCGGAGTACCCGGAGGAAACCCACCAAGCACGGGGAGAACATGCAAACTCCATGCACACAGAGACGGGAATCGAGCCTGGCCGGGGAATCGAACCCAGACCCTGGAGGTGCAAGGTGACAGTGCTAACCACTACGCCACCGTGCCGCCCTCCTTTTGCATGTTTGTCACACTTAAATGTTTCTGCTCATCAAAAACCGTTACCTATTAGTCAAAGATAACATAATTGAACACAAAATGCAGTTTTTAAATGAAGGTTTACGTTATTAAGGGAGAAAAAAAACTCCAAATCTACATGGCCCTGTGTGAAAAAGTGATTGCCCCCCTTGTTAAAAAATAACTTAACTGTGGTTTATCACACCTGAGTTCAATTTCTGTAGTCACCCCCAGGCCTGATTACTGCCACACCTGTTTCAATCAAGAAATCACTTAAATAGGAGCTACCTGACACAGAGAAGTAGACCAAAAGCACCTCAAAAGCTAGACATCATGCCAAGATCCAAAGAAATTCAGGAACAAATGAGAACAAAAGTAATTGAGATCTATCAGTCTGGTAAAGGTTATAAAGCCATTTCTAAAGCTTTGGGACTCCAGCGAACCACAGTGAGAGCCATTATCCACAAATGGCAAAAATATGGACCAGTGGTGAACCTTCCCAGGAGTGGCCGGCCGACCAAAATTACCCCAAGAGCGCAGAGACAACTCATCCGAGAGGCCACAAAAAAACCCAGGACAACATCTAAAGAACTGCAGGCCTCATTTGCCTCAATTAAGGTCATTAACACAGCATTTCAGAAAAAGAACATCATACCAACAGTAAAATATGGTGGTGGTAGTGTGATGGTCTGGGGTTGTTTTGCTGCTTCAGGACCTGGAAGACTTGCTGTGATAGATGGAACCATGAATTCTACTGTCTACCAAAAATGAAGGAGAATGTCCGGCCATCTGTTCGTCAACTCAAGCTGAAGCGATCTTGGGTGCTGCAGCAGGACAATGACCCAAAACACACCAGCAAATCCACCTCTGAATGGCTGAAGAAAAACAAAATGAAGACTTTGGAGTGGCCTAGTCAATGTCCTGACCTGAATCCTATTGAGATGTTGTGGCATGACCTTAAAAAGGCGGTTCATGCTAGAAAACCCTCAAATAAAGCTGAATTACAACAATTCTGCAAAGATGAGTGGGCCAAAATTCCTCCAGAGGGCTATAAAAGACTCGTTGCAAGTTATCGCAAACGCTTGATTGCAGTTATTGCTGCTAAGGGTGGCCCAACCAGTTATTAGGTTCAGGGGCAATTACTTTTTCACACAGGGCCATGTAGGTTTGGATTTTTTTTCTCCCTAAATAATAAAACCCCTCATTTAAACACTGCATTTTGTGTTTACTTGTGTTATCTTATACTAATAGTTAAATGTGTTTGATGATCAGAAACATTTTGTGTGACAAACATGCAAAAGAATAAGAAATCAGGAGGGGGGCAAATAGTTTTTCACACCACTGTATGGATTATATCTTTTTTTTAAATCAACTTTAGCTCTTGTAAACATTACAACTTTTGAACTTTTTTTTTTTTTTTGTATTTGCTTGTAAGTTGTGTATTTCCTGCAGGCCTCATTTTACCACTCATACCACTCATTTTTTTTTTAGGGTAAAAAACATTATATAGATATTATTTTGCCTATAACTCATACTAAGATGAAATCTATTTTCCTGTTTATCACATAGTACTTCACTAAAATGTTTACCAAAGTCATTTTTTTTAAACAAGTTAGATTTTTAAAATTGTGAATATAAGTTCAACAAACAAAATACGTTTGTGTTCCTGCTCAAAACTGACCGGTATGATTTATTTATTAAAAACAAAAGGCCAAATGTACACAGGGAAAACGTATAAATATTATGCTTGACCCATAGACTGTATGAACATATTTACAATTTTAAAGTAGCCCTACTGTTATTTCTAGGACCACCCCACCTCCTATGGTTTTTCTCATCATCAGCCAGTTTGCTTGTACACTTACTGTACATGTTCCAGGTATAACATGTCTTCACATCACATGCCCATATCTTTATACTGTATTTAGATGGTTTGTTTGGCACATACTGCTTAAATGTCCCCTAAAACCATGGAGATGCTCATCAACAGTGATGTCAGGGCCTGTTTTATAAATGATTGGCAAGCGCTCCACCCACTTCTGCCAAACTTCCCAGCTTGTCACATTGACTTCAGGCTGCTCTTGTGTGGTGGTCAAAGCGAATTACACGTAACAGGTTATGCAAGGTCTGCAAAGACATTGTAGCGTAGAAAATTGCCTGACCAGTGTCCTATAAGCTGGATGCAAATCCTTTAGACACCACATAAAATCAACACACCCACGTAGGCTTCAATATTCACCGGGTCTACCTCTTTCCAGGTGTTTCCATACACCCTTGTCCCCTCAAGGTTTGTTTTAAGGGTTAAGGAGTCTGTGTGGAAAAGTTAAAAAACAGGACTTGATGTCATTCACTCAGGATATGGAATGTAGAGATCAGGGTTTGGTTCCATTTTATGACCGAAAGGAGACCACAAGCTGGGTCTTCTTCCTCATCAATGTCAGAGTCTTCCTCCTGGGGTTATACTCTGTGTTATCCTCAACCTCTGACTCTTCCTCCTCTAAACCCTCCTCATTATCAACCTGGCTTCTCTTCTCCTCATCACTGTCATTGTCAAATATAATTCCACAGCTTTATGTGCAGTATAAAGTGCTGACAAATACTGAACTTTTGAGTAAGACATCAAAAAAGCTTTGTATACGAAAGCTGCAAGAAAGTTTTTGATTGAAACAATGTTTCAGTTTCCTTTTTCAACAGGTGTGGTAAAAATTATGCTGTCGATATTTTCATGTACGGTTAGCCATAGTAACCAAAAAGGGGCATGAGAAGTGTGTGTGTGTTAGTGTGTGTGCACTTTCATGTGTGTGTCTGCTTAAAGCAGTGGTTCTCAAACATTTTCTGTCATTCCCCACTTAAGGGAATTTTCAAGCCCCACTTGTCAACAAAATGATAACGAAATCGGCCAAGTTTACTATTTATTGAAATATCAATTTCTAAACCAATAAGATCAAATAACACCAAGTTCAAAACAGATAAAATACACGTGCAATTGTTATAACAGGCTTACTTTGTCACTTATGTAGATTCGAGTGGCTTATTAACATGACTGGAGTGTGTTGTCTCTAAGTGTCTTCCTACAGAAATTTGTTGGGTCTCATGCTGTCTGCTGCCAGCGGTTTAAGACACAAAACACACACGGGTCTCTCCTCTGCCTCCACCATTCACGAATCCAAGCGCAACATAGGCTTCATCATGTTTTCCTTTTGGCTGGCTTTTAGGTTGATTAGGCTGATCATGTTGAATCACCTGCTTTTTTGTGGTCCATGTAACAAATGTATCCATTGACGTTATTATGCCCACTACATACAGTACGCTACTGACCCGGTTTGTGTCCTCTGTAAAGTTAGTTTGATATTCGCATATTCGCATCTCTGGCTTCAATAGCTGCGTAAATAAACCCGCATATAAGATACCCACATATATTTCATCTTACATTGTCTTTAAGCTACATCCCCCTTAAATTATACATGTTTAAAAGCATAAACACCATTATTCTCTACGGTGCAACGAATGATTTAGGGATCATCGCAAAATGCCTCACACCAACAAAAAGCTTAGAACGATATGAATCCTCCCTTTTGTTCAGCTTCAGAAGGATCAAAAAGCAACTTTGTTGCCACACTGGAAACTAAAGATGCCAGACTAGTACTGCCTGATAAAATACAGAAACGTCAGCATACACATTGGAATAAATGAGATTACATACAGTATATAATTCCGAATGTTTCCTTATACTGTATATTGTTCCCCTGCAATTAACATGCCGATGTTAAACCGTTATTATTGCCCTATGGTTCCACTTTTTCTCTGATGTTATTTTAATTTACTTGTATTAATGATCCATTTCTTTGTGTGTGATTGTTTAGTTTCGAGTGTCCGATCTTTATTGTCAATAAAGAAAAGCATGAATTACTGTAGAATAGGAACTTTCCTATTATTTTCCACTAATTTCCTTTCGTTCATTACGCCCCACCTGTCATGTCTGTATTCCCCACTAGTGGGGCATGTCCCACACTTTGAGAACCACGGGCTTAAAGACACCTGTGTGTTTAGGTGCGGGGAAGGAATGTAGAAATGTCCTTAAACTCTGTTTTATACATTAATTGTAGTCTTACCTATTTATTTCCAATGACCAGTTATTTTTGACCGGGAACACTATGAATGTATAAAAGTTCCATAAAACACACACATTTTTATAAAAATATTTAAAATTCATTTTGTGTGTTCAAATGCCATGTGCAAACAAAGTCATTAAACCTCATGAGAAATAGATGAAATTTAACGTACTTTTTTAAAGAGGAGACTGGATTTGACTGGAACACAGCATGAGGGTTAAGAGATGAGAAGATACTCACTGCATCAGTTAGGGTTAAATAACTTGTTGCAGCTGGACCATATTAATAACTGTAGTAATTATCCACTGGAAGGCTCTTAACTATTTGCTAAGTTAAATCCAGGTGGTGACTTGCCAGAGCATTGTATCTGCTTGTGCCCTGCAAGTTTGCACCCTGTCCAGGATGTGCCTTTTTATCTCTTCGGAGGATAAACCCTATACTATAGATGATGGATGGATGGACTTACAGTGCATTTACCTGTTCAGGTTTATATCACAGCAGCTGTAAGGTACATTATTTCCCTCACCAGTAAAGAAAACTGAAATTTTATTTCAGCCCTAGCTGCTAACTACTCTTTTGATTTTTTGGCACTAACTGAGACGTGGATATCTCTTCAGGACTGGCTGCCCTGTCCTCTACCTACAGTATGCATTCGCTCACTCTCCACGAGAAACTGATAGAGGTGGTGTTGTCTAAGAGATGGTTGTTCACACCTCTTCCCCTGTCTCATCTCAGTTTTTTCATCATTTGAATTTCATGCTGTTAAGGTAACCTCTCCCATTGACCTCCACATCCTTGTTATCCACCGCCCTCCTGGTCATCTAGAAAACTTTCTTGATTAAATGGGCATTCTTCTTAGCCTGTTCACTGAGATTTCAACCCCCCCCCCTCTGACAAACTCCTAGCCTCATCAACATTACACAGCTGCCTTCCCACACAGAGAGTCAGCAGAACCTCAGAACCCTCCCTCATCTCCCTTAGCACAATCTCCCAACATGACAACTGATGAGATTCAGGGCACCATCTCGTTCTCCAATCCCACCAACTGTTCAATAGACCCAATTCTTTCTAAATTGCTCCAGGCGATCACAGGAGACCTCCTACCCTTTATATAATTATCCTCAACCATTCCATTGACCATTGGTCATGTTCCTGCTGCTTTTAAGAAGGCAAGGCAAGATACCCTGCCTGGATTCAGCGGAAATCAGCAACTATTGCCTGGTATCATATCTCTCTCTTATTTCTAAAATTGTTGAACGCAATTCGCCCAGTTCTTTCTACTCATACTACTCAGGTGATTGTTCAGTCCCTTGTTATTTCAAAACTGGACTACTGCAAGTCACTCCTGGCATGTCTGCCTCTGTCCACCATGCCCTGCAGCTGATCCAGAATGCAGCTGTCTCGTTTTCATCCTTCTCAAGTTCTTCCACACCACCCCACTTCTCCGCTCCCTCCACTGGCTGCCGGTACAGTACCTGTCTGCATCAAATTCTGATGATTGCCTACAAAGGTAAAAATGGCCAAGCACCTACTTACTGTACCTCTTAGCTCTAATCACACCCCATACTGCACCATGTTCCCCCCAGCACTGCACAGCTGGTCCCATCATCTCTCAAAGATTGAGGAAGACATGCAATTAGACTGTTTTCTGTTCTGGCACCTTGGAAGTGGAATGAAATTCCTCTAGATCTCTGTACAGCTGAGTCTCTGGCAATCTTTAAACAACAACTTAATACCTATTTTCAAAAAATTTAAAATTTCTTTCACTGATGGTACTTAGTTAGTAATCTAATAACCCAGTGTAAGGACCTATATAATGACAAAAACCAAAGCATTTTTGTAAGTTGCTCTGGATAAGATAAGTCAAATGCCTAAATGTAAATGTACAGTATGGTATGGCATAATACACAGTAAAGCTTGATGGTAAAGATAAGTAACCCAAAAATTACCTCAATGTGGATTATTGTCCGTTTAATAACTGCCCAAAGTGCCTGCTATTTATTTCTATCCATTTATAGTTACATGGATCATCCACAAGACAAGTCAGTTCCTGTTATCTTTGGCTACTGAACATATTTCTGTTTCTAGGAGATTACACTAAAGGCTTCTTCAATATATATACAGTATGGTACAAACCGGATTCCAAAAAAGTTGGGACACTAAACAAATTGTGAATAAAAACTGAATGCAATGATGTGGAGATGGCAAATGTCAATATTTTATTCAGAATAGAACATAGATGACAGATCAAAAGTTTAATCCGAGAAAATGTATAATTTTAAAGGAAAAATATGTTGATTCCAAATTTCACGGTGTCAATAAATCCCAAAAAAGTTGGGACAAGTAGCAATAAGAAGCTGGAAAAAATACATTTGAGCATAACGAAGAGCTGGAAGACCAATTAACAGTAACTAGGTTAATTGGCAACATGATTGGGTATTAAAAGAGCTTCTCAGAGTGGCAGTGTCTCTCAGAAGCCAAGATGGGTAAAGGATCACCAACTCCCACAATGTTGCGCAGAAAGATAGTGGAGCAATATCAGAAAGCTGTTACCCAGCGAAAAATTGCAAAGACTTTGCAGTTATCATCATCAACTGTGCATAATATCATCCGAAGATTCAGAGAATCTGGAACAATCTCTGTGCGTAAGGGTCAAGGGCGTAAAACCATACTGGATGCCCGTGATCTCCGGGCCCTTAAACGACACTGCACCACAAACAGGGATGCTACTGTAAAGGAAATCACAGAATGCGCTCAGGAATACTTCCAGAAACCATTGTCAGTGAACACAAACCACCGTGCCATACGCCGTTGCCAGCTGAAACTCTACAGTGCAAAGAAGAAGCCATTTCTAAGCAAGATCCACAAGCACAGGCGTTTTCATTGGGCCAGGGATCATTTAAAAATGGAGTGTGGCAAAATGGAAGACCGTTCTGTGGTCAGACGAGTCACGATTCGAAGTTCTTGTTGGTAATGTGGGACGCCATGTCATCCGAACCAAAGAGGACAAGGACAACCCAAGTTGTTATCAACGCTCAGTTCAGAAGCCTGCATCTCTAATGGTATGGGGTTGCATGAGTGCGTGTGGTATGGGCAGCTTGCATGTCTGGAAAGGCACCATCAATGCAGAAAAATATATTCAGGTTCTAGAACAACATCTAGTCATCTCTTTCAGGGAAGACCCTGCATTTTTCAACAAGATAATGCCAGACCACATTCTGCATCAATCACAACATCATGGCTGCATAGGAGAAGGATCCGGGTACTGAAATGGCCAGTCTGCAGTCCAGATCTTTCCCCTATAGAGAACATTTGGTGCATCATAAACAGGAAGGTGCGACAAAGAAGGCCCAAGATGATTGAACAGTTAGAGGCCTGTATTAGACAAGAATGGGAGAGCATTCCTATTTCTAAACTTGGGAAACTGGTCTCCTCGGTCCCCAGACGTCTGTTGAGTGTTGTAAGAAGAAGCGGAGATGCCACACAGTGGTGAAAATGGCCTTGTCCCAACTTTTTTGGGATTTGTTTTTTCCCTTAAAATGATAAATTTTCTCAGTTTAAACTTTTGTTCCATGATTTATGTTCTATTCTGAATAAAATTTTGACATTTGCCATCTCCACATCATTGCATTCAGTTTTTATTCACAATTTGTTTAGTGTCCCAACTTTTTTGGAATCCGGTTTGTACATACGTAAAGATCAACCTACTATAGAAATGACTATTGCTAAGTTGTTTGAGATTAATTCATTTACATCTTCTGATTTCTATTCTAAGTCAGGGCATGGTGTTATAGAAACAATAATACAGGACGTTTGATTGTGCAGAATAAAAGAACACGATGCTGAGAGTAAAAACTCCCTTTCTTTGTCTTTATACTTCCCTGATACACTAATGCACTTATCCCTGCAGTTTACTAGTGCTCAGAAACCATCAAAGTAGAAAGTTTTCTCAGTATGCCGAAGCCATGATAACTTTGCTGGCTTTATGTCTAAGCTCCCAGGAACTCCTATAATGGCCCACACATGTGGAAATGGAAATGGAAATTGAAAAAACTGCAGTGGGCTCTGGGCCAAGATTGTAATTTCTGTATGTACTGATTTCATTTAAATATTTTCCTGCCACTAAAAGTCTCATTAATGTAAATGTCAATCTCCTTTATTCACCAGCAATTTAATCACAAGTCCCAGTTTGACTTGAACGCCCCTTGTATATAGAGGTATTTAATCTTTTTAAGCTTCTCTTGTTGTCATGGTAACCCGATACCAACCAATAATTTGTAATATCCGCACTATTAAAGGCTATAATCAAGCATTCGTTAGGGTTTCCTGTATAAATCTTAACAGCTAAATCTTTAATTACAAAGGACAATTCTAAAAACTTAAAAAGTCACATCTATAAGAAATAAATTGCATACCACTTATTTTACATGTGACAAGATTAATTTATGAGAGAATAATTATACTGTAGGTGAAAGAAAAATTTTTCTCCCCCTGGGAATCTCATCAGTGGCCTACTGTGTGCGAGGAGGTGAGATAGGAACACACTGTTCTCTCAAGATTTTTTCCGTTATCATACTTTGCAGGACAGATCTTGTCAAGTATATATCCAGATTACCGGCATGCAAGCTGCGAGCATACACAGTCCTCTGTAGAAAAATTATTATGATGACCTTGGAGCCAATAAAAGTGTCATGCACACTCAGTACACGACCGGCACTAGGACCTGGAAGTAAAGCAAACCATAGCACAATGCTCAGTCATTGAGTTCGCCCGATGTCATTTCGGAATCGTTCGTCAAACCGTGAGTACTCACTTTCCTGGTCTTGCTTTCTGATTGAGTGTGTGTTTATAGGACGCGGGTTAGATTGTGTCTTTCCCTTGCTCTTCTTTCGTGAGAGTCCTTAGACCAAATAGCGTGATTATCCTGCCTATTCATGTTTTTCCAAATTTGGGTTTACCATTCACGCAACAAAGGGCTAACCGCTAAGCTACGTCTTCTGGTCATCTCAGGTTAGTTCGTGACAGAATGACTGAGCCTTCTGCGGTGAACCCAGCGGATCATGCGTGCCTCTGCGACGTGGTAGAGCAGCATGCCATGCTTATCAACAAGCTAACCGGAGGGCTCGCTACTCTGTGCCAGAGTGTCCAAGACATCACGGCCCTGCGTCGCGAGGTTACGGAGCTCAGGCAGGAGAACACAAATCTCCGTGCGGCTGTTGAGGGCGTGGCTCGCCGGCCTCCCGTCGCGGCGGCCGCGGCGCTGCACCAACCCCCCTCCCCCCCTTCTGACATATTTCTTGCACTTCCAGACAAATGGGATGGCACGGACGGGAAGTGTAGTGTGTTTTTGACAGCGCTTGATCTGGTGTTTGAGTTCAACGCCACCAAGTACTCCACCGATCGGCTACGCATCGCTCTCCTGGTCTCGTTGCTATCCGGGCAGGCAGCTGAGTGGGCCACGGCAGTTCTACGGGCAGACACAGACACCGCCCATTCCTATAATGAATTCACCCGCCAACTCAAAAACACCTTCAAACATCCAGCGGGCGAGGTGGAGACCGATTCTAAACTCTACCACCTATGGCAGGGAGGATCGTCCGTGAGCCGGTATACAGCTGAATTCCGGACCCTCGCTGTGCAGACCAACTGGGCAGATGCCGCGCTCCGTATGTCCTTCTACGAGGGACTGGCTTCATGCGTCAAAGATGAGCTCGCAGGGGTGGAAATCCCAACAACCTGGAAGGGCTAATCCAGCTCACCCTTTGTATTGATCAGCGCCTTCTTTCTCGCCCAAAGCCAGGCCCGAGGACCCTGCCGCCTGCACCCACCTTCTCCTACACCTCACCACGACCACATACAGCCTTCACCAACTCCACTACTGGATCGGTCGGATCTCCACCTTCTGCCGTGGTTGACACCGGAGCCGGGGAACCCATGCAACTAGGATGCGCCTCCCTGACCGTGGCGGAACGCGAATTTGTACGAGGGGGTTTGTACGCCTACTGTGGGTCAGCAGCGCACCACCGGGTGATCTGCCCAATTTGTCCGGGAAACACGCAGCCCCGGTGAGTCCCAGGAGAGACTCACCGGGCCCCCTCCACATCTCCTCCACGACCAACGCTACCATCTCACTCCTCACGGTCCAGGTAAGCCACCAAATTAGGCCACAAACGGGTTTGAAGTACTGCGTTCATCGACTCCGGTGCCGCTGGTAACTTCATTGACTCTGCTTATGCCAAAAAATTGGAAATAGAGGCGTTATCCCAGCCAGTTCAAATCACTTCTGTTGACGGTCGGCCCCTTTCATCCAGCCCTATCACCCACCAGACCCAACCCATCACGCTCACCATAGACCAGTGGTTCTCAAACTGTGGGGCGCGCCCCACTAGTGAGGAATACAGACATGACAGGTGGGGCGCAATGAACGGGAGGAAAAACAGGAAAGTTCCTATTCTAATTCATGCTTTTCTTTATTGATAATGAAGAGCGTACGTTCAAAATTAAACAATCACACACAAATAAATGGATCATTAATACAAGTAAATTTAAAATAACATCAGTTGTGGGCCGGGAGAAAACGTGGAACCATAGTGGAACAATAACGGTTTAACGTCGGACAAACCTGAGCAGCGCTGCTTGAATCACAAACCTGCGCGAGCCACTGGGCAGCGCTGCGCGACTCTGACAGAAATAAACCGCGCCGACCATCAAATTACATTTTACCCCGCTGGGATGCGCACGTACAATCCAGGCATGGCAAGGCGGAAACAGTCCTGACATTTTGAATAAATAGTTTTTAAATAAAATACAGTGATTCGCGCAGGTTTGTGATTCGAGCGGCGCTGATCCACCGGGCTGCGCAAATAAACCAGATCATCACTGCGCTATCCAGATAGTCGGGCTGCGCTGTATTTGCGCAGATATTTGGTTCAATCGGGTGCCGCGGTTTCGTCCCACTTTTGATGTGTTTGGCTTCACATACACTTCGACAATGGAAGAAGACGGTGCAGCAGCAGTGAGTTTACTTACATGTGACAAAACCAAGAACGAGGAGATTGTAAAGAAAAAAGCTGCCTCGTCTGTGGTGTGGAATTGGTTTGGATATAAGAAAAGTGATACGAATGAGACGAACGTGATTTGTGAGGTACACAAGTGCACTGTTTTAACAAGTGGTGGAAACACGTCAAACCTTTTCTATCATCTGAAATCCAAGCATCCAAACGAATATGGCCAAAGTAAAAAATATGCGGCAAACCTCAGCAATTCACAGTTTTAATAAAATTACATAAAAAATGAACTTATGTAAAACAATTTCTTTGTGTTTTCATTTTTATTTATGCATTTTCAGATATAAATTGCTATATTGTGATATATATCGTTATTGAGTTAGAAAATTGCTTCTACCGTGATATTTTGGATTTTGGGTATATCATAGACCACTAATGAAGCCTATCTTGAGCTTGGATTCATGGTGGGGATGGTGGGGGCAGAGGAGAGGCTCGTGTGTTTGTGTCTTAAACTGCTGGCAGCAGACCGCATGAGACCCAAAAAATTAGGAAGACACTTCGAGACAACACCCTCCAGTCACGTTAATAAGCCACTGGATGTCTTTGAGAGAAAGCTGGCAGAATACAGACAGCAGGAGAATCACATGGTAAAATCTGAATCAGTGGACAGCAAAGCACAAATGGCTTCATTCAAAGTTGCATACAGAATTGGCCAGTGCAAAAAAACTACAAACGATTGCTGAGCAGCTAATAAACATGGGGTCAATTATGCAAAGATAAGTGACAACGTAAGCCTTGTAACAATTGCACGTGTATTTTATCTGTTTTTAACTTGGTGGTGTTTGATCGTATTGGTTTAGGAATTGATATTTCAATAAACAGTAAACTTGGCCGATTTCGTTATTATTTTGTTGACAAGTGGGGCTTGAAAATTCGCTCACCCCCTTAAGTGGGGAATGACAGAAAAAGTTTGAGAACCACTGCCATAGACCAACACCAAGAACAGATTCAACTCCACCTCACACCCATCTCGCCTCCTCCCATCATCCTCGGATACCCCTGGCTGCTGCAGCACGATCCCCTCATATCATGGAACCAAAACCGGATTCTCCAGTGGGGCCTGACCTGCACTGAACTCTGCCTACGGGCCCAGGCTGGGACGTGTTCCACGGAGTCCGAGGCCCCCGACGTCGACACCAACGCCATCCCTCCTGCCTATCATGACCTGGCTGGAGCTTTTTGTAGAAGAAGAGCCACTCATCTTCCACTCCATCGCCCTTACGACCTGGCGATAGAGCTCCAGCCGGGTTCCACGACTCCCCGCGGTCACCTCTACTCGCTGTCGACCAATGAGATGCAGGCGATGTAGGAATACATTGCCAACGCCCTTCGCAATGGAACTATCCGGCCATCCTCGTCGCCAGCGGCCGCGGGGTTTTTCTTCGTGAAGAAGAAAGGGGGCGAACTTCGCCCATGTGTCGATTATCGGGGGCTGAACAAGATCACCATAAAAAATCGACACCCATTGCCGCTAACCAACTCAGCCCTGGACGCCCTCTCTGGTGCCACCATATTCACGAAGTTGGACCTCCGGAGCGCCTACAACTTGGTGTGCATCAGAGAGGGCGATGAGTGGAAAACGGCCTTCAGCACTCCCACCGGACATTATGAGAGCCTGGTCATCCCCTTCGGACTCTGTAATGCATCCTCGGCCTTTCAACAATTTATCAACGACGTCCTGAGAGACATGCTAGGCCGATGAGTGTTCGTCTACTTAGACGATATTCTCATATACTCACACACCACCGAGGAACATATTCAGCATGTCCGGTCCGTTCTCAAGAGATTGCTCACTCACCAACTGTACTGTAAGTTGGAAAAATGTGCTTTTCACAAGCATTCCACCACGTTCCTAGGTTTTGTCATCTCGCCCCAGGGTGTGGCCATGGATCTGCAGAAACTAGAAGCTGTTCGTCATTGGCCCCTACCCAGGACTCTCAAATAGCTTCAGCGGTTTCTCGGGTTTGCAAACTTCTATCGTCGCTTTATCCGGGGCTACAGTACAGTTGCCGCACCACTGACCAGTCTAACCAGGCCCTCATCCCACTCCTTCCAACTCACTCCTGCTGCCTTCTCTGCCTTCCAAGAACTCTGTCACCGTTTCACCACCGCTCCTATTCTTCTTCATCCAGATGCCAACCAACCATTCGTTGTGGAGGTGGACACATCGGATGTGGGCGTCGGTGCCGTTCTCTCTCAACGAGGTCCAGACCAGAAGTTACACCCATGTGGCTTCTTCTCCAAGACATTTGACCCCACTCAACAGCGATACGGGGTAGGGAACCGCAAGCTCTTGGGCATAAAGTGGGCCTTGGAGGAATGGCGTCACTGGCTCCAGGGCGCCAGTGAGCCGTTCATTGTCTGGACGGATCACCAGAACCTCATCACCATCCGAAGCCTTAAACAACTCAATCCACGACAGGCACGGTGGGCATTATTTTTTTTAACAGTTTGACTTCCATCTGTCATACCACCCGGGATCCAAAAACACCAAAGCTGACGCTCTATCTCGGCAACAGGAGGAGGACACTCCCCAGGCGGACCCCGTGCCTGTCATACCAACATCATGGCTCATTGCATCCATCCAATGGGACTTAGAGACGAGGGTTCGCCAGGCTCAGGCTGAGGAGACCGGGCCGGCAGGTCCGCCGCCTGGACGACTCTATGTGCCCCAGCGTTTAAGATCTGAGGTCCTCCAATGGGGCCACTCCTCGCCCGTCGCCGGACACCCTGGGAACCGACGGACGTTGCTGTTCGTGAAGCGGGCGTTCTGGTGGCCCCCCATGAAGAAGGACATCGAGCAGTTCGTTCAGGCAAGCCCGGTGTGCGCCAGGGCCAAGGACACGAATCAACCCACCCCCGGAGAGCTTCAACCTCTTCCCATTCCTCGGCTGCCCTGAACGCACATTGCTTTGGACTTCATCACGGGCCTGCCGGTTTCCGAAGGAACAAAAACCATTCTCACTATCGTTGACCGGTTCTCCAAGGCAGCCCACCTGGTGGCCCTCACCAGACTCCCATCATCCAAGGACACTGCCGAGCTGATATTGGAACACGTTGTCCACCTGCATGGGTTCCCCAAAGACAATGTCTTGGACAGAGGGCCCCAGTTCACCACCCGGTTCTGGAAGGCCTTCTGCCATCTGATCAACTCCACCACTAGTCTGTCCTCCGGCTACCACCCCCAGACTAACGGTCAGACGGAATGAACCAACCAACAGATGGAGCGCTACCTAAGGTGTTTTGTTTCTGATCGCCCACGCTCCTGGGCCCACTACCTCACATGGGCAGAACTATCTCACAACCTCCACGTCTCCTCAGCTACCAACCTGAGCCCATTTGAGGTATGCTATGGTTTCCACGTGACGTACCATCGGCCCAACAGTTGGTTCGTAAATGTCGACGGCTATGGAGCCAAGCCAACCATGCCATCCTACGTGCCAACGCTAACTACATCACCCAACACCGCCCTCGACACCCTCCGGGACGATTGTATAAAGTAGGTGACAAGGTATGGCTCTCAACAAAAAACCTCCATCTACACACAGAATCCCGGAAACTTTCTCCAAGATTCATCGATCCATACTGCATCAGCTTACAGATCAACCCTGCGGCGCTCCGGATTCACCCAGTGTTCCATACATCCCAACTAAAACCGTTCATCACTTCACCCATGATTCCACCCACCCCCTGCTCCTCCTCCCTGAATCACTGACGGCGGTCCCGCCTACACCGTGCGACAGATCCTCGACTCGCGCCCTCTGGGCAGAGGTACCCAGTATCTGGTCGGCTGGATGGGCTACGGCCCCCGAGGAGCGGTCTCGAGTACTCACTTTCCTGGTCTTTCTGATTGAGTGTTTGTTTATAGGACGCGGGTTAGATTGTGTCTTTCCCTTGCTCTTCTTTTGTGAGAGTCCTTAGACCAAATAGCGTGATTATCTTGCCTATTCGTGTTCTTCCACATTTGGGTTTACCATTCACGCAACAAAGGGCTAACCGCTAAGCTATGTCTTCTTGTCATCTCAGGTTAGTTCGTGACAAAAAGGGCCTTTATCAGAGTGTGATGTCATCGCTCGGTCACACTGCATGAGTTTAATAAATCGACTCGCTCCACAACAATGCCGATGTCACTCCCTGGAGCTGCGTTCATGAAAAATAAAGTTAAGCCAGTGGTTCTCAAATTAAATTAAAAGAAATATAAGAGTGCAGTGGGCTTTGAGTTTATCGCTGTTTAGATCGACTTTCTTACATATGAGGTCACATTAGGGGGAAAATCCAAATGATTCATTTTAAACATAATACAAAACATGAAAAAAGCATTGAATGCATGGACACCCACTCAAACATATAAACAGGACTAAAATATGAACTTTTGTATAAAAGGTCTCCTTTAACCACTTGAGCCACCACTGCATCAAATGAAATAATAATTTACACAAAAATGAGAGAACTCTATTCTCAATGTTTTCATTAAACATTAAACATTAAATACAGTGGTGTGAAAAACTATTTGCCCCCCTCCTGATTTCTTATTCTTTTGCATGTTTGTCACACAAAATGTTTCTGATCATCAAACACATTTAACTATTAGTCAAAGATAACACAAGTACACAAAATGCAGTACACAAAGTGCAGTTTTTAAATGAGGGGTTTTATTATTTAGGGAGAAAAAAAATCCAAACCTACATGGCCCTGTGTGAAAAAGTAATTGCCCCCTGAACCTAATAACTGGTTGGGCCACCCTTAGCAGCAATAACTGCCATCAAGCGTTTGCGATAACTTGCAACGAGTCTTTTACAGCGCTCTGGAGGAATTTTGGCCCACTCATCTTTGCAGAATTGTTGTAATTCAGCTTTATTTGAGGGTTTTCTAGCATGAACCGCCTTTTTAAGGTCATGCCACAACATCTCAATAGGATCCAGGTCAGGACTTTGACTAGGCCACTCCAAAGTCTTCATTTTGTTTTTCTTCAGCCATTCAGAGGTGGATTTGCTGGTGTGTTTAGGGTCATTGTCCTGCTGCAGCACCCAAGATCGCCTCAGCTTGAGTTGACGAACAGATGGCCGGACATTCTCCTTCAGGAATTTTTGGTAGACAGTAGAATTCATGGTTCCATCTATCACAGCAAGCCTTCCAGGTCCTGAAGCAGCAAAACAACCCCAGACCATCACACTACCACCACCATATTTTACTGTTGGTATGATGTTCTTTTTCTGAAATGCTGTGTTACTTTTACGCCAGATGTATTGGGACACACACCTTCCAAAAAGTTAAACTTTTGTCTCGTCGGTCCACAAGGTATTTTCCCAAAAGTCTTGGCAATCATTGAGATGTTTTTTAGCTAAATTGAGATGAGCCTTAATGTTCTTTTTGCTTAAAAGTGGTTTGCGCCTTGGAAATCTGCCATGCTGGCCGTTTTTGCCCAGTCTCTTTCTTATGGTGGAGTCGTGAACACTGACCTTAATTGAGGCAAGTGAGGCCTGCAGTTCTTTAGATGTTGTCCTGGGGTCTTTTGTGGCCTCTTGGATGAGTTGTCTCTGCGCTCTTGGGGTAATTTTGGTCGGCCGGCCACTCCTGGGAAGGTTCACCACTGTTCCATGTTTTTGCCATTTATGCGATAATGGCTCTCACTGTGGTTCGCTGGAGTCCCAAAGCTTTAGAAATGGCTTTATAACCTTTACCAGACTGATAGATCTCAATTACTTTTGTTCTCATTTGTTTCTGAATTTCTTTGGCTCTTGGCATGATGTCTAGCTTTTGAGGTGCTTTTGGTCTACTTCTCTGTGTCAGGTAGCTCCTATTTAAGTGATTTCTTGATTGAAACAGGTGTGGCAGTAATCAGGTCTGGGGGTGACTACAGAAATTGAACTCAGGTGTAATAAACCACAGTTAAGTTATTTTTTAACAAGGGGGGCAATCACTTTTTCACACAGGGCCATGTAGATTTGGAGTTTTTTTTCTCTCTTAATAACGTAAACCTTCATTTAAAAACTGCATTTTGTGTTCAATTATGTTATCTTTGACTAATAGTTAACGATTTTTGATGAGCAGAAACATTTAAGTGTGACAAACATGCAAAAGAATAAGAAATCAGGAAGGGGGCAAATAGTTTTTCACACCACTGTACTTTTGAAACATTTATCAATGGTGTTACTTTATAGCTTGTAATTCTTGTTCTTCTTCATGTGGAGAAGAATATAAGAGACAATTAGATATCTCTACATACTGAGGTGGAAAGAGCAATAAAATTTTGTACTCAAGTACAAGTACTGTTACTTCAGTGAAATTTTATTTAAGTACAAGTAAAGTTACCATTATAAAAATCTACTCAAGTAAAAGTAAAAAGTAGCTCATTAAAAAATTTACTCAGTAAAAGTTAATGAGTTACTTTTTTTATTTTTTAAACAGCGGGGTGGGATGAGGCATTCTAGCGTAGTTCAAAAAAGATGAGCAGATATAAATCTCAAACTAGTTGTTTTTAACTGAAGGAACACCTTTGCATAATAAAGCTGTTGTCTTTCTTGTGCTTGAAAATCAAAGTGGTCACTTAAATATGGTGTTACGTCCCAGTCTAGGGCCATACAGCAAAAGAATGGTTCAGGGTTCTATTTTAAACTGTATGGAAATGGTGGTATATGGCAGAAAGAACTAGATCCAATCATTAACTGATGAAATAATGAGGTTTGTATATACAAAACAATACACACACACACACACACACACAACAGGAGGAGGAGGAGGATCAGATTCAGGGTCGACCCAGGCTAAAATAATAAACAAAATGGTATTTATATTTAGTAGCTAGATTACCTGCAAAAAAAAAAAAAACGCACACACACACACACACACACACAAACAAAAATACAGGTACCTTCCCGGACTCCCTAAACCAAAAACAGTGAAATTATCTACAAATATATACAAAGACCAACCAAACCAAGGGGACAAAGCAATAATCAAAGTCAATGGGAGGCAAAAAGTCAAAACCGGAATACACAACCAAATATCAAAACGCCAAAATCACAACCTCTTTCCCGCGTCTCTCTCCGGTTTATATACAGTATGGTCGCGCTAGTCGATGTCGTCACTCTCATGGCGGAAGCGACCGTGTAGAAGGTCAGGAAGGTGCCGATGTCAGAAAACCTGGAGTCTGGAGCGGCGCGCGACCAGGACGTGATACACACACGGGAGCGCAACAGCATAATATTTTTTAGTATTTTATCATTTTCATTCATTTATTTTTTACTCAGTAGCGAATATGATTTAAAATGTAGCGAATTACAATACTTCAAACAAAACGTACTTAAGTAAAAGTAAAATTACAGATGTTAAAAACTACTTTAAAAAGTAGAAATACACAAAAAAGCTACTCAATTACAGTAACCGCGAGTAAATGTAATTCGTTACTTTCCACCTCTGTCTACATGTTAGACAGCTAAGGTCAGGACATGGCAGGACAAGGCATTTTGGCATCTCTAACACTCCACGTCACTTTTAAGGCTGATTTATACTTCTGTGTCTATTCTGAGTTTAAGTCTATGCTGTAGCACCTAGAAACGTACACAACTCTATACCCTATGTCATACAGTAGCTTGACATTACAAAATTGTAACTAAACATCGCAATAAGTCAAACCACATGGTAGCAACATCTTTCTCGATTTCTGGAGAAATCAAGGAAAGACTAATTGAAGTCCATAAATTTTCTCTGTTGCAGTAATTTCAATAAAAAGTAATTTCAAAAAAAAAAGTAATTTCTTTTAGCTCAAACTGCAACAACATCCACCACTGTTTGTATACCATCATAAATCTCGACAGAAAGTGGCAAAAAAACTCAGTAGTGGCATTAAAACCCAGCCGCCAACTAATGGTTAGGGGGTAGAATTGCAGCACAACACAGACATACCAGCGCAAAAGTGCAAATGTTCACAAAACCGTAGGCTACTTATATTTAGGCTCTGATTAAATTTGATGCAGATGTATGAGTCAACATTTTCATCTGGACAATATTTTGAAATAAGTTTTGTGTTAATGTGGTCGTGATGTGTTTTGAACAAAGATTTGAAAAATATCCCTATAAACCAAATGAAAGAATCTAGATTTAAAAACCCAATTCAAACATCTTTCTCCATCTCCCTTCCACTTTCCTTTCATTTAAGTATTCCTCTTATCTTTATTATGAAGCCAGACAGCATAGTGTGAAAGTCAGAACATCTCGCAGTCTGCCGCTCAAGGATTGTGTCCCTTAATCATGATCGTGACTCCCAGCTCCTGCGTCTTTGCTCTGTTCTCCGCTGACAGCTCGTCGGATAAAAGCTAGGAGCTCTGGCAGGCTGCCTTGACAAAGGTGTCAGCTGTGCTTTGATTTTATTCACGTTCAAGCCTTAATAACAGGGCTTGGAATTGATCCTTTAAAGAAAAAGTAGAAGATGATGATGACGAAAAAGACAAAGGCCAGAACTAGATGAAAGGAGACGAGGCTCCTATTAAGAACGAGGTCTATTCATGCACCGTTCCGCCATTAAATACTGAGGTGATCGTTCGGAGGTTCACCGATTAACAGAGGGATGGTACGCAGACATGTGATGGGAAAATCTTGACTTACGGTCATTGCAGAATTATTGGCAACATTCAAGAGAGATGGCAATAGTTACTAGACCCTTAACACCTTACTTTTAAAACTGTTAAAATGCTACCTCCATACAGTACAAAAACAACTTCACCATTTCACCAAGCCTCACTAGAATCAACTTTTGTAGGAAGACACCCAATCTTGGTTGCATTTACAAGGAGGTTAGAGCTGGGTTTATATGTAAATATGTTTATATGTGTATATGCTGCCATGTGAATCTCTTATGAAAGTGTAGTACTGTACATACAGTTTGGATAACAATAAGTGTATTATAGTGATGTACAACAGACATGTACTGTAGATGGTTTTGAGACAAACCAGTTAATGGCACACACACCCATGCGCGCGCGCGCACACACACACAAACACACACACACCCCAATTTACTGATTGTGAGTCTCTCTCACTTTACCAATAAAGACTCACACTCACACAAGCGCGTGCGCACACACACAAACACATGGACACAAACACACCCGTTTGCCGACAAAGCCAGAGAGAGAAGAGGAGGATAAAAGGTGTTACTGTGTAGGATGACTTTCGCTCGTTCGCGCGCGCACACACACACACACACACACACACACACACCACTTTATCATTTCACACATATCACTTTATTTATTTAGTTTATGTGCGCATGGATGTTGACTATATGAGTGACACGTGCACTAGGAAAACTTTTTTCAAATTTTTGCTCGTTTCGTGAAACACTTGCAAACCAAGGTACTCGAAATCCAAGGTTCCACTGTAATTAGTATTAAAATTTACATGCTAAACATTTTACAAGTTAACATTTAGAAGGAGAGGTTGTCTCTCTCATGCCCCCTAGTGGACATCTTCTTTTAATTCTCCTGATCTACATAAAGTACGCCGGCACGTATAGCAGGTGTAGAGTGCACAAAAAATGTTCATAAATAAATCAACTTAATTGTCTGTATGCACAACTTCAGGAATACAAAACTGATTAAACTGTGCTCCGTGGACAAGATAACAAGATTATCTCCAAATTTGTTTAACATTACAGAAAAAGCTCCAGTGCAATTTCTCTCCCCAGGGAAGATTCATCAGCAGAGTAAGAATAAGAATAATTCTAAAAGCAGTATTCTGCAGGAAATCTGCACAAAGTGGTCAAAGTGTTCAAACTTTTTTGCCTCATGAGGCCAAGTTTCCAGTTTCCAGAGAACCTGCCTGGTGCAGAGCAATGAAAGAGCATATTTAATGACGTTCTTGCTGTAGATAGCATTAACATTATTAATATTATTATTAACCTTGAAAAAAAGCAATGGTGGTCCATTTGAACAACTTTCGCACACCGCAAGCATAAATATAACTACTGTGAATTTCAGGATGTGACACAGACACTATTGCCTTGGACCTCCAGGGTCGAGGGGTGGTTCCCGCCTCAGGTCTGTGTGCATGGAGTTTGCTTGGTGGGTTTCCTCTGGGTACTCTGGTTTCCTGTGACTGTTCAAAGACATGCAGATTGTCGAGTGTGTGTGTGTGTGTGTGTGTGTGTGTGTGTATGTCCTGCGAAGGATTGGTACCCCGTCCAGGGTGTACTCTGCCTCGTGCCCTAAGTCTCCTGGGAAAGGCTCCAGTCCACCCCTCAATCCTGTACAGGATAAAGGATTACATACAGTTTTTTTTAATGACGTCTCTTGCAGGGTTTGACATTTGAAAGATTCTTGGATGATACCAGATGTTTAAATGATAAAGTGCCACCCCAGGATCTTACAGTATATCGCCAATATTGGTTATATTAAATGACTCACCAGGTGCACCTCCAAATACCACAAAGCATAAGTCAGTTTTCCAAATGCATTGTCTCAACAGCTTAATAAACTTTAGTTAACTCCATGTTATAAAACATTTTTTCATTATATTACTATTTAGGTCAAAAAGTATAACTATAAATGTTGTAACAAAAATACTAAGAATACTACTGCAAATTTAATATGCACGAATATCACTGGCTTATGTGCCATTTTTATTGTGAAAAAAATAATAGTTTCCTTTGGAGTATTTTAGAATCCATTCCATGAGGGGAAAATTTTAATATGAATCTTGTAGGGAATATTTTCATTCTGGCAAAAAGATCTGGAGAGACGTTATAGCCCGTGCTGCTAACTTTAGCAAGTGAAATTGTCTTCTTTCTTTTAACCAAGACATTTTTATGTAAATCACAATGACAGAAATTGAAACCTAAATGCACAATGATGAGAAAGATTCCAGTCCTACTCCAGTCATCCCTGAGAACAACCTGCCATGTAACATTGAAGACGCTACAAATAAACTAGCGCTTTAGTATGTCTGTATGTAACATGATGTCATTTACTTTTGTACATATTGAAAGTATATAAATAACTCAGCATAAAGACCAAGATTACACACACTTAGGCATGATTTAAAGTAATTGCTATGAGCTGTTATGTAATTTCTTTTTATAATGCTTGCTGTGGTGCTAAAAGCTAGCTAGTCATCTCACAGCGCTTTGTGAAGATAAAATACTGCACTCGGTGTCTGGGTTCTGCCATCGTAATGCCGAATTTTGGCTGCATCTGTGGCTCTAATTAAAGCAAGAAACTTGCGCCTTATTATAGCATGTTTGCTGATGTACGTCTGCGTGTAGCGTGAAAATGGACCAAGCAGCTGAGATAATTATTGCCATCTTCTCTGGAACCCTCCTTTACTGATTTATCAGCTGGAAGAAAAGATGAAACACCGACCGTTGGAGACAGCAAGGCATTCACATACATCTGCAGAAAGTTTTTGGCAGTTGTATTTCGAGATAGTGTAGCTCAAGCATGAATAGTGTGAGGCTTCCTGGAAGGGAAATGATTTAATTAGTTAGTTTATTTATTCATTTATTTATTTATTTATTTTGTGTGAGCTATAATTTCCCACTTCAACCATACTTTATTTCTATTTTAGCTTAACAATTAATTTCGTATTGTTTAACAGGGGTCAGGGGTAGCTCAGTGGTTAAGGCATTGGACTATAGTTTGGAAGATCCCAGGTTCAAACCCCACAACCACCAAGTTGCCACTGTTGGGCCCTTGAGCAAGGCCCTTAACCCTCAACTGCTCAGATGTATAATGAGATTAAAAAAAAAATAAAAAAATGTAAGTCGCTCTGGATAAGAGCGTCTGCCAAATGCCAAAATGTAAATGTAAACATCTTTAAAATAAATTATTTTGATGTATAATAAATAAATATATACATACAATACATAAATTAATTTGCTGTATCCAAAACTACACTTACTACTATTTGACCTTTAGGATTTAAGATAAAATAATTTTGGTTGCTTTATTTATTATTCTTACAAATAATATCCCTCCCCCCCTCTCCCTTTTCTCCCTTATAATATTTATTTATATACATTTTTATTTATTTATAATCTTCAACTTCCTTGAGCTGCATCTTGTTGTTATTATTATTATTTAAATAATATAAATTATTTCCTATTTTTCTAATTTTCAGTTTTCCCCCTTATAATTATGTATTTTTCCTTATATTTTATATTTATTTATTTGGCTGGTTGGTTATTTGGTTGTCTGTCTGTCTGTCTGTCTATCTATCTCTCTATCTATCTATCTCTCTCTGCTTTACTAACTAATACAAAGAAATCAGATTTTGTATTGTTGAGTATCTTGTTCATGCTAAGTTAAACTTCTTTCTCTTTTTGTTATTTTGATGAATAAATAAATAAATAAATAACAATTTGCAACGTACAAATCTCCAGCCTAATTGTCATTAATATTTTGTCTTAAGAATTTAATTTTGGTTGCTTTATTTATATATTTTTACAAATAATACATTTCCCCCCTTTTTTTCTTTTCCCTTTCCCCCCTTATAGCAATATTAATTTATTTATTTACCTATTTATTTATTCTTCAACTGCAAATTCCACGCACACTCAACTTGTTATTACTACTGTATAGTAACTTAAGTGTTTGTTTTTTGGTTGTTTTATGGGGTGAGCCTAAATCTTCTTATACAGTATGCTTTCTTCTCCGGCACACTGCTGGAGCTCCCAGGCCTCTCAAACAGAGGCGGATTTATTGACTCTCACCCACTCTGTCACCCTACCTGCCTTCACCACTCTCCAGTCTGTGCCCGCATGCCAGCGGGCCACTGCCTCTGGACCTGCATGAGGACTCCTTCTCCCTTTTATCCCTTCCCCTTTTCCATAGGACCTTTCCTTATGTCTGCGTTTGCTGCCCACGCGTCAATCTCATTACAATACATTATTATTATTATTATTATTATTATTATTATTATTATTATTATTTTACTTCTCTACTTCCTGTTTTTTTTTTCTTTTCCTCATTTGTTGTTTTCTTCCTTAAAATTATGCACTTTTCCTTACATCTTATATTTATTTATTTAGTTGTTTGTCTGTCTATCTATCTATCTATCTATCTATCTATCTATCTATCTATCTCTCTCTCTCTCTCTCTCTCTCTCTGCCTAACTTAATACAAAGAAATAAAAGTTTGTAAGGTTAAGTATCTTGGTTGTACTACAATACTTTTATTTTCAACCAAGTACACTCCCTGCTCGGTAAATGGAGAGTTAATCACAGATGAGAAATCAAAAAGTAGATCGGAGAAAGTTTTGTCTTAAAAATACAAAGGTAAAATTCATTCATACCACTTCTGTTACAGTATTTTAGTGGAGAAAATATTAAGTAATTCTATTAAAATATTTAGTTTAGCTTTTCTAATTAATATATATTGTTGCAGGTGTTTTTTTTTTACATTGAGCAAAAGTGGTTTTAAAGTAGATTATTAAATCTGCCACACAACTGTAAATAACATCGCTTTGACTAAAAAAAAATAATTTCACTTAAACTTCAGGCAGATATACAGTGGTGTGAAAAACTATTTGCCCCCCTCCTGATTTCTTATTCTTTTGCATGTTTGTCACACAAAATGTTTCTGATCATCAAACACATTTAACTATTAGTCAAAGATAACACAAGTAAACACAAAATGCAGTTTTTAAATGAGGGGTTTTATTATTTAGGGAGAAAAAAAATCCAAACCTACATGGCCCTGTGTGAAAAAGTAATTGCCCCCTGAACCTAATAACTGGTTGGGCCACCCTTAGCAGCAATAACTGCAATCAAGCATTTGTGATAACTTGCAACGAGTCTTTTACAGCGCTCTGGAGGAATTTTGGCCCACTCATCTTTGCAGAATTGCTGTAATTCAGCTTTATTTGAGGGTTTTCTAGCATGAACCGCCTTTTTAAGGTCATGCTGCAACATCTCAATAGGATTCAGGTCAGGACTTTGACTAGGCCACTCCAAAGTCTTCATTTTGTTTTTCTTCAGCCATTCAGAGGTGGATTTGCTGGTGTGTTTTGGGTCATTGTCCTGCTGCAGCACCCAAGATCGCTTCAGCTTGAGTTGACGAACAGATGGCCGGACATTCTCCTTCAGGATTTTTTGGTAGACAGTAGAATTCATGGTTCCATCTATCACAGCAAGCCTTCCAGGTCCTCAAGCAGCAAAACAACCCCAGACCATCACACTACCACCACCATATTTTACTGTTGGTATGATGTTCTTTTTCTGAAATGCTGTGTTACTTTTATGCCAGATGTAACGGGACACGCACCTTCCAAAAAGTTCAACCTTTGTCTCGTCGGTCCACAAGGTATTTTCCCAAAAGTCTTGGCAATCATTGAGATGTTTTTTAGCAAAATTGAGACGAGCCTTAATGTTCTTTTTGCTTAAAAGTGGTTTGCGCCTTGGAAATCTGCCATGCAGGCCATTTTTGCCCAGTCTCTTTCTTATGGTGGAGTCGTGAACACTGACCTTAATTGAGGCAAGTGAGGCCTGCAGTTCTTTAGATGTTGTCCTGGGGTCTTTTGTGGCCTCTCGGATGAGTTGTCTCTGCGCTCTTGGGGTAATTTTGGTCGGCCGGCCACTCCTGGGAAGGTTCACCACTGTTCCATGTTTTTGCCATTTGTGGATAATGGCTCTCACTGTGGTTCGCTGGAGTCCCAAAGCTTTAGAAATGGCTTTATAACCTTTACCAGACTGATAGATCTCAATTACTTTTGTTCTCATTTGTTCCTGAATTTCTTTGGATCTTGGCATGATGTCTAGCTTTTGAGGTGCTTTTGGTCTACTTCTCTGTGTCAGGTAGCTCCTATTTAAGTGATATCTTGATTGAAACAGGTGTGGCAGTAATCAGGCCTGGGGGTGACTACAGAAATTGAACTCAGGTGTGATAAACCACAGTTAAGTTATTTTTTAACAAGGGGGGCAATCAATTTTTCACACAGGGCCATGTAGATTTGGAGTTTTTTTTTCTCCCTTAATAACGTAAACCTTCATTTAAAAACTGCACTTTGTGTTCAATTATGTTATCTTTGACTAATAGTTAACGGTTTTTGATGAGCAGAAACATTTAAGTGTGACAAACATGCAAAAGAATAAGAAATCAGGAAGGGGGCAAATAGTTTTTCACACCACTGTATAAGAACAGCCAAAGTTCCATTAAATTTTGTCCAGCCAGGTGGGTGTGATAAAATTATGTTTTAATCTGGATTTTTATAGCAACTGTATAGGGGGGAAATCCATGTCCGACCTTTTAGCATGTTTAACACTTGGCTCTTACTGTAGTTTGAGTGCTGCTGTGGATATGTTCGCTCTAATGACCTGTCCATCCATCCATCCATCTTCTTCCGCTTATCCGAGGTCGGGTCGCGGGGGCAGCAGCTTCAGCAGGGATGTCCAGACTTCCCTCTCCCTGGCCACTTCTTCCAGCTCTTCCGGGGGGATCCCAAGGCGTTCCCAGGCCAGCCGAGAGACATAGTCCCTCCAGCGTGTCCTGGGTCTTCCCCGGGGTCTCTTTCCGGTGGGGCGTGTCCGGAACACCTCACAAGGGAGGCGTCCAGGGGGCATCCTAAATAGATGCCCAAGCCACCTCATCTGGCTCCTCTCGATGCGGAGGAGCAGCGGCTCTACTCTGAGCCCCTCCCGGATGACTGAGCTTCTCACCCTATCTCTAAGGGAGAGCCCAGACACCCTGCGGAGGAAACCCATTTCGGCCGCTTGTATTCGCGATCTTGTTCTTTCGGTCACTACCCACAGCTCATGACCATAGGTGAGGGTAGGAACGTAGATCGACCGGTAAATTGAGAGCTTTGCCTTTTGACTCAGCTCCTTCTTCACCACGACGGACCGATACAGAGCCCGCATCACTGCAGACGCTGACCCGATCCGCCTGTCAATCTCCCGCTCCATTTTACCCTCACTCGTGAACAAGATCCCGAGATACTTAAACTCCTCCACTTGGGGCAGGATCTCACTCCCAACCCTGAGAGGGCACTCCACCCTTTTCCGGCTGAGGACCATGGCCTCAGATTTGGAGGTGCTGATTCTCATCCCAGCCGCTTCACACTCGGCTGCGAACCTATCCAGTGAGAGCTGTAGGTCACAGGGTGATGAGGCCAACAGAACAACGTCATCTGCAAAAAGCAGTGACCCAATCCTGAGCCCACCAAACTGTACCCCCTCAACGCCCTGGCTGCGCCTAGAAATCCTGTCCATAAAAATTATGAACAGGATCGGTGACAAAGGGCAGCCCTGTCGGAGTCCTACTCTCACCGGAAACAGGTCAGACTTACTACCGGCAATGCGGACCAAGCTCCGACACCGGTTGTACAGGGACCGGACAGCCCTTAACAGGGAATCCGATATCCCATACTCCCGGAGTACCCCCCACAGGACTCCCCGAGGGACACGGTCGAATGCCTTCTCCAAGTCCACAAAGCACATGTAGACTGGTTGGGCGAACTCCCATGCCCCCTCCAGGACCCTGCTAAGGGTGAAGAGCTGGTCCACTGTTCCGCGACCCGGACGAAAACCACACTGCTCCTCCTGAATCCGAGGTTCGACTATCCGACGGACCCTCCTTTCCAGGACCCCTGAATAGACTTTCCCGGGGAGGCTGAGGTCTAATGACCTGTATTTTATCTAATAGTTCACATTTTTACTTTAAGCTTCCCACAGGAAGAATAAATATACATTCTGTAAATTTTTGAAGGTGTACTTTTACAGTATAGTGTACACATTGTATTCTGTGTATATACAGTAAACTGTAATGTTGATTGGCTCTGTCTTACACATACAGTATAGCCATGCCGACCTCAAGGGCAAAAGAGCTAAATTGGAAAAAGGTGCTAAAAGCTGTGATATAATCTGGCACATAACTACTCATAACTTCACTTCTAACCAACATTTTTATTTCACTTATGGCAGAAATTTTACTTCAGGCAAATACCTACTGTAAGTACTGTCAAAGTTTCATTAAATCTTCTCCAGCCAGTTTTGTGTGATACTGTGACAGACAGAAAACTTCTGAGACTGGTTCCGGGTCATCCAATTTTCTCCTTAGCTGCTTTCCCTTATAATTCTATACTATTATTCATATCTCATTTATTTATTCATCATTTATTTATTTTTGTTCAAGATATATTACACTAATATTCTCATAAACCTATTATTCCTACATGAACAATTACACATTATGAGCCCTGCTGTAATAATCAACAATGATTGGTTTGCTAAGGCTCATGAGTTGGTGTGATATTGTGGTAATTAAAGTGGAGAGTTTTCTAATAACAATACTTTCAGAAGAGTGACCTTCATATTTTTAATCTATTTCCAGTTATATTTAATGTTTAATGCAGACGATTCATTAAACAAGTTAGGACTCATGTGGAAGCAAAACCAGCCTGTTTAGGAGGAAAATAAACATAGTTCATCCCGTTACTGATGAACCACAAATCCATGACTACTACTCTAAAGAAGAATGTTAGAAACCATAAAGTATTATAAAGTTTTGATAATGTAGACTCCTTCCATGAATGTTACATACACTGATTAGCCATAAGATTATGAACATTGCTGGTGAACAGCTACAGTATACACCAGCAATCTGGTGGCAGGATGATGGGAACCTAAGCCTGACCCGCAGGGTCCAGCTTGAAAAACGCCCATGTCCCCGACCCAGCCTTTAAACTTGCCAGATCCCGCAAGGGAAGCCCAAAACCTACTTAATGTTATTGTTTTTAATGCTCTGGATGATTTGAGTAACATCTCCTTAGAGAAAAATCCACATGGTGTGTGCACAAGTTAGATTCTGCACAGGTATACCATAGATGTCTTTGTGAATGAGCTGCTACTATACCTGTGATGTGTATAGTACTTTCAGATCAATCAGAATTGTTTGTTACACCTCGTGCTTTATTTCTCCATTAATTAGAATCTCGTATTAATAAGGAGTATTCCTTAATGTATAAGGGAGACGCATCTGTGTTCATATCTCATTAAATGGTAATTATGTTACACTAAGTGTCATTTGCTCTGTCTTTTAGAATGCAGTGTGTTGTTCAGAGTTGTTTTTATAGACTATAGGTTGCATGCCCAAAGGCACTCTGGAATAGGATAACGAATCAGCCAGCATTATGCATGCGCCTCTGTTGCTTTGGTGTACGCAAAGCTTCCAGGGAGGGCATATTTGATGAAGAGGAATAAAGTGAAAGACCTCACTCTTAAACACATCTCCCTGTGTCTTTCATGCATCACTGGCCTTTGAGCTATTTCTCATTTTCTCGCTATCTCCATCTCTTTCTCCTCTCATCTCTCACTCTATCCAACGCAAACCCAATCAACAGTCGGAGCTGTTTGCGAGCCTGCTAGCAAAATGGCTGACCTCTGAGCACAATAAAGAGAAAGCAAGATAGGACGGGAAGGATGAATGACAGAAAAGAGGCATGGGGTCAGATGGAGATGGAACACAAAGTGAGACGATGGAGGGTTTAGGCAAATGATGTTGCTGAAAGAAAGTAGAATGTATTAAGAAATAAAGGAAATACAGTTAAAAGGACACACAAGGTTTTTTGCTTTTTGCTTGAGCACTCGATAAACTCATGGCAGTATAAATAGTAGCACAGATGTTTGTGAAAACTTTGTGTGTTACAAAAAGTGACTTAAAAAAAGAAAGCAAGCATACAGTATTTCAGGTATTTCATCTGTTCCATTATCTGGCTGTCATAATGAGATCGGGGATTTTCAGACCAGACACCTATTTTCAATTTTCAGCTCCCTGCGTACGATGCCATCGATTTCACACTATAACCTGAGCATAGAAAAAAAAAATCCACTTTAAGAGTAGAGCCTTTGCCTCAGGTAGACTTTTTTCTTCTTCTCAATAATCCAGATTTGCTCAACTCAAACATGCCTGTTCTTCTAACAAAAATATAACTTTCATCCCTTTTTTTAAAAAATTGACACCAAGCTGCTAAACACTTTCTTTTTCTTCTCAAGCCTGATGGAATTCTTTCTCCATTTTTCATGTGAACACGTCTCACCTTTCAAAGTTCTTGCAATGAATTCAATTTCTGCAGTTCCCCTCCCCTCTCTCTCCCTCCTCGTCAGAAAAGCCCTTGCTCCCCATGGGGAATTGAAGTTTTTTTTGTTTTTTTTTTCCGATGGTGGCTTCTTTGTGCGACAAGAACACGGCATCATCACCCCACTCCTTTAACAAAACGCTTCTTTGTGTTCGAACTGAAAGCCGGTTGTGAAAGGATCTCCACTAGATGGCATGGCAGTGTCATGTGCCATCTCTCCAGCAGGATCTCACACACCTGCCCTGGAAAAGAGCAAGGAACAATAAGAAGGACAAAATATACACCGCTCATACAACAGATGAGGATTTATGCATTTGATTTATGCTTTCTGCATTTGATATAGTCAGAGACAGTAAATGGTATAGATATGGGGGGAAAAAGTCTTTATACAGTATATATATATATATATATATATATATATATATATATATATATATATATATATATATATATATATATACACTATATTGCCAAAAGTATTCACTCACCTGCCTTCACATGCATACAGTATAACCTTGCTTGACTCACCTGCCTTCACCTGTCTTCACATGCATATAACCTTGCTTGAGTAACATTCAATTCTTAATCTATAGGGTTTAATATGATGTTGACCCACCATAACAGCTTCAACTCCTCTGGAAAGGCTTTCGACAAGGTTTAGGAGTGTGTTTATGGGAATTTTTGACCATTCTTCCAGAAGCGCTGTTCACACACGGATGTTGGAAGAGAAGGCCTGGCTTGCAGTTTCTGCTCTAATTCATAGCAAAGGTGTTCTACTGGGTTGAGGTCGGGACTCAAGTCAAGTGCTTCCACACCTAACATGTCTTTATGGACCTTGCTTTGTGCACTCATACTGAACGCAGTCATATTGGAACAGGAAGGTGCCATCCCCAAACTTGGGAGCATGAAATTGTCCAAAATGTCTTGGTATGCTGAAGTATAAAGAGTTACTTTCACTGGAAGTATCCCCATACCTGTTCCAACATGACTGCACACCAGTGCACAAAGCAAGGTCCATAAAGACATGGATGAGCGAGTTTGGTGTGGAAGAAGTTGTCTGATAAATATATTGTTAGTTCAGATGAATAAATAAAAATAATAACAAATTGCCAATAAATTCATCATTTAAAAAACTAAGAACAAAATATCAAAACTAGAATACATTAATTATTAGGTAGAAAAAACACCTGAAGAATGAGAATTATAATTGGAATGGAAAAATTATTTGAAATATTTATGTTTTGATTATTTACACAAAAACAAGTCATGCAAAAATAAAATAAAATTAAACTTGGTAAAATAAAAATAATTACAAAATACAATAAATAATAATCATAATAAAAATAGAAAAAATATTAATGCATTTACATTTTAGGCAGACGCTCTTATCCAGAGCGACTTACATTTTTATCTCATTACACATCTGAGCAGTTAAGGGCCTTGCTCAAGGGCCCAACAGTGGCAACTAGGTGGTTGTGGGATTTGTACCTGGTATTTTCCGAACTGTAGTCCAATGTCTTAACCACTGAGCTACCCTGGCCATGCATGAATGTGAACTATAAAATAAAACCATAATAAAAATGTGTAGAAAAAAGTAAAGTAAAAAGTTTAGTGAATCAGTTATATAACAAAAATTGGTGCCAATGTGCAATATCATCCTATGATTAATGATTATTTACAAGTTTAGTGTGGAGTATTATATCTGAAATATTGTATCCAAAAATGTTCAGCATGTCCTCAATGACCTGTGGCCACAAAATGGCCTGAAAAGTGCATTTTTCACTCTGCACATGTTTATGTTCTGCCCAACACTCCTCCTCACACAGCTCTTTGTTAAAAAAAAAAAAAAGTGTAAACAGAGAAATATGAAGTATCCCAAATTATACTCTCTTCCTCATTTTCCATAACCATAACAATCCTGACCTGTCCGTTCGAATCATTCCGGAGAGCTCGGTTTCCGGCTAAAGGCTATTTAATTTCACAGCTTATTCTCTGGTTGGAATTGATTCTGGCGAGGACTCGATCTGTGTGTCAGAATACAAATTCAGGCTTTCCAGCATTGTCAATCGAGTGGCAGCCTAATTTGTGATGAGCCATTTCATTAAAACAAGTAATGTAAAAGAGGAAGAAGAAGAAAGAAAAAACGCTGGATGCTTGAGCTGCCGTATCTGTAGAGGAGTACTGTGGGATTATTAATGAACGGTTGAGAATTAAGTGTGTGCTGAACTGCAGCAGCGATGATGCTTGTGGTTGTTATTTTAAAATGACCTTCCAGTGCTAACGAGAACCGCTCTGCACCGTGACTGACCGTGAAATGTTTTAATAAGTAGTCATTGTTTTTGCATCTCCTATCCTAGGATGAATAACTCTTTTTCACACTTGTGTATTTTTAATTGACTCATTTGGGCTGAAAGTTTTGGCATGCATGGTGAAGTGAGGTGTGATAGATGTTTTTGAGCGCCGGGCCGGTCCAGAAAACCAATTCCTGCTCCTCTAGCGGTCGCATAGAGGCGTGAAATGCTCTCTGTGCTGCAGGTCAGATCGCAATAACAAGAATGCTTCGATTTGTTGCGCTACTTCCTGTCTTTACTTTTGTCAAGATTTCTTTCACTGTTTGAGTTTTGGCACCAAAAAGAAAATACCAGTGGGGAAAAAAGTAAAAAATATGATTTTTTTTGCCTCACCTCTAAGCTAGCCTAGAATCGGTCCTGGACACACACCTGGTTCCTATGTTGTAAGGGTTTATATACTGTAAAATCCTAGAAGGGTTCCCCTGAACCTTCAAGGTGTCTGAACTCTGTTGTATGGCTTTAAACCTGTATCAATAGTTCCAGAACTGTGATTTCGAGTCATTAGTACAAATCAGAGCAGAATTTACACTTTTGGGTTCATTTGCTATTTGGTTTCATTTCACAGATTAAATCAGCACCCCCCCCCCCCCCAAAAAAAAAAAGTATAAATAAATTGGCACAGCTGAACATTTATTCATGCAGAAATCAACTAAACTCACTTGAGCATAGCAAACACAGAGCCACTGTTCGATTCAATAAATGAGTGGATAATTATATAAACAAAATGTCTTTTGTGCTGCATTTTTCTTTATTTTTGTTTGTCAGTCTAAATCTCTAGAACATAGCCCCTTTCTTTAGTTGTTTAGCAGCCCACATCTGCCAAAAAAAGAAGAGAAAAGAATACAAAAAATCACTACACCACAAAGCACATCGAGGGTTTAATTCACTTGGTGGAATTCAGTCAAATCATAGTCGAATTGCTTAATCGTTCAATTAGAAATGGACAGAGATCGTCTTACTCATTCAGACCTGAGTGTGATAACTGTGTTCTTAACCGCTTAAAAAACAACACTACTGCTTAATTTAACCAACATTTAAAAAAACAAGGTAAAACCTTGATCAAAATTTTGACATATACAGTATGCATGGCAAATGTTTTCTCATCTTATCTGTGCGGTTTAATTTCAAATGAACTGAATCTACAGAATCATACCCTATGGCCAGAATACCCAAGTAAAAAAAAAGTATGCTAAGTATATTAAATCCTAGCGTGCCAAAGCATACTTAAATGTACTTGCAGCCAGACTAATGACTAGTATACTTGAAGTTTGCTATTTTGGAACAACTAATTTTGTACTAAGTGTATTTAAGTTGTAATTAAATTGTACAAAAGCACAATTTTAAGTGTATTAAGTATACTTTTGTGTGCTAAAGTGGAACAACTTTAAGTATACTTTAGTACACTTAAAGTATATGGCTGTGTGTGTACTAACGTACATACCTGACAGTAATTATTACAATTTAAGTATATATTTAATGTATTATAAGTACATTACAGCTATTTTTTACTGTATTACAAATACATGATTAATGTACTATGAGTATATTCTTATTGCAGCAGTAGCATGCTGTTATACTTCTAGCCAATTACAAATACTAAAAAAGTACACTTTGTGGTTAATACAAATATACTTTATTGTATCATACAGTACACACAACCTTCTATAATACTGGAGCGTTTTTCGACACTAGCAGGGAACTTGGAGGATGAGTGAGTTTGGTGGCTACCCAATGTAATGACACACCTATTCAGCTATTAGCTGGAACTGGAGAGCGGTAGCAGAATGCAGCACATACACACGGAGAGATAGCACACATGCACACATACTCAAACTTGGCCGAAGCCACTAACCTAAACACACGTCCCAGACAGGGTGAACACAAAAAGAACACCTCCCGCAAGGCACTACGGTCGCAAGCCGCCGCCCCGCCCACAATACTGTACTGCAAATGTGTTACCAGTACATTAAGTGTTTAGGATAATTTACAAATGCTAAATGTATTTTCTACACAATAACATGTTTTTGAAACACATTACATCAGTAATTATGAGGCAGACTTTATTCATGAGTTCAACAGATTTAATTTGCACAAGGTTACAAAAAAGCACTACTATAGTTTATTTGTGCTCAACAAAACATCAGGTTGTCTTACAAACACACAAACTAAAATATAAACCTGGTGTGTGAACACAGACAGACATTAGTATTAGAATCTACAGGTACAGTATTAGTTTAAACCTGGTGTGTGAACACAGACAGACATTAGTATTAGAATCTACAGGTACAGTATTAGTTTAAACCTGGTGTGTTGATTCACAGAGACTGAAAACAGGCCGAGAGCTACAGAGCCATTATACCACAAGCAAAGTACATAGCACATTAACAACAACACATTAGACAATACAAACTAGATTAAAGTATGTAATAAAGTATGTAAATTTAAAACCGTTAAATTTACCTCATGCCGATGAAAATAAAATAATAACGATACGAACTAACGCACGCGATGATGCAGCTTCAGCCGTTAATTCAAACTAGAAGTGGAGAACTGGGGAGCCAATCAGAGAACGGACAATCCGAATCTGTCCGCCTCCAGCTCTGATTGGCTGGTGGGGCGCCGTCTAGTCTCCGGTTGGCTGGAATAGTCGCAAAGTTTACAACCCTGCTGCAGTTTGTGTGTCGCTTTATGACAGTGAGCGGACAGAAGAGTGAGGAGTAAAAACATAAATTATCTTGAACTGCAAAAGTGATTTTGAGCGCGCAGGAACGAGCTTGAGATCGCGCGCGTGAGGGAAAGATTCAGCGTGCAAAAACGAGTCTAAAAGCGCGTGCACGACAGAGTAGTGCACTCAATATAAGTACATTTACATTTAACTGATAATATACTGAGACTACCATATATTAAAATTTGTATTCTAATATATACTTTCTGTACATTTGTATAATGATTATTTCGAGCATATTTTACCAAAAATATATTGAAAAACAAGTTTAAATAAGTATACTTTGGAAATTAGACCAACCTTTCACTTAAAGTATTATAATACAATTATTTTTTAAGTATATTTAAAGTTTAATTCCAAAATTTGGTAAAAGCATGATGTTAGTATACTTTTTATATATTAACTGATGGTACAACTTTTTGTTAGTATATTAGCAGTGTATTATCGAGGATTTCAATATATTTGTAATACACTAAAGTGTATTTTTTTGTACTGGGGTAGCAAACACTGTAGCATAAAGTTGAAGAGCACAGTAGAAAGAGAAGAGAACAGCAATGCAATTTAGATTTTTCTGTGTATTAGCAAACTAAATGAAGTGTAATATTTCTGCTTTCATCCTTTAAGGTTAGTGTCTGCTCTTCTGCATTGTATTTAATTTAATAAAATGAAACCTTTGCTACAGGATTTACAGGAACTTTGCCTATAAGTACACTTCTGGTGTAACTACTGACTCATTACCCAAGCTTTCTCCGCAAGCACACCATGCATTTACCGCTCGGTTTTTGCAATAGAGAAATAAAATGATTTGAAGTGAAACACACTTTGTAGTCTGATAGCTTTCTATCGAAACCAGCATTAACCTTTTAGCAATTTGAGCTACAGTAGCTCTTCTGTTGGATCGGACTTCACCAGCCAGACTTCACTTCCCAGGTGCATCAGTGAGCCTTAGCTGCACATGACCCTGTTGCCAGTTTGCAGTCTTTTCCTCCTGGGACGACTTTTGGTATCTCCTTCCCACACCAGACCAGGAACATCCCAAAAGAACTGTGGTATTAAAGTTGCTCTGACGTACTGTAGTCATTTTGAAATCAACGTTTGTCCCTTGTCAAAGGCACTCAAATCCATATCTTTGCCCATTTCTTTCTGTGTCAAACATGTAACATTCTGAAAAAAGGTTCACTTTCTGCCTAATATAACCCACCTACTTCCAGGTTCCACTGCAACAACATGTTGTAACTGTAGTCACTTTGACTTTGACAGGAAATATGTATAGAAGAAAACATTGGAGTTGTGGTATTAATAGAAAAATAATCCATGGTAGGATGGTGGGATGTCTACTGACAAAAATCTATATATATTAATGGTACCACTTTCAACTTTTCTAATAATAGCACACGCTGAAGTGTTTTATTTTTTGGCAATTATTGCCAATTTACCAATAATTATACTTTTACATGTCTTAACATGTCATACTGTACATCTGTTCATAGTTACCTTTAAAGTTGTTTTTGTTCACTTTCCCTTTCTTTAATTAAGTAGAACTAATAAAAATACAATCACACTTAATAAAAACCTGTTATTTATGTTACAAGCAGAACTCCAAAACTAATCAACACCTTCTGATTCAACATTTCAAAAGCACTGGAGTATAAATCTGCTATGTATCTCTTTCACATTTATATAAGATTATACTGTATACTGTATTTTTACACTGGCTTCCTATTTGGACTCAGAAACGCTCATCAGCTCACACCTACACCAACCAGGGAAAATCAGCTCTCCATTTATTTATCCCATGAAAGCCGGTGACATTTTGGCCATGCCATTAACTGATCACCCTCTGTGGGGCCAGGTGGGGGAGAGAAGAGAAAGGAGAGATGAGTGTGGGTCTGACTCACACTGTCAGGGCCGTTTCCGCAGTGAGAATTTTAATAAAGCAACTTCTCAATGTGTCACAGCCAACACTGGCCCTCTTTCCTAATATCGCACTTGCGATGACTTTATGTCCAAACGTCCCCGTCTGGGGTTGTCGCATCAAGATAGTTGGAAGCATTTTATCTACCCTCTAAGGAACTCTTTTTTTTTTTTTCCTTATGAAAAGAACCCAGTCATTGCACGTCCCACAGCGCTTCTCTGCTCCGTGCTCGCTCCAGTTCAAGTGAAAGGAAGAGATGCGCCGAATGACAAGTGTGCGAGGTCAGGGCAAGCGAGATCTGTCATGTCTGAGCCAGCAGGTTCAGCTTAATACTGATTAATGTTGCCCTGCTGCATGGCAGGTTCGGTCAACTTGTGTATGACGGCCTGAGAATAAATGAGAAGTAGAAAAGCGAGCGGTCTGACTGTCGCTTTAGCTCATATCAGTGATTTGATTGATTGCAAATCATTACTAAATCCTACTGTTGGTCCTCCAGGCCACGTTAATAATGCATCAGGATACAAAAGTAGGTCTCCTGAGAGCAAATCATTTTGCATGCCGGGATGCTCTGATACATTTTATAAGAGTTTTATGTAGATGAATGCCACCTTGATGTATGACTTTATTTATTTATTTATTTATTTATTCATTCATTCTTTTACATAGCGTTTAACTCAACAGACTAAATATTGCTCTGGTTGGTTGCAATGTTACTCTGTGACTAAAACAACCAAGTCGGATTCTTAAAACAGTTCTTCTTTATCTCATTCTATCATCAAGTATTGAGTTCTTGTCAAAGGAATCAAAATCACATGTACTGTAAAAAAGCCTGAGGATTATTTCTCTAGCTGTTGCAATACGTCAATGCATCCAATAAGTCCAAGGTGCTGCTCAACCTTGATAAACTAATGCCAACTGATTTTTATTAAGTGTTCAATGATCTTTCTGCATATCAGACAAGCACCAGAAAAGCAGATCATACACTCAATAAACACTGCTAGTCCAATAAGCTACAATCTACTAAAAAAATAACTAGAAAAAATAACCCCAAGAAAGCTCCATTTTAAATTGGGATTTATTTACAAATTTTTACATTTTGTAATTGTATACATTTACAAAAAATGTCACATACATCCATACAAAGCATAAGATACAGATAAACACTTATATGACTGTGACATAAAAATAGAAAACTTCCACAGGAAAAAAAATTGCACTACAAAAAAAAATGACATACAAAATACAATTAAGCTAAAGATTTTAATTAAGTTTTAATTAAAGCAGGGGTGGCATGGTGGTGTAGTGGTTAGCACAGTAACCTTGCACCTCCAGGGTCTGGGTTCGATTCCTGGCCAGACTTGATTGCCGTCTCTGTGTGCATGGCGTTTGCATGTTCTGCCCGTGCTTGGTGGGTTTCCTCTGGGTACTCCGGTTTCCTCCCACAGTCCAAAGACCTGCAGATTAGCCTAATCAGCGTTTCCAAATTCCCCATAGTGTGTGAATGAGTGTGTGTATGTGTGCTGCGATGGATTGGCACCAGGGTGTACCCTGTCTCGTGCCCTAAGCCTCCTGGGAAAGGCTCCAGGTCCCTTCGACCCTGAAAACAGGATAAAGCGGTATAGAAGATGTGAGTGTGAGTGAAGAAATAGGAGCATATGTTTTGAAACAGGCTGCAAATTGTATATAGATACAATTTAAAAACTGGTTGTTTAACTACATTAAAAATACCAAGAAGCTCTGAGTCTTTGGAAGCAAAATATAAAAAATAGGAGGGTCAAGACTTTTGCAAAGTACTGTATTTTTGTACTTTTGCGTAAGTATGAAAGTATAAAGCAGAAGCATGATTGAAACAGGGAGTATAAAATGATAAAGTTGTGTCAGCAGCAATGTGATTATCCATGGAATAATGTGCAAGATAGTCGTCCTTCTTATATGCAAATTAGAAAACGTGTAAAGGAGATATTGTGGATCCGAGTGGAGTCAGTATGCAACTTCAGCGCAAATCAGCTGCAACTACAGCTCTAACACACACAAACACACAATGGTGGCCAGAAGGATTAAGACAACATACAGTATGCCATGCATTATAGTTTTCCCTGTGCACAAACTAGGTGATGTCACTAATTAGTTCCAGTCTATCTAGCTGAGGACTTGGGCTAATCTATTGAAAAACTGGCTACATGATGATGGTCATATGGAGACCTGGGTCATCTCCAGATTTAAAGCCAGTAGCAAACTGTTGGATAAAGGTGAAGAAGGCAGGAGCAGTCAAGAAACCATTCTGCACATGATCTTTAGGAAGAAATCAAGCAGGCATGGAGACACAAGAGTACTGCAGACGTCTTTTTGACTACGCCCAGCCAGATCCAGCATGGTTTGAAGAACAAAGGACTGATTATTGATTGTTGTATAGCAATTTCATTGCACAAAACAACAAATTATTATCATTAGGTGTGTCGAAAAAGGGGGATTTTTTTGTTAAGACCTCTAAAAAGCCACGGATGCTGGCATCACACTATGATGTGATGTCTTAATCTGATGTTGTTCAATAAAATGTCACTCAATATAAAGTCACACAGAAAGTTATTAAGCACTTTTTAGCTTAACCCAGATAGCACAGGTACGTCGCGGAGACGTCTGCTAAAGAGCGTATCATCTGGTAAATATCGTGTTTGTTTTTTTATAGTCGTATTTTGATCGTCTGTAGATCGCCTGTTTGAGCTGTTAAATGATACATCGTCTTTACGTCTATATGACGTATCTTTATCATCCGAAATTTGCTGGTATGTGGACGGGAAGCTGCAGCATCTATGACTTGAATTATTTAAGGGAAAATACGTGATTTTATTTTTTTATTTAGTGGCGGAAAACGGGCTTCCATAGGTTTATTCAGAAGAATGACATGAAGAAAAAATATCTGACGTTAATTAAGTGTAATTGGGAAAAGACTGGTATATATTTATTAAATTATTGTAATTGTTTCTTTTAACTTACGGCTTCAGCTATGAGGAATCCAATCCTTCAGTCTCCGACAGAATCGGATGCTGAAAAATTCATCAAAGATTTCCTTCACTTGGCCCGAGGGAGGATGTAATTTTTTGGGCATTTAAGGGAAAATTACATTAAATACAAGGTCTGTATACACAGGTTCACTCACATAAGTCACTGAAAAATTATTACTATACTAAACATTTATTACTGTTACCGGTTAAGGTTACACACAAACTTTCAGGCTGGTCTGAGGTATCATAATTTAGCCAATAGCTGCTATAGTTAGCCAAAGAACCCCACCTGTGTATGAAAGAAACGGCTAAGATGTCTGAGCTTCTTATCTTTCTCTATAAAATGTTTACAGGGTTACGAAGATGGTGAAGTGATGAATGAATGCTAAACTGTTAACTGTATTGCTAGCATGACGCAGGCATTTAGTTAGGTTGCTAGCGTTAACAACAACACATCTTTCTAAATAGAAACGAAATAATGAAATAAATGTCACCTGCTGTTTAGCGATGTTTAGTCACGTTATTTTGGTTTAAGATATTTCTTGTATTTTTAATCACACTTAAAATACCGGCGTTTATATCCGCGTGCTTAATCTGCAGTTCGGTTCTGGTTTCGTTCTGTTGTCATGAGTTGTGAAGCGAGAAGAAAAAAGTATAAATATTGTTCATTTGCTAAATTAAGTATCATGAATTTTAATTGAATATCTATCTCTATATTTTTTCACAGCAGTTTGTGAATGAAAAGTGTGTCTGCATCTGACTTCAAGAGTTTCCTGACCAACTGTATCTAACGGTCATATTTAAAAGTCATAATGAACAGTTATAAAGAACAAAATGTTTCTGTTGGTGTTGAATTTTTTTTTCTATGATTAATACCTATTTGTGATGTTTTATGTTTTGTACATCTTTTCAAATTGCTGCTGATGTAAAACAGGGTTTTTATTAAATATAAAATAAAAATCTCTGTTTTATCCTGTTCGTCTGCTTCCTTGCTTCACAGAATTCTGTTGACCATGGTTAATTATAATTAACAGAGGGTATATAATTAAAATATTGGGAGGGGAGTATTTTAATAAAACGATGTCTATCCGACATGAACCATACATTTGGAAGATGTATGAACATCTGATTATCATGGTCTAAAGAGCGAATCAGGGATGTTTTAATTCATTTACGTCTTAAATACGTAGGCTAAGCGTCGCCGGTTGCCAGATGAAAAAGATGATGTCGCATAGACGTCTCTGCGACGTGTGTGCTATCTGGGAAGTTTAAGGCATTGTCATGGCGCAATATAATATCACACGATATTATAATATCACACAGAAAGCTATTAACCACTTTTTACCATAAGTTTATGGCATCATCACAGCTGATCTGTGATCACAGCTGAGATATCAAAAATGATGACACTGGCCCAGTTTGGTTTGAAGAAAACATGAAAATCCATCAGTTGCGTTTTGCAAATGAACTAAAATAACTGACTTCCTGTTGAGTTAAGTCCATGACGTGCAATGCAAAAGTTCAAAGAGCTCTAAATGTGTATGTGCTTACGTTCAAGTATGTATAATCTCACGTGAGGGCCCTTGGTTACACCAGACTCTCAGGCGTACTAATGCAACATAGCTGGCCCTCACACACTATGATGACATACACTAGGGCTGATGTAATAGAGCTTGGGCCCTAATCTTGGGCTTAAAACTGTATTATCCCTGCAGTGTGACTTTTTTCCTCACCCACAACTTTCTTCACACATAACTTCATACCTACAGTTGTGCATTATTCTGAGTATTGTTTAACTCAAAATAAAATGGAAGGAATAATCTTATCTTGACATTACATTACATGTATAGAGACATTACAAAGGGAAAAAAATCTTTAAAGTAAGTAACATAGGTCATTGATGCTTCTGGAGATGATTGTAGCTACAGTAGAACAGCTAGTTTGCTAATTTTCACATAGCTAATACAAAGTCTGGATGTAAATCAAACAATCAACCAAACAATTGTCATACTGATTAATGTGGTATTAAATGATGCGTTAATCAGTGTGAAATGATTTGTTTGTTTGCCCAGAGGAAAATTATTTTTGAAAAGAGCTCTCAAAAATGTATCATTCATGTCTCCGAGTCAACTATGAGGTCTGTGTGAAACCAAAATGAGACTATAGTGTATTTCTCCTGTAACTCATTTTTTTCTCCAGGAAAAAAAGATGCACAAAATCTCAAACTAGTCTCATTTTAAGTTTCAGAAGAGGTCTCTTCAAGCTCTCAAACAATTCTCAAACAATTCTCAACTTTTGTATATCTTTTTAATCTCATGCAGAGAAATCGGAGAGCCCTATATATGAACTCAATCTATTCTCATCCCAAAAACTCAGACTTTATTTATATCTGACTTTATTATGCACATAATTTTTTAGTGATTAATTTTGTATTGTATTGTTATAGGATGACTGAACAGAATGACTGTAGACTTCTGGTATTAACCAAATTATATTTTTGTGAATAACATGCAGATTCGGCTAATTTGAGTTACCAAAAAATAGCAAATGTGAACACAGAGAAGCAGAGACTCAAATACATGGTTCCCATTTTAATGAATTTTTCATGCTTGCCCAAAATTTTACTTTCAAGACATTTTAAACAGAAATCTATTTAATAAAAAAAATCAGGTTATGTAACATTAAAAAACATCTAACAATATCTTGTGAATTACTACAATTTACATAAAGCATACAGTACACATTAAAATAGCTTATTACTATAACAGTTAGACAATCATTAATAATACCAGTCAGTTCAGAAATCTATAACTTGAAAAGATAGCATTTCAGCTGTAAAGTAAAACTGCCCAAATCCCTATACTCAATGTAATAAATTTAAATGTACTTATGCAGGCCAAACATTTTACTGAGACAATTACATTTGCCTTTATCTTTCTGTCACCATAGTTAAAATTTCAAATAACTATATTTTTCAGAAAACTTTCAACTAGGCTGTTCGGCTCATTGGCTCTTCTGTTCAAAATGTATTCTATACATTGACAGTTTACTTTTACTTTTAAGAACAAGTTGGCCTAACAAAACCCCAGTAAGTAAAACACAAAAACATTACGTTTTGGTGAAAAAAAAAGTTTATTCTTCTATTTTTAAAAAGTAGCAAAGATTAAGAGTTTTCACCTTTCAAATGCACACACACAAAAGAAACTATATTAAACATTTAAATGTATTTTTTTAACCTTTTATTTTTATTTTTTTTATTTTTACATTTTTAGTTATTACCTTTCTTCTCTGCGCTTTGTGTATCTGGCTGAAAATAGAGAACAATAATACAGTTAATATCCTTTTTTTTTTAATACATCTACATAAAACTAAAAAAACAAGAAACCCTGCAATAAATCCCCCTTCATAAGAATGTTCTAAAAGAGGTTTTGATTTATTTTAATGGCCATTCCAGAGGCTAACAGCCGTAAAACTGAGCTGGAATATATGCAGATGCTGTTCCTACTTTTTTGTCAACACCTGATTCATATAAATGCTTTAGATAAAATATTAGGCTATAACAACAGCTCCAATAACAAAAAAATTACTTTCTTACCTTTCTTCTGTATCTTTTGCAAGTATTTAGGTGGACCTTGACTTTTCTCCTCCAATGTGAATCGTACATCTGTGTCATTTTATTAAGTGTCAACTGTTCATCTGAAATACTTGACAATATAAATAACAGACATAAAAGTTGCACATATGTTCAACATAAAAATGTATTTCTAACTTTTACATTTTACCCTTCCTATATCGCTATTGCAATTAATCCATAATTACTGTGTAATAAAGTAAGCAGACAGGCCACAAATAATTATAAAAATATATAATAAACAACATTAAGTGTCTTAGTAAGGTTTTGTCACTATGCACAAAAATAGACTCCATCATTTAATATTAGTTAACTATTAGCATTTATATCAATAACAGTTTTATTATTAAATTATAATTACAGTTTTATTATCATATTTTAATTTATTTAAACTTCCCAGTTGTCCTATGTCTGAGTACATTCAAATGAAAAAGAAAATACTAAGCTACACTTAGTAACAAAAGACTTACAAAAACAGATTATTAATTATGTGGCAAAAGTAATCAATAGCTCACTCACCTTACTGAAGGTGCTCAAATTTGGCACAAAGATGTGAACTTTGAACCCTCCAGGTGATCTGGGCACAATGACAGCATACGAAATTTCATTGGACAGCAGCGCAATCCATTACGCAAGCTGCGTCCTGATTAGTTAATTATACGCGTAAATGATACGCAAAGCAGCACCTTACAGAAAGAGGTAAGCCAAGTCCTTATTAAATGTAATTTGAGTATGACTTTATAATATTTTGAAGGAAAGTGTTTGTTTGTTCTGAAACATTTTGAGGACGCGAGTCCCATACGTGGCAACGTTAAATAATAACTTTTGCTAACCTTTAGCATGCACCACCTGTGGCTCTATAAAACTAACTTTACCGCGTTTGGTGGAAAATTGGTGGAGCCCGCACACCTTCAGAAAAAAATATTATTTGAAGTGGTCGCCAGGTTCACTTAAATTCCAATAAGGACGCTGGCCTTGACTCATCTCTCGTTTAATTAAAGTACGGGAGCGCATAGACGCGCGCGCGTGTGTGTCGGCGTACATTTAAGATGCGGCTCATTTTACAAAAAATTTAATAAAAAAATGTTGTGCCTCATTTCATAAACACGTCCTGAGATGGAAGTGTATACATTAACTTACAGTATAAATTAACTGACTATACTTTAACAATCCAGGGCCCGGTTTCTCGATAACGCACACTATTCGCGTGCTAAGTAGACTCTTAAGATATATCTTACGTTAAGTGATAACTTTTCTAAGTGTACTGTATTTCAGAAACTGTCTCTTAGGAGTCTTCTTAAGTTGCTGCCTCTTACGTCCGACGTTACGCGGCGCTGTCTACAGTGAAGGTCCTGAATTAGCGGACATCGGTGGCTCAGGAATCGATTTTTCACTCCTTTTGCATGACAGCGTTAAGAAAGACGGCACTTTCTATACAAATTAAACATTGCACTAAATTCTTTTAATAGCGTTTATTTCGACATGGGTTAACTTAACAATAACATGCCATAATAGACAAATATATTAATTAATATTGATTAATTAATTAATATCGCTAATATTTTCATGTAACATGTGAAACGAACCGTGTATACAATCATAGTTGATGGACAAACAGCTGATAACACTCTTCACCAGCTTCACAAACAATGTGAAGTGTCAGTTGTTGGGGTTGTATAGCGCACTTATGGAATGAATACGATGAGATGACAGAGTGGAGGTTTAATACCCCTATCTCACCTACGCGGGGCCGTAAGTGCAGTTCATCATGATTCAGCGTTTTGGTGCTGTTATTACGTTTCCATTTTACCAGGCAAAAAAATTAACATGTTTAGCATGTGGAAGCTCGCGGACCTTGCAGATCTTCGCGGACCGTCGGGCGCCGGTCACTCGAGGCGGATCACGGTGCCTAATACCCCTCTCTCACCTGTGTGGCCTGACTCATCTCCGTGAGCTGCCGCGATTGCCCACGACGTTCCTTTAACGTTCCGCGAAGTTCTGCAAGGTCTGCAAGCTTCCGCGAGGACCAGCAAAAAATTAAACGTTGAATTTTTCACGCGGAAAGATGGAAACGTAATCACAGCGCAAAAACTCGGGGTGAATCATGATCAAGCCTACGGCCACAGCGCGAGACCGTGCAGGTGAGATAGGGGTATAACACACCGCATCTCACAGCGAGTCAAACCGCATAAGTGAATAGGGGTATTAAACATTACAATCACCCAGAAAAATGAATGGATGCAGGGATTGAAACTCCCATGGTTATTTTCTCATTTAACTAAATCAAATTTCAGAAAAATAAAACGTGTCAAAAGAAAAACCCATAAAGTCATGGATAATGGCTAATCATTCATTCATTCATTCATTCATTTTCTATACCGCTTAATCCTGTGTTCAGGGTCGCGGGGGACCTGGAGCCTATCCCAGGAGACTTCGGGCACTAGGCGGGGTACACCCTGGACAGGGTGCCAATCCATCGCAGGGCACACACATACACACACTCACACACTACGGGCAATTTAGGAATGCCAATTAGCCTAACCTGCATATCTTTGGACTGTGGGAGGAAACCGGAGTACCCGGAGGAAACCCACCAAGCACGGGGAGAACATGCAAACTCCATGCACACAGAGACGGGAATCGAGCCAGGCCAGGGAATCGAACCCAGACCCTGGAGGTGCAAGGCGACAGTGCTAACCACTACACCACCGCGCCGCCAATGGCTAATCAATGAAACATATTTTAAACAAAAAGCAGAGAGCAGCTGGACATCGGGACGGGGAGCGTAAGTACGACGCGTTGGTCTGGCACGCGCAGGTCTGAGCAGCTCAAGAAGCTCCATAATCTGTTGCCTTGGAAGGCAAAACTTTTATTTAAATATTTTTTTTTAATAACGACCACGGGGAAAATATGAAAAGGGCTGAAGTTTTGTCTAAAGGAAAAATGTACATGACCCACACGGCTCCACGGACCACGCCGTCTTCAGTTTAACACAACACCACGCTCGCTGCCAAATTATTCGCCACCTGTTTAATATTAATTGTGATTGCCAATTTTAATGCATTAGTCACATTATGAAATAGGCTAATTAAAAGTCACTCTATTAGTTCTCATATCAAATAAAATAAAATTCGTAAACAGGTCTACAGTATATTCCATCATTAATACGACTTTGATAACGTGCCATAATGTGTTTCCATGCACCGCTGATTTATAAAGACTGCTGCTCAGTGGCGGCGACTAGCGTCTTGAGCTGAAACTACGCTAAGTATGAGTTAAGATTGGTCCAGTCCAACCTTACGAACGTGTGACTTAGCTAAGAGATACTTGGCGTAAGAACGTTTCAGGAAATGCGCCATAAAGTTAAGAGAGAGGTTAAGGTACAACTTAAGAACTACTTAGCGATAAGAAGCTTTCGAGGAACCGGGCCCATATCAAATGTTAGACTGTCTATGGATTTTTATCATGTCGAGAATACAGTATTACACGGCAGTATTTTATTGCATGGCATCTAGTATAGTATTAGGCGGTACCCTTAATATAGTAGATTGTTGTTAACATGCATTAAAATAAAAAAAATATATGCGAAGTATAAAACGCGAAGCTTGTTTAAATAATTTTATTCTTCCTCGTGCAAAACGAGTGAAGCTGCATTCGAAACCTCCATTCTGAGGAAAGATGCGGTGCACGCAGAGGTCATGCTCATGTTCTGTGGAAACTTTTATCTTTTAAGCTGTTTAAATTTTTATTTTTAAGTTTAATTACAAGTAATCTAGCAACACAGCGCTTACAATAACCAGACTATGAATAATCTCTCAAAAGTGATAGCACATCATTTGAACTAACTGGGTTATGCTGGGGTTTCAGCAAGGGCACTAAATGGTCTCCTACATAACTTTTGTTCTACATGATGCATCAGAAAACCAAATGCAGTTTGGTTGCAGTGTTTGATGTCTAAAGCCAAGGAGGACTGTACTAAGATAAACACACTCCTACAGTAGATGGCATCTATTACCACTAGATTATTATGAATGTATCTCCAGGCACAATCATTAGGTTATGGGCATTTTGGTCAAGTAACAGTAATTTTAATCCGGGTGTGTTTATCTGTGTTTTAGTAAGACAATTCTTAAATCTTTAAAAAAGGTATTACATTGTTAAAACCTGCAGAAACCATGTGTTGCCACATTATAAAAAATACAATAAAGTAGCATGTTTTTAATTTCACTGATATATTAAACAAAGATGATCAACCTATTGCTTGTTTAAGAAATCTGAAACCGGGAGAAGTAGTATTGGCACGGTGGTCTGACAACAAGTTCTACAGTGCCAAATTAAAAAGAGATACAGCTGCTCAGAGATTCTATAACCGCTCATCACTGCCTCCAGCAGTTCAGTCCACCTCTGCACAGCAATGCCTAAATTCTTTAGGGCACGGTCTCGCCCAGCAACCAGCTACTCCGTCAACTCCACCTCCCCTGTCACCCTTCCAGCTACCCCATCAACTCCACCTTCCCTTCCACGCTATCAACCACCCAGAGATCACCTTCTCTGCCATTATACCAGCCACTAGCCACCCAGTCATCTCCACCCCTCCTGCCATACTATCACCTACAGTATCAGGTACCCCATCAGAGTACCAGTCTTTCTTTATCCAGCCTCTTCTAACCATCCACAGCATCACACTGCACAGCCAGTGTCTTTCAACCAGTTGCAACAGAGGCTTGTTTTAACAAATTCAGCTGAGCATCGGAAGCCAACAATTCCAAGTAAACTTGCAGCCAAAGAAAGTTTTTATAAAATGTTGTACAGTCCCATTGAACCTGAAAATTGTCCTACAGAGAAGAGCACAGCTAATAGTTCTGAATACGAGAACTCAAGCTTTAGTTCCTATGCAGCTAGTTCTATCAATGAGATTGCTCCAGTACCAGAATATGGAGAACCAAGTGTGAGAACAAAACCAAGGGGTGACTGAGCATGGAAGCCATGTGAGGCCTGTAAGCCAGAGCTGGCAAAATTAATGGAAGAGAATGAGAAACTTGAGGAGGTGCTGTGTAGTATTGGTAAGTAATCCCCACCCCCCAATATCCAATCCAATCTGATATCATATTGAATATCAGCATGTTAATACAGTATGTGCTTGGATCCTACAGGCCTCCCCTTAGCACCCTCCTCCCCCCCCCCCCCCGCCATGGACATGGCCATGACGCGTCTGATTAGAATTCCAGTGATGCATATAGTTAAGTGTAATTAATAGTAAATGACGATGCACTCTTGCATTGTAATTACTAATATATATTTTTTAAACTACAGTTTTAAGTAAACTAATTTTGGGCATATCATGTGCTTTATTTAGAAAATATTAAGAGATTTAATCGTAATAAAATCTTTGTTTTTAAACTTGCTGTCCCCCTTTTTTTTATTTATTATTATTTTTTTTTACTTCTTTCTGTATCCCTCTAAAGTATCAATTTAATTTCTGTTACAGGTGGTGAACAACTTGAGGCATTAAAAAGTTTTCTGGAAAAAGTTGAACAGCTACAACCTCAGGCTGGTGGTATGGCTAAATAAAACAGATCTGGAAAGCGAGAGCTGTATTCAGAATCGGGTCTTTTTCTGTCCTCTATCCGTCTAGCTGCAATCCATGCAGAGGCCCGGAAGGACTGCCTTCGCTTGTTTCATCTTCTTGAGTTCTTTACTGCAGCGGAGTGCCAAAATGCAGTGGCATTTGGGAAGCACGGAAAGGTGCCAGAAGGGAAAACAGTCCTGGACAAGTCCAAAGTCAGTGGGATCCTAAGTAAGTATTTCTATATTTGTGGTTCCTTTTTTGTATTGTTTTACTTAGACTTTTTCTAATTTTATTGTTTACAATAAAATTTTTATTTTACAATTTATATACCACTAGTCAAAAGTTTAACTCCATAGTCTTTTTTGGGTTTTAATTTCTTTCTACACTGGCATCCAGAATATGCAATAATCTCTTTGAACAGTTGGTATTGAGATCTTCTACTTGTGAACTGTAAATCCTTCATAACGGCTCTAATCTGAGGTGCTGTGTGTGTGAATTGGTAAATTTCTGAGGCTGGTAACTCTAAATGAACTTCTCCTCTGCAGCAGAGGTACATTTTGGTCTTGCTTTCCTGGGAAGGTCTTCATGAGACACAGGTTCATCATGGTGCTTGATGGATTATGCAAATGCACTTGACAATACTGTTCTTGCAAGAACTGTTCCAGAATGGCTAACCATCATTTAATAAATTAATTGATTGTAATTGTTACTTAATCACCTAATTCCAAGTGTTATTTCATAGATTTATAATCACCAGTATTATTCTAGAATGTATAAAATAAATACAAACTTTTATTTTTGGATACTGTATTTCTTCATACAACATGGCAAAGGGTTTAGAGCCAGAGAACAAAACTAAGGCCCACAACATGGTCTAGCCCTATACTGTGACTCAACGGACATCCCTTATTTATAATTTTCTTAAATTTTATTTCTATGTACAACGGTCATGCCTAAGGTAGCTTACACTAGTGGGCTTCAACACGCTGGTTCAGAACAGTTCATTCCACTGTCCAGTTTGAAGCATCTCTACCCATACACAGACTGGTGGCAATTAATTTTCAGAAGGTTTTTTTTATTATTATTTTTTTTTTAAACGAAGCTTCAACTAAATAAGGTGCTTTATTGACATGTAACCAACCATAAATATATTCAACCTCAAGAAATGGAATTTATTTTAGCTGCTTTGATTCATGCCCATATCGGACCAATTTGCCCATTTTTATGCCTCAGAAAATGCATGTAAGAATTTATTTGTACTTTCTTTTATTTTTGCAGCATACGTCATGCGCTGTGGTACCCTGGATGGACGGACACCGGTGGAAAAAAGTAAAGCCAAAAAAGCTTTGATGAACAAATGTCTCATGAGTGCCTCAAAGACTTATAATTTTTTGAATGTAGCACACTGGAGGAATGTACAAAAAGCCCTCATACAAATACTGCTTGCTGTTCCAGTATTATACAGCTGTACTGAATACTGCTACATATGCTGTTCTAAAAGCAAAGTCTTATGAGTAGAACATTTTGTAGTTCAGGTTTTCAGAATGAATACGTCGGATTAGCTGTTGCTGTCCTAAAAGTTGATATTAGGTAACAGACTCAATTGTGATCGCTCAGTTAAAGTACAATGTTTTATTTTTGTTAAGTATAAAACCAAAATCTTAAGAGTTTAATTTTTTATGATGCAAGTTGTCAAAAGAAAGGAAATGCAGTAGAAGGCACCGCTGACTGGGTTGCCATGTTTTCTGTACAACCTGACAAACTAACAATTTACATGTGAAAATGTTATATATACACATTTACATGTGTCTATATATTTTGTTATGGGGCCATTTCAAATAAAGCAAACTTGTTTGTTTAAGCATTTTTGTTGAGCTATTGATTTATTTTTAATTCATTTATTAGGTACACTTGGATACAGAAACTAATGTCCTTAATTTCATTCATTCATTCATTCATTCATCTTCTATACCGCTTAATCCTGTGTTCAGGGTCGCGGGGGACCTGGAGCCTATCCCAGGAGACTTCGGGCACTAGGCGGGGTACACCCTGGACAGGGTGCCAATCCATCGCAGGGCACACACACACTCACACACCCAATCACACACTACGGGCAATTTGGGAACGCCAATTAGCCTAACCTGCATATCTTTGGACTGTGGGAGGAAACCGGAGGAAACCCACCAAGCACGGGGAGAACAGTCCTTAATTTATTTGTGGATATATATATATTATTATTATTATTATTTTTTTTTTTTTTAATCCTGTTAACGTTGATTTAGTATTTTGTAGTCTATAAGTCTTGTTCAACTATACTGGGTCATATTGAAAGGTTTTTCCATATTTTGTCAACTATACAGTAAGTTTAATATAAATTGAATTAAATTATTTGGAACACCTATCGACAAAGATCCATTACAGTTCAATAGAACAATCACATTGTAATAAACTGCAATAATAATACAAAGAGGTACCTAAGTAATTTTTTGGTGTGTACCACCACATACACATTAATTTTATATATCACACCTTTCTCCAAAGCAGAAAAAAAATGAGCCATTAATAACAGCGAGGTTATCGCCATTTCATCTCAAGGATGACTCCTGTTGCTAAATGTCTTGTCTCACCTGTTTCTCCTAGTGAATTTTAGGAGAAACAAACAAGAAATGTATGAAACTAAATAGAAACTAAACTGAGGTTAAAATGAGAACTACATCTTTGTCTCCAGAGTTATAGAAGAGCAAGCTTTGAGCAGTAAAATTTTCCTCTGGGTGGTTCCTCCGATGAGTTTATGTACAGTACACACACCATCTTGGGATGCTAATCTGCTGACACAGAAGATAATACAAGGCAAACATAAAACAACCAGCTATGTTTAAAATATTTTATCAGATCACAATTGTTTAGCAAACTATAGCAAATCATGTGCTTTGCATTTTGCCTAATATGTTTCCTCATTGGAAATTAAGTAGAGGTTGGAAGTACTTAATTAAATTTTTTTTCAATTCAATTCAATTTTATTTATATAGCGCTTTTAACAATGGTCATTGTCTCAAAGCAGCTTCACAAAAATGAAAGAAAATTTTCACAAAAAAAATAAAATAAATAATAATAATAATAATAATAATAATAATTTTAGAAAAGAAAATAATTGGAAGTGTGTATGTGTGAGAAAAAAGTACTTACTAAAAGTGCTGTCATCTATGAGAGACAAAATACAAGCGATGATAAGAGTGTATTAGCACATGTAAGTGATTTGGTGTCACTAATAGCATACAGCATAACAGTGGTTTAGAAGCCTAGGCAAGGTTGGGATGCCTGTCTATCACAAAGCTTGCAGTAACCATGCGGCCAGTTTAGGGGGAGCAAATATTAGATATATTATTATTAGAGATAATATTTTTTTTTTTATGACAATGTCTATACAATAGATTATACATTTACTAGAAACTTAATAACAGATGCAGAAGTGCTTTTAAACATTGGTTATACAAAAGTTAGTTCTGACTGATACAAATAGTGATAAAGGATGAAAACAGCACGGGGATGTTTTAACTATATGTGCTCCAGTCTGTGAAACAGCGGTAAAAGTAATAATTTAGTCAATTACTTTTTTTCTTCATTAATTCTATATACTGTATGGTTTTATGTATAAAAAAGTATTTATTTTATCACTCAAAAAAATTACTTTAGCTGGGCTTTCACAGATTGTGTCACTCCATATGACTGCTTTCTCTTTCTGCCAGTCGCAGAAGGATGTGTTTTACACATAACTTATTTTGGTGAAGCAAAATAAGAGGTTAATTAAATAAACAAATCATAATAAATGGTGTTTGTGGAACTGTTAAGCATAAAAGCAATATCACATTCGAGTTCATGCTGTTGTGCTGAATATCAATGCTATAGCTATGCTATCTTCAGGACAGGCTGTGCTCTTATGTCTATGAGCGTATGACAGCCATGCTGATCATAACAGCATGACCTTGAGTGTGATATTGCTTTTATGCGTAACAGTTCCACAAACTCAATTAATTATCAACAGATTATGATTTGTTTCTTCAGTTAACCAGTTATTTTTGAGAACCCTCCCATGTGATATTGCTTAATATTATAGTCTCGATTGTTCTCTTTTTAAACTCAGGCAGCTTTTCATTTCATGGTGATGTAAAACTGGCTTGACTGAATCAAGTGTTCCAGCAGTTCATGGCAGGCCTGTGTTTTGGTGGCTCCTTGTTTTTTCCTGACTATCCAAATCTATTTTTAGCCAAGTTATTGGGAGTTTGTGGCAGTTTTGGCAGGAAAAAACAACTTCATCAGGCATTACTACATGGTGGACCGTGGTGACCCAACCAAGTGACAGTTGTATCTGGACCCTGAAGCTTTTCTGATAAATTTGAATAGTTAATGTACAAGTAATCTAGTGCATTTTCCCCTCGAGGTGGGCACAGCTACACATCACTTACAGTAACAGAGCCAATCAACATAATAGTTTACTGTGTATAGACAGAGTGTGCGGAAGAAACAGAAACGAAAGCTTGACAGAGCATGAATTACTCCAAGAAAAGGAAAGAAGACTATGAAAACCTTCAAGATGAATGGACAGAATGTTAATGGACAGATAATCCAGTTTGTCTCATGGCTCCAAAAACCGTGGGGATGATAAAAAGCTGTAATGTAAAGCACCACTATAAGACAAAACATGGGCTATTTGAGCAAATATATCCACATAAGTCTCAGGTGGGGGCATGTAAAATCCCTGAACTAAGATTCCGGTATGACAGAGCTTGCAGAGTGCTTTCAAATTCAATTACAGCCCAAGATTTTGATTGAATTCAATACAAATACAAGGAAATACTGTATAGAAGGCCATCAAAGTTCAAACTGTTCACACGTTTAACATAGTTTAATAGATAGATAGATAGATAGATAGATAGATAGATAGATAGATAGATAGATAGATAGATAGATAGATAGATGATAGATATCTGTCAATGTGTTTTCTTTATTTTCATGACCATTTACATTGGTAGATTCTCACTGAAGGCATCAAAACTATGAATGAACACATGTGGAGTTATGTACTTAATAAAAAAAAAGGTCACCACAGTCAATGGACCAGAACCCAATAGAGGCCAACAAGTGCTAAACACCTCTAGGAACTCCTTCAAGACTGTTGGAAACCATTTCAGGTGACTACCACTTGAAGCTCATCGAGAGAATACCAAGAGTGTGCAAAGCAGTAATCAGAGCAAATGGGGCTATTTTGAAGAAACTAGAAGATAAAACATTTTTTCAGTTATTTCACCTTTTTTTGTTAAGTACATAACTCCATGTTCATTCATAGTTTTCATTCATAGTTCATATGTTCATTCATAGTTTTGATGCCTTCAGTGAGAATCTACCAATGTAAATGCTCATGAATATATATATATATGAATCTTATCACAAACATTTAACAAAAAAGAAAATGTTATTGACCAGACATTCTGAAAATTTAATTCAGTACCCCTGTACTAGAGGGTCTCCCTACTAGCTTCATGCAATTCAATAGATTAAGCAATTAAATCAATCTTTTGGTAATTGATGTATCAGTTTTTGTTTCATTAAAAAAAAAAAATCACACTTTTTATATTGTTTAGGTGTTGTTTGTTGTTTTTGTCCATTTTGTTTTTTACTCACAAATTACTTACTGTACACATTTTAAACAGTCAAAAATTTTACTATATACTACAGCTTTTGCAGAAATAAAAACAGATTGCATCTTTGGCAAATACTCAAATTTTGAGAGAGTGTCACCTTCTTCTTTTGAGTTTATTAGCAGTTGGTGTAATATCAATACCAACTTAAATGGAGTGCAGAGCAGGAAAAAAACATTATCATTGTGTACGAGTTATGACATGTGGACAACATTTCAGTGTTTATTATGTATTTTTAGTAGTTTTTAATACTTTAAAACCTTTATGAAGCTTGAGACAAATCAGACAGCCAATATACAGTACTGTACGTAAGTGCTACAGAATTGGATCAAAAATTGCACTGTACAAAAACTGACCTGATTCAAATCAGCAGTCTTCCTCTGATCTAGAGCTACTGTATACTCCCTAGTTAAGAAAAAAACATAATTGGTAAAAACTACCAATATTTCACATAACTGTCCATTTGGACACTTAATACACTGTCTATTTGACCAGAGGATTTGGATACTTTATACAATGTTTATTCTACCATAGGGTTTCCTACAGGAACATTAAGTAAGTAGTCTCCTTTATGTAGTCTTGTTTAGAGAATGTCTTCTTTATGCCTTCTTATTTTTACTGAAAAAATATCTGCCAATGACTGATTTGGATGATCTTTATCGGTTTAAGAGCGTAAAACATTTAAAAATTGGTTTCTAAAATAAACTAGTCCAAAAAAAATCTATCATTACAGTATGTGACTGTCACACATGAGAGCTCAGTTCTAACTCAAATAAAACATAAGGAAATGAATTACACTATTCTTTGCTGTATGACTAACCTCCACTTGCTCAGCAATCGTTTTTTTTGTTCCTTCACCTAGCGACATTTATAAGCCACATAAATGCTCGCTTATGCTTGCTGTGGTGTAAGCCATGGTGAGCACAAGTGAGCATTTATATGGCTTATAAAAAGCCTTTTTTTATGTTCCTGTATTACTGTCGAAAAAGGCACTGGATTATTTAAAATTATTATGTGTCTTGCAGGCAGCTGAATTCATTTCTGCTACCAGGTATTCTATTATTTCTAGGTCCACATGTAGGCTGTTTAATGCAGCTGATCGTTTCTCCTAACCTCAGCTTTATAAATTCACAGCGACCTTTTAAAACAGCGGGCATTCTCATCAGTTTATTGAGCTTGACAGAAGCTGTCAGCAACAGAGTGAATGACAGAAAGAGATAGAGGCAGAGATATAGGGAGAATGTGGATCCCTGATTCCCTTCCTCCCTCCCTCAATCTATCCTTCCCTCCCACCCTCGCTGTTGCTCGGTCGGTCACTTGCTCTGTCCATCAGCATGATGATACGGAGCTGAAAAGGGAGCGAGATAAAGTGATACGCTGGTCTGAAAGAGGTAGAGCATGTGCAGCTGAGAGATAGCGGGAGATGATGATGCCGACCAAGATGGAAGGAGATAAGGAAGGACAGATAGAGGAAAAGAGGGGAATGAAGAGCAGGTAGAGAACTGGAGGAACTCCCTTTAAGAAAAGGATAGTCTTGTTTTGCTGTGCTGTAGCTCGCTCATAGCTATACATCGAGAGAGAGAGAGAAGAGGGAGAAGTGGAAAGGACAGGAGGAAGACAGCTTTCGACATGTAATGAAAAGAAAAAGTGGAGAGCGAGGAGAGCGAGGATGGAGAGAACCGCCGAGAGTTCATGATTGACAGCAAGAAAGACAGAGAGAGAGGTAACTAGAAGCAGTAGGGATAGAGAGCCTGCAACTCTGTAGTCCTTTTGTCCTCTTCTGTCATCGGTGCCCACACTGAGGGGGCTGCTGTGCCCATATCCATTCATCCAAGCAGGCGAAGGGCAACATTCAGGGTTTTTTTACTCATCAGGAGGGTTTGTATGCGAGGGCTGGGGGTAGGCGGCTGATGGGGGCTTCTGCGCCGCACTCTGGGGAAAATCCTCCTCCTCCGCCCACGTTCAAATAAGAGACGTCTCCCACTGCTATGTGTCACTCAGCCAGCCAACCAAGGACATCCAGGCACAAAATGTCTCAAGCCTGTCAAGAGTGACTGAGCTCCACTCACTTCTGCTGCTGGGGGCGAGCAGGTGGCACGCTCTCAGGGAATAAGGATCTTTTTGAAAAGGGCCGCCGGGTTCACAGACTTTGCTTCAATGTGTTTTTATTTTATTTTATTTTTTACAAGAAATAAGGATATTCCAGATTGGGTATATACTGTATGCAGACTACATGCGTAATTTAGGGAGGAATTCATAACATAACTGAATATGAATATTATCAGCTACAGTACAATCCATTGTATATACATATGACTTATTTTACTAAATATATATTTAGTAGTCTGAAAAATAAGAGGAATAAAACACTTAAAAACATGATGTTATTAATAAATGATCACCTTTTTACACTGATAACAGCACTAACTCCGCTACCTGACATCAATCCCTCAAGATATACTTTTGTATGTTTATTATGTATACAAGGAATATTACTACAACATCTAATCTGGTGTTCTGTTGGTCATGATTATTTGTTATGACCATAATTATGATAATAAAGAAAGTACTGAAAGCAATAAAACAAATCAATAAAGGAACATTGAACAAGCGAAGGACTTCTGTAATTAAATTTTCTCGCTTGTGGCGTTCCCTCTGTTGTCCATCTCTTTCATTAAAAAATAAAACCCTCATCTGCAGAAAGAAATCCTCTGGTTATGTTGGCGACATGTTATGTATTTTTTTTTTTTTACAGAATAGTGTAGTCCTGTGCTGTCTTCTCCCTCAGGCCTAGTTAGGCTGTCTAGTACATGTCAGCAGTGAAAGAAAGAGTCACGTCACGGTGGACAGACACAAGCGAGGCTAGTGTCAGATCTCCAGCAAGCACTGACATTAATTACATACTGTAGCTGACACAAGAATACACAGAACATATATCTCTTCAGGCGGCTGGATTTAGCAAATGTACCCGGGCTAGCATGCGACGTATCATCATGCGTCTTAATTAACGGCCCAACGTTTGAACGTTCCAGTTCCAGAGAAGAAGCTAGCTGTCACTGTTGTTTATTCTCGATGTCGGCCTGTTTTTGTTTCTCTCTCGCGTGAAGGCACTGTCACCCAATTAGCTTTGAGTGATCATGGCAGGAAAACACAAATGACATACACACAGAGGAAAAAGGACTTAGCGGAAAGGATGGAAGCATTGATAATGGACAGTTTACGTATTAACTACATTATACGGAACTTGCGTGTTAAATGAGATAATGTCACCGCAGTGCTGCTTTTTATGCTCCTAAGATTGCTTATTTTTCTTTTTTGGATAAATACAATCTATTTGTTTGATTGCTAGCTGTTAACAGTCACATGTTGCCTGAAAAAATAATGTCTCTTTGGACATTTTCAGCTTATAAAGCTAAGCCAAGATCTATATGACAAAATTGTTCAATCAAACCAGACCAAAACTTGAAATGACACCCTCTTGACTGAAAACAAAAAAAAAATAAAGCCAAACTCTAAAGAACACTTTAAACAAAGCATTACAACACAACCTTTTCCCTATTTTTTCTAGAATGGTATTATGTATATTCAGACTATGCATTTAATGTTGATTTATGTTTATTCTTTATTTTTAACATATAATGTTCTTTTTCCTATAATAAAACTCTAAACCTAGCTCTGCATCATGTAGAACAATTATATACAGGATAAAAAAAAAAACATGTGTTCAAACCATCATCAAAGCAGAAAACAGAGGTTAAACTGTGTATCACATGACAACAGGCATGTGGAATATGATTGAATTGCCTTAAGGATGAAGTAAATTTGCTGATATACCTGAAATATGGACAAAAATGATGCCAGTGGAATAGAATGCTTTTAACTACTAATCAGAAATAGTGACAGAAAATTGGTGAATAATCCTTTACCAAGCACAAGTTTGAAATGGAGTACACAGACACAGTTCTGTATAATTAAGTCAAAAATACAGGTCCTTCTCAAAAAATTTGCATATTGTGATAAAGTTCATTATTTTCTGTAATGTACTGATAAACATTAGACTTTCATATATTTTAGATTCATTACACACAACTGAAGTAGTTCAGGCCTTTTATTGTTTTAATATTGATGATTGTGGCATACAGCTCATGAAAACCCAAAATCCCTATCTCAAAAAATTAGCATTACAATATGCAAATTTTTTGAGAAGGACCTGTGTATATATAAAAAGTTTTTAGCGCAGTCTTTCTGTGGATCCCATCAACTTTACAACTGCAACCTTAAACACATGCAGTCAAGTCGATGATGGATCGAATCTATTTTGCTATGATGCTCTTGGACCTGTGTTTTCACTTGATTAAACACATAGGGGTTCTATTTGAACACGCTAAACACTGCATACTGTATGTAAAAGAACTGTAGAGGCATTCAAGTCAAACTGGGACTTGTGATGTTATTTACGCAAGACTTCTTAACTGCAATAAAACATGTCAATGGTGGAAACATGTCTGTGAACAACAATCACCAATTTCCAATGTTTGGGAGTTCTGGGAGGCCAGCATTTCAGATGTGAATCAAACAGTTTAATAATGGCCCCAGTGTACAGAGAACCTTTCTACTTTCATGGTATGTGGATACTAGTGAAACACTGGGATAAGTGCATTAGTGTAACAGGGGTTTATACAGTATAGAGAAATAAAGGGAGTGTATACTCTCAGAACTGTTATCCGTTACTCTGCAGTATCAAACGTCCCCCTATGATTTTAACACCACAGTTCATAAAGTTGAAGAGATTGAACACAAAAAAGTGACATAGTAAAAGTTGACCATAAATTGTGTGCATTGGGCTAACATTTGCGTGCTATCTAAATTGTTGCACAAGCATCTCTCCTGAGTGCTCGCACTTATCGCGGCTCCCTTGAGGGATTTCCATGTTGCTTTTCTAATGAATAGCTTGGCCCGATAAGGCCTATTTGTCTGTTTGTTGCCTTTCCTAATGTGCGCCTGTCTATTCAATATCCATTAGTGCTTGGCTCTCGCACTCAGTATCCAAATGCGAAGTGACAAAAACACCTTGATGTGGAGTTTGTTTGCTCGCGTTTGCCGCTCGCTTTTGTTTGGGTTTAAGACACACGTCCATCTTTGTTAAAGCGGCTAATTGCTTCCATGGTGGTGCCGCTAGCTTGGCCCGTCTGGCTGTTGATAAAGTATTGATTGTCTGTCCGCTGGGAGGAGGAAAGAGCAGGAGAGGTTAGCCAGGATGAAAGGGATTTAGGTGCTTTGGACTTGTTCCTACCTACAGCACAAATACCTTCTGACTGCAATCAAGGCAGAGGGAAAGAGCTAAACTAATCTACTGAGGCGCTTAGAGTTTTACACCTGTTAAAAAAAAGAATGGATGAAGTTACAGGAGGTTACACTTATGTATGTTAACCTGTTACAATTACCAAGAGCACATTCTCTCTATGACAGCGTGGTGAGTAAAGGCAGAACTCAAGTGCAAGTGCTTAGTGTGATATTTATAATACATCGTTAGAATACGTAAAAAGGGAGGTCAGTACATGAGACTTTCCATAATATACACTCACCTAAAGGATTATTAGGAACACCATACTAATACGGTGTTTGACCCCCTTTCGCCTTCAGAACTGCCTTAATTCTATGTGGCATTGATTCAACAAGGTGCTGAAAGCATTCTTTAGAAATGTTGGCCCATATTGATAGGATAGCATCTTGCTGTTGATGGAGATTTGTGGGATGCACATCCAGGGCACGAAGCTCCCGTTCCACCACATCCCAAAGATGCTCTATTGGGTTGAGATCTGGTGACTGTGGGGGCCATTTTACTACAGTGAACTCATCGTCATGTTCAAGAAACCAATTTGAAATGAATCGAGCTTTGTGACATGGCGAATTATCCTGCTGGAAGTAGCCATCAGAGGATGGGTACATGGTGTTCATAAAGGGATGGACATGGTCAGAAACAGAGGTGGAAAGTAACGAATTACATTTACTCGCGTTACTGTAATTGAGTAGCTTTTTTGTGTATTTCTACTTTTTAAAGTAGTTTTTAAAATCTGTAATTTTACTTTTACTTAAGTACGTTTTGTTTGAAGTATAGTTATTCGCTACATTTTAAATCATATTCGCTACTGAGTAATAAATAAATGAATGAAAATGCAAAAATAATAAAAAATATTATACTTTGTATAAATGCACGTGTGTATCATGTCCTGGTCGCGCGCCGCTCCAGACTCCACTCCAGGTTTTCTGACATCGGCAGCTACCTGACCTTCCACACGGTCGCTTCCGCCCTGAGAGTGACGTCATCGACTAGCGCGACCATATATAAACCGGAGAGAGACGCGGGAAAGAGGAAAGAGATTGTGATTTTGGCATTTTGATATTTGGTTGTGTATTCCGGTTTTGACTTTTTGCCTCCCATTGACTTTGATTATTGCTTTGTCCCTTTGGTTTGGTTGGTCTTTGTATATATTTGTAGATAATTTCACTGTATGTTTGTGCACTCACTAGTAGTAGGGGAGTGGCTGCCATTTATTTTGGGAAGAGGGAATTTATTCACTGTTTTTGGTTTAGGGAGTCCGGGCAGGTACCTGTATTTTTTTTTTTGTGTTTTTTTTTTTGTTGCAGATAATCTAGCTACTAAATATAAATACCATTTTGTTTATTATTTTGGCCTGGGTCCACCCCGAATCTGATCCTCCTCCTCCTCCTCCTGCTGTGTGTGTGTGTGTGTTTGTATACTGTATACAAAACTCATTATTTCATCAGTTAATGATTGGATCTAGTTCTTTCTGCCATATACCACCATTTCCATACAGTTTAAAATAGAACCCTGAACCATTCTTTTGCTGTATGGCCCTAGACTGGGACGTAACACCATACAGTATTTAAGTGACCACTTTGATTTTCAAGCACAAGAAAGACAACAGCTTTATTATGCAAAGGTGTTCCTTCATTTACTGTAAAAACAACTAGTTTGAGATTTATATCTGCTCATCTTTTTTGAACTACGCTAGAATGCCCCCCCGCCCCCCCCCCCCCCCCCCCGCTGTTAAAAAAATAATTAAATAACTCGGTAACTTTTACTCTGAGTAATTTTTTTATGAGCTACTTTTTACTTGAGTAGATTTTTATAATGGTAACTTTACTTGTACTTAAGTAAAATTTCTCTGAAGTAACAGTACTTGTACTTGAGTACAAAATTTTATTACTCTTTCCACCTCTGGTCAGAAACAATGCTCAGGTAGGCCGTGGCATTTAAACGATGCCCAATTGGCACTAAGGGGCCTAAAGTGTGCCAAGAAAACATCCCCCACACCATTACACCATCACCACCAGCCTGCACAGTGGTAACAAGGCATGATGGATCCATGTTCTCATTTGAATGTCTCAACAGAAACCGAGACTCATCAGACCAGGCAACATTTTTCCAGTCTTCAACTGTCCAATTTTGGTGAGCTCGTGCAAATTGTAGCCTCTTTTTCCCATTTGTAGTGGAGATAAGTGGTACCCGGTGGGGTCTTCTGCTGTTGTAGCCCATCCGCCTCAAGGTTGTGCATGTTGTGGCTTCACAAATGCTTTGCTGCATACCTCGGTTGTAACGAGTGGTTATTTCAGTCAAAGTTGCTCTTCTATCAGCTTGAATCAGTCGGCCCATTCCAGAGGTGTCAGGTAATGAAGTACAAAAACTTCGTTACCTTACTTAAGTAGAAATTTTGGGTATCTATACTTTACTGGAGTAATTATTTTTCAGCCGGCTTTTTACTTCTACTCCTTACATTTTTAAGCAATTATCTGTATTTTCTACTCCTTATATTTTAAAAATAGCCTCGTCACTCTATTTTTATGATCAGAACGCGCAACCCCCCCCCGGTCACATGATAAGAAAGCGAGACCTTAATGCTTTTGTCGGCCCTCACGGAACTTTTACTTTTATACTTTAAGTAGTTTTGAAACCAGTACTTTTAAACTTTTACTTAAGTAAAAAGCTTGGGTTGATACTTCAACTTCTAAAGAAGTATTTTTGAACCATAGTATCTATACTTCTACTCAAGTAATGAATGTGAATACTTTTAACACCACTGGCTCATTCTCCTCTGACCTCGAGCATCAACAAGGCATTTTCGCCCACAGGACTGGCGCATACTGGATGTTTTTCCCTTTTCACACCATTCTTTGTAAACCCTAGAAATCGTTGTGCATGAAATCCCAGTAACTGAGCAGATTGTGAAATACTCAGACCGGCCCGTCTGGCACCAACAACCATGCCACGCTTAAAATTGCTTAAATCACCTTTCTTTCCCATTCTGACATTCAGTTTGGAGTTTAGGAGATTGCCTTGACCAGAACCACACCCTTAAATGCATTAAAGCAACTGCCATGTGATTGGTTGATTAGATAATTGCATTAATGAGAAATTGAACAGGTGTTCCTAATAATCCTTTAGGTGAGTGTAAGTTCTCAACAGGCAAAGGGCAAGAAAGAAATCAAGTCTCGGAAAAGAAGGTTCGCACAAAATACATACAAGACTTACAAGATGTAAGTCTATTATAACAAATAGGGTATAAATAATGTAATTAATCAATGCCTAACCATAGGATAGGTGAACACAGTAGGGTAACTATCCAAAAAAAGGACAGAAATTAACTATCCAAAGAAAAGACCCAGAAGATGGAAGTTGATAGAGCTGATATTTTAAAGTGGAATAAGTGGAAATATAAAGAAAAACTTAAGAAATTTACAGGACTGTCAGCCCCCTCCATGGTTATAAACGCAATCATGCTGAATGGCAGAATTTGTGACACAAACCTTGATTTTGATGTTCAAATAAAACTCCAGTGTAAAGTTTTACCTGACTTTAAACTTTCAGACTTTGCTGAAATTGTTTTGCCCGAGACAATACCATTTGACCTAAAGGGGAAAGAGTTTTAGATTGCCTTGTGTTGGGTTAACACAGGGCTGTAACACAGGTTATAACATCCAATAATAAAGAAATTATTGGAATTACAGGAAGATCTTTTTTTCCCTGTCAAATACTATATAAGAACCAGGAGGAGACCAAGACCAATCCTGATCTCGCAGAATGTATTCTTTCATTCGTTTCTCCCCTGATCTCAAACAGACCCAAGGAATATCTGGTACCAGAAAGGAGAAAGAGAGTGCTAAAGAGATATGCAGAAAGAGGAAGAGAGGAAGAAGAGGACAGGTTTAATCATGTCACAAGATAGAGAGGATCTGGCTGTGAGCACAGAGGGGAAGCACCATGCTGAGACCAAAGACCACCGAACAGAGTTTGATATCTACACAGGCACACTAGGCGCATTCAACTCCGTAGGGAGATCAGGGGGCAGGAGACGTAACTGTAGCGATGCATGTTGCGTTTATTTACTCACCAGTGTTGGGGTCAGGCAGAGTTAGCGTCTGACATTAGCAAGAGGGTTTGTGCGTTGGAGTGCAACGGTGGGCGCTGGTATTTGTCTCCGCTGTGAGTCAAGGAGCGGTGTGACGTTCCCGTTGCCGGGGGGATACGGCAACCTTAGCAAGACCATCCTTCAGCTGTAACAGGGAAACACAAGTTGTAGACTCACATCTTAAAAGAGCAGGATCTTCAGTCACAAATAACCTACCACTGCCGTTATAGTCTGTGTCAGTGGGAGAATTTGAAACGGAATTCAGCGGTTAGTGAGAGAGCAAGTACTTTAAATGATGAGATAATGTGTTCTAAACTGATACAAATACAGTTATCTAGCGTCAGTGCTTTGCTCCAGCGGTCTAAATTTCTACAATACGTCTTTACGAACTGACTGGTAGAAATGTGATTTTGATTTATAAAGCCACCGCTCTTTAAATGAACATCTTTCCAGAGAGCAATGAAGCAGAATGAAGTGCTGGGCGATGGATCCTGCTTTGACTTTACTACACCCCAGCTGCGTAGTAGAACAGTTAAAACATTCCACGATGTAAAATGGGTTCCCTGTTATATAATTGCACTTTAGACTGCATAGCACACAGGTGTAGAAGAGATCACCCAAATGAGAACGGGTTGTATCTGGTTCCTCTCAAGGTTTCTTCATGATTTCGTCTCCGGTTTGCTCATTAGGGAGGACTATGCATTTTTACTCTAAGTTTATTCCAATTTACTTTCTGACTTGGAATAGTCAAAAATATTCGGAAAATTACGAAAACACAGTACTGAGAAAACATCTTAGGTACAAGCATGTAACTGCAAAAAAGTTTCTATTGTACATTCTAAAAATAGTATAAAAATTTTATAGTGGTAGCAGTAAATAGTAATTAATGAAACAAAGCTTGATGAGCTTCTGCGTAAAATATAGTCTCAGGTACAATTTGTGCAGTTTTATAAGGAAATTAGTTAAAAAATGGGAGTCTAATAGTTTTGCACAGTACTGTATATATTTTTTTTCTGATATGAAACTGAACTGATTATTAAATACTGACAACCATTTCTTCATTTTTGAGCAGATACTGTACAGCAGAAGTGCTTGAGTCTATCAAAAACAAATCTTTATATCTCAGCTGATTCAGGATTAAATATAAGCATATTATTACTATTATCATTAATGATACATGATTAATTATTTTAATAATGTCACTCCTGTCTTTTAGTTTTTACCCTGTTTGTACTCACATCAGTTCCCTTTTTAAGGAGGTTTGTACCTATCACTATGTGAAGACACGATTCTGCTTTGCACTACAGGAGATCAACATAATCACAAGAGCATGAAACTTCACTGAAATGTTTGATAAAATAAGCGCATAATGGTCAGATTCACAAAAGGATTTGTTGATTCCCTAGCTAATTAGCCAGCCATTAATTACTCAGGGGCGGCATGGTAGTGTAGTGGTTAGCACTGTTGCCTTGCACCTCCATGGTCTGGGTTCGATTCCCGGCCAGGCTTGATTCCCGTCTCTGTGTGCATGGAGTTTCTGTTCTGTTCATGTTCTCCCTGTGCTTGGTGGGTTTCCTCTGGCTTCCTCCTACAGTCCAAAGATACAGATTACAGTAAAGTTTTTGGTTTTTACCACTATAACAGCAGCTCTTGTACTAATACGTTATGACACTACAGTACGTGTTCTAAGATTCAAATCATTAAATGTGCTATTGTTTAACAATACTTTTTATAGTGAGAAGATGTGCATGGATGATTGAAGGAGACTCCAGTTTCAGCGCTTTGCAAAGTAACATCTGTCATTTTACTTCAAAAAATTAAAAAAAGCTGTTGTGTGCTTTTTAAAACAGCAAATAAATCAAAATTGCTTTAATATTAGGAGAATAACACTTCAAGATTTGCTGTTGCAGGTTTTATTGTCATTTTGTTTTTACTGTCATGACAAACTTGTTTAAACTTCGCTCTTGGTAAATTACTAAGTAAAGCATCCTTAATTAATTACTTAATTAGCTGACTAAGAAGCCATGGGGTAGTCTTTATCTGTGTGTTATAAAATTTTGTTTAAATATTAATCTAGATAATTGTGATCAGCCTTTTCCAGTTGGACATTAGATTTCCATCCTGTCTGATATTAAGTGATGAGAAGCAGACACATCAGTGACAAGGTAAAGCATAGTGAAGCATATGCACATTATCCTGTGTGCAGTTTTGTTGAAGATGAGCAAACACACACACACACACATACTGACACACAAGGATGATACACTGATCCCCTTCTAGAGTAATTCGCACGGATCAGCCCTGCAACAAAATTAAAGTGAATGGGCAACGGAGACCAAACCTTTGATGCCATTTATACACACACACAAACACCTCTCTCACTCTTTCAATCTCAATCTGTCTGGATGATACTAAGGCCCACACACACACACACACACACACACACACACGGGCGCGCACGCACACATACAGAGCTTGGAAAGTCATAGGCCCTGTTGGAATCCCATCAGAGTAACAGGTCGAGAAGGTCAATTATTTACAGCGTCAAGCCCAGATTGCAATTACGCGCACCGAGCGTGCTCACAAGGCTGGCGAGGAGCAGGAGAATAGCTTGGGATGAGCTGTGATGCGATACCTCCCTCCTCCTCCTCCACTTCCCCCCCTTTTTCCTCCCCTCTATACCCCAACCCCAGACTCTCTTCTCCTGTGATTGCAATGCGCCTGAGCCGCCAGTGTGGCTAACACTTGTAGAAATTACCTGACAGAACCAATATAATGTTATTACCCAGCCACGTGCATCCAGCTGTCTCACCACGAGCCTCGTCCCTGCAATATTGGAGCATCGCGTCCCTCCACCCCGCCCTAATTTATTTCCTGCAAATGAAAATGAATTATGTATTTTCCAGTGTCACTCTCGAGTATAAACCAGCGCAGCACAGCGGCCTGCATCTATTACCAACCGAGCATATGGGGCAAGGGTGTAGGAGTGAGACCTGGATGTAGGTTTGTACCAATTTCGCCTGTATCTGATCAAGATTTTCAATGTTCCAGTGGTTAATGTTGCTAACTCTGCTGAGATTTGCAACTCAACATGATTCAAAGGAAAAGGCTTCATGCGTAAAAGATAATGCAGATTTATTTATTTATTTATTCACAGCTAATGTATAGAAGTATAAAGCAGTAATCAGATTAAACTTCTAATAATAGATACCGTGATGTTTCCGTGATGCCTTCCTTATACTTTTCCAGGATTCCCCAGCATTTTAATTTTTGCATTATAATAAAATTAGGAAAACACTTTTCATACATTTGGTGAATTTCCTGTAGCTATGACTATAATAATCTTTCAGCTTTTAGTAAAATAAGTATTATAACTAGAATAAGTAGAGGTTTAGTGTTTTTTTCCAAAGGCTTAGATATTCCATATTGTCCAACTGAATGATCAAACTTAAATAAAAGTGAAAAATAAGGTTGAAGTTAAGGGTTATGAAGTTAGGATTGGATAAGGTTTAGGGTTAGGAGGTTAGGGTTAAGAAAGTGCCTGAGGATTATGATTATGAGGTTTGTGTTCAGGATTAGTGTTATGGTTAGGAAGCTTGGGTGAGGAGCTAGGGTGACGGTTAGGGTTAGAAAGTTTGTGTTAGAGTTATGGTTAGGAGGCTTGGGTTGGGGGTTATACTTAGGGTTAGGAGGTTAGGGTTATGGTTAGGATTAGTAGGTTTGGATTGCAAGTAAGGGTTTGATTAGGATTACAAGGTTTGGTTTCAGGATTCAGGTTAGGGTTATTGCTAGGATGTTTGAATTTAGGATTTAGGTTATGTTTAGAGTTAAGTAAGTGTTAGCAGTTACTGTATACCTGTAGTTGGATTAAGGCAGGGTCTTGAATTGACATTATGGTGAACCCAAATCTTACAAAGCTTGGCAGATATCTTTCCCTAACTATCGATGCAACTTGGTTAAAAGTATTATTTCGTTAAATTAACGGCTTTTTCTATCTACTGTATATACTGTATAAGCAGCAGAGGGGTAAAGTTACTAAATAACTAACACTGTTACCACCATGGCATACTTTTTCTTATAGCAGAATATTCTAAAGAGTATTATTCTTATACCATATCTTATACAGTGCCATGGCAATTAGCCTTCAAATCAATTTGGTTTTATTAATTAAACAAACAACATGCACATTTTTAATCTATTTGTAGTTTCATTTAATGTTGTGCAACGTCTGTAAGACATACTATTTCCTGTAATCAGTTACATTATAGAAGCTATAAAGAGTCATTATTAATAGGACAAATTATGTGATGCATTTACCATTCAAGTCCCAGTGAATGAGCTGTTATATAGAAACGATAACATATTAGAATGAGTGCGTTAATATAAACCTGTGATTTGCAGCTGGACTACCATCAGCTGTTCTAGAAAATTACTCAACCCTGCTCTGATAACCACCATACTATATATTCATATACTGTAATGTTCTTATTGCTCTGTGAATTAGTACACAAGTAACCTGTCTGTTGTTAGTTTGATCTTTACTAGATTTTTTTTTCTCATCAAGAAAACAAAGTTTCAAATTACCTGTTTATTATACAGTACATTGAACACTCATAATATGTATTACAATATACTAATTTTATTTTACTATCTCTCTCTGTTTCATACACATGAATACACATACTCATTAGAACATACAAGGCCTCATAACCGTAATCTATATGAGTTGGACATGCATAATATCCTAATGCATGATATTGTTCATTATAGCCTCTCTGTGCAACAAATATTCATGGCAAGGTCACCCCACATCCGGCACACTTGCGCATTCCTGTCACATTGCCCATAATCCGGAGCCTGCAATACAAACACGTTCAGCTTGGCCCGTAACAAGGCTTTTTGTAATACCCAGCGGGGTGTTTAGTATTCCCTTCGACACGCGTCCTTGAATCCCTATTCCCAGAGCTTCTCTTTTGAATGGCACTGGATGAGCCAGGAAATTCTCACATGCTAACTGGACTAGTGGAGGGAAAAAGAGAGGCAGGAGAATGACTTGGCCACTCTTTTTTTTTTCAGTCATTGAATTGGAGAGCTATTATCTGTTTTTAAGCCAAGTGAATGGAGTGCAGCGAGCCACCATACCATCATAATAATAAGAATGTAGATGAGATGGCGATGTGTGTGTGTGGGTTTGGGTTGGGGTGCTTAGTGAGCTTTGGCATCTATTAGGCCATTTGCAGGACAAGTTGCAATCAGAGAGAAATACAAACAAAAAGTGAAAAAAATATGGAAACAACAGAAGCTTGCGTGGAAACTTGTAAATTGCATGGAAAAATTTTTCCAAGTGCATGTCGGAATCAAGAAAACAGCAATAAATAAATGATCAGATAATTGTTTACACTGTACAACTAGTTTAAAATCTAGCAATAATTTTCTCTTTCATCTATCATTCATCAATCTAGATCTCCAAAGCACGTGGCACTTCTGCAGTGTTACAGATCTGTCCTTTGGCTCAGTTTAGCAGCTCACATCTACGAAACCCTGCCTAATGAACCGCACTGAGCCGAAGAACACATCAGCATTCCATTCAAACGGAATAAACTCTACATGTGTAATAGCTCCCTAAGTAGCTTTTATAGCCATATCATATCCATAAATCCACTGATCACTGAGAGGCGGCTCTGTAAGATGTCCAATCTATTGTGTTTAATTATCTCTGAGAATTATCTGCAGGGCCTGCCTCTGACAAAACATCTCACCTTTGATTTTCTTTTTCAGACACAAGATATAGATCAACTTCAGGATGCAAATAACATGTCAAGGCAAGTCATTTACTACGCCAAGGCGAAGGTGTCTTGTTTTGTGTGGCCACTGGGTGAACAGGAATACAGGACACATTACATGACAGCAGTGCCACAGGCTATCAGAGTGTGAAATCGTGTGGAGGTTATCCCATTCTGCTTCATTTAGCAACGCATGGCCCCATCTCTCATTTTTGACAACCACTGAAAACGCGCTGGGATGCACGCCTCGCCGTGCTGGTGTGTGTGTGTGTGTGTGTGTGTGTGTGGTGGGGGAGGAAGGGGGGTTGTAAGATACGGTCAAAGTGTGTAAAAAGAAGTTTCAGAAGAGTGTGTGTGTGTGTGTGTGTGTGTGTGTGTGTGTGTGTGTGTGTGTGTGTGTGTGTGTAATGGCAGGAGTGTTGGAGGAAGAAGGGGGGGGGGGGCTGTCGTGTCGCATCTGGAGTAGGATTTTAATATAGCCAACCGCTGCCATGGAAACAGGGGGAGAGGCACCCGATCCACCATGAAGGGAGAAACCCCAAGGAGCACAGTGAGCCCACACTCCTATCTCTCTCTCCCTCGCTTACCAAGCATGGCAAATGGCCCGATGTCTTTGACCCATGAGGAAACAGGCACTTTGCCAAAAAAAAGGGGGCCAGATAAGGGTGCGTAAAATTGGCTGTGGCTTTCAAAGGAAAAAAAGAGGGGCAAATGTGCAACCTAGTCCTCCATGAAAGGAATTTCACACACCCTATACTCTATCATATTTTGGTGCACGGTCCATGCCCTATAACTGCCTTTTCCAGTGGTTAGGATCTGCACATGCAGAGACGGGCACCAAGAACAAAAGGGACACAGCAGAAAATTGAACGGCAAACTGAGTCTCTAGCGTACAGCTGCAGGAGAGAGAGAGAGAGAGAGAGAGAGAGAGAGAGAGAAGAAGAAGCACTGTGCATGATGGAATTATGTGGCTCCATATCTATCTGGTCCAACCTTCTTTTCAGTTTGTTGGATTCCTAAAAAAAAAAAAAAAACAGCAGAAAAACACCTGCGCTCCCCTCCACCTGCTTGAATCCTTAACGGATTACTGCTCGATTCACTTGGTTAACTCCTCAGACTGTTTTTTTTTTCTTTCTTATATTCATGTAACACATCTTCTGAAGGAAGCCTCACTTACACAGGCCTCGACGTTCCTCCTCTGTAGCCGCTGCCTTTCAAGTGACACCAAGCTGATGAAAGTGGATGAAAGAAAGGGAGGCAGAGAGGCGGAGGAGGAGAAAGCCGGAGCAGAGAGAAAGTATTGCGGAATGAAAGAGAACTTGTGTCCCCAGAGGGGGGTTTCCCTCACGGCTGGCATGTGAAGAGAATGTCCCCGAGTGATTTATGGGAAATTTACACATTTGAGTGCGGGTGTGAAAATGCCCCTCGGCCCACATGAAAGATAGGGCTTTAATATCTGACTAATACAACACCGTAATGTGATCCTATTCTTGCCTTTGCCTTTCTGTCTCTTTATTAGAGAAGTGATGAAAGAAGCTGACAGTGCGGGAGTGTGAGCTCATATTTATCCATGCAGTGGCTTGAAAATTGTTTCCATGCAAATGCATTTGTCGTGTGAAGCGTAGGCCTAATGCCGGTAGGTACGCTCTCCCGCAAAAAAAAAAAAAAAAAAAAAGCGAAGAAGATGCAGAACGTATTCCATCTAGTTGTTTGTTGGAATACATCAAAGCTTCACAGTTTTACTGTTTACAAATTAAACTTTCAACTGTAGCATTGCACTGAAGAACTAAGGTTCAATGGATTTCACAATTACAGTAGGTCAATTTGAGTTTTTTTGCGAGAAAGATATTTTAGAAATTAATCATGGTGCAGAGAACCAGTACCTAGTCCTTTCATTATTAGCAATCTAGGGATCACTTCACCAAAATTGAAGTGTAGTATCTCTCAGATATGGAAGCTATCTACTCTCATGCAATGATTCCACATATCATAATGATGGTTCATTCTCTTAATGTGGGGCGTGGATAAAATATGATAAGACTACCAACCCAGGATATTCAATGATACCACTGGTTTCCTCTGGGATACATGAAACGTGAAAGGATGGTGTAAAGGCTGATTTATGCTTCTGTGCCAAGGTACATGGTACTGTAGGTCTCGTGTAGCCACGTATCCACTGGAGGACTGTGATGTGCACCTCCCAGAAATGTACAGTAACTACACCCGCAACAATTGCGATTGGTCCGTGATAGCAACACTTTCTGGCTTCTTCTTCTAGGCATTTACATCTTCTTTCATAGCTGCTTCCATTTGTGCATTGTGTTGAAATCTGAATGAACATGGACCAGGGACGTGCACTCATAGGAGGCAGGTGAGGCAGTGCCTCACCTTGCCACCAGGGGCGGTAAAGGGCTCAGCATGGTTTCCTCAGCTGTCACCATAAGTTGTTAAAAAATGAATAATATAATAAAATATAATATAATATCTGTCCTGTGGTCTATGCTTTTAATGCAATTTTGGTGTGTTTCCTATACATTTGGATCATTTTCATAGTCAAAATAGCTGTATTTCTTGTTCAAATAACAACGGGAGACGAGAATCATGGAGGCTGAGGCAGTGACAGGTAGTGCCTCTCAGCGCGTGCGTGTGAGAGTGTGCACCACTCACACACTGTACTGAGCGCGTGCAAACGGCGCGTGCTTGCCGTCAGCAGGAAAATACAGGCCTTGAGGCAGCCAGTACCTTTGCCTCAAAGATGGGGGCGATAGTGAGCCTGCGGCTAATAGTTCACGACACGAGTAAATTAAGAAGAAAAAACAGAAAAGAAAAACAACCAACAACATTCGGTGCTAACGTGTTGCTATTTGGCTTTATTTTCCCTGAAAATGGAGGATATAATCTTGAAGATAATAAATTTTTCAAAACTTGACTTGGCAATTATCTCAATTGAGAAAGAGAGACTTGTAAAACTCAAAGAAAAGGACAAAAAGGAGGATGACAACAAAGTCATCGAGATCTTCGTCCAGAAGGACAGGAGAATGGACTTCATTTACAAGTAAAGGTAAGAATACTGCAGTGGTGTGTTTAAATGTACAATGGTGTGTTTAAAATGTTATTAAATTTAATCAAGAATGGGATAACAACCATGTATGCTTGTAAATCTGACTTGTGAGTCAGTGCCTTAGCATCATACAGTACGTTTGTAAATCTGACTCTGAGTCAGTGCCTCACCAACCCCAACCCTCACCGCACGTCACTGACATGGACCAATTTGAGGAGTGGCTAATTGAAGAAGCCTGTAAGATCTTACCTGTTGCGGTAATTTCAATAAAAGTAAAGTATTCCACATCTATGAACTCCAGCTCCAACAAGATCTGCTCACTTTCATATACCATTGTTTGTATTAGCCCGAAAAAAAAAAAAAAAACTCCACCAGAGAGTGGTGAAGAGGCTTAGCACAGAAACACCACCAACTAGTGGTTTGGCAGTGTAATTTACACATAAGCATTAAGCAGCCATAACACCCTGACATGGAAACAATATTCACCCATTCAAAGATGTTTAATTTAAAAAGGAAGAATTCCATGATTTCCAGATGATCTGACAAACACTCAGAAGCCTTGAAAAAACTTTCATTCATTTTCTATACCGCTTAATCCTGTGTTCAGGGTCGCGGGGGACCTGGAGCCTATCCCAGGAGACTTCGGGCACTAGGCGGGGTACACCCTGGACAGGGTGCCAATCCATCGCAGGGCACACACTCACACACCCAATCACACACTACAGGCAATTTAGGAACGCCAATTAGCCTAACCTGCATATCTTTGGACTGTGGGAGGAAACCGGAGTACCCGGAGGAAACCCACCAAGCACGGGGAGAACAAGCAAACTCCATGCACACAGAGACGGGAATCGAGCCTGGCCGGGGAATCGAACCCAGATCCTTGAGGTGCAAGGCGACAGTGCTAACCACTACACCACCGCGCCGCCAAAACATGAACTTGATACACAAAAAAATAGATAAATAATGTAACCAATCCAACGTTTGAAAGATATTCCTTTTTTTTTTTTAAGATCTGACCCCAAACAAGCTCAGAATCATTAGGGATACATTCAGGTCAAGTGTGTAAATGCACTTACAACAATATCTGATGCTGGTACTGCTATTAAGCAGTGCCAGGAAAAGTCAAAATGAATCTGGAATGTCAGTTTTGGTCCGCTGGAAGGAATTATTCTCACTTTATGCTGTTTTTTTCTCCTTTCTTTCTTGTGCTTACTTGTCCTCAGTGAGAAGTCTGGAACAGTGGTTGATTGACTTCTGACTCCTGCTGTGCTTTGACAACTGAAAGAAAAGGAGGCACTACAGGAAGTTCCTAAATATTCATAGTCATGCTCCTACCATGAGCTAAAATGGGACAGGCACCTACCTAGTTGGTGCTTTTCAAAGACTAAAAATGTGCTGGACTGGCTTCGGGTAGAGGCAGGATATTTATTTCTGTGGCAACCCACACTGTTCTGTGCCTTCGATGCAGTAAGATGTATACTTTGTAAACAGCTGCACACAGTTAAATTTCCTTCTTTCTCCAAAACACACCAAAACACTGTTTTCTTTTCCCTGCAGGAGACTGACATGCTGAGCATCAAAGATCCACCCATTTCTGGTGCCAGCATTTTAAATACAGCAGTAGCAGTAAGTTTATTTGAAGCAGAAAACAAAAGAAGATATGTTGCATATTGAAATGTGTCAAAATATTTTCCTATGGAATTAGCGAGATGGTTTAACTTGTGTACAAGTTAGTACAGTACTCTATTCCAGTCCATAAAGTATTCAATTAGCAGTGTGTCACCTCAGCCAGTGGTATGTCTTGATTAGTGTTTCTGGATAAACACTGTATAGAGTCCAGGTCAACAATCTATCTCCAGTCACTGGTGTCTCAACAGTGTTAACAGCATATCCTAGGGTCAGCAGTGTCTCCAAATCAACAGTGTATCCAAGGCAGAGGTGTCTCCAAGTCAACAGTGTATCCCAGGGGCAGCGATGTCTGTAAGTCAAGTGTGTATCGCAGTCAGTGTTGCCTCCAAATCAACAGTGTATCCCAGTCAGTGGTATCTCTGAGTCAAGAGTGTAGCCCAGTCAGATGTGTCTCCAAATCAAAAATGTTTCCCAGTCAGCCGTCTTTTGGCAGAATGCAGCCAAATCAAACACAGAGATCCCAACCAGAAATGTATCTTGGTGATGTTACAGTACACTCGTTCAGAGTGTAGTCTGAGACTACACTGTCCCTCCTTCAGGAATGGGTCCATTTCAGGTAGTATATTTCAGTCCAGCTAATGGTGTGTTCAATTCAGGTCAGTATTAAGGCGGTAATGTTATAACTGCATCAGTGGTAAAAACCTGGTCTTATTCCTGCCCAGTCATTGGTGTGTTTGTTGTAATATATATATATATATATATATATATATATATATATATATATATATAAAAATATTTTTTTTATATATATATACAGTGGTGTGAAAACTATTTGCCCCCTTCCTGATTTCTTATTCGTTTGCATGTTTGTCACACTTAAATGTTTCTGCTCATCAAAAATCGTTAACTATTAGTCAAAGATAATATAATTGAACACAAAATGCAGTTTTTAAATGAAGGTTTACGTTATTAAGGGAGAAAAAAAACTCCAAATCTACATGGCCCTGTGTGAAAAAGTGATTGCCCCCCTTGTTAAAAAATAACTTAACTGTGGTTTATCACACCTGAGTTCAATTTCTGTAGTCACCCCCAGGCCTGATTACTGCCACATCTGTTTCAATCAAGAAATCACTTAAATAGGAGTTACCTGACACAGAGAAGTAGACCAAAAGCACCTCAAAAGCTAGACATCATGCCAAGATCCAAAGAAATTCAGGAACAAATGAGAACAAAAGTAATTGAGATCTATCAGTCTGGTAAAGGTTATAAAGCTATTTCTAAAGCTTTGGGACTCCAGCGAACCACAGTGAGAGCCATTATCCACAAATGGCAAAAACATGGAACAGTGGTGAACCTTCCCAGGAGTGGCCGGCCGACCAAAATTACCCCAAGAGCGCAGAGACAACTCATCCGAGAGGCCACAAAAGACCCCACGACAACATCTAAAGAACTGCAGGCCTCACTTGCCTCAATTAAGGTCATTAACACAGCATTTCAGAAAAAGAACATCATACCAACAGTAAAATATGGTGGTGGTAGTGTGATGGTCTGGGGTTGTTTTGCTGCTTCAGGACCTGGAAGGCTTGCTGTGATAGATGGAACCATGAATTCTACTGTCTACCAAAAAATCCTGAAGGAGAATGTCCGGCCATCTGTTCGTCAACTCAAGCTGAAGTGATCTTGGGTGCTGCAGCAGGACAATGACCCAAAACACACCAGCAAATTCACCTCTGAATGGCTGAAGAAGTCCTGACCTGAATCCTATTGAGATGTTGTGGCATGACCTTAAAAAGGCGGTTCATGCTAGAAAACCCTCAAATAAAGCTGAATTACAACAATTCTGCAAAGATGAGTGGGCCAAAATTTCTCCAGAGCGCTGTAAAAGACTCGTTGCAAGTTATCGCAAACGCTTGATTGCAGTTATTGCTGCTAAGGGTGGCCCAACCAGTTATTAGGTTCAGGGGGCAATTACTTTTTCACACAGGGCCATGTAGGTTTGGATTTTTTTCTCCCTAAATAATAAAACCCCTCATTTAAAAACTGCATTTTGTGTTTACTTGTGTTATTTTATACTAATAGTTAAATGTGTTTGATGATCAGAAACATTTTGTGTGACAAACATGCAAAAGAATAAGAAATCAGGAGGGGGCAAATAGTTTTTCACACCACTGTATATATATATATATATATATATATATATATATATATATATATATATATATATATATATATAATTTAAAAATGTGGGGGGAAAACGGCACATAACGGACACACTGACATGATACAGTATATTCAGTGAGCTCAGTGGTTATATCATGACAATCTTTCTGTTATGTGCCGTTTTTGTCCACATTTTGTATTTATTTTTTATTTTTTTACCTTTAGCTTGTTATCCACCTGATACACCTGTGCCTTCTGGATCCATCTTTTAGACATCTGTCAGCCTGTAATGAAACAGAAAGGAAGGAAGTTGGCACATAGTGATTGTGCAGGTAGTTCACCATGAAGTGTGTAGCATCGATGCTGCGGGTGTCTAAGACTTCAGTGATAATGACTACTTATTGGCTTCTTCATCACTGTCAGTTCTTCTTGCCTGAACGATCAGTGGTGCGCTTGGTCAACAACTACTCCAGGCTATTCATAAATGAAACACCAAGCAACCTCTTAACACTTAATTAGAAAAACAAAAATTTAAAAAAATTTGAAAAAAGTAACAAAATATAGATTTTCTATCAAAGAAAAACTTAATATAAGCTTAATACATCTACTTTCAAATTAAAAATGTAAAATTTTAATTTTTAAATGTAAATATCAGTGATGATAAACAGCTCAATTTCTTTGTTGATTACTGATTGCATTTTGATTGAATAGACAACCATATACAGCTGGTACAGTACACGATAAAACAAAACAATGTTTCCAGGCCCATGGTGCTAAATAAAAAACAACACAAACCTACTGTACACATGACGAAACATTCATTATACAGTGAATTATACTGTAACAGAAGACTTCAGAACATGCAGGTGTGTAAGTTTGTGCAAACGATGCAATCCAATACAATCACAAAAAAAACAGTAACTGTAAAAGTAGATTTTTTTTAAAAACAGTACAGTACACAAGTTTTAGTGTGAATAAAAGTGCAAAAAACTGCCAGAAAACTTCAATATAATACTTATCAAGCTGGTTATCAGTTCAATACAGAATATTATTTTGTTTTAGCGGCAAACACACATATGAGCCAGAGATGCACTATTCATTCATTTATTATTATTACTATTATTTATTTTATTTTATTTTTTGTAAGAAATCTTAAATTAACCTTGGTCAGAAATGTTCACAGCGTGTCTGCTTAAGGCTGGGATTCTGTGGGACACAGCAGAAGCTGGACAATTTCACTTTCAAATACATGTAATCAGAAGTTTGTTGGACAAAAAGCAATGCAAATGATACATGACGCATTTAAAGCATCCTTTAGTAACTGTCTGGTCAAAGACGCAATCGTTTAAATTAGGCCATGTAAGTTAATTCAGCAATTTATTTATAATATGGAAAATATTACCAGCTAAGTTTATTAGAAGATATTGTAAGAAAAAAAAAACTGATGTGATTTGATGCGATGTGATGCAGCAGAGGTTGAGGAACTGTCAGAGACAAAATTTACTATCTGTGTTGACACTGGTGACGTTTCTCGTATGGTTTTTCTCCATTGTTTTCTACCCTTTGATCAAAATGTGGCAGAGTTTATATTTTAATTTACAAACTGCACTTCAAGATGAAATCTGAATACAGATACAGATATGAATATTTTAATCATTAATGAGTACAGGCATAGATAGTGTCACAGGTAGTACAGCCCACATGTGAAAAGTGTCTGCATTATTGTGTTACCTCTTATCAGGAGCTGAAGAATGCACTGAATAATTCTAAGCTCAATCCTACTTTAATTAAATGGAAGCTGGGACCGGAAAGCCTTGGGCATGGTACTGTAGGTAACATGTGTGTGAGTGTGAGTGTGAGAGAGAGAGAGAGAGAGAGCAGCTCAATCGCTTCCTGCAGGAATCAAGTGTAGTGACAGGCCCGTTCCCCCGTGACAGTTTTATTGCATCTCTAATCTATGTATACACAACAGCAAAAAAAGGCGAGAAAGACAGAAAGAGAAAGAAAATCGTTCACCATCAATCCAGACGCGATCACGAGCACGCACACACAGACACACATTTGCACAGACACAAACAGACTACTGCAGGCTTGTCACAATTGTCAGTCAAATCTCTGAAATGGGCATCGACACTTCAACAGTGAACAATAATGACTTTTTAATCGTAATAAACACAATTCCCATGGGAGGTCACCAGGGCCCGGTTGCGATATTGTCTGACATTTCAAGAAAACAAACTTTCTCACAAGACACAAATCCACATAGCACAGTGTAGAATATCACTCGGTTGCCCTTTTGCTGGAATTTGCAGATTTGTTTGATGCAGTGTAATTATTATGGTCTGAAATATCAGTTTCGGTCAAAGATCGAGGCAAGATTGGCTGTGAATTAGCTTAACTAGGCAATCAGTCACACTGCCTGGACGCTAACAATGATCTGTCAGTGCACTAATATCGCTTCTATTTGCATAATTCACATTTCAGACTCAAATTAGATCCGTGAAAGGGTCGAATGTTTTCATACCAGACATTCGCTTATCACATCATTGATCTGAGACTTTTATTTTCCCCGTACTTATTTATTGGACGACTGTACTGTATGTCTAGATATGTCACTTTACTGCATACTGAGCTTTTGCATACAGATGTAACATACATTGCCTGAACAAAAAAGAGTCACTGCTTTAAAAGGGTCAAACTACTGTCAAGCAAAGCAAACTTTCTTTTTCAAGCAAAGAAAACTGTTGAAATTACTAGAATTGGGTTTAGAACTGTTTAACACACACTGTAAAAAAATTCTTGCTACTCCAACTAAAAAATTTCTAGTGACCTGTTGCATCTAAAATTTTTAGTTGGCTCAATTTAAGTTGTATAAACTATTTTGTTTTTGCTGTGCTGATTACCTCTAAATGTACACACAAATTGAAATAAAACATTCTGTCAACTAAATGTTCTATGCTGAATAAACATGCCTAGTTAGGCCAACAAGCAGTCTCAAATTGAAATATAATGTTGTGTCAATTAATTGTTCCAAGTTGACTGAAAGGTATATTTTGAATTGGAAATTATGCTTGCATAATTATAAAATTAACATCTTAAAGTTTACTTGAGTAGGTTATTCACTGTGGCCACATTTCAAATAACATGACACATTCTTCTAAATTTGAATATTTTTTTTATGTAAACTTTAAACACCTGTTATGACTATCAACATTGATTAAGTGCAATCCAGCTACTCTTTCAACAAATAAACAAATGCTGCATTGTTATAACAAAATATGCAAATAACATTCCAAAATGCAAGAATGAAACTGTGCCCTTAACATTCATGTTACAAAGCTTATTAATATCACACTCAGTCAAAACAGTATACTGGATAAATAGACTTCTGCTTTGAGGAACAAAACATTCTGATATTTCTCAGTAAAAACGTGCAGTGGCTTATTTGAAAATAAAATATTTGCTTTAACTCAGAAATGGTTTAAGATATAAAAAAAAAAAATGTTGTGAAATAATTTTGCCAAGCTCCAAGATTGTTTGCAGATGCAGTAAGCACTGTTTCCCAGATATTCTCCCTAATACCTGAAATACAAAAAGAAAAATATATGAATAACTAATTAAGTAACCGTTTGTAGTTCAAAACCATTAAAAATCCTAGACAAAAAAATGTCCGTTTAGCCATTATAACCGTTTTCAGACACTATAAGGTTAATGAATGATGAAGGAGTGAGAACATTAAGCTCCATCAGTGGTGCACTAACGCGCCATCTTTTTCAAATAGCCTTTGAAATTATCAGTCATTAAAATGAATAAAATGTATGTAACGTAATTAAACTTTAGCGGTTTCATAGATTAACATTAATGTCAATGTACATACCATCTGAAAAAAAAATGCGTTAGGAGCTGAAACGAGTGCATTGCCAGATAACTACTGTAACACTCCAAATTATATACATAAACACTCGAAAATATAATGTTCTAAAGCTTGCTGCTGGATAATATATATGTTATAAAGCTAAAATTGCTAATTACTTTGCAGGACAGTTAGTTTCCATGAAGTACTCACCATTTCGGGAGGAAATAGCGGGAAGTTCGAAAATTCTGGAAGAACGCTTTTGCGCATGCGCAGAGGTCCCTCTTGTTCGTCCAACATAAAATTGTTTGTGTGCAGTTAAATGTTTCATGAACACAGTTTTATTCGTTGCCTCGATGAAACTTTCGTAGTTGAGTAATGAAATTTATACAATCATTGAGAAAACATATTTTTCTTTTTTGACACCAGCATTATATTAGCCCAACATATATTTCTTTGTTCCAACAACTATTTTCAGGATTTATTTTTTACAGTGCATTATATAAACCTGTAAAGTACAGTAAGAGCATTCCCACATGCACAATGTGATGAGAACTCACAGGAGTTGTACTAAACAGCTGTCTCTACATAACAGAACACTTGTTAGTGAGACTCTTTAAGAAAAAGGCCTCAGTTTGCTGAGAGCATAAAGAATGCATTTTGGAGCAATGGAAAAGGTCATGTGGTCTGATGAGTCTAGATTGAGCCTATTCCAGAGTTATGGGCACATCAAGGTAAGAAGTGAATTGCATGCAGTGATACACCCATCATGCAGAGTGCCCCATGTACATGCCTCTGGTTATGATTTGGAGTTGTTTAATGTCTCAGGTCTAGGCTGAGCAACGTTATATGACAATAATATAAAGTCAGCTGATGAACTGAAAGTACTGAATGACCAGGTTATCACGTCATTGGAGTTTCCATTTTCCATTTCATATTTCAGGTTTTGAAAGTTTCTGGGAGCATGAGGAATCATTTTCACACATGGAATGGACACCACATTGTTTGCTGTAATCAAAGCTAAAGGTGATTGAATGAAATCTTGGAGAGTGCAACTTTTTTTCAAGCAGAGTATTCCAGTGGGAGAATCTCGAAAAATATAGAGCTTCTTATCATTCTCCCAGTGTCGTGCCATAAAATGGTATTGAAGCTGATTGATGGCACTCATGTCGTCTGTAAGGTCCCAGCAATGAAAAATGCTCTTTTTATTTTTCTAACATGACAGTCGATATGATAAAACAGCCACATTGCCAGCACTCATGTATCCAAGAACAGTATCATGGTGACATTTCAAATAGAATAATCCTCAAGGCATCCTCACCTCATGTGCATGTAAACAGTAAATTCAACGCTGAATTTGAAATTGATATTAAAGTTAAAAATTCTGCCAAAAGTATTGCACTTATTTAATCATTTATTAAAAGCTAGAATGTTTACTCAGTCAGTGCTTAGACATTTTCAGCAGTTTTAGAGAACAAAAAGTGTATAAAGCTGAAACACTGTATACACATAAATAAAGAATGCATTCACGAGTGGTAAAAAATAAAATAAAAATGCATGAGTGACTTTCCTCAAAACCTTGAACTAAGTCAATGTGAACTTCTTTACAATCAGGATATAAAGTTCCAAGAGAAAAAAAAAAAAAAAACATAATCACCTTCATGTTGGGTTTTTGTTAGCAAAAAATCTGACAGAATTACCTCCTTAAAATAGTCTGAAATGCTTGTAGCTACAGATTATTTCATTTAAAAGTAAAGAGATACTTTAATGCCTGTCAATGCCGTAAAAAGCCATTTTGGATTTTACATCACGTGCTGAACCTTGAGTTAAGAAAACTTTCCTTACTTTCATTTTGAGGATAATCTTTTGAGTAGAAATTTTCTTTGTTCTCTCCTCGTTGGACGTCGGAATTGAGTTTTTTAGTCAAACAAAATTAAGTTGAATTCAGTTGTTGATTTGTTTCCTATAATAGCAGCTCTGACAGTAATGAAGTAGAAAAAATACTTTAATAGAAATATTATTTGAAAAGTAACATAATACACAAATCATCTGCTTCATTAGGACCTAATGTTTGCCCTTAAAACAATTAGCCAAGCATGTAGCAGCCTCAATGACTCAGTTAATGTTCACACTGAACATAAGAATGAATGTTATCAGATGTACAATAAATATCGTATCTGTATGATGATTTGGGTCACTGTACAATGTACAATCGCTAAATGTAAAAATCCAAAAATGTATGATAATTTCGAATCATAGTTTAACAGCATGGATCTGATTTGGAACCAGTCTAGTTATTAATTTCTTATACTGTGTCCTCACATGTCACAGAAAACATACCCTAGATCTATAGTAAATGAACCAATGCACATCACTAGCTAGATTTTGTGAGACAGCCGCTGACACCTCCTAGCTAGATAGTGTACAGTGTAGCTTACATAGGCACAACACTTGATGTTCAAAAACATAATAGTGAATAGTTGGATCCATTGCAACTTTTTTGGGGTCACTGTATGATTATTTGGGTTTGACTATCTGTCAATACTAATGAGAATGAAAAAAGTAAGATACAGTACTTTGGTAGTCTCTGTGGTATGGTTTGCGTATTTCAGAACCTGCTGGGATCTCCTGGGATTTTCAGACACAACAGCGTCTAGAGTTTGTACAGAAAGGTTAAAATCATGGTTGAAATCACTTTTTTTTTTATTCTAGTTTGATTTGAACATTAACTGAAGGACTTGATATGCATGATCTGCATGATGCACGCTGATGGTGCTACTGCCATGTGATTGGTTGATTGAATAACTGCTTTAAGACGATCTGTAAAATGTTTATTTTGGATTTATAAAGGAAGTCTGAAAAAAGAGTTTCATGAGGCAACGACTTAATGGATCTTACTTCATACTGTAAGCTTTCCACAATATTAAATGTACAGTAAGCATAAATGAATAAAAATAGTTAATTTGTAATAAAAAAAATGGCAATTGCATGATAAGAATAAAAATTTTCTGACATTTAGTTCAGATGCCACAGCTTAACATGTTCCCTGTCTACCTCATGTTTGGAATACCCACCAATCGAGTTGTATCAGTAAACTAAACAACACTAAGTGGCCAGACATCAACACAGGTGTGTTTACTGAGTATTAGCTACATCTACATGAGTAGCAAATATACATTTTGCCCCCCTAAAAGCGAGACATTTTCCTCTTCATTGGGCCGTTTGGATTATTTGTTCTCACTACCCTGTGTGGCCCTGCCTTTGAGTGTTTTTTTTTTTTTTTCTCACTCAGTACAGCCCGGCTTGTGGAAGAAGGGACTAAGCGAACAAAACAGAACGTGCTCTGGAAAGGCTGGGCTCTTTTTCAGACAGATGGGTACGAAACGAAAGAGAGGACACCTGCTGGTCTGCTTTTGCCCCCCACCCCACCTTCCCCCTCCCTCCTGCATTAGAATTCAGTGTCTCGCTTTGCCTGGGCTCGCTGAGTGGGTTAGTGAAGCGTGTCACGGTAAGAAGCAGTGAATTGTAATGAACTGAGCGTGTATGGGAGCAAAAAAATAGAGAGAGAGAGAAAGAAAGAAAGAGCGAGAGAGGGGGAAAAGGGAGGAGAAGAGGGAGGGGAGGAGGACGTAGGCTCGGTGTGCATGAGCTGGTTCCCTTCTTCAGGGGCACAGAGCGAAGAGGATGGGAGAGGCTGTTGGCTGAATCACCGCCACCTCCGCCACTTCATCTCTCCCACACTTTTTTCCCAGGCATGAGGGAGTGTGTGTGGGACAGGAGAACTCGCTTACATCCTCCTTCGTTCCCTCATTCCCTCCCTCATTTCCTCCCTTCTTCCCTCAGACGACTCACTTCTATAAGAATTCATTCATCTTTCCCCCTCTCCATCTCATTATTTGTCACCCTCCTCCTGTTTTTTTCTACATTTATTCTTTCTCCACGTGTCTTTTTTGCTCTCTATCCCACACAGCGCTATCCCACTCGTTTTTTTTTTTTTGTCACGGCCAAGGAAGAGAAAATGAGCAGCCAGAGAGCTGGGAGAGGAGAGGATGGAGAAAATAGGAGAGTGAGCAGGGGGGAGAGCTTTGTCCGGCCGAGGAAGAGAGAGACGGATGCAGCACCTGCCGAGACTCAGCGCACCGCACTCGTTCTTCCTGTCCGTGTGATGGATCGTCCCGGCAAGAGCTCTCCATGCGAGAACAAAACGCCAAAAAGAAGAAAAGACCCACACCGCACGGGGCAGCTGCTGAAAGAAAACCAATCCATCCTCGTTTTTTCTTCATCTCGGGGAGCAAAACCATCTTTCCTACAAACTTGTACAGTCGATTTTTCGGCCTTGACAATCTGCGACTATCTGGCTCCCTCTTTCCCTCCTCCTGCTCTCCCCTCCCTCCGCTGTCAGAGGCACAGTTTGGGACATTTTCGGTCTAATTGTGTCGAATTCTCAGGACTTCGGCGACGCTGAAAAGCACTTTTCATTCCATTTAATTCCTTTCCACACCAAAAGGCCTTTTTGAGTCAGACCCTTGTCTTCTTTTCCAGCTTTTGAGGCCAAAATAATTGGAGCTGGAGATTGCCTGCACCCTTGCCGATCCAGACGAGTGGCCAATCCGGACAGAACACCTGGTGCAGGGTGGGGTTTTTTTTTGAAGTAGAATTTTTCCCACTCGATTCTTGCATTATCTGTGTGTATAAAGAGGTGGTGCGGAAGGGTGGAGAGGTGTGGTGGTTGGGGGGGGAGGGTTGTGGAACCACCCAAGACGTAGCACTTGATGATCCGGAGCCGATATACAGGATACGGAGAGAGACAGTGGGACCCCTGAGGAGATTAAAGGAGCAAAAACGGTGGGATCAAGGGAGGAGGGAGGGAAAGAGGGAGGGCCGAGTCAAGATTCCGGAGCAAATATGAGATGCAATCCTTACTATCCTATGAGAACGAGACTCGAAGAGTGATGACAGTCTTCTATCTGTCTCACAACTAGAGAAACATTTAAGATTTTTTATTTTAAGGAAGCAACTCAAGCTGCGTCTTTTGACCTTTGACCACACTTGACCACACAATACAGGAAAGAAAGACCTTGGCACCATATAGTTTTTCCTCCTCCACCTTTTTATTTTTTTCACTCTCTTATTCACCAAGGGCCTTCACACTCTCTTTCGCTCTCATTCTCTCCACTTGCCACAATTTTCTTCCTTCCTCTTATTCTTCTAAAAGCTGCACATCGCTAATCCACAGGCATTTCGTCAGATAGCCCGTGCTGATTTCGGCACTGATTGGTTGTCTACTTCAGTCCCTCTCCTTGTGCACCCCTCCTTCTCTCTCACTCCTTCGCTCCTTAATTCTCCTTCATTCTCCTCCCCTCCCCATCCCATCTCTCTCTCTCTCTCTCTCTCTCTCTGCTCCATTGTCTCAGTGTGCAGTAGCTCGGCTGCTCAGAGCCAATCCTTTTCACAGCTCCGGCAAGGACAGAGAGCGAGGGTGAGGTGAGTGCAACCGAACGCATCCTACACGCCCCTTGTTCCATATATGTAAACTCCAAACACAGATCTATCGTTTTTCCCCCCATTTTTTAAAAATAATATGTAATGTGTGTTTTCTTGCTTTTGTGTGATTTCGTCTTTGTTTAAAGAAATGATATTGAAGGAGGTGCTGTTGGTTTATTCTAAAGAGTATGTCTGTGTGTGTGTGTGTGTGTGTGTGTGTGTGTGTGTGTGTGTGTGTGTGTGTGTGGATGCTCTTGATTAATGTGCCATTGCAATGACTAAATCTGAATTACACTTAGTAGAGTTAGTAGAGTATCTCCACATATTCTGCATCCATGCCACGCTCACTTTTCACTTACACACACGCGCACACTCCCTTTGACAAATGTAGGTATTCCCCCAAGGCTCGGACAGAAATAGATACAGTGCTAAATTAGGACACGGTTCTAGGTCTGAGCTGCAAAAGATACGATGCTGCTTGCTTCCTCGCTTGAACCTGACACTGCAACATTTCCTTTAATACTTACAGAAAATAAAACTATATCTTATTTGGTTTATAGGATATAAAAATTTTGAATTTTCTCAGTTTGTTAGAAATTCTTTTAAACCCCTATCCCAAAGCAGGGTGGTATCTCTTCACATGATGTCTGCATCAATTAGTACGGGGCTTGTCAGCATGCTCCCAAATACCCGAAATCATCTCCATTTACTGTATGTCCAGCCTGCTTTGTTTCTCTTTGTTTTAGCTGCTGTTTGTTTTTGTTTCTTTCTAAGCAGATTTTGAGTATTTTTTTTTTCTTCTGGTTTTAATGTTACACATTTAACAAGACTTTTTTTTAAAGGTACTTAAATGCTGCTCACAAATCCAGCTCAATCCGTGTTTAAGAAAAGAAATAGGATTTTCCACACTAAAACAGGATTCCCTGTCCTTCTCTTTCTAGGGTATGTGTGTGTGCGCATGTGTGTGTGTGTGTGTGTGTGTGTGTGTGTGTGTGTGTGTGTGTGTGTGTGTGTGTGTGTGTGCACATACAGGTGTGTGAGACAGAATACCCATGCTGCGTGTGTAGACTGACAAGAGCTAAATTAGTCCGGACAGATTACACTGAGATCCTGCTCTCTTTATAACACCTACAGGGAACAGAGGGAGGGGTGATGCACACAGAGTCGGCTGGAAATCAGTGGGTTCTCCTCGCTTAATCCCATCCTCTCCTGTGTATAATGAAAGCAGAGACACAAAAAAGAGAATATACAGACAATAGAAAGACAGAGAGAGAGAGAGAGAGAGAGAGTAAATGATACTAATGTTGATCCAGAGTTGATCAGTCATTTATGTCATCTCAACTCCTTCAGCTCATCTAAGACACTCCGGCATAAACCTTTCACCATAGACTAAAGATTGACGTCATCGGCAAGGGCATTCGTCAGGTTACCAACCGTACATCCAACCCTACTTGCATTCAACTATACTACTGTAAGTTTAGGGTGTTCCCATGAACATTTACAGTTTATCCCATGAATATTTCAATTTGGGAGAAAAGTGTACAAAATTAGTAAAGAAAAAATACAAGTTCAAGAGTTTCTGAAAAAAAGTCATAAAATGGAAAATTTGGGGAACAGTGTAGGGAAAAATTAACAACAATTAAAAGAATAAAAATGAAATGTCAAGAAATCAACAATTTAGAAAATACATTTTAGGTAAAATTTTTATTTTGTTTTGTAACTTTGTAAATGAAAAATAGAAATTTAAGTGAAAAATTTGTTGGGGGATTTTAAAATAGTAAAAAATATTAAATTTGCAAAATAATAAGGAAAATACAAAGGAAAGGTACATTTGTGAAATAAATGTGATAAAATGGAAAAGCTTGAGGAAAAGTTTGTGAAAAAAAAATATAAACAATATGGAACTTACAAAGAATTATGTAAATGTATGCAAAATGCAGGGAGTTAGTTTGGAGGGGGGGCGGGGGGGTGTGATTAAACATGCCTTTAAGAATGAAAATTTAAAAATAAGAAAGATTTATATTTTGAGGTGGGCAGTGAAATGAAAATATGAAAAAAAGATAAAAAGCCAGATAAAAACAAGAGGGAAATCCAAGATTAAAATCTAGTGGAGTATTCTTCAGACATGCATGCTAAGAGCTCTCTAGTACAGATAAGTGCTTGTACTAGAGGGCACAGTGCCCAGGACCTATAGCCTTCTGAGGTGGTTGGCACTATGATTTATTTTTCATCATTGAGGTGTTTCCTTGCTTGTGTTGTCAAGGTAACGTGTTTACTATTTCAGGCAAAAGCATTTCTCTTCTTGAGGCTGATTCAAGAAATTCCCTCTGATGATTATGACCCTCAAGGTTTCTCTGATGGTTTTATCTGGCGTACCGAGCAGTAGGGTTGCCGAGACACATTTGGGAGCATGGTGTCGAGTGGTGCTGTGATGTGGGTGTCGTGCCATCATAATGACTGGGTAGAGCTCCTGTTTCCAGTAGGGCGTGTTTAATTTTATACTTTATTGTATTGATCGTTTGCTTTGGTTATGTACGAATACGGTCCATTGTGCTTCAATGATGTCATTGTAGATGATTAAGAAAATTTCAGAAATTCTGTTCAAACTGAGCACAAATTTTCCACAAGGCTGATTTATTCAGCTCTGGATTTTTGGCTGATTTTGATTATTCAGTGTTCAATCAGCCCAGAATAGTGCTGATACACAAATATAAACAGAGCCAAGATGCCCAGTGCCTGTGCAGCTTGACTAAACTGTGGAGTGTGTGTGTGTGTGTGTGTGTGTGTGTGTGTGTGTGTGTGTGTGTGTGCGTGCTTTTGGCTGGAATTCGTTTCGTGGCTGTGATTGTGTTAGCGAGGGGGGACCCCGGCCTACCATACGGCAGCCGGCACCATTGCATCACTGTGTGAGGTCAAGGAGGAGGAGGAGGAGGAGTGAGTGAGTGAGCGAGTGAGTGAATCAGAAGACATATTTCCATCCAAATGTTGTTTTCAGTTCATGAATCCAATGAAACTGTCAAATGCTATTTATGCAAATATAGATTAGACCCCCAGGGCCTATACGTAACGTCCATAACAGTTCACGGTGTAGACAGAAAGAATAAAGATCTTTGGTAAGATCTGATTTACATTTAACTTTCTCTAATGTTTCATAAAGGCATGTAAATCACTAATTTAAATTTGTTTGTTTGTATTATCAATCACCAAAGAGTACTTAATTTTTTACAAAACTCTGATTACTTATTATTATACAGCTAGGCCATATACCGTATGCCTTCTCAAATACAGAATTGCCTTCTCCTATCTTCTGACAATTGTCAATTTTCACTTTAGAAAAAACATTGGGTTTAAAATGGCTTTACAATATAGGGAACATTTACATTTGGTGAAAAATGTGAGGAAAATTTAGTCAATAATGCACATTTTGGAGAAATAAAATCAGAAAAAAGTGCATTTGGGTGATAATGGGAATGGGACATGCAATTTTAGAGGAAAACAAACAAAAATACATTTGTAAAAGTAATTGTTGAAAAAAATTAAATATATACTCAACATTGCTAATGTAGAAAATTTAAACACATTTTAAACCAAAAAATTGGGAATAATTGGGATGAATTTTAATTTGGGGAAACAAAAGTATAGGTAAAATGTAAAAAGTTAGGGAAAATGTTTATTTTGGTGAAGTATCGAATAAAATGTCAAAAAATAAATAAATTATCAGAGATAAAATATTACAGAAATATCCTGTGGGATAATAAAATGTAAAATATAATGTAGGGAAAAAAATGTAAATTCATATTAAAATGTAAAACTGTGAGAAGATTGAAAGTGAATTTGTGAATGATTTGGGAACAATGTGAAAATAAACAATCCAACGAAACAAAAAAATCCAAAACAATAAAACTTGGGGAGAAAAGGAAATCACCTGTTAAAAAAAAAACAAAAAAGTTCATACAGTATGTAAAAATGTGGTGGTGGGTTTTTTTTTTTTTTTTTTGCATTTTTAAAAAGTAATATGCCATTTGATAAATTTTATTCATGTTAGGATGGATTTTTTTTTTCTTTTTGGGAGATTATTTTAGCATAAAGTAAAAAGCTAGCTACACTCAGTGACTAAGTGAGAGACAGTAGAGAGAAAGAGAGAGAAAAGCTAAAATAGAAAAACTGTCTAAAAAAAAGAAACATGAGTGGAACATCCTTCACACACATGCTAAGAGCTCTCTGGCACAGAAGTGTGGTCATGCTGGAGTCCAGTCACAATGCCTACATCTTAGAGCTTTCACTTTGAGGGCATCCAACACCTTCTGCACTCCTTCTTCTCCTCACTCAACCATTTTATTCTGCAACTCTAATTGCATCAATTAGGTGAACTCAAGAGTAAGTCTTTTCAGTGGTAAATAAATTGCATGAAGCTCTGGTACCCACCTCTCTCTCTCTCTCTCCCATTTTTTTTTTACTCATTTCAACTCGCACCTCCTCAGGGAAAAGGTATTTGCTACAGATAAAGCTAATTTAAACTGATGATATGTGACATTTCGCTATGGCCAGAAAGTGCAAGTTTCATGTCAAGATTAATGAATCGCCAATTGCCAAGCTTTTAAACACGTGAAGCAAAAGGCTTCTTTTTGTGTTTTTTTTTTGGTAAGATGAATAATGAAAAATAAATTATTAAGCAGAAGTACGTGGGATGTAGCTACCGGAATCCTGCTGACGGAGACGATGAGGGTGGATACTTTGATTAGAAGTGAGAAGTTGTTTCATTCTTCTCCTCATTCCTTCCGTTATGTTGGTCCCCCTCCTCCTCTTCTTCCTCCTCCTCTTCTTCTCTTCTGCTCTGGATTGTGTAACCAGCATGTGCGTGTGTGTTTGTGACTGTTTACTCATGTGGTTAAAAGCGTCAATGGTTGGTAAGGGGAATTTCCTTATTCCTTGCCAAGCCGTGGCAGATTGGCGCTCAGCTTGTGCCAGGGTTGCACTAAATAATTATTACCTCTCAGAATTACTTACAGTCTGCTGAATAGAATTTCATTGGCAAATAAAGCCCATTAGCTCCCAACTATCAGCTTCCTGTGCAAAACACTGTAATTATTCGGGACGCTCTTCCCCGGCTTGATGAGAAAGGAGGGCGCGGAGACTTCAGGCCCCATGTAGCCGACTGCAGACAGGTTGCGTTTCCCTTATGCTGCGCTCCGACATCGCCTTGACCCTTGCTGTCTCGTGAATTCCGCAGGGCAACAAGAATGTCCTCATTACAGAAAGAAAAGAGGGTGTTCAGTGTTCACCGGGAGACTCGATTAACATAAAGTGACACTGAGCAGAAACAAGAGAAGTCTCTAGATTTTGATGCGTTAGACGAGCTGTAAATTTCTTTGCAATGTTAGTAGTTAGTGTAAAAGAGGAACAGACATCTGGATGGGTCTCCAGTGTGTACTGTATCTACAATGCTTTTCGTAATTTTTCTACTTTTGTATTTGCTGGGGTTGAGACAAGCCAGATAGATTTCCCCCTATTGTGACACAAAAGACAATGTCCATCCCCAAGCTTTGCTGTTCTTAAAAGGGGTGTAACTCATCTGTTAGTTATTTACATAGACACTGAAACTGCATGTTTGGAGGAGGAGGAGTGAAATTTTGAGCTATAATTAAAAAATGCATTGTATTATCGAAGCTGTATTTTATCCTGGAGCACTACCATAAATATACTTTGAGGACCTACTGTATGAGTACTGTATTAACTTCTTAAAAAATAATAATATGGTACCTGTAGTAAATAGAGGATAAATGTATTAATCCTCGAATTCCGTTCTTCTTAAGCATTGAGTCCATTTTTATTCTGTAAAAATCAACATCAGTGGTTGTTGATTAGCCACAAGACAACCATTCGATCCATTTGCCCTGGTTGAGGTGCAGGCATGGCAAATTAGTCCACAGTCTGTAGTTCAAAGACTGGATTTCCAAAAATGAACTATTGCTAATTCATTAGGAAATCTTCGCTTGAATGCAATCACATTTATTATTCATCTAAAGGCAGCTTATCTGAGAAATCTCATAGACCTTCATAGATTTGACATTTTATTTACGCTCTCGAGTCTAATTGATGAACTGATGACGTGGATCGTTTCAGAACGTTGATGGAAATGGAGTGCAGATACAGCTAAAATGCAGTTCTTTACATTATATAGCCATAATAGAAAGAAAATTAGTAGTCAGTGTATTTGAATACCCCTGCTCTTCTCAATTCAAACAATTAAAAAAAATTTTTTAAAAATGAACAATTTCCCCTGAACACCATGACCCTTTCTGCATTGCTTTAAGCTATTCGGTGATCCTTCTAGAACATTTTCTTAAAAAAAAAAAACCTACATAATTTTTATAAAATCCTGCCAACATTTTTGGAGCTTAATTAGCCTCACGTCCTTTTATTCCTTTTGATTTCTCGTTGAGTAAGCCCTCTGTGGCTTAACATGCTTGGATAGCCTTAGTCTCAGTGAAAGGATCTATCTGTATGATTACCGGCTCGGTTTAAAAGGTTGTCTAATAATGTTGTGACTGTTAATAAGCACTGCTTAGACTTTTCTATAGGCAGTGTGTATATAATTAGCTGGGCTGGGATGAGCCAGGCCACTTAATCAATAGGCTAATGCACGGCTCAAAAGGAGCTGGGAAAGAATAGGGCCACAGAGGACCGCTGCGAGGCACAAAAGCCACAAAGGGAATGGCTGTGTCTGCTTAAGTCTCAGCAGATCAATTTGCCATATCCTGAACAGCCTGCTAAAAAATCGTCGAGAAAAACCTCAGGAAAACTACAACGTGTCCTGTGGATGTCCTCTAGGGGGAGACGTCAATCTCGCACAAACAGCTGCAGTGAAGAATCAGGAAAATGGCTTTTCTATATCACACAGGCATACACCCACAAAAACACTCCCAACTTAGTCTTATTCTCTGGTTACTTCCCTGCCGCTCATATTGATTCAACCTGATAGACAGGCAGTGCTTGGTTTCATTTGCGACAAAATGTCCCCACAAAGAACTGTTTACTTAGGAAAAAGATGGAGGGTAAAAAAAAAAAAGCATCCTGAATGAAGGCTTTGTTCACCAAGGCCTAGACGCTGCATGAGAGGATGCAGGGCACTGATGGATAGTTATACCTGGCTGCCCCCCCCCAACACCCCCCACCCGGCCCTCAAATGCCTCAGCTAGATACCTCAGCTAGATACAAATGCACCCTCTGTCCAACTCCCTCTCTCTCACTCCCCCTGGACTGGCATTGTGTACGAACAACCGGAGCCTTTTCCTGCCGTCGCTCTTTTTTTCTGTGGCCTTTCCATTTTGCACACAAGAGGGAGAGGTTTGGCCATCTGTCCAGGCTCACCTGTGGATGGTGGAGAGGGGATAAACAAGGTGTGCCTTGCATGGTGGGAAAGAAAGAAAAGAAAAGCTGCTCTTTATACAAAGTTATTAGAAAAGGCATAAACTGTCGAACGGACGCAAGAAGTAAGGAGGGACTGAAGAGGATGGAATCAGAGAGTCATCAATAAATAGGTGTGTTTTTTTTTCTTTGTGGATAAATGTAGCAGGTGTTTGCAATTGATCATATAGCTATAACATAAATTCAGCTCAATTGAGAAAGGACATCTTAATGAAAGACGGAGCAGAAGAGAATTGTTGAACAAAGTAGAAAGAGGAGAACCAGACTCCAAAAGGGAGCCATGGTGTTCTCTCTTTGTGGGGTTAGAAAACAATAATGTACAGGTGTAGAAAAATAACAACAAACGGGAGTGTTAAAATGGATGGAAGCTCAGAATAAGTAGATTATATTAAAAAGTTGTCCAAGAAAATGAGCAACAAAACTTTCATACAAGGGTTGTGCAATTCAAACCAGGACTTTTGATTGTGCAGAATAACAGAACACAGTTATGAGAGTAAAGACACCTCTATCTAAACCCCTGCTAGACTAAAGCATTTAGCCCAGTATTTCACTAGTGCATTCTACCGTCAGGGTAGAAAGTTTTCTCAGTATACCGGAGCCATGATCAGAGCCGCCTACCGTCCAAGCCACCTAACGGCATTCATTGATGTATAGCATCCTTTAAAATGTTTTACCACTTCTCATCACCGTACTGTGTTTAAAGTCTTCTGTAAATGTTGATTTTTGTGAATTTATTCAACAGAAATTTCAACACAAATATAACTTTGTTTGAATTGTACGGTCCTCGTCATTCCAGCAGCAGTTTGTAGATAAGTCTATAGTATATTAAACACTAAAGTACAGTAAGCCTTTACTGGGTGCAAGGCATTAGAGTATCCATGCATTCATATATTTATGTTTAGAAGGACAAAGTATATTACAGTATGTTTGTCTTGACCATGAAGAATCTTAATGTAAATCAAGTAAGTATTAAGGCTGGAATGCAGTTCTACTTCCTGTATCTTCCTTTGTACATAAGTGGGTAGGTTTTTTTGTTTCTTAATTATAAAATTTTTTACACCAATAGAATCTCTGACAGTTCTGCAAACCCAACTACATTACTACTTATATTACTACATCTTTAATTAAGATCAATGAAATTGATACACACCAATAATCTCCACCAGATGTCTAAAGAAAAATTAAATATTCCAGTAATGTATTGTATCTTTTTAGAACATCTGCCCAATCCAAATAACAAGATACAGCAGTATCTGATATGTATAGAAGTTTATGAAACTACAAGAACTTTCACTTCAAGGTAAAGTTGCTAAACTATTTTGTGACCTCGAGGACTAAACTAACAGGACTAGCATGACAGATAGCCTCTCACAACCTGTGCGACTTTGTTTTACTTCTCCATTCTTTTTTCTTACTGAGAAAATATAAATCACTTTCTTCCGTTCACCCTCCATTCCCACAACCCCTCCTTTCCCCTTCCATCAACGCTCCCTCTCTTTCGGAGACAGGGTTGAGATAGATAAGCACCACTGATCAATGAGGTGCTGCTGTGCTCTTTAACTAGACTCTTTCTCCACACTGGGAGTGTGGGCACCGCTCCACTCACCATCCATTTTTACCCCTCGCTCCCTCTGACCTAATGGATCTGTGAAGCAAAGGGGATCGACTTCTTCTTTTGTTTGCTCATTCGTTCCTTCTCGTCGCGTTCTGAAAGGCCTGATGTGCACGAAGTGAAAACCCATCAATTGCCCTGCGTATGGATCTTTCTTTTTCTTATTATTTGTGAAATGCCATAACCTGATCGAAACGTCAGCCCTGACGGAATTCTGATCATGGGTGAGAAAGAAATATAAAATATTTCACAGATGACCTGTGAGTCGAAAAAAGGTAAAAGAAAGAAAAAAGAAAACAAACAAACAAAAAAAAGAGGCAGATAAAAGACAAAATAAAGCAAATATTAAATAAAAGAAACAATAAAAAAAAGAAAGAAAGATAAATGAAAAACAAAAAATATAACCACAAAAAAAAAAAAATAAAACGGTCACAAAAAGAAAGAAAATAAGGTAAAAGTTTAAATAAAAATGTTAATGAAAGAAATAAAGTAAATAAGAAAGAAAGAAAGAAAAAATTAAGTAGATGAATGAAAAAGGCTAAAACTGAAAAAACACGAATAAATAAAGAACAATAACAAGAAAGAAAGAAAGAAAGAAATTAACAAAGAAAGATCTGATCGAACTGTGAGATATCTCTGATTGGAGACATTGGACTTTATAGCATAAGCTGTAAGTGTCTCTTGTGCTGTTTGCCGTTTTATCCTCACAGAGGGATTTAAAACCGTGGCTTTGTGTTGTAGGAAACATCGAATGGAGTGAGCCTGACTTTTCATTTTCATTGTTGACCAACAGGATTAGCAGGATTTAGTTTCTCATATATCATGCCCAGAAAACCTCTGGCTCTTTGGCTTACTGGGAATGCAATAAATAAAGGAGCTTACTTCCTGTTTCCTCAGAGATGTTGAGGTGTACTGGGAATGGAACTGAATACAAACACAAAGGGATTCACAATTAACAGATAATGTCTTCTTAACCGATACAAATACAGTGAAAGATTCTCAATAGGAGACAGTACTAGCTTGACTAGATTTGTTCATACTAGAAGCTGTTTATCTCTACATGGCATGGGCAGGTTGGGGGGTATCAGGGCGGGGGTTTATGCAGGCACAAAGAACTGTATGATTGGTTAGTAACTGCCATATCAGGGTTTAAGGTTCATAATTTAGCTTAAAGGTCAAAAGTAACATACTATATCTATAACCAAGCACGGATACAGATACCCTTCTACCCATCCCTCTACTCCCCCCGCACCCTACCCAACACCCTATATACTTTCTTTTTCAAAACCTCTTTTTATGTAGTCTGAAAGGTCAAAATTATAAGAACATATGATAGGGTGTTTTACTAAACACCAGTCCATTCCCCTGACACAGCAGCCATTTTGATTAACATTTTCAGATTTTTTTTTTGCTGTAGTGAGCGGTAAAGCTTTGATCATGTACATATATCAGTTTTAAAACCTTTGGGAACTGACTGATGTTGCTGCAGTCGGATAAATCAGACAACACTGAAAGTTCTGTAATAATGGTCTTTGGTATAAAGTTGACTAGGGAATAATAAAACATGTTTGTTATTGCTAGCAATGCTCAGACTGTACTCTTCCATCCTTGGTGAGTTAATTATTCATGCTGTTCATGCCTTTTGTGAGCACTTTTTTTCTTCTTCTTATATTCAGCAGTTTTCTACAAGACATAAATAATCCTTAAAAGAAGAGCAACACACAATGGATCCCACAAACAAATCTTCTGTACTTAAGGTAACGGCAGTGTTAACACAACTAGCGCACAGATATGACACTTACCACCCCTACGCCCCCCCAAGGAAACCAGACTCAGGTACCTTCCCGCTCCGTGAATCAGCTCTTGATCTCCTCTTTCTTCATGTTCTCGAGCCATTGATACTCCAGACTACAGTGTTATCTTAAAGCCTCAGAAGAATGCAAGCTCTCACAGGAATACTTGGCTCCAACTGAGACCAACACATGCTAGCAGTGATAACCCTGTACAGAGAGGGAGTGTCTGAAGTGGTGATGTTGTGAGAAAGACAGAAAGAGAGGAAGAAATAAAGAAAGAAAGAAACGAAGCACCAATATTTATAAATAAAGAAGGCAACAAGAATGAGTGAATGATAGGAAACTCATTAAGTGCCAGTATATGAAATGGTATAAAGGGGAGGAAAGAAACAAAAAATCATGTCTGAAAATGGACAGAGATAATGAAATGGATAAAAAGAAAAGAATGGATGGACAGAAATGGAAAAGAGGGGTGGGGATAAGGATGTAAAAATGGGAATGCAGGATGCACATGGATGGCCAGAAAATGAAAGGTGACACAGAACTAAAGGTCTGACAGCACTTGAATAAGAGTGTAGACAAAAATTAAACAAATACATGAACAAAAATGGAAAGAAGGGACAAACGGATGTATAGGTGCATTTCCATGGTAACCCCTGGTCACTGCTGTGTTTTATGGCTTTCTATTCCTATGTGATTTTCTCCGTCATGTCACATAGGGTTCAAAGCCATTGGGTACAGAGTGAAAGCTCAGCGCTTCAACATGGCAGAAAAGTACACACACACACTATACTTTGCTCTGTACTGTATGACAGCATCATCAGCAGACTTAGCATTGTGTTGCATGGCAAAAGGAGAATACAATACAAATACAAGCTCACAGTGTGCAAGAACAAACATGAAGCATACAAAACATTCACAACTTCGGTTTTGAGATTACTCTATACGGTAATCTTACAATCTTATACAATTCACAAAGAAAAAAGAAAGAACCTGTGACCCTCATTAAACCAGTTCAGAAGACATTGTAAAGGTCAGTCTAAGTCCAGTATTGGGTGGATAATGTGGATAGTGTGTTTGGGGTTGGTGATATGGGTGATTGGGATGAGGTGGATGGTATGTATGGGGTCGATTGTGTGGATAGTGTGAATGGTATGGGTGGTGTGGATGGGGCAATTGATGTGGATGGTGCAGATTGTATGAATAGTGCAGATGGTGTGGAGGGTATTGGTGGTGTGGATGGTTTTCATGATGTGGATGGTGTGACTAATGTGGGTGATGTGTGGATGGCATGGGTGGAGGGTATGAGTGGTGTGTATAATGTGGGTTGTGTGTGGATTGTGCGGGTGGCGTGGATGGTATGGGTGGTGTGGATGGTGGGGATGATATGGGTGGTGTGGATGGTATAGATGGTGAGGATGGTGTAGATAGTGTGGATGGTATGGGTGGTGTGGATGATATGGTTGGTATGAATTGTGTGGGTGTCATTTTTTGTCATAATGTTGCTAATTAACACTGATACAACAGAGCTGTTCTCACTAAAGCTTGTTGCCTCAGTCTGCTGCGTTAGCATGGATTATTGCCCAGCCTATAAATTTTCAGCATCCAGGATCCACATGCTAATGTGAATGCGTGTGCTTCTAATGCGGTTTGCATTGAGCTACCAAGCGCAGTCATGCTTTTAATGCACTAATTAAAAAGTGTGCCTGGCGCTCAATGCAAGCGCTTGTCTTGATGCTGATGTGTGGGACATTACTGGTGCTCAGAAAGTGGCAGGCATGCATGGTACTGCGGGAAATACAACCTTACCTGATTATTTCTCTCTCTTTTTCTCTCTCTCTCAGACACACACACACTGTATTAGAGTGCCTAGAGGCGTTCTCGCAGGCATCTGCACCAACCGGAATGGTAATTGTTCTCGTGGCAGGCCGTATTGGCGTCGTGTACAAGGCAACTCACTTCCTCGTTAGTGTAGGCTGCTGAGTCAGGATGTTTTTAATGAAGCTCATAGCATTTATCACCCGTCTCTCGTCCTTAATTAGACTCGTTGGGAGCAAATGGATGGGAAGTGAAATGCTAATGTTGGATTTCCTCTCGGGTAGGAACTCACCCCAGCTGTCAAGAAAACAGAATACTCACAGTGATAAAGATTAGAATAATAACAGTGTCCATTTGAAGGGGTACAAAGCCACTCAGGTGACATGGAGGTTATTATTTTATAAAATCTGGCCACAGAAGTTGGTCGATATACTTTAGTCTTAGAGTTACACACAAGCAAAAGCCACCATTAGCCCACATCGTCATAAGCTAGTCCTCAAAGTGAATCAACTTGTCCAATAATTTCTTCCTGAATGATGAACATATAATCAACAACGCACCACAACATATTAAGGCACAGATTCAAGTTACACGCTTCAGCAATTCCACAGAGATACACAGCTTCTGGCCTCGTAACATGAACCTGTATCTACAACTTCTCAAATAAAAAATTACAACCATGTCGCCTCCAAAGCTTTGTGGAGGAAGACAAAAATATGCAGGGACGAAGGAAGGAAGGAAAATGAAGAAACAAATGAAATAACTGGAAAAAAAGACTGCAAAAAGGTTGGAAGAGCTGTTAGGAAGAATGAAAGGAAGACTAAAGCAAACTAACTGCAATCAACATATCAATACTATATATACTCAGCAAAAAAAGAAACCCTCCTCTGACTTTTAACTGTTTTTACTTTCAGTAAACTTAATGTGCAAATATTTGTATAAACACTAAAAGAGTCAACACTATAAGTCATAATCTAAAAATGTTTCCCAATGTGTCCCTGAATGAAGGGAGGCTCAAAATCAGTCAGTACCAGTCAGTATCTGCTGTGGCCACCAGCTGCTTGAAGTACTGCAGTGCATCTCCTCCTCATGGACTGGACCAGATTTGTCAGTTCTTGCTGTGAGATGGAGGGATTGTGTGTTCCTGGTGTGACTCGGGCAGTTGTTGTGGCCGTCCTGTACCTGTCACGCAGGTGTGATATTCGGATGTACCCATCCTGTGCAGGTGTTGTTACACGTGGTCTTCCACTGCGAGGATGATCAGCTGTCCTTCCTGTCTCCCTGTAGCGCCGTCTTAGGTGTCTCACAGTGCGGACATGGCGATTTATTACCCTATAGCCACATCAGCAGTCCTCATGCCTCCCTGCAGCATGCCTAATGCACGTTCACGCAGATGAGCAGGGACCCTGGGCATCTTTCTTTGGGTGTTTTTCACAGTTGATAGACAAGTCTCTTTAGTGTGCTGCGTTTTTAGATCTGTGACCTTAAATGCCTACTTTCTGTAAGCTGTTAAGATCTTAACGACCATTCCACAGGTGCATGTTAATTAATTGATTATGGTTAATTGAACATGCATGGAAAACATTGTTTAAACCCTTTACAATGAAGATCTGTAAAGTTATTTGAATTTGTACAACATTATTGTTGAAATACACAGTCCTGAGTATATATACTGTAGCAAGCAAGAAAGAAAAATGAAAGATTGAACGAAATGAAGAATATGCAAGCATGGAATTTTTAAAATGTTAAATTATGGGGGACTCTATACGATGTTATTGTAACTTTTTGTCCCTTTTTATTGTCCTGTTTTAGACAGGCAGTCAGTGGACACACTGTAACACAAGGCCCCCCACAACACTTGATTAATTTGTCGGAGTGAGTGCAAACCTGTCAGATAAGAAAGCCGCAGCTGTCTCCCAGGTTCCTTTGTGTCCGTATGTATTTAAGCCACAGACTGTGTGTGTGTGTGTGTGTATATATATATATATATATATATATCTCCATGTTAGCTCTCCTTCTGCTGCTTCTATGTTTAGCAGTGTGTTTTAGTGCGTACATGGTTTTACCTGGGGATTTATCGTTGACTTTCGAAAAAGGAACGTGCTGGTCATGTTAAAAATACAACACACCGAGCCACTGAAAAGCTGTTTGTATGTTTCCAGGTGTGTGTGTGTGTGCACACGCAAGCAAGCGTGTGTCCTTCTAGAGCTAATCATTAACAAGAGACTCTGCAGTGCTCCACAGCACTCTGTTACCCTTCATCTAAATAACTGAAGCTCATTTCCCTGCAGCTATGGCCATGCACCTCTCGCAAGCTAATTCACATAATAAGGGCTCTTTTTAGTGATACCTCAGCAAGCAATCCGGCTATTAAATGACAATATGAAAGTGATCACCGGATCCGCTCCTGAAGCTGATAAATTCACACCGAAGCCTGCCACTTCATTTGCTTTATAATATAGAGAAAAGGCATATGTAATAAATGTTTAAAGGATATATGCGTGAAGAAAAAAGAAAAGCAGCCATTAACATGAGGACAATCAAAAGTGCACTGATTATCAACTAGAAACCTAACAATCAGCCTAAAGAAATAATTGGTTCTAGACAAAAGAAGGTGAGAGACGAACATTTCTGTATGTCATCGTATTTAAGCTTAAACCTTGCTTAAAAAATAGAAATGGCGCACTCATGAACATTAAATGTCCCATATTTTACTACTTTTTTTTAACAAGTTAACACAGATCTGTCCTAAAGTGTATCTGCTATTGTTCCAGATGAAATGAACCCTGAGATAATGCATTTTTTCTTACCTGAATTTCCTTCTGTTTCACTTCTCTTCCAAACACACCGTTTCAGTGTTTATGTACAGCTAATACTAAGCCAGGTGAGTGGCTCTTACCATGGTCACATTGGGGGGGATTGAGTTGTTTAAGAAAAATTTTTTTTTTTTTCTCTCACATTATTTGTTTATACACATACACCAGAGACCGATCAAAAATGTATAATCGTTCACAGAAAGTAAAATTTGCATAATTGGTTCACTTTAAATTATAGCATCTATAAGCAATCATTTGTTAATTTTTTATTTTCTCATTTTTAAGTTAATACCTTAGCCTTGTTGCTGAGACACCAAAACATGTAATCCCTAAATAAATTTTATATTTATTCTAAAAATAAATTAGTAGCTTTTATACCTCTTCATACTGCTTGTTCCTGTTGTATACATATAACTCAATTTACTAAAAAAAACAACTGGTGATGCATGAAAAAAATGCATGTTATAGATCAAGTAGAGGTATATAATGATCTAAGACCTACCTTGATTTAATACTGAATTATTATATCACAAATCCACAAATAAAGTTAATAATTCAATATTAAACAAAATTTTAAACAAAATCCTGTTCTGTTATAGATTCCGCCTAGTCACGGTTTGTGTCATAGAACAACATTTTCTAACCTGAACAACATCTTCACTGATTGAACCCTATCCCAAGAGTCCAGTGGCCTTAAGCCTGTAAATAGAAGTTGGTAGGCTTAAATCACTTACAGTGTAAATGTAGGTCTTATCACCACAGAGCTCTCAAATATTACTGGGAAATGGTTTTCAGGGAATCTGGGACTGGGACCTCCTGCAATTTCCTGATGTTGCACAGTTGAATTCACAAACGTCTCATCATACTGCCAGTCATATTGCTTTTCTGCCCACGTTCTGCTGCAAGATCTTATACTCTGGGATATCCACTCACGCCCTGGAGAATTCTCCAGCTCCACATTGCACGGGTACATACAGATTTTTGTTATTTTTGACCAGTTATTGTCAATGCTACATCCATATACTGTACATAAGAAAATCCGAGACACTAAAATTGATAGGAACTATGGATGAGGACAGTATGGTGCTGTTTTCTTTTATGCACATGAACACCTTTCCTCAGCGAGCCTTAACCTGAGATCTTTTCAACATTTCAATTCTCCTGAGGCAAATCACCACTCAAGTTAATTGCGGCCTGAGCGCCATATGATAGTCGGCATCCTCTCGTCGACAGCTCATCAGCACTCGGTGCAAAGAGCCAAGTCCCGAGCGGGTTCCGGTCTTAATCTCCCTTCCACAGCTCACTGCAGCATTTAGAGAGACTGCAGACACCAAACAATGCAGCTCTGATAAACATGGCAGTCACACCAAACCTCCAATTTTGTCAGGTTTCTCGCTCTTTCTGATTGTGGTAGAATTGTGGTAGAATTCACACTTATTGCAGTTGCAAAGCTTGTGTCCTGGTTTTAGTTCTCACCACAGGAGGTTTAAATATATCCATGTGTTGATGCCTTTCCAAGATTCTGTATCTGGTCCAACTAAAGCCATGGGTATCTACTGATATCAAAGACTGACCATGTTCATTCCAGTTTCTTCCTCTCTCATTTTTTCTTTGCCCATGTGTGTCTGCAGGTGGTGTGGATACCTGCAAGGTTTGGGAGACAGGTAGGCAATGCCTCAGTTTACCTTCGCCTGCTTCTGCGGCCTCCATGGCCTGTGTCGTCGGAGAAAGAAGAAAAAGAGGAAGAAAGAAGAGGAGCAGCAGGACTACGAAACTGTGGTTTGACGATTCTGGGACTGAAAAAAAAAACAACCGGGTGTATGTGGAAAAAAAAAAAACTTTGTAAGCCCTCAGCAAACCTCAGGGTTGATATTAAGGGACTACTTTCACAAGTTTCTTCAGGAGTTATACTGTATATACAGTATAGAAAAAGAGAGGGAAACAAAGGCTACTCTTACATTTTAGATCTCATCCATGCATTATGAGTGAGTGTTTCCGCGGTGTGTTTCCACAGACTTGATTGATTGCTGCAAACCATATATTCAGCAAATCTTCAGTGACTCTGACACCACAAAGAATTTCAAACAAAAATTACCTATTCTGATTGAAGAAGGAGAACAGAAGAGGTTTTTTCCATATTAAAGACCAGTTCCAGGTGTCAGAACAAAACAACCCGCTAAATATCAGTTGTATTCTAAGTTAATATATGAGTTTGGAATTTTATTATGATATTTTTTAGACAGATGGAAGGTAGTCTTTTCTATGTATTGCTTGACAATGAGTGCTTCAGCCGAGTCTGGCAGCCATAGAGGTGCTCCATAGCACCTGGATCTGGTGCATTCATTCTACACCAGTTTGCCTGTTAATTGCCTTCCTGGTAATTATGAACCTCTAGGAAGATCCAAGTGGTCTCTTCGCAAATGCCACCACAGTAAAGGATGGGTACCATCTGTCATTTCTTGGGAACGCTTTAAGCCTGGCCCTTGGCAAGCTTAGGCTGACTTCCTCTTGATTATTGCACAGATCTTGGAAAACAATGTGTTATGACTTTAAATGAAACCTGAGGTGGGTTTTTGTGTCTTTTCAATGGTGTGACTAGGAAATGGTTGGGAAATTATATCAAACGCCTTAATCAGGTGGGGTAAAGCTTTTTTGTGTCATGCTCTGAATTAGACCTTTCTAGTCATGCTGTCTTAAAGCAGTCTGTCAGACTAGAGCATGGACATTTCCCAATAAGACAAGATTCAGGAGTCGGTGTCCTCTCTGAAAGGACATTAGGCAAGAATGAGGAGTGACGAATGAGCAAGCTATTTCTAGACCCATCTTCTTTGACCTAGACTGAGTTACTTAGGTCTATGGTTTCTTTTTAAGGTTAATGTGATTATGCCTTAAATGGCAACATAGACCATGTCCAAAGGTCACAATGTACAGAAGCAGTAGTTCATAAACACACAAAAACTTTGCTAAGAAAAATGCTCCCTATCATATTGTTCCATAAAGTTCCCCAATTATGATTATTTTTAGCACATTTATGCACAAATAACCCCATCAGCCCTATAAGCTCTGCATTAATATATTCAATTAAAATTAGGGGTGGGGGAATTTCACCATGGAAACTAGTCTGACCAAAACTTTGGCCTTTGGATGCAGGGGTTGAACGGCTTTGAAAATAGCAGTAATTGTGGTGGTAAATGGCAGCCCTCATTAAGGGAGGTGATTATGCAGTCCACGCATGCAAGGATGGGGCGATGCAATTAATCTTTCTCAACAGGAAGCGCGCCAGGATGACGGATGCTCCTAAATCTGATGTCTCGGAAACAAAAGGGTAAGAAAAAGTCAGGGACTTAAACTTTGGATAATGTCCTTTTTGCATATTCAGATTTAGAGGGCTTTCCAGAAGAGGGTAATATGAGGCAATGTTAATAAAGTGGCTTATCCTTTTATCTATTCATCCTAATCAATTCGGACCATTCAGATTTCACCTGCAAGTCATGGTAAAGCCCTAAGCATTTGATCCTCTTATTAATTTGAACAAGTATTCAAAATGAGAGGCGGCTAAATCGATTTGAGTGAGTGTTTGTGAGATAATTCACCACTCCGAGTTATCATGTTACAGGAGCATGCTTTGGTGGAATGGAGGGGGGCCAAATTTAATGAGCATGAGATTGAAACGGCTGCTAATTACCTGCAGCCACACTAATTCATTGTGCCTGTCTTGCTGGCTCAGAGACTGCACTCTTTATAGGTGGGTGGCATAAAATGGGTGCATTGCATCAGATCGGCACTATTTTTGCATGTTTGCTCGGTTAAGTGATGACAAGAGGCAAGATTTAATTACAGTTTTAAGTTGCATCACTGAATATGCTAATTTTTCAGCAATGACTTTGAATAGTGTTAAGTGTTTTGTAGAAAATATAGTGTCTACAGGGGTTTCTACATTGCAGCGTTAAAAACAAATAGGTACATTATGCCTTTCCACTTTCTTTAAACCCAAACTGCCATTAAACCCAACTCTCTTGTCTGTCAACATCCACTAAAATGCGGGGCAGCACAAATGATCTTTGTCGTGTGCAGGTAGACATTTATTGCATTCAGGCTTCATTTTTTTAGCTACAGCATGAAGAACCTGAGCACAAAGGATGGGAAGAGGGCCCCGACACTCGTTCATCCTGTTCCTTCTCCACTGTGTTGACAGCCGACCCATTTCCATGTCATAATGAAGATTAAAGCAACTTTCCTTTTCCTAAGGTCCTGTAATTATCATCCAACGGACAGGCGGTATAGGGCCTCAGCTGAAGGCTGGTCAAGAAAGAGGAAAGTTGTGAGGAGGAGACGCAAGAAGATCATGTAATTGCGATGGTAATGGATTTTGTCAGGAGCACCTGTCAGGGCCATGGAGAAAACAGCCAAGGAAGGGAATTGGAGTCAGGATGCCAGCGAGCTGAGCCTCTGTCTGAGCCGGGCTCACCTGATTGCCAATTTGGGGGAGACTTCATGCATCAAGCATTGAGAGCGGAGCATTAAAGGGCCTAGGTGGCGATTCACTGGGCAAACCATTAAAGAAGGTGTCAGTGCAAATAAGTGACCAGACGGGAAAGAGTGAAAGCTAAAACCAAACGACGTTTAATTTCCAATTGAGAGCGTGGAAAATGAAAAAGAAACGCACCACTGAATTTCTCCAGCTAACATGAGGTTCCTGGTCAGACATGCTCTGCTGAGCACATGAAGTCGATGTAAGTCAAGCTGGCAGCCTCACTTCAGTGAATGAGGCCGGTTAGGAAAAGTACACTGTCAGAAGGCAAAATGGACAGGATACGCTTTCTTTGCATGTAAATGTGGCCAAGCTGCAGATACATGAAATGTGTCTTAGGCAAAGCTGTTTAGAACCTTAAGTTACTTGCCCCCTCAACCAAAAAACACGACACCCACTTTCTACTTGCCCCCACCATACAGAGACTTCCCTCTTGCCCATCAGCCCTAGTAACACTGTACTCACCCACCAGTCTGAATCCCTGGTTACACCATATGTAGTAGTTGAAATCCCCCCCCCAATCTCCACCAATGCTAGCAACATCCTTGTTACCCCCACCTTAAAACTCTCCAATTCTGGTAGCAGCCTAATTAACTCCACATTCCTAATTTGTAACCAAACCAAAGTCTACACCAATTTTAAACAACTACATATATTACTTAAGATTAGTATTTTCTAACTTTAACTTGCACGCTCATCCTTAAAAAGCACCAAATGGCTTGCTGTTTGTGCATGCACTGTTTGAGCTGCTCATTTACTGAGATGCAAACGGTTGCCAAAACACGAACACCAAACAGGTGATAGCTGAAAAAATGATTATTACTTTTGTTACACCAGCTGTGCCCAGCTTGAAGTGTTTGCCAGGTGCTTGAAATCAATTCCAAATGTGTTGTTTTTGAGAGTAGTTAAGATGGGATTGGAGAAGCCTGGTAGAAATGTCCATTGCAGAGGTGCGCATTTGAGGCTGGCAATCATAGGCGCATGCTTGTTTCTCAGCAGTAACCGTTAACAACATTTCTGGCACTGAAAACTCCAGGGGAAGTGTTCTCTGTTGTTGACACTGCACACTTCAGTGCTTCCAGAGACATTAGTTTGATCTGGTTTGTGGCTGTGTCAGAGCGACCATAGAGAATTGCCCCTGGAACAAAGTGCGATCAAAATGTATCACCATTTTGTTTTTCATGTTGGCTTTTTTCAAAAAGTTTAGACAGAATGAGGAAGACAAATGAGTCAGGCACCAAGCTACGCATTTAATCTTAATCAGGTGTCTATCTCAGATTTTATTGATTAGATAAATGAATGAATCAATAGACACTCTCTTCTTGATATGTTGTTGTTCTTGCTTCGATGCTAATAAATGGGTCCCTCATATAATCAAGGAAAGTTGTTCAGGAAGATGGGAAATCGTTTCTGTCCAATCAGAAGTTTCGTGATTTCCTTTTATAACCTCTTAAACATTAGGAAAAGTTTCTATATTTGATTGTCAGATTTTTTCATTGCATTTTTATTTTATTGAGGAAAATATAATTTCATTGTGTTGGCATTAAAATTTTCTACAAAAATTAAGATCTGTCCAGCATGGAGAGGTGTCCTAAATCTTCGCCTGAAGAGGCAATTTTTCTATTAAATGTGAGGCAACTATATTTTTCCCAGGTTAATTGAACAATGCTGATACACCGCAAGGGAAGGGAACTCTTACAGTATTGCCGTGTTTCCATCCACAGATTCCTTCAGTATCGGCTACTGTCAGTTTCACTGGGTAAGAACAATAGGGAAAACATCAGCTTTATAATTTGCTCTTTTCTCATTCCGTTAATGGAGACCCCCTCTTTAGGAAATGAGATATGCCCTGCTGAAGCGTTCCTCATCGCTGATTAGCTTCTCATAGCAGTCGTTTGTGTAACTCAGACATCTCTTGCAAAATAATTCCTTTCATAGGCTTTTCACTTTTCAAGAAAGAAAAAGAGACGGCTTTTGTCTAAGACTTTCCAGGCTTGGAGTTAATCAGGAATCAAACGTTACGCCTTTGTTTCGTTTGACTTGGATGCTCTGTCTCTTTCGCGAGGTTTGATGAAGCCGCTTAACCTTACCTCCCTCCCTCGTTTTCTTTCCTGCCTCTCTCTTTCTCTTTGTCTGTCTTGCATTATCTCACTGTGCCCGAGTCAGCTGCCGTAGCGAGCTTGACACTGCTTGTAAGCAGCTTCTCTGTGTTCCAGGCAGCGAGTTTCATTACTCATTGTGCTGAAGCACAGAGGCAGCTAGTGCGCACTCACCGCTAAAGAAAGTGAGACTGTAGTACTGTACATGTTGTCCCATCTTCCTTCTGTCTTCAAAATAGTACAGAACAAACAGTACAAGTGTGACCGGATGGAGATGTGGGTGATTGCTTGATAGCAGTGTCATTTACCCCTTCTTTTTAAAGCACTACTTTACATAGATAAAAATGCACATTTTAGTAAAACATTGAATTTATGAAAACCTATACCTATTAATCAGGGGAAGTTTTTTTGCACTTAAATGACTAACAAAGTGGACATTTTTTTAAAAAACAGAATTAGCAAATGTGCAACACATGCTTAAATAGATTCTATGCTAATGGCATGAGGACATTAAGGACTTTTTAAGAATTATTTAAAAGGATTTTCTTTTATTAATAACTTACTTTTCTTCCGTAATTTATGTACTTTCAAAGTGAACACAATCTGATAAACTGCTTACATGGAAAAAAAAAAAAAAATGGGCGAACTCACTTTGTTCTTCACTTTATCCTCAGGGAATTTAGATAATGCAACTTCCCACTGAACACGTGACTGATGAATGTGTTCAGGAATAAGTTTTGAAAGGCTATAATGGGCAACTAGTAGCGATGCATGTTCAAAACACTTGTTCTACGAATTCACATACTAAGGCAGAAACTGTAATGATTACAGAATTTTGTAGTGATAGTCCTGTTAATTTTGTAGATTAAAAAAATGTTTTTCGTATGTATTTAAGGAACATAATATTCTGTGCTAAATGTGGTGAAGATGAGCACAAATAGGAACATCCAGTAATTTTTTGTTTTGTTTTTTAAAATACAATATTGTGATGACATTACAAACCGTCATAGGGAAAACACATCAGTGGAGATCCATAAAGAGAAAATAAACCATTTCCACTTCTTCTCCAGCAAGCACATCCTCATCTTCATTCCGTTAACACTGATGGCACTTGTCTTGATTAAGGGTCATGAGTTGTGCATCCTCAAGGCACCACCAGATGACTGGACGGGAAAGATGTTTGTTCCTCTTAACAAAGCTTAGACCTTTTTCTTTTTTTTTGTATTTAAGCCTCTGTAGAAATTACCACACGCTCTTGGTGCAAGCATTGTCCCGGGGAAGACATGATATCCGAGACGCGTGGTGTTCATCACGCCTCAAGGTTATGATGCTTTAAAAAAATGTTTGTACATTCACACAAGGGAAAAATATAAATTATGCGTGCCAAGCGTCTCTAACAAAGAAAAAGAAACAAAGTGCAAGCATCAGCCCGTGGCATCTCAACATGCCATGCGTTGCTTTTTAGAGGCTAGAGTTAAGGCTTAAGCTTACACCATGTGCATGTGATTCGTGCTCAGCTGTTTGAAATGCAGAACACGTCTGCATCGGATGGATCCCCGCGGCCCAGGGAGCCTCATTAGAAAGACTCGTGCACCAGTCTTAAAGCTGGGATAAGCTTAGCAGCCAGGAGCTAGCGATAAAGGAGTTGTGTATCGCCGCCTTACATGCGCATGACAAAAAGCCCTCTTATCCAGGTGCCACACGGCCTAACCTTATATATCACACGCTGGATAGGATGACACACAGCTAGAAACTGTTTGCTGCCTCTTGAATCTTATATGCCCAGAGAATTAATAGGGCTACAGAGTGAGACGAAAAGCATGCCCGTGATTGAACGGATATGTAACTACATTCTCTCAGAGTGGAATTATTTTCTGAAATCACCCAGATATCAATCCTAATCCCCATTCTTTTACACAGATGTGAGGCTAGCCCCTTAGAAATGTCTGTCTTCCGATCTATCAAATAGTGGTCAGCAAATATCCCCCCCAAAAAGGCCAAATATTTTATATTTGCAGGGATACTCCTTATTAACCACATACTTTGCATACTTTACATATATACACAGGAGTTTTTTCATGTGATCACATCAATAATTCACATAAGAAAATCACATGTGGGAAGGTTAAGCCACAACCCCCGACAAATGTAGTGTTTGAAAATAATTGAATCATGAATCAAAATACATAAATCACACATCACGTTTGCATGTGGAAAGAAATCTGTCATGAATCCAAATAAATGAATCATGCATAAAATAACTTTTTAAATTGTTTAATTGTTAAAGTATAATGTTAGGAAAAAATTAACAAATAGGTGAAAAAAGAATCATGATTCAACATTAACAAATCATGTCTAAAAATTGCATGCAAAAAAAAGAATCACATAAATCAATATTAATGGATCATGCTTATATCACAAGTGAAAATAAATGAATCACATGAATGAATGTAAAATGTGTGTAAAAATCCTGAAAAAAAAAAGAATTATGATTCAACATTGATGAATCATGCATAAAAATCACATGTGAAAATAAATAAATCATATCAATCAACATTAATGAATTATATGCAAGAAATTGAATAATGAATCATGATTCAACATTAATGATTCATTTATAAAAATCACATATGAAAATAATTGAATTCTATATAAAAAATTACATGAAAAATTTTTAAAGCATGTGTAAAATCCACATCAATAAACATCATATACAAAAAAAAAAAACAATTAAGCCAGGTGAAAACCTGTGAAATGTGTCCTTTTGATGTGTAAATCATGAAACTAATCACTAATGCACTAATAGCGCTAATTGAACTTTTCCTTCATCATCATCTCATCATCATCATCATCATCTTTTTTTTTCTCATTAAACATTAGATAATACAATGTATAGTGTTAAAAGAATTTATGTTTGTAGTGTAATCAATGGTACTGTAATTTTCTGCATACTAGTGTACATATACTGTGACTAATGTAACATACACAACAACAACAACTATTATTATTATTCTAAATTAATTCAATACACAATAATTAAAAGCCTTTAGATCTATTTTATTCATATGCAGGTTCTAGAATAATGTTCTGTATAATCTGTGCTGGAAATGTGACTGTGATGAGTTGTGTGCCTTTTTTCAATATATGAGAAGGCAATTATTAATATGCATATCTGTCCCGAGAGAGCCATAGAGTCAATAAGCTATGATCGAGCCAAATGAGATGCAAATGTTTTCATTAATAAAACATATTACTGTGATCACTGTTTGTCTCGACTTGGAGAGAGAACAGCGTTTGTGCAATTCCTGCTCAACTAACCCTATGACTTAATCAATACCCAACAATCATGTACATAATTAAAAATTAAACAGTATAAATATATATATTTTTTACTTAAGTAAACAATACATGCATGCATTCTTTTGTTTTTGACTGGAATATAGATTCTGTTCTCTGTGTAAGCCATGTTTTCTAATAAAGATATTTTACTCCAGTGCTTTTGAATAAAACATCTTTTTACAATTTGCACAGTGAAGTTGGTCTTTGTGATCATTTTAGCGAGCCTTGCGCAGACCAAAAGGTTTTTAATGGACACTTTCACTTCTGCACTGCACACATTTCACTATATTCCACTGCTAAGCACATTAGCGTCTTCACTTTTGCACCTTAGATTGAACACATTCTCACTGCTTCTCATTAAAGCCTAGATGCGAACTTTTCCATAGGCACAAACACCCACACACTCACACACACTACACACACTGTAACAGTGGCATGGCTTGATATCCAGGCTTCCACTGTTTCCAAGTGGATTGCTGAGGATTTCAGTGAGGATTTCTTTAATCACAGTCTAACTAATCCTACTGTGTCTATGTGGCTTCCCTGGTTATTGTCTTCTTCTTCTTTTTCTTCTACCATCTTTGCTCTTTTGCAATCATTCCAGAATCCTAGGTAGGTTGAAATGACAATTTTATAATACAGATAACGTATATTACATTCGAGATCTGATGAATGAGTTCTATTTTGATGAAAATCATCAAAATTCTCATACAAAGTTTGCACAAGCACCCAATAAAAGATCAACATTAGAAAATCTATTTCAGATTAAAAGAAAACAATAAAAGACCAATAAAAGGTCAACATCTCTCTCTCTCTCCTGACCACAGGATTAAGCGGTATAGAAAATGAATGAATGAATGAATGGAATATAAGTCACTCCAATTAAATTCTAAAAGTCTTGGCACTCTTGTGCGTTTTATCTGGAAAGGTGCCAATATTTTGAAGCTCTGGATTGAAGTGAAGTAAATGACTAGGAACTCATCTCTCTCTCTCTCTCTCTCTGTCTCTTGCTAGCTCCAAAAGTATTAACACTTTGGAACTGATATAAAATAAATGATAAGACATTTTAGGATGCCTACATGAGACCCTAGTGCCATAGCCGTAATGAATAAACCTTATGTGAAAACTTGTGAGCTGACATTAGAGGTTGACTTTGAAAACATGGCAGCTGCTATTAATATTAATTTGAGCAATATCAACAAAAACAACATCTCCTTCACAAAGTTTCTCCTTGTCATTTCTCTGTCTGGCTTTTCCTTTATTCTTTCACTATGTCTCGGCATCTCTGTCTCGCTCCATGTAGAGGCGATGACAGCTCTCCTCCAACAGAGAAAGTCGCTGAAAGTATTTTCTTTTGCAAGGATGTGAAATCATTGTTGTAAGAAGTGGTCAGTCCCGTCCTTTCAGCTTTCCATAGCGGAGTGGAAAAAGGCCAAGATTCATCGATTCCTCGTAGGGTTTGCGGTAACCTAGCAACAGATTCCAGTACAGGAGGGCTTAATCCTCGCAGGTCAAGGCTTACTGACTAAATGTGGAATTAAAGGTTCTCATTAAACATCCGTTCTGAGAAAAATTGTTCCAGCTTGGTGCTGTTCAACATTCCTTACATACCCGCTTTTTTTTAAAGTAGACTCCTAATTATGTTTGAATGTGCACTGTGGTGAAACTCAACAAAAGCTGCATGATCATGATTAAAAATTGATTTATATCCTGTCATCTTTTCTTGTCACCCCAATGCTATAGTTACAGAGCACTTTTGAAAACAAATGGTAAATGAGCAAATGCTAAATTTAATCCAACAGAACGTGGGTGGTAACAGATCGAGCACCAAGGTCACAATAGTTCTAAGTTGATATAGTAGCTGCTTATCGATTGCGTGGGTGAGCAACAGTGCAGCCAGAAGAAATGTGCATATCGTAGATGCGATAAGAGATCTGAAACCTCTGCAGATGAGTAGGAGGAGAACTCATTAAGGACCAAATATGCAATGAGAAAAGCTGGTGAACGGGAGCACTTAGTCAACGTCAGCTCACTGACATCTGTTGTGACAGAAGAATGCCAAGCCGGGGTACAGATAGACACCTCAACGAAATGACAAATAGGTCTAAAGAGTTGTTTTTCTTGTTCTTTCTTCTGTTTTGTTTCCTACAAATATCTCACCATTCATTTTAGGCATAAATGGCATATTTATACATTATTTCCTATTATAAGATTACAATTAAAATATAATATTATTTAACTCAGGGTGTGCTCTTTTTTTTGTTTTTGTTCTATTAGCAGATTTGTTTTTATACAATAAAAAAAAAACAGGCACGGGCCTCCGAGGGCCGCAGTGGTAAAGTGCTCGCCCTATCATCCGGAGATCACTGGTTCGGTTCCCGGGTGATGCTGTAACCTCTCACAGCCGGAGGTCTAGAGAGATCTGATTGGCCGAGCTCTCTCAGAGGGGAGGGATGAGAGGTACAATCACGGCTCTACAGCCAATCAGGGGCGTCTGTGAGCTCACGCACGCAGAGGGAGCAGATAGCGCTGTCCTCCGAGTGTGTTATGCCGCCCCTAACGGTGCGTGAGCAAGCAGATCGAAAAGATGCGGTCGGCTGGCATCACGTGGTTCGGAGGAAACACGTGATAGTCTTCGGTGTGGTAGTAGTAGCCTTAATGTGGGAGCCCCCTAGTGACGGGGAGAAATTAGACACGACTAAATTAGGGAGAAAATCGAGAAGAAGAAAAAAAGAAAAAAAAACAGGCACAATTATCTCCCAACAGAAAACAAAAAAGCAAAGCTTAAAGATAGTAGCTTAAAATAAGAAGACTAGATTTAAGATACTTTTACTTGCTAAGATGTAATTTTTGCACTGTGGAGATGTTCCTGTGCACACAGTGACAGCATGTTAAGAAAGCATCACCCTGAGTTACATTTAATGTTGTGGAATTTCTACAGGAAAAAAAAATATTTTACATTGCTTATTTTCCTGTAGACACAAACTGCTATAACTGTTCCTCATTTTCCTTTGAAATGAATAAGACAGAACTAGCTGTGGATGCATTGAGAATATTTTTCAGCTGACCCATACAGAAATGTGATATATGGATTTATTTTTTCAAGGAAGGTTTTCTTATAGTATACATATCTAGTCATCTATGTATGATAATACCGTAAAAGAAGTATTATATATTGTAGCGTTTTTCACCGCTAAAAGGGATCTTCGAGACGAGTGAGCTTGCTTGCTTGCTGCCCAATGCAATGGCTGGGAGTATTTTATTAAGTCTCAGCACTGTATGGCATGAGCAGCACATTCACTGAGATAGCACACACACATCAACACACACAAACACGGCCGAAGCCATTAACCCAAACACCTTTCCCCAACAGGTTGGATACATAGAGAACCCCCGCAAGGCATGATGGTCGTCAGCCGCCACCCCACCCACGCCACACTGCCCCCACCCGAGCTGTGACCGTCCCCGGTCACCATGACTCTCTCAGTCTTGGAGGCGTGAAGGCGGTCGGCGCTGGCGCTTTGAACGCCTGGGTCCTTTTGTGGAGGGACGCAACATTGTCCCGGTGGTCCGGCCTACGCAGAGTTTGATGTTTCGCCGGCGTGTGGCTGGTAAGGCACGAGACGGTCTCGGTGGAGCACAACTCGCGCTGCCCCCGCCAACCGCACCCGGTAGATGACATCGGAGAGCTGGGCAATAACCGTACAGGGGCCCACCTAGTGGGACAAGCTTGGCCGAGAGCCCCCTCTTCCTTCCGGAGGAATACACCCATACCTGCTCTCCAATAGCAAAGTCTCGCCCCCGGCTGTGAGTGTCCACGCCCAAATGCTCCATAGGTGGCCCCACCCGAAAGTCCTCGCTCACAGTACCGACTGCGCGCTTTGCTGCAAGCGTCGGCGTTAGCGGGTAGTTTTCCCGCTTGGCCTGCTACCGGATATTTACCTGGTGCGACCACCGGAAGTTCTGCCTCCCGGGTGCGTGCTACTAACATGTCCGGCTGTGGTTTTGGTACTAGCAACCTGGCTAATCCGAAATTACCACGCAGAGTTCCATCATTCAAATCTAGCACCGCACCTCACTTTTCCAAAATGTCTAACCCCAAAAGGCAGTCATCTTCAATATCCCCCACAAAGACGCAGCAGCGTAACAGTGGAGTCGGTGTCCACAAGCGCCCGTAGTAAGACGCCTCCAAGCACACAGTTGACATAAATTTCGGCGCGATTTCCTAAACGCCCCGACCGGAAATTGAATCCACTAGATGGGGGAACAAGAGCGGGTGTGGGAGGCGTCTTCCTCTTAGCAGCCCCCGGGGCTAGTTTAACGGCTGATGGGGTACGCTGTCCCTCAGGCCTGAGAATGTTGCAATGGTAGTCTCAAGGTCCCATGCCTCTGCATCGCCGCGAAACCTCGGAGACTTGTTCTTTGTCTAACCGTGACGGGTAGTCCTGTCCCCGGCTAGATTCACCTACCGAGCGCCCCCGAGCTGCAGGTGATCGCTCGGCTCTTTCGCCGTGATGCTCCGCCATTATGGGTTCAGCGCCTCTTTAAGGGAAGCTGGTGCTGCTAACCTGATGTGCTCGCGGAGCCGCAGCGGTCGGAGTCCTCGGAGAAATGCGCGATGAGCTAGCTCTTCCTGCTTATCGGGCTCGAACTCTGGATAGCCCTGGCATGCGAGGCCTCTTAAGTCCATGGCGAACGCGCCCAGTGGCTCAGACGTGCGCTGCTCGTAGACCTCCAGCTCCTCACACGCTGCCTCTTTACGGTCACCTCTTTACTTACTCCACCTCCGAACCGGAGGTGGAGCGACTCTCGTAGCTTTGCCCAGTCTTTCCGCTCATCGGCCCGGAGGTCTTCCAGCACCCAGAGCGTGTCGCCCCCCAGCGAGAGTTCCTCTGACGGCTGTTTCCGCCGGGGACCAGCCTGCGAAGTCGGCAGCTAGCTCCACTTGGGTGAAGAAGGAAGAAAGAAGGTTGTAAGAAGGAAGGCGCAGCTGCAGCTCGCCCTAACGGTTGACGGCACACGGAGCTGTAGCTTGCTCCGGGCGCATGCGCAGTGTCAACGGTTGGTTCCGCCCCGAGGTCAAGTGCCGGGTCCTTCATCTCACCGCTCAACTTTGGTCGCGCTGCTTTGCTCATACTGGTTCCACCCGGAAGATGCTCTTTCTTCCGACGTAGTTGCTCCGCTACTCGGAGGCCCACCTGGATCCTCCGCAGGTCCTCAACAGTGCGCTCCAACTCGTACTTCTCCATCCCACTTCTGACACCAATGTCCCGCTAAAAGGGATCTTGAAGATGAGTGAGCTTGCTTGCTTGCTTGCTGCCCAATGCTGGGAGTATTTTATTAAGTCTCAGCACTTAATGAGCAGCACATTCACTGAGATAGCACACACACATCAACACACCCAAACACGGCCGAAGCCATTAACCCAAACACCTTTCCCCAACAGGGTGGACACATAAAGAACCCCTGCAAGGCATGATGGTCGTCCCGCCCACGCCACAATATTTATATATAGGGCGAATTTACAGTATGGTGATGTATGTGTGCTTCCTATACAGTGGTGGCCAAAATAATTTTGACAAAACTCTGTCATTTGATTTTTTGTTGTGAACTGAAATTGTTATTCAACAATCAATATTTAGTATGAAGTCCTTTATTCCTCAAAACCCGCTGGATCTGGCTAGGCATAGAGTAAGAAAGATGTCTGCAGTACTCTGGTGTCTCCATGCCTGCTTGATTTCTTCCTGAAGATCATGTAGAGAAAACCCAGCCCATGGCTCCAAAAGATAAGACCATTCTCACATTTTTTCACTACTTTTTTTTCCGCACAACTCCTTAGCCAGGTAGACTAGAACTAATTAGTGAAATCTATCTACAAGGTAATTTATACTGGGTGAATTTGGTCGACATCACACCACTGTAAATATGCAATTTAGTGTTGGTCTAGTTTTAAATACAAAAATATGGTAAACATACTATACTGGCAGCAACTTTGAAAAAGGAAAAATATCTTCCACACAAAATCCTTTTATTACACAGTTTGTTGAAGATTATGAGAAAAATATAAAATTACAGTGGAACCTTGGATTACGAGCATAATTTGTTCCAGAAGCGTTTTTGTATATCAAGACACTCGTCAATCAAAGCGAATTTCTCCATATTCATTCCACAACCCAAAAAAATAAATACATAAAAGAATTAATACCAAATAAGTAAAAATAAAACAAACTAACCTGCACTTTACCTTTGAAAAAAGTAAAAATAAATACTGACAGATAAGAGTTTCCGATAGTTTGTGCGTGCACACGCTGTGTATTTGTGTGTGTGTGTGTGTGTGTGTGTGTGTGTGTGTGTGTGTGTGTGTGTGTGTGTGAAGCTAAAGTAAGAGGAGACACCATCTCCCTCCTCTCGTCTTACACAGTAACCCTTCTTCCTCTCTTATTTTTACTACTGTGTGGAACGACACACACACAAACATGGAAATATTGCCTCATCAGGAAAATTGACAAGAAACATCTCTGATACTCGAGTGTGTGTACACACTAACGGACTCACTGCTGTAAAGTTAAAATAAAACTAATTAACCTGCACTTTACCTTTAAAAAGAATCACAACAGATCTGTATTTCCGCTAGAGTGTGTGTGTATGTGTGTATGTATATGAACGCGAAAGGAGGAGGGGGCGTGTGAAGCTGAGAGGAGGAGGGAAGGGGCATGGTGTCCAATGACTCGGATGCACACACACACACACACACACACACACACACACACACTGAATCAGTGCAGGCTGAGAAGGAGAGAGAAAATGGATCTTTTAACCTTTCTAATGAGACTTTCTTTTGCTTTACACACATGCACACAGGTGTGTTACAATAAACAGTACACGGGCGCTGTACACACACACATGCACACACAAAATAAAAGATGCTTTACATGCACGCCGGTCACAGTGTTATAGTAAAAAGTACACGAGTGCACGGATGTTGATTATACCAGTAAAAGACGGGCACACAGACCGAGCAGGGGAGACGATTACCCACAATTCTGCAGCACAAGAGAGAGAAAAACCTTTGGCTCAATTGTGATCACATGACACTTGTCATCAAAACAAGAAGAGCATGCGTGCTACATGATGCTTGTTTTTCAAGTCAAAATGTATTAAATTTTTTTTGCTCATCTTGCAAAACACTCGCAAACCAGGTCACTCGTAATCCAAAGTTACACTGTATACAGAACTTTACAGTTTACAGCATAGCATCAACTTGTTTCCATAGCAGTTTTATTTTTGCTTTTAAAAAACTGTGCTCTCAATAGTTCCCTTTCAAAGGCTACACTCAATGCTGCGTCAAAACGCTATGGGAACATCTTGTCATGTTGCCGGTTGTGAAGCATGTGTGTATCAAACACAGCATCAAACACTGCAAATTTTGGCTTATATAACCTCGGTCGGGTAACGTCATCTGTGAGACGCACCTGCAGGTTATAAATAGGAGTGAACCAGAAACATTTCTCAGATTCTTTGTCTTCACTGACATTATGCACGTGTCAGGATTAAAATACATTTAAAATGCACTTAAAAGGAGATAAAAGCATAAAACTCACCAGAAATAATGGCGGAGTTTATAGCTAGATGTTCCCCTCCTCGTGAAAATTTCCTTTCGGAGGGGGATTCACATATTCTCTGCTTTAAATGTTTGGGTGAGAGCCACGCTCTCGAAGGACTTAGAGGAGAGTGTGAGCACTTTGATGATCTTCCGATGAAAGTGCTTCGCGCGCTTGTGTTCTTTAGGGAACCACAAGCCACGCTGCACTCTTGGGGATCACAAGTTGATCTGGCCGAGGCACGAGAGACGGAGCCCATCCTTTCTCTCATCCTCTCCCCCAATCACGAAGTCTCTCCTTCCACTTCACGAGCACACTTCAGTGCTTCTCGTGGGTGTACGGAAGAGATTCGTTCTCCTGCTTCTGTAGAAATGGAAGTAGCTAACTCAGAATGCTCCTCTAATGATAATAGAGTGTATGAGGAGTTGCTTGAAGTTATAGCACATGCAGTCGAACGACTGCACATTGATTGGCCACAGGAGCAAGCTCACCCAAAACAATCAAAATTAGACGACAGATTTCTGTCGGTTGGCCAGGAGAGGGAGCCACAACGCCGCTCTCTCCCCTTTTTTGATGACCTCCATAACGAATTATCTCGTTCTTGGAATAAACCTTTCTCATCCCGTATTTTTGTACCATCGACTTCGTTCTATTCGAAAATCGTTGCAGGTGCTTCGTACCCTTCCTATGTGGTTCATACCCCGGGTTTCTGACTCTGGGTCCCACTCTAAGTTCGTCTTGTCGCCGCAGATGCTAACGACAGACGCTTCCCTCACGGGCTGGGGTGCGGTCTTAGATGACCGTCCAGCCCAAGGGAGCTGGAGAGGTCTTCTTCTCGTGCGGCACATCAATTGCCTCAAAATGATGGCTCTATTTCTGGCCCTAAAGCACTTCCTCCAGCAGTTGAGAGGCTACCATGCCCTAGTGCGGGTGGACAACACTATGGCAGTCTCATATATTAATCGCCAGGGCGGACTGTACTTGCGCTATTAGTTAGCTATCGCACCAGGTTCCTCTCCCTCAGGTCGATTTACACTCCAGGGCATATGAATGTGGGAGCAGTTGTACTGTCCAGTCAATCTCTGACACACGGGGAATGGAATGACACACCCTGAAGTAGTCAGTCAATCTGGGAGAGATCAAGCTGGAAGTCAAGCTGCTCTTCCAGACAGCGTGGTTAAGACTATTCTAAGTGCTAGGGCTCCCTCCCCTAGAAGAGCTTATGCTCTCAAAAGGAATATATTTGAAAGTTTGTGCATGACGAAGCAGATAGACCCAGTCCACTGACGAATTGTTTCAGTGCTGAAGCTTCTGCAGGAAAAGTTGTCCTCGGGCTTGTGCCCTAGTACTCTCAGGAAGTACGTAACTGCTATTTCAGCCTGCCACGTCCTCATCGATGGGGTTACTGTGGGAAACACCCTTTTAGTTACCCGTTCCATTCATGGAGCTAAATGGTTGAGGCCACCCACTAGAGCCACGGTCCCTTTTGTGGATTTAACTATCATGCTCAAAGGTCCAATTAAGACCCCTTTTGATCCACTAGAGACAGCGCCTCAGGTTTCTAACCCTTAAGATGGTTTTTCTAATGGCCGTTACCTCTCTAAGAGGATTGGAGATCTGTCAGTCTTAGACTTTACCCCTGGGCTAGTCAGTGCCATTTTATATCCTCACTGAACTATCTTCCGAAAGTTCCATTCTCAAAATGCACCCTATTGTTTTGAAGCCTTCTGTCCTCCGCCTTTTACTGCTTCGGAGCAGGAGAGACTTCACTTACTGTGTCCAGTACACGATCTTCAGATTTACGTCCACCGCATCAGTCAGTGGCGTAAGGCAAAGCAGCCTTTACATGTTTTGGGGCTGCGGGGGGCGGCCGCCACTACACTGGGTGAGAGATGCTATTGCCCTCTCCTATGAGGCGTGTGGGCTCACTTCGCCTCTAGGAATCAGGGCTCATTAAACCAGGGGGATTGCCTCATCTATTGCACTAGCAAGAGGTATTCCCCTACAGCAAGTGTGTGACGCAGAGGGTTGGTCCTCTCCGCACACATTTGTTATATTTATAGTATGGATGTTCATGCTACTCCGGGCTCACGGGTCCCCGAGTTAGCTGCCGAGGCATAGTTCTGAGACCTTCTCGGCCTTGTGTGCACACGCTACACAACCTTGGGGTCCAGACACTTGCAGTGCGGTGGCGTTGGTACTCTTGTTCCCATATCGTTTTCACGCAGCATCGAGTGTAGCCTTTGAAAGGGAACGTCTCGGGTTACTTTGCTGTAACCTTGTTCCCTGAAAAGGCGGGAACGAGATGCTGCGTCTCAATGCCGCATTGCCTTTGTGACCAGACGTCCATTCAGACAATCAATCTGAGGAATGTTTCCGATTCACTCCTATTTATAACCTGCAGGTGCGTCTCATCAGATGACGTCACCCGTCCGAGGATATATAAGCCAACATTTGGCGTGTTTGATACACACATGCTTCACAACCGGCAACATGACAAGATGTTCCCATAGTGTTTTCATGCAGCATCTCGTTCCCGCCTTTTCAGGGAACAGGGTTACAGCAAAATAACCCGAGACGTCTTTAAATATTGAGCTTTAACGTTTGTGCACTCCATACAACAAAACTGTGAAGTGCCTTTTTAGTTTGCAAAACAAATAGAGTCCCAAAATAAATAACACTCAAAAGTATTCAGCCCCCTTGAACTTTTCCAGAGTCACCATGGGCCTCTTGGCTGCATTTCTGATCAGCCCTCTCCTTGTTCGGCCTGTGAGTTTAGGTGGACGGCCTTGTCTTGGTAGGTTTACAGTTGTGCCATACTCCTTCCATTTCTGAATGATCGCTTGAACAGTGCTCTGTGGGTTGTTCAAGGCTTTGGAAATCTTTTTGTAGCCTAACCCTGCATTAAATTTCTCAATAACTTTATCCCTGACCTGTCTGGTGTGTTCTTTGGACTTCATGGTGTTGTTGCTCCCAATATTCTCTTAGACAACCTCTGAGGCCGTCACAGAGCAGCTGTATTTGTACTGACATTAGATTACACACAGGTGCACTCTATTTAGTCATTAGCACTCATCAGGCAATGTCTATGGGCAACTGACTGCACTCAGTCCAAAGGAGGCTGAATAATTACGCACACCCCACTTTGAGGTTATTTATTTGTAAAAAATGTTTGGAATCATGTATGATTTTCATTCCACTTCTCACATGTACATCACTTTGTATTGGTCTTTCAAGTGGAATTTCAATAAAATTGATTCATGTTTGTGTCTGTAATGTGACAAAATGTAAAAAAGTTCAAGGGGGCTGAATACTTTTGCAAGCCACTGTATATACTACAATGTGAGGTCTTTTAAGTGTTATTTATTTTGGGACTCTATTTGTTTTGCAAACTAAAAAGGCACTGCACAGTTTTGTTGTATGGAGTGCACAAACGTTAAAGCTCAATATTTAAAAACGTCTCGGGTTATTTTGCTGTAACCCCGTTCCCTGAAAAGGCGGGAACGAGATGCTGCATGAAAACACTATGGGAACATCTTGTCATGTTGCCGGTTGTGAAGCATGTGTGTATCAATCTACAGCTCAGGTTGGGGAATCTGTCCATAGGACAACTATTAGTCGTGCACTGCACAAAGTTGGCCTTTATGGAAGAGTGGCAAGAAGAAAGCCATTGTTAACAGAAAACCATAAGAAGTCCTGTTTGCAGTTTGCCACAAGCCATGTGGGGGACACAGCAAACATGTGGAAGAAGGTGCTCTGGTCAGATGAGGCCAAAATGGAACTTTTTGGCCAAAATGCAAAACGCTAAGTATGGCGGAAAACTAACACTGCATATCACTCTGAACACACCATCCCCACTGTCAAATATGGTGGTGGCAGCATCATGGGGGTGCTTCTCTTCAGCAGGGACAGGGAAGCTGGTCAGAGTTGATGGGAAGATGGATGGAGCCAAATACAGGGCAATCTTGGAAGAAAACCTCTTGGAGTCTGCAAAAGACTTGAGACTGGGGCGGAGGTTCACCTTCCAGCAGAACAACGACCCTAAACATAAAGCCAGGGCAACAATGGAATGGTTGCAATCAAAACATATCTATGTGTTAGAATGGCCCAGTCAAAGTCCAGATCTAAATCTAATCGAGAATCTGTGGCAAGATCTGAAAACTGCTGTTCACAAACACTGTCCATCTAATCTGACTGAGCTGGAGCTGTTTTGCAAAGAAGAATGGGCAAGGATTTCAGTCTCTAGATGTGCAAAGCTGGTAGAGAAAAGACTGGCAGCTGTAATTGCAGCAAAAGGTGGTTCTACAAAGTATTGACTCAGGGGGCTGAATAATTACACACACCCCACTTTTCAGTTATTTATTTTTGGAATCATGTATGATTTTCGTTCCACTTCTCACGTGTACACCACTTTGTATTGGTCTTTCATGTGAAATTCCAATAAAATTGATTCATGTTTGTGGCTGTAATGTGACAAAATGTGGAAAAGTTCAAGGGGGCTGAATACTTTTGCAAGCCATATATATATATATATATCATAATACAGGGATACACTGTATATTTAGGAGTCACAGCTGCATATTCATTTGTGGTGCCAAAAGGTTATAATAAAGAAATCTTGATTTATACAGGACATTGATAACATAACTAGGGATACTAAATCCAAAAGTTTCCCACACACAACATGACTATTATACAAAATGCAATCACAGGTTGTAAATATTCATTCATTTATTCATTTTCTATAGCCTGGAGCCTATCCTACGTGACTTTGGGCAAGAGGCAGGGTACACTCTGAACAGGGTGGCAATCCATCATAGAGCGCAAATATTCACAAACAATTTGGGAAGACCAGTTATCTTACTCTGCATGTATTTGGATGTGGAAAGTACCTGGAGAAAATTCACCAAGCACGAAGAGTACATGCAAACTTGAATTGAAACCTTGTCCTTGGAAGATCCAAGGCCACATGCTAACCACCATGCCAACTCTTCACATATACTATATGTTTGTATCCGGTAAATGAGTAAGATCAATTTCAAAGAATCAATACAATACATTTTCACATTTATACATTTATATATCCATACGAGGATATTAATCATTCTGATGATCCAGCATCAAAGTGATGATTTCGTTGTACCTAATTTTGTTGTTTATACTGTTTCCATGGACGCCAATCTGTTTACTTGACAAGCACATACTGTTTTTTAAGTACTGTAGGAGGACAGCGCACAAGGACTAATATAGCTACAGTAGCTATCAAGAACAGAAAACTTCTCTCCTGTTAACTCCTCAAGTCACGTAATGTTATCCACACATGCGACAAACATGCACAGAAAAAATATATTTCTTCTAAGAACAGAGAAACGATCACATCAAGTGTTTACATGGCCAATAATTACCTACTGGATGGTTTTCCACCACTCCCCTAATACAGATTAGGTTGGGCTGGGTCAAACTGTTTCTACTGAGGTGTTTACATTATGCATTTTTATTCTGATTGCAGGGTTATTACCATTATTAATGGAATATTGGGGGCCATGTAAATGCAGGTACTGTTACAAAATCTCAAAATGCAACATCCTGCCTGCACCATAGTAAAAAATAATGATACATATTTATTTAAAAAATAAATTATTAATAATAATAATAATAATAAGACTATAGAAATTATGATATATAATAATGAGAGCATTAAATTAAAGCTTTGATTTAAAACGTTGTTAATGTCATAGCTGCTGGTATACAAAATGAATCAACCAGTCAGAGTCTAGAGTTCAGCAGAAGTCAGTGTGAAGCAGGTGTGAAGTCAATAGACATCCACCAAAATTTGATGGATGTCTTCCTAAAACCAAATCAACCTGACATTTTAAGGTAGGAGACACAGACGAATTTCCAAATGTTCTATTTCATTCAACAACTCTAAACACAAACATCACCAGCTCACATGTAGCACAGTTATTTCATCACTTGTCACAGAAAAGGAAAGTTGTGATAGAACATATCAAGGGCCAGCGTTATCACTCATGCTATCAACCGCAGCATCTGCTCAGCCTTTGTGAAAAAGGAATGATGATAATGTACTCGCAGAGGAACGCCATCTTCTCTCCTGTATCTGGGTTTTGTTGGATAGGGGACACCCAGAAAATTGCACTCTTTCTTCTGGAGATGGGGTGGCAGGAGGCTGTCTGTTGCACATGGCTGCTGATGCTTTAAAAGGTTTGCTATGGGGAAACGGTTGTGTGATTTCCACCCTCGCAGTAAAGTCGTGGTGGTAATTTTCCAAACGTCAGCTCTGAGGGATCACAATGCTTTTCAGGCACACAACAGGGGTTTAAATCCACATCCTTTAAAGTCCAATGCTTTATGAACAGAAATATCTGTAAACCTGGTGATTTGCTGTCTATGTTTTGTAGCGAATAACGGGTCTCCCACAGAGAGAGCAATCAACGGATCACATTCTAGAGACCGTCTCCCCGCATGCATTGTCACCATCCCAATAATCTTACCTGGTCCGCGATCAGAAAGGGGTGTCTGTGAAACTAAGCTGCAAGAAACTTCACAAGACCAGATGCTTTGAAGTACACCCCCAAAACCAAGGGTGTAAATTGGCGATCCGGGAAACAAAGCAGACAGTTTTACAGCATCACCCTGAGCTGGGGGGAGAACGACCACGTCACACCTAGACACTCTCTTGACCTCCGGAAGACATGCCTTTCAATGAACAAAGGCATCTTTAAACATCTTTAAACTGTGCCAGTAGGGCAAAACGTATTTACATATATTTACTCAGTACCTTTTATTCCTGTGTATATGTTTGATTATTTTGCATAACTTTAAAGGTGTAATCAGAATTTACAAAACCATTTTATTAGATAAAGGAAGGAATGAGTGGGTAAGATATGTAATGTTTGGTGTCAATCTCAAGCTGGCTTTATTTCAAGAATGTTGGTGAACATGGGAAATTGGTAGCATGAACAGAGCTCATGCAAAATTACTTTATAAAAAGTATTAAAAACTCCAACCGGATGGGTCACATGTGACAGCCAAAACACTGGGCTAATGTATTAATTTTTCACTTTCCAAACTTTTATATGTGTGTCTGTTTGATATCTCACTCGAGCATCTAGCCTCTAATAGCTGTTTTATTTTAAACAATGCATCATGATCCCTGAGTGAGCTATTACAGGCAAAAGAGAGAATGAGTGTGTGTGTGTGTGTGTGTGTGTGTGTGCGCGTTTAAGTAGCGTAGTTTCATGTATTGTAGATTAGTCAAATAAATTCTTGTTTTTTTATAAAGAACTGTTGTCTTGGTCATGTATATTAAAGTCTAAACATTTGCACAGATCTTGTTACTGTACGTTGCTCATAATTGCTAAAAACTAGATTTTGTGTTATCATCGTTGGCCACGTGATAACCAGAACTGGTAAGATACACTAAATTGTGCTAAATGGTGGACGGGTAGTCGATAAAGTGTGCATTACATTTTGATTCAGTTAATCAAATTAACCCGAATCGTTATAGATTCGATACAACTCTGACCCAGAGCTAAACATTGTATATTAATGGTGAAGGATGCTGGTAGTCATTCGTGGTCATTATTATGTAAACCCTACAGTTTTTTAGGGAGATTTGATTTTAGTATGGGATTTCCTTTTGTCAAAATAAACATTATTTTTAGTCATATTTTTGTTTGTTATTGTTAGATTTATCCATGATTTAGCTGAGTACACAGATTTTTTTTTGGGGGGGGGGGGGGGGGGACAGCCCACATTTGTCCAATGAACATTTTTATATTAGTTATACAGTATGTTGCCAGTTTTATATCTGGATACTTTTGAGTTATCTATTTTAAATGGTCAAGACGCATTCTCTCTCTCTCTCTTTCTTTCTCTCTCCCTCCCTTCATGTCACATCTTGAAAGTATTAGCATCTTTCCAAATAATAAATCATACTTATTTTATAAAATAAATGGTAAGGCACTTTTCAAATTAGGTGTGTCTACATATGGCTGTAGTGCCATGGCTGTATGAATGTCCAATGTGTCCAATCAACCATTTTTTCGACAAATTTTGTACTCTAACTTTTTATTATTTGAGGAAAGTCTTATGACATTTTAAAGAACCTTAGAAGAAGTGACATATAACCATAATTACATGTTCATTAACAAGATGTCAGAAATATATAGACAAAAAATTGAGTCTTAACACTTGGTCTCCAGGAAGTTTTAACTTCTCATTCAAGCTGTGACTTCTTATGTGCCATGTGTGAAAAGGACATCTCAATGAAAAGGATAATTCAGGTGTTTTAAGGATGCTTCAAGCTCAAAAAGCAATATTTTATGAAGTAGTATATATTTATAATTCAGGGTAAAGTATAGTTATAGTGGATTAGGACTCAAATGTTATGTTATTCATCCAAAATAAATAAGACTTATGTATTATGTAGTATATTTGTACTTTACATATTAGTGTAGAATGTAAACTTTTATTCGATCCTTTCCTGACCCTATAAATCAAGTCTATTAAGCAGACATTTATAGCTCAAAATCTTGTTCTGTTGGACGATAACTTTACTTGTTTCAGCAATTTCCTTGAAGAAAGTAGTATAGATGGTGGATAATTCTGGTTGTGTGTGACAGGTCAGTTGTGGACCAGCAGAGGCTGGAAAGATTCGGATGAGGCCAGCACTACTGAAGGCTGCTTACAGATCTGGGCCGCCGTGCCCATGAATACCACAGACTTCATTTTTCAGTTTTACTGCCAAAGCCATCAAAGAGGATGGAGCACTCACAGTTTTGCTTCGGGTTATGAGTGTGTGAGTGTGCGATAGTGTGTTTGTTTGTTGGGAAGACTGACTACAGTGCCAGGATGTGTTGGTATCAATCTATCTATCATTTTTTTTTTAAAGAAATGTCATGTTTTCATAATATGTGACATACAGTAACCTCAGTGTACATTGTTGTACTTATGAAACGACAATAAAAAAATTACAGCAGTCTGGATGTATTTATAATGATTATAATGAATAATGTTAGCCATCAAGGAAAAGAAAACTGCAAAGTGTGCTGTGTAAAAATATCAAGTAAAGGAACTTGACCACAAGGTATTTTTTTCTATAAATACAAATGAAAATGTTTATTTACAGTTGTACAATGTGTGTTTCCAAAGTGAAACAAAACCTGTTCTTGCCCACTGCAGCCCTACTCAATCCAAGCAGCTAGAGCTAAAGCAAAAAATGTTAACTACCATAGAGTTATGCACATAAACTATTAAAAATAGTGACAGACAGCATTCAGTGCTCTCGTTTAACTGTATAGCAGTGTGATTTTACAGAGATAAAAAAAATCATTTTTTTTGTAATAAATATTGTATTAAATAATGTCCCAAATCGTAAAAATACATTTATTAGCCTTAGAGTAGGGTTTTTGTCACTTTGAAGTTACTTTTGTTTAATTAATAGAAACAAATAAACAAAAAAGAATATTAAAAAGATGCTTTGTTTAATTACATTAAAACAATGTTTGTCTATATTAATGAATTTGAATAAATAGCCTAGTAGCTATGAAATTTTAAGGGGTTGAATAGAGAACCTACTGTCTTATTTATGTAGCTAACACACTAAATTAAACTACATAACATGATGATCAAAGTTTTAATATTTATATTTAACTGTAGATCACAAATCACATGAAAAATAAAGATGTTCTATTCTTACCTGCTGCTCATTTGGAGACTCCCATGTGACTTGAAAAACCTTCCATCTACAGTTCTCTGTTCAGTTCTACAGTTCAGTTCTCTGAAAGCGCAGCCTCTCAGGCACATTAACACTGTGTTCCCAACATTGACTGAAGTCATTGCATCAGAAATCTTTCCCATTTTTTATGTTTGCCAGTTTCCAACAAAAAGCAGCAGTATTGTCAAAGAATGAACAGATAAATGGTTGACACTATTGGCACTCATAGATGTGTTGCTTATATTGCTATTCAATGTAAGTTTAAAGTTATATGCTGTTTTGTGGTTATATTTTTTTTATTGTACCTGTCCATAGAAAAAGGTTTATACGGTAAACAGCATGTGTGATCAAGAAGACTCATTTGAGTACTGATTCTGTGTTAAACATCTACTGTATGAGACCCCCTTACCTGTAAATCCTAGAAACGCCCCTGGCTACAGAGATTCCAGTTCAGTCCCATGCGGATTTGCAGGTGATTTTTTTATGATGAAAAATGTAATTATAATTAAAAAAAAATGTATGATGAAGGCCTAATATGAGCTTCCCCTGTTTCAAAAGCTAGCAGCCGCCACTGATGCAGACATGATAAACATATATAACAACATTTGTTCTAAAGATAATATGGTGCCTAAGATGATTGCATAATACTTTATTTAATCGAAAACATAACCAGAGCTACATGTATTCAGTCTGAAAAACACGGTATTGATGCATCCCTGCTACAAAGTTTCAGCCAAATTACTTGTGTGTTCATTTCTAAAGTAAATATCTAATCTTCTTGTTATTAAGCAGGAAACACCCGTACAACACGCTGGAGGGAAGAACAAGCCATCGGATAGCCAATGTAATCAACCTGCACTAGGCAGAGTCCTTCCTTAATGACTCGGCTCTAATCAATCGCTATCTGTGCTTGCAGTGAGTAATTACACTGGGACAGCCTGCTAGTCGCTCTGAAGCTGCACTGCGCTACAGTGCAGGGTGGGCTAGTGTGTGAGGACGTGCTACATTTGATGTTACAAAATATTCAGTTATCTAATCAGCAGGGAACACACAGCATCGACCCTGTGGCACACTGAGAGAGAGTTCTGCTGTGATGAAATGCAACCTTTGTCGAATGTATTGCAGTATGTATTTGAAGGATTTATGTGTGAACACAACAACAAGAAGTTGTTGTGTTCTACATGACACTACATGACAAATTTGCCAGACCAACTTCATGAAAACAAATCTAAATGGGCAAGATGGAATTAAGCCTAAATTTTATTTCTTTTCACTGACCAAATTAATACTTTTCATAAAGGACCTTCTTACAAACTCTGATTTCTGTAACAGAAAACTATGTATATACAGTAACTCCCTGAATTGCGAGCATAATTCCTTCTGGAAACTAAGCAAATTTCCCCATAAAAAAATTATCTAAACTCAAATGATTCATCCACAACCCAAAAATATTCACATAAAATGATTAATACATAATATAAACTAAAAATTAAACAAATTAATCTGCACTTTACCTTGGAAAAGAATTGGGCTGGTGTGAGGGAGAGAAGGAGCAGAGGAGGGCGAGGGGTGTAGGTCGACTTACACGCAGAAAGACAACAGAATGACTCCTATCTTTTGGCTGACTAGAATCTTTTCCTTTTTGTGCAACTTTAACAAGGAACCTATCTAATGACACTAGCTTTTGCCATCTTTTGAGGATTTCGTTGAAATGTGGCAGTGCATTGTTGTTAAGCAGGTTCATCTCCCACACTGCTACACTTTTTAACCTTTTTCCTCACGAGGGCCATTGTTGCAATGCAGTTACTAAAGAATAGTACACTTGGACACAAAATAAAAAAAAATGCTTTACACTCAGACACACATGGTCACAATGTTATCGTAAACAGTATACAGTACGCATGCATTGATGTTGACTATAAGAATGAGACATGTGCACTGATACCGAGCATGGAAGACAATTACCCACAATCCCGCAGCACAAGAGAGAGAAGCTATTGGCTTAGTTATCATTACGTGACACTCGGCAGACAAATCATGTACTGTATGTACTGGTCGTAGTGCAATCTCGCTCGTTTAACAAGTTAAAATTTATTAAAAATCTTTGCTCGCCTTGCAAAACACTCACAGACATTTCCATGCCTGGGATTTACACTATCAACATTCTGCTCAACTCTTTGGTAGAGAACATATTGAAAAATGGCATTAGTGGCTCAGTGGTGCTTTTCTTACCTGACAGTACGTTAAAGGCCCAGGTTTGATTCCCAGTCAATGTCCAAACCCAAAGGCTGGATACAATGGAAGGGTTGCATCAGAAAGGGCATCTGGCATAAAACTGGTGCCAAATTGTGTGTGCGAATCAGACGGTCTGCTGTGGTGACCCCTTGATGGGAGCATTCGAAAGACCAACAGCATTATAATAAAAAAATGTGTCAAACTTATCTTGATTCAGGTTTACCAGTAGGTAGAGGTGTAAGTATAATAATAAACAGAATATAAATGTGGAATTATTTGATATGTTTTTGAGACACTGGGAAAAAGCAGGCTGGTGAGTGAGCAATTGTTTATCACCACTAAAATATAAATGGAAATTAACATTTCATTAAATAGATAAATGGTATAAAATGCTGTATATAGTAAATAAAATTATTGATATACTGTATCTCTGATCTAAATGAGGATTAAAATGCAAAGGCACATGCTTCGAGACCATTTCAAGTCATAACATTGTCATGTTTTATTCCTACTGTAGCTACTACAGTAAAACCTCGGATTATGAGAAACACTGTTTGCGAGTGTTCCACAAGACAAGCAAAGATTTGTAATACATTTTGACTTGGAAAACGAGCAAGTCTTGGTTTACGAGTACCGAGTATCATGTATCATGCATGCGCTTCTTGATTTGACGCAGAGCGTCACGTGATCACAACTGAGCCAACGTTTTTTCTCTGTCTTGCACTGCGCATAATCGTCTCTCCTGCTGGGTCTTAGTGCTCGTCTCTTACTGGTATAATCAACATCCATGTGTGTGTTTGTGTGTGTGTGTGTGTGTGTGTGTGTGTTTTTCTTTCTCTTGCGCTGCGGAGTGTGCGTTATGTGTGTGCGCATAATTTGACACTGTGCCGGTTCCCACACACTCTCTCTCTCTCTCTCTCTTTCTCTCGCCTTATGTGTGAGTGTGAAGCACCCACTCTCTGCTTCACACACACACACACACACTAAAGGCGAGAGAGAGTGTGTGTGTGTGTGTGAACAGGCACGGTGTCAAATTACCCGCGCGCGCACACACATAACGGACACACTTCGCAGCGCAAGAGAGAGAAAAACACACATACACAGCGTCTGTGCGTGTAAACGGAAACACTTATCTGTCGGGATTTATTTTTACTTTTTTTAGGTAAAGTGCAGGTTAATTAGTTTTATTTTTACTTTATATTTTGTGTTAATTATTTTATGTATTTATTTTTTGGGGGGCTGTGGAACGAATAATTTGAATTTCCATTATTTCTTTTGGGAAAATTTGCTTTGATTTACGAGCGTTTTGGAGCCCACTTCCGGGAACAAATTATGCTTGTAATCCAAGGTTCCACTGTATATCATAGGCTTATACTGTATATCCAACTAACATGAATTATTATTTTTCAAGTTGCATGTATTAATATATACCTAAACTCAGGATTTTCTTAGAGGTAACATGCTCCCCAGCTAGGATGCTGCTACTGTAGTGAATTAATGCATTGATGATGTATTAAAACAGGTGAACCTATGCTCTATATAATGAAAATGGGTGGAGTTTGTACTGTATTTACATGAATAGCTAAGATAAAGTGTAAAGCCAAATATTTGAGGTAATCAGTTATGTAATGATGTTTCCAATTTTAAATAAACAGAATTATCAGTTTTTGAGGTACTTATTCATAATAATTGTTCTTTACTTGCATTACTGAGTAGCCTAACTCATAGTATTTAATAGCAATTATCAATAATCTTTTAGTTAATTACCTTATTTTTTTTAAGTTGTTGCAAATGGAATAAATTGTTAGTCTTTTGGCTACTCCAAGCATGGGGTCACCATCCGGTCCGCACACACAAGCTTGTCACAGGTTTTACACTGGGTGCCCCTCTTGACGCAACCCTTCCATTTTATCCAGGTTTGGGATTGGCACTGTATCCAGTGGCTGGAGTTTGGGCACTGGCTAGGAATCAAACCCAGGCCTTTCACAAGGCAGTTGAAACACCTACTGTACCTGTTCCTGTTGCATACCATTTTCATTATTATTTCAAGTTAAATCTGAAAGTACAAATTTTATAAAAAATTTTTTTTAAATGTAACACTTTTACATTGTTTTTTCTAAAAAAAACACAATACATGCAATACAATTTTTTTGATTGGAAATTTATTTTTGAATAAGGAATGCTTATTAAATCCAACATGAGTTGCAGCATGAGATGCAACATTAATTGCAGTAACATCCTATAAAGTTATAATAATAATAATAATAATAATAATAATAATAATAATAATCAAATAAAACACTTTTAATACTTGAATAAACATAAAATGCAGAAAGAAATCGAAATCATAGCCAAACAAAAAGATTTCAAAGATACAGGATACTTGGATACATACATGGCAGAGAATTTATTTTAGAGCAGTGGCTATGCTCCACTTTGTAGTGTCTGAGAAGGTGGACTCTGGAACGATGTATCTTTATGCACACTTTGCACTTCCAATTCATCATCTTATTTAAAACCTGGATTCCGAAAATCCGAGTCCAAAAACTAAATGATTTATGCTATCAACATACTTGGTTCAAATTAAAGATTGACATACTGTATGCCAATTACAAGAAATCTTGCATTCTAACCTCCTAAACTGTAGGTAGAAAAAAGTGGAGCTTTCGTCTTTTTCTGGCGCATCTCACCACATTCTATTCATAACGCTAGATAGCACCAAATTGTCAACAATCAGATGATATACAGTGGTATGAAAAACTATTTGCCCCCTTCCTGATTTCTTATTCTTTTGCATCTTTGTCACACTTAAATGTTTCTGCTCATCAAAAACCGTTAATTATTAGTCAAAGATAACATAATTGAACACAAAATGCAGTTTTTAAATGAAGGTTTACGTTATTAAGGGAGAAAAAAAACTCCAAATCTACATGGCCCTGTGTGAAAAAGTGATTGCCCCCCTTGTTAAAAAATAACTTAACTGTGGTTTATCACAACTGAGTTCAATTTCTGTAGTCACCCCCAGGCCTGATTACTGCCACACCTGTTTCAATCAAGAAATCACTTAAATAGGAGCTACTTGACACGGAGAAGTAGACCAAAAGCACCTCAAAAGCTAGACATCATGCCAAGATTCAAAGAAATTCAGGAACAAATGAGAACAAAAGTAATTGCGATCTATCAGTCTAATAAAGGTTATAAAGCCATTTCTAAAGCTTTGGGACTCCAGCGAACCACAGTGAGAGCCATTATCCACAAATGGCAAAAACATGGAACAGTGGTGAGCCTTCCCAGGAGTGGCCGGCCGACCAAAATTACCCCAAGAGCCGCAGAGACGACTCATCCGAGAGGCCACAAAAGACCCCAGGACAACATCTAAAGAACTGCAGGCCTCACTTGCCTCAATTAAGGTCAGTGTTCACGACTCCACCATAAGAAAGAGACGGGGCAAAAACGGCCTGCATGGCAGATTTCCAAGGCGCAAACCACTTTTAAGCAAAAAGAACATTAAGGCTCGTCTCAATTTTGCTAAAAACATCTCAATGATTGCCAAGACTTTTGGGAAAATACCTTGTGGACCGACGAGACAAAAGTTTAACTTTTTGGAAGGTGCGTGTCCCGTTACATCTGGCGTAAAAGTAACACAGCATTTCAGAAATAGAACATCATACCAACAGTAAAATATGGTGGTGGTAGTGTGAGCATCTGGGGTTGTTTTGCTGCTTCAGGACCTGGAAGGCTTGCTGTGATAGATGGAACCATGAATTCTACTGTCTACCAAAAAATCCTGAAGGAGAATGTCCGGCCATCTGTTCGTCAACTCAAGCTGAAGCGATCTTGGGTGCTGCAGCAGGACAATGACCCAAAACACACCAGCAAATCCACCTCTGAATGGCTGAAGAACAACAAAATGAAGACTTTGGAGTGGCCTAGTCAAAGTCCTGACCTGAATCCTATTGAGATGTTGTGGCATGACCTTAAAAAGGTGGTTCATGCTAGAAAACCCTCAAATAAAGCTAAATTACAACAATTCTGCAAAGATGAGTGGGCCAAAATTCCTCCACAGCGCTGTAAAAGACTCGTTGCAAGTTATCGCAAACGCTTGATTGCAGTTATTGCTGCTAAGGGTGGCCCAACCAGTTATTAGGTTCAGGGGGCAATTACTTTTTCACACAGGGCCATGTAGGTTTGGATTTTTTTTCTCCCGAAATAATAAAACCCCTCATTTAAAAACTGCATTTTGTGTTTACTTGTGTTATCTTTGACTAATAGTTAAATGTGTTTGATGATCAGAAACATTTTGTGTGACAAACATGCAAAAGAATAAGAAATCAGGAGGGGGCAAATAGTTTTTCACACCACTGTACATGAAAACATCAACTTTAGGGTCCTCAGATTTGTAAAGATTATACTTCCAGCATACTGCAAAGTTTACGAGTGCATTGACGATGTTAGACGCAAAATCGCTAGGCTGAAAGATTTTAAGTTGGTGTAACTTTAAGGAGACAGTTATTGTGGATTAAAATATCAATTTTGTTCAGCTAACTTGAAAAGTGTAATTTCTACAAACTCATAAATAGCAAAAAAAAAAAAATCTAAATACTCATCAAGGTCTAATTTGAGCTAATTGTAATTATTTATGTTAACAGTATTCAATATGTTTAATTACTTTAAGCATTAGGGTTTCCAATGTGGCCTCGTTTTCTCCTGAGGAATATTTCAAAGATGTGAAAGATGGTGTAGGAAACAATAAACGATCATTTCTGTTTAGTGGAAAATGTTCAGTTTTTGATCTTAGGTATTGCTATAAATCTGGTATTTCATACAGAAGTCTATCAAGCAGTATATAATATATTTGAGAGGTTACTGCAGATAGGGCTATATTGTAGTCTTGAATAGGAGTTCTTCTACATATTTGCAATCACCATTGATCTTGTAGATGTGTATGAACTCAAAGGGAAGCCATTTCTCAGGATATTGGCTGGATTTTTATGGATTTGAAGTCATCAGACCGTGATGGTGAGGCACTTTCTTTTCACTCAGAGCTCTGGGAAGTTGAGCCATGGGGAGTCAGAGAAGGGTGCATGGTCTTGCTCCAGTTGCCACGCTTTGCATCATGTTACATTTCGGCCCCTGCTGAAAAAGAAAGAGAGACGGAGGGGGCAAAGAACTGGGAAAAACACAGCAACCTAACAAACAATCAGGGTGTTTGGATCCGGTTGGTGGCTTTGTCATATCAAGTTTGCGGCATCTAATCTAACTAATCTAAATTCGTGTGTGGGGAGAGTGGGTGGGTGTGGAGGGACATCTGAGGAAATGGGAAAGCCTTCACACGACTTCTTATTATTCTGTCACTAACCATTAAGCATGAATAAGCATCTTGAACTCCCCACATCACCCGAGCATTTTATTTTGCTCCTTTTTAATGAGAGCAAAATTGCATCCATTGCCAAATATGCCTCTGTAATTTCTTGTGCATTAAAAGGGAGTGGTGAAAAAAAAGACTGGCTTTGAATCTGTTGAGCAATGTTCTCTACTCAGTGGAATTATTTGCTTATGAAAAGTGGAAAGTGCTCAAATATTTACAAGGAGAAGGAAATTTGACTTGTGAGATCTGATGCAAATTGTCTTTGATCAAGAGTGAGAAAAGGTTCAATGTTTTCAGAAGTTAATGAAATTGCACTCCATGTTTGTGTTCATGTTCATGGCTGTTTAATTATATTTGCCACTCAACATGGTATCAGAGAATACAACATGGTTTTTACAGATTAATGGAATGCAATTCAGATTTAATAATCATATACATGTAAGCCAATTGAATGTATTGAAGTACTGTATATTGTACACCTTATTTATTTGTGTGGTTGCCTGGAGGAACACGTGCTATGGTAATATTTAGACATTTTCTGATATTTAATGTTTCACAAACAAAAATATTTTTCTTGTCTACATATTAAGCTACAATATAAAAAAATATTATTTGTTGAGCATCATTGTTATCAATAACTGACCACCAATCACCATTATTTACAACAACCAATAACTAATTACCATTATTCCCAACAACTAATCACTGATTACTATGAATCCCAACAACCAAAAACTGATCACCATCATTCCCAACAAGAAGTCACTAATCACCATTCTTCTTAATGACCAATTACTGATCAATGTTCTACCTAACAACCAATCACTGAGTGATGCATAATGAATTTTGATTTGTACACATTTCCATAATTTTCTTCTGATTCTGTTAAGCTGCTTGTGACATTGACCATTGTTAAAAGCGTTATATACAAATAAAATTTAATTGAGTTGGTTAATATTAGTCCTAGCAACCAATCACACTAATCCCAGAAACCAATCATAGATCTCAGTAGTTGCCAGTAACTAATCACTGATCACCATAATTCCCATTAACTAATCACTAATTACCATTATTACTAACGACCAATTAATGATCACCATTGATTCCAGTAACCAATCATTAATAACCATAAATCCCAACAACCAATCACTGATCACCTTTGTTTGTCCACAATGTCTATGACATTTATAAATCTCTTCATTGGCTCCCTGTTTCATTCAGAATTGAATACAAGGTTCCCCTTCTTACCCACCAGTGGATTTATGGGGATGCCCCTCCCTACCTTAAAGAACTTATTACCCCACATACATCTACACACAACCTCCGCTCTGTCAGTACATCTTCTGGAACCTCCGAAGACCAAGCTTTATACTATGGGAGATCTGGCTTTTTGAATGTTCTCCCTGAGGATGCCACAGACTGTTGATGCTTTTAAATCTGTTTTTTTTTTTTTTTGTCTTAAAACGCATCTTTTTATCAGAGCTTTTGGGTCGAATTAATTTGTAGCACTTTGAGATTTGCTTCAAATCTAAAGTGCATTATAAATAAAATGTATTATTATCTACTGTATTCTCCACATAAAAAATAAATAAATGATGTTTCCAATTTGAATGATATCTTCATACATCTTTCAAGACAGCTGGCAGAAATATTTAAAAAGGCTTATTTCTACATAAATGATTTTTGTTGCCAAAAGGATATTGGTCAACATTTTTCATCATCTTTGACCAGTGAAGCCAATGAGTTTTTCCCAGAATGCTTCATAAATGAAAAAAGTGTAGTACTAATAATTATTAAAGTAGTTTGAAATACACTTAATAAAATAAACTATAATTAATCACCATATTATCCTAGCAGTGCTGAACTTCCATATCAAACTGTTAGATCTCTCTTGAATGCTGCATGCACAAGTGTGGCAATCGGATCAGCACTGTTGAACAACTTGTTTGGCTGCTTTATTAAAAACAAATCTCTGGCTATTGACAGACGCAAGAAAAACAATGCACTCTGCGGCACGGCACATCGTTGTCACAGCCGTCGATGGGGGGATAAGAGAAAGTAAACAGAAACCCAAAGAGACTGTTTGCTCACGCATATTGCATCCCGCAACGAAGTTAGATCGACTCAAAGATTGACACTTATTACAATTGAGGAATATGGAAGAGGGTGAACGCGGGAGAGGAGCCAGGTGGGAATAGATCTACAGTAGACTCACGTAGGATTTAAAGGCTGGTATTATTTGTGTAAAATTAGTCAGCGTTATCTATAAACATGTCCAGGTTTTAAGTATCTGGCTGCCACTTGAGGAAAATCCATCATGCAGCATAAAGATTGTATCATATTGTTCAGGGTTGGAATTGGAATTGCTTTATCGGCCCATGAACATCTTTTATCCATATTTGTATCCAATTCTATTCTATTTCTAGTAAAAAAGAAAAGAAAATGAAGCTGTTTTTTTTTCACCCTCTGAGAGGATGAGCCATTGAAGAAATGCAGCAAGTCTGTTTGTTTTCTTGCCCCTCTGAAAAAAAAAATAAGGCCAAACGTTCCCAAACACATCATCTATTCCGATCTCATCGAAATGGGAAAGCTACAGCTGCTCGTCACGCCTCGAACCACGGCCCCTGCCTGTCACCTCTAACTCTCAAAGTATTTAATCAGTGTGCTAATAATGTCATTTGATACTTTTAGCTCAGCATGAAATCTAAAGCCGTGGCATATAATGATGCATTGTTATTCCCGGATAAATCAAGAGCCCGTGAGCTAATGTCCATGCTATCACAATCACATCTCTTTGTCTGACAAATAGTGCAATCAGGGATTTCATTCTGGCCTATATCGCGTCTTCCTCAAGCTATACATCTTCAGGAGCACAGTGTGGATTTCAGGCAGGGGGTTCTCGAAGACGTTGATGGTTGAACAGTGCCACCTTATGCCTGCTGCTCACATCGCTGTGGCTCTTTGGATGTCGTCTGATCCCGGGCAGGCAGTAATCCTCCTGCTCTGTAGCTCGTGAAATCAAACTTGTGCAATATCTGTGTCTGGAGATACAGTATAAGAAAGAAAATATGTGATACTCTCTCTCTCTCTCTCACACACACACACACACACACACTCACAGCACACACAGACACACCTAGGTGTCAGCCCCAACACTCAATATACCATATGTGAAGATGGGTTTCATTATGATGGTGATCTATGTAATTCACACATGAATGGACCAAAGTTGTTTCCAGATGACAGCAGCAAAACCCCCAGGCTATGCATGATGAACATTAAACAACATAGAGCAGGCATAGAGAGATATGAGCATTGAGTATATCAATTTACACATATTTATATTTCCAGGTTTCATTCCATATTTCATTACTTTACCAATTTCCAGCTTTTCTGTATTTTATTTGTATCAGAACAATCAGAAGTTAATATTTACTGGGTAAATTGATTAACCTAGTTTTTAACAATGGATACAAAATGTATAATTTTTAAAGTTAATTAGCAAAATAAAGTTACGTTAAACCTACTTATTTCATAACAGCTGATATAATCCTACTTATCCATTTATAAAGACGTATTTTTACAAAGAAAAGAATTCTTCAAAACATTTTCTAAGAAAATTTTTTAATCAAAGCTACGTAGTCAGATAACATTACTGCAAAAAGTATCTAAATAAAGCCCACATAAGAGCTTTGTAACAACTGATACAACTAAAAAACTTTTATAAAGGCTTATTGTGAATGGCTTATTCCTGCACGTTGTATTGATTCCTCAGATTAAAAACCAAACTAAGTCAGGAAGCATAATTTTAATTGTATCTACATGAAGTTTACATAACCGTATATATCTATTAATCAAGGTTTATATCTAAATTCCATATTCATTCTTTAAATTAAAAGAAAAGCTAATCAGAAAGCTTTATTGCAAAATTATTTACATAAAGCCTACACAAAGACTCATAACAACTGACATATACAATACATATGCCATTCTAAAGGTGAATTCCTACATCTGATAGAAGACATAAACAAAGACATAAACCTTCAATTGTATCTTCATGAATCCTACACAATATCTTCATGATAGCTGCCATAAACCTTTATACAGTATTATATAATCTCCTTCCTACATGCATAATCTTCCATTATGATTTCTTTCTAATTTGATCCCATTTTAGTGTAACACTTACAGTAGATGTTTGCTGACATAAAGTCGGACTCATTAACTTTAAAATACCGTCATATTTGCAAATAAATCTACACCTAGTCTACGCAAGGCTGTTATTAATGCTACAAATTTAGAAATGCTATACACATGCCATATACATTATATAAATGAAAACACAGCTATCTGGGGAAAAATTATACTGTAAATAACAAATGAAACATACGTTTGCTAAACGAAACATACACCCCCTAACAAAGGTTACTTACTGTATCTCTACAGTATATTACAAAGGTTGTATAACTATTTGACAATTTCCTATAAATTAAACAGCTGAATCCTATAATAATGAGTAATGATGTCCCTTGCAGAACATCTAGAATATATGCTACATAAGTACAAATAAGGCTGCATGAAGGTAACCTAGGTCCTTGAACAAAGAAATGCTTTTTCCTACATGATATATCTATTCTCAAAATTAAATCATGGCATTAGCCTTATATAAATAAATACTTTAATCTTTCATGACAGCTGACATAATCTCACTCACTCATGAAAATATACTATATTATCACACAACATGGCATATCTATTATTATAATAAAATCAAAGATGATAAAAATGATAAGCAAACAGAGCTGTAAAAAACATACATAAGCCCTTAAAAACTGGCATAACACATACAGTACTTCAATCTGGGAACTGTGTCATTGCAAATAAAGATATTTGAGTCATTAATGCTGACTTACTGTACTGTAAACCTACATTTATAAAAGCCTTGTACTACATTCCATACGCTTTCTCTAAATGATAATTGATTAAATATCACCTTGAATTGTCTTGTAAAGTAAATGTGCCTATGAATAATGTAAATCGGCCTTGTCATTTCTTGCATGACATACATAAGCCCTTCATAACAGCTACATATATTTATGGCCGTGACAAAGACCTAAGCCTTAAATGCTTGTTGGATAGAACATTCCTCTTTCCTGTTCAATCGGATTTTAGATGCCTTGCTGAACTCATGAGGTTTTTAAACTCTGTCTGAATCTTTTCTGCATGTCTTGCCTGAGGGGAGTCTCATTGCTCTCCGTAGGGCTTCCTCCAGCACCCCCAACCCCACCCTGCTTGCATCAGTCAGCCTGCCCTGACATTATATCTGCACTGCTGCCTCTTTCTCAGGCCCTTAGCAATAACCTGGCACTTGTGAATAGCTAACTGGCTGCCTCTCACGCCACAGCCGGGGCTTTTCACCTTCATTCATTAGCCTTTTCATCTTCCACTTTCACGTGTCAATTCCTTCACAGCTGTCTCGGTGCATGTTTCGCTTGGAATATTTTTCTCTGGAGAAGATATCTCTTGCTGCCTTGTGATGGGGTGAATTCAGTTCACGCACAATGCATTGTGTCACTTAAAAAGCATAAAACTGAAATAGGGACTTTTAAAAAATTGCAGGTATTTTTATTAGATTGCAGCATAAGTAATGAAAGTGTGTATCTTGAATATTAATTATATTGTTTGCTAAATAAATCTGCTACAAACTCACATTTTCTTTCACTTGTTTCCCAAGACTTCAACAACAACAACAATAATAATAATAATAATAATAATAATAATAATAATAATAATAATTATTATTATTATTATTATTATTATTATTATTATTATTATTATGATGTGGGAAATTTTATATTTGGACTGAATATTAAATACATATAGAATTTTAACTTAATATTCCATAATCCTTCCAGTATATCTGCATAATAAAAATTCATGTAACATTTTATTTACATTTACACTAAGCATTGCCTTTAGGCTTATTAGGTGATTTTTAAGGTTTGCAAAATATTTTATAGCATTATTAGTCAATTTGTCAAAGTTTTATGTCAAACAGTGAATATATTAATTTGTTTTGACATAAACTCAGTATAACAGAATACTGAATATTAAGAAATCTTCTATAATGTATTAATATTGTTATATCAGAAGTGCATTATTGTATTGGAAACTACAATGGAGCATTATTCCAAGGCAACACAGTGCAAGGAGACAGTACTAACAACTAATCAACAGTGATGCTGAAGGGCCTGTGTAGGGCCTTTAAATAAAATGTTACTGATGTTTCTTTTTGTTTAAACATTTTCGGGAACCCTGACCTGTTATTTATATCTTATTTCTAAGACTCCGAATCCGGTTAGAGTATAATTTAAAAGTTAAAGATTATGAAAAAACATCTGGAGAGACCTCATTTATCTCAAAGTACTGTAGTTTACATTCTAAAAAAAATAACATTAACTGCTGTGTTACTGGTGTTGTAAAGCCCCATTTACATATCATTTTTTCTTTAGAAAGTTTACTTCAGCACTTAATTGGTGTTGTTAAGCTTATGTTTTTCTAATAATTTTCAAAATCTCTTTTGAATACATGGTTTGCATGTTACCAACCATCATTTTTGGAAATACTTTTTTTCTTCAGGAATAATAAGTGCAGTCAGATGCAGGTGCAGATCCTCTTGTGAACTCCCACATAAACAAGAATTAGGCTTATGGCAGGAAGTCTAAATATGAACTGTGGCCATGAACTAGGCATGAGTGCACAAAAACACAATTAACACAACAGGTGCAAAACAAAGAGAAACAGGAAAAGCTGGAACTTTAATAGAGTGTTTATGAGACCTAAACAAGACTCAGGTGCAACATAATTAGGAACTACTGAACACAAGCGCACATGTGATCAACAGGGTGGCATAATACAAAGTGCTTTCTGCCCACATTTGCATGAATAACCTGACAGGTTCTCATGATTAGCTAGTGTGTGTGATAGAGGAGATGATAAATGATAAAGGATAAATGTTAGCCCTCTTTTTCTACAGTATGAACACACCACATTCTCCTTTCTTAGGCTCCATGCCATTGATACAGTACTGTAGCTGTGACATCATTTGTATTCAAACTTGCTAGCTATAGACAGTAAAAGGTCTGAGGAGAGTCAATGTTGCAGTACCAATTAAAGTAGCTGACTATGATTTTATTTATTTATTTACATTATTTTATTATTATTTTAATTTACATTAGGCCTAATTACCTATTTAACAGGTTTAGCTTTCTAGTTAGCAAACACCCCTAAATGATATTGCTTAAACAAGCCTATAAAGCAAAAATGCACATCCATTAACTAGTTAGCTTATGCTAGATGGCTAGATGCTACTGAGAAGTTACCTAAACAGGACATGATTGGCTAACTGAATTTGTTTACTTAACAACTGAGTTTATGGTAGTGACAATGGCACGGCATCCTCTTTACTGTCCTCGATATTGTTGATATAAGCATCAACAGATTTGTATGCCTGTAATTTTGTTTCTAATACAAAGATCTGGAGTTTCTACAAAATCTGTATACTGTATACAATCCTGTCATTACAGCCCCTTTCAGAATACCAAGCTATAAGAATCTTCCAGAGGTATACCATTCAATAGTGTTACTTTATTCAATTCAATTCAATTTTATTTATATAGCGCTTTTAACAATGGTCATTGTCTCAAAGCAGCTTCACAAAAATTTTAGAAATTTAACAAAAAAAAAAAAAAAAAAAATTATATATTATATATATATATAGAATAATTATATATAAAGTAATAAATAAATAAATAAAATTATAATAGAAAATAAATAAATAAAAACAAATAATAATAATTATAGAAAAGAAAATAATTGGAAGTGTGGATGTGTGAGAGAAATGTGCAGATAATAATGAGATGAATGAATGAAATGTCTCTGATGAGCAAGCCAAGGGTGACGGCGACGGTGGCAAGGAAAAACTCCCTGAGATGGCATTAGGAAGAAACCTTGAGAGGAACCAGACTCAACAGGGAACCCATCCTCATTTGGGCGATAACAGATAGAAATGATATAACATCTTGTGTGTTGTGCAGGTGAAAATTCAATATGACAGAAATTATTTAAATTGTCATGAAGACCAGTTCAGCATAGGGACGAGTCAGTAGGTGCAGAGGGCAGATGAGGTCTGGATCACTGGAAGCACAGGAGCAGCATGTGTAGCTCCATCATAAAGCTGAATCCAGTTGGAGCTGGTCCTTCTCTGGATGCCTCAGGAACCTCGCAGGGTCGGCCTTTGTCTACTGAAGCTGGCAAAATCTCCCGATGCCTCGGGATGGGTAGAGAAATACAGAACAGATGGGGAGAATTAGCGTAGTTGCCATTCGGTATAGGTGTACTGGAGTATGAGTACTGGGATGAGTTATGTGTATGCCAGATTAAAAAGATGCGTCTTGAGTCTACTTTTGAACTGAGAAACCGTGTCTGCTCCCCGAACACTGTCTGGAAGGCTATTCCAAAGCTTTGGAGCTAAATATGAAAAAGCCCTACCCCCTTTTGTAGATTTTGAAATTCTGGGAACTACCAGAAGTCCGGAGTTTTGTGATCTTAAGGCGCGTGGTGGATTGTAGCGTATCAGAAGACTGGTTAGGTATGTGGGAGCTAAACCATTTAAGGCCTTGTATGTAAGTAATACTATTTTGTAATTTATTCTAAACTGAACAGGTAGCCAGTGCAGGGATGATAATATTGGGGTTATATGATCATATTTTCTGGATCTAGTGAGAACCCTGGCAGCTGCATTTTGGATTAACTGAAGCTTGTTTATTGAGGATGCAGGACAACCACCTAGTAATGCATTACAATAGTCCAGTCTGGAGGTCATGAATGCATGAACTAGTTTTTCTGCATCAGATACGGATAAGATGTTCCTAAGTTTAGCAATATTTCGAAGATGGAAAAAGGCTGTTTTTGTGATATTTGAAATGTGATTTTCAAAAGACAAGTTACTGTCTAATATTACTCCCAGATCTTTTACTGCTGAGCTGGTAATAACAGTACATCCTTCTAAGCGCAAGCTGAATTGTGAAAGCTGTTGTGTGCTGGTTTTTGGGCCAATAAGTAATATCTCTGTCTTATCTGAATTTAGTAAAAGAAAGTTATTGGTCATCCAATCTTTTATGTCCTGGACACACTCAGTTAATCTAGACAACTTAGGTATTTCGTCTGGTTTAGTTGAGATATATAATTGGGTATCATCAGCATAACAATGGAAACTAATCCCATGTCTTCTAATGATGTTACCCAAGGGAAGCATGTATATTGAGAACAACAGAGGTCCTAAAACTGACCCTTGTGGGACCCCATATTTCACTGGCATTATACCAGACGGTTCTCCATTTAGATCTACAAAATGGTAGCGATCAGACAGGTAAGATCTAAACCATTTTAGTGCCTGTCCCTGAATGCCTATATAATTTTGTAAGCGATCTATGAGAATATTATGATCTATAGTGTCGAATGCAGCACTAAGATCGAGCAGGACTAGCAATGAGATGCAGCCTTGGTCTGAAGCTAAAAACAAGTCATTTGTAATCTTAACTAGTGCAGTTTCTGTGCTATGATGGGGCCTGAAACCTGACTGAAATTCTTCAAGGATGTTGTTATCCTGCAAGAATGTGCAAATTTGAGCTGATACTACTTTTTCTAGTATTTTTGATATGAACGGGAGGTTTGAGATCGGTCTGTAAACTTTAGCCAAATATCACTTCCTATATTCTATTTAGGCTAATCATTATAATTTTAATATAGGTATCATGGTAGTCCAATGTTAGCTCACTCACGCATCTTCTATACCGCTTTATCCTGTATGAAGGTAAAACAGTAGCAAAACCTGAGAGCTTGCAAACTTGAATGTGAGAACTTGTAAAATTAATATTTGTATTTGTAAGTTGAAATTTATACTCACAGCTCTGATGTGAAAAGCTGCATCTATCGATTTGCACACATAGACAATACTCAGAACACCTGTGTTTTGAATTCGAAGTTGCAGGTTAATAGTAACAAATGTGTAAAGTGTCATTCACATAAACAAAATGACAGGCACAATTGTGTACTACACATTTATCTTTGAGCTTTACTACAGTTTCGCTGCACAACCACAAGTCGGCACTCACAACCTCTCAGATCTGGCAGTACAACCTCAAATCCCAGCGCTCTGACTTTTGCTATTCATTTTGCAATATTCCTGTAGCAAAACTAACTTGTGCACTTGTAAACGCGAACTTGAGAGAGTAGAGTCGGGGGCGGGGCAGGGGTGGGAATGAAGTCATTTTATTGGTCGATGCCTCACCAATGAACTACGCCAGCCACAATGCAAACATTTGTATGCATATGTATCAGCTATTTTGTTTTTAAACGTTTGGAAAATATTTTTATGAAATATCATTAGTTTTACTGGATTTTAGATTTCAGTGGTGTCAAAAGTATTCACATTCATTACTTGAGTAGAAGTATAGATACTAGGGTTCAAAAATACTTCTTTTGAAGTTGAAGTATCAACTCAAGCTTTTTACTTAAGTAAAAGTTTAAAAGTACTGGTTTCAAAACTACTTAAAGTATAAAAGTAAAAGTACCGTGAGGGGCGACAAAAGCATTAAGGTCACGCTTTCTGATCATGCGACGGGGGGTGGGGGGGGATGCGTTGTGCGCGTTCTGATCATGCGATGATGTGCGTTGTGCGCGTTCTGATCATGCGACCGGGGGGGTTGGGCGTTTTGATCATAAAAATAGAGTAACGAGGCTATTTTTAAAATGTAAGGAGTAGAAAGTACAGATAATTGCTTAAAAATGTAAGGAGTAGAAGTAAAAAGTCGGCTGAAAAATAATTACTCCAGTAAAGTATAGATACCCAAAATTTCTACTTAAGTAAGGTAACGAAGTATTTGTACTCCGTTACTTGACACCTCTGATTTTATATACCAGTAAAAGCGCAGCAATGTGTTTGATGCCACCATCGCAATCCATCGACCACCACCACCGAAACGGCGCGAGCTGCTCTGTGTAGTCTGTGACGTCATCGCGCACAAAACATCCCACTTCATTGGCTGGCTCCAACCAATTAAACGATATTGGAGACTCAGGCAAGGAAAAACTCCCTGAGATGGTAATAGGAAGAAACCTTGAGAGGAACCAGACTCAACAGGGAACCCATCCTCATCTGGGTGAAACAGATAGCAGGAAATGATCTGCATTTATACAGTGTTAGGTGGCAGGCAGTTCAGCTATAATAGTTGATGTTAATTGATGTTAAAATGGAGTCCAGTAGTTATTGGAGACTCAGATAGACTTGTAGAAAGTTCAGTCCTGAACTATCGAATTGTCAAGTCCTCAGAGAAACAGCTGACAACACCAGTCGAGGCCAGAACCATCTTCTAAGTAGATAGAATCATCACCAGACGCATCCCAAAGAGACACACGGGGCATCCATGCGACAAGACCTCCAACCAGAAACGGGGCACCAGGATGGATCAGACAAGTCCGGAGGGCAGAGGGAGTCTGGATCACTGGCAGCTCAGGGATGACATGTGTAGCTCGAAAGAGAGAGAGAGAGAAAGAGTCAAAGGGGGAGACAGGGGGAGAGAGGAAAGAGAAAGAGGGGGAGAAAGAGAAGAAGAGGAGAGATGGCAGTTAGGTATGGTCACAGTCCCATAATGTATAATGTGAATGTATATTTACTGTAGAGTGCACGCAGGGAGCCGGCAGGACTAACTATGACAGCACAACTAAAAGGGAGAGCCAGAAGGAAACACAAACATGAGGGCTCCCTGAGATATAAAGCAAACAATCACCTCACCGTCAACAAACCTGAGTGATCAAATGAGAGTGAGGAAGACAGCATCTAAACATACCAGTTCACCGTAATACTCTACGTCCATGAGTCCCCCAGATCTGCTCCTTTACCTAAGGCAAATCTATTTATAAAAATGCTTAGCTAAATAAATAGGTTTTTAGCCTAGACTTAAACACTGAGACTGTGTCTGGGTCCCGAACACTATTTGGAAGACTATTCCATAATTTTGGGGCTTTGTAAGAAAAAGCTCTGACCCCAGCTGTAGTTTTCATAATACGCGGTACTGACAAGCAGCCTGCATGCTTTGATCGAAGTAGGTGTGGCGGATCATAAGACAGTAGCAATTCGCTCAGATGAGACCATTTAATGCTTTATATGTCAAGAGTAGTATTTTAAAATCAATGCGAAATTTCACAGGGAGCCAATGCAATGAAGATATGATAGGGGTGATGTGCTCATACAGTATCTTCTGGTTCTAGTGAGGACTCTCGCTGCTGCATTCTGGACTAGCTGAAGCTTGTCTATGAACCTAGCTGAACAACCAGACAGTAAGGCATTACAATAGTCCAACCTAGAAGTGATAAAAGCATGAACAGAAAAGCATAGTTTTTCTGCATCGTTTAGCGACAATATATTTCTTATCTTGGCAATATTTCTGAGGTGAAAGAATGCTATCCTGGTGATATTATCTACATGAGCTTCAAATGAAAGACTGGAATCTATAATCACACCGAGGTCTTTTACTGTTGCACTTGATGGAACAGAAAGGCCATCTAAAGTTACGGTGTGATCTAAAATTTTTCTCCTAGCTCTATGCGGTCCTATGACTAGAACTTCTGTCTTATCAGGATTAAGCAGAAGGAAGTCTTCTTAGTCGAATTCTTAGTGTTCAAATAAATTTGCTGCTTTCCTGGTCCCAACTTTTAAGTATTGTCTGGATGTATGTATGTATGTATGTATGTATGTATGTATGGATGGATATATGTATGTATGGATGGATGGATACTTTATTGATCCCACAGGAAATTCCAGGAAAAAGTAATTCTTATGTGAATGATTCTCTTTTACTGTTCCAAACATACCTCTTGTCACACACACCCGTGCTGCGACCAGCACTAGGACCCGGAAGTAAGACGGTCGCAAGCCAGGAAATATAAGAGGAGTAAACAAACCAGAGCTCTTCGCTCTGTCATTGAGTTCGCCCATGTTGGTTCAGGTCGTTTCTCTGCTAAACCGTGAGTACTCTCTCGGGTTATCTTTCTGATTCGAGTGTATGTTTATAGGACGCGGGTTAAATTTGTGTTTTTCCCTTGCTCCGCTTTTGTGAGAGTCCTTAGACTAAATTGCGTGATTATCCTGCCTACTCGCTTGCTTCCGTGTTTGGGTTTACCATCCATGCTACAAAGGGCTAACCGCTAAGGCTACATCTTCTGGTCCACGTAGGTTAGTTCTGACACCTCTGGTCAAAAATTTCCTCCAGTAGGCAGTTTCTTTAGAAAATTTAGTGACGCATGAAGGTTTGAATTTTGGAGCAGGAATTCTTGGACAATAATCTTTCAGTCTATGGTGAGGTCAAATTGCCTTGGGTGACACTGGTGTTCCAGCAGCTTCCAGATCATGGCAGGACTGTGCCTATGTGGTTGCTGCGTTGTTCCTGACCCTCTGAAGCAAAGAGTGATATCATCTGAGGGTGACTGGGTTTCCATACTTTGTCGAAGCGGCTCCACCTCCTAATAATGTTTATGTATGTACAAAAGTTTTAACATATTTGATCAAAGTGAAACAGAAACTTTGTCTTAAACAATCTTTGTAATCAAAGAAGTTTTGTATGTACTGTAACAAAACCCAATTTCCTGTTAACATGGAGCTCCCCTCTCTACAAGTTAAACAACCTAAGTTTTATGATGATTTTTGGAAAACTCTATTTACTATAAGAGGTTATAGGAAAAGAACACAATCAAATTTCATTCACATTTGTGAGAAAAGGAAAAACTATTTGAAAACCCATTGGATTGTGAAATATATAAACCTGCAAGAGTAATTGCAAGCCAATGTTTATGGTCAAACGCTGCAAAGAAAATATATGGGCTCTATAAATTTAAATACGGAAATGCAATGTTTTGCTGTGTACCACCCAAGAAAACACGTTGCCATTTTAATTTGATTTTGAGTAAATTTAGATGATATGGGATGAAATCTAGTGAGACTAATTATATAAATCACAAACTGGCAGACAAAAATAGGCACCTCAGCTGAAATAGGATGCAGTGAAGCTGGCAAGCCAGACGCTGAAACATGAATCGCATTGCTGGATCATATTTTAAGTAACCAAGTATTCATTGCCATTACCAATGATTGGTGATGCTGCTTTGATCTCAGCTCATTTCCTGTTTCCTTACAATCCCTCCAACAAGCTTTTGTTTCCCTCCCTTTGGAAATGTTAATTTCTGGGCCTTGTTATTATTCCACGAACATGTCCTAGTTATGGCAAAATGGCCTATTTGTGTACAGTGATATCTCACTCGAGCATCTAGCCTCTAATAGCTGTTTTATTTTAAACAATGCATCATGGTCCCTGAGTGAGCTATTACAGGCAAAAGAGAGAACATGTGTGTGTGTGTGTGTGAGAGAGAGAGAGAGAATGAGAGAGAGAGAGAGAGAGAGAGAGAGAGAGACAGTAGGAGGTATGTTTTATTTCTACTCATCTGCATACTCTTAGGAATCACAAAGTGCATTGCAAAGTAATAAAGCAGCTCATAATTGTTTCATGTGAGCTCGCCAAAGCCATCAAAGATACTTCCGTTGCAGCGTCGCCTGTGTATTAATGCACATTTTAATAGGAGACCTTCTAAGAGAGTATGAAGATAACCCCATGATCGGAGCATTCCAGCAGAGCTCGAGTCATTCATTTTCTCATTTTAGCAAATTTATGCATCTAAAGGAATTGGGACAGGCTTCAGCAAATAACCCTGTAATGGCATATCAGTGATGTGTATACAACTATATTAAGTAAAGGGCCATGGTTTGAAGAATGCAATGCAATTCATAATCACTGGCTGGCTTAAGTTGTTTTTACTTTTTGAAAGAATCCTACAGCAACTCATAGGGAAGGTAAACATGATGCACACTGAACTCCATCCTCATGCCGCAGACATGAATCCTCAGGCCACTGACAAAAGCATATTATCAAGGTTGTTGATGGTACTCCAACTGTACTGTAGATCCCAAATGTAGAGAAACTGTATAATTGATAGAGTACCTTGGTAGAACCCAACTGAACCACTGCACAAAACAACTTAGAAGAGATAAAGATTCCAAGTTTCTTGTTAGATGACAGGTGATATATGTATTCTGCACTCTCCACACCACCTGCCTAACGAAGAAGGTCCAGGAGCCTCTCCACTTCCTTTGTAGTTTGAAATGTGCTAACCTGCAACTTCTCATCCTGACTACCTTCTACAAAGGCTGAATGGAACCCATCCTGATGTCTCACATTTTAGTATGAAAATTAACAGCTGTCGAAGACATTAGAGCGAAGCGTAGAGAGCTGAGAAGGTCCTCAGTGTCTCTCTATGCACCGATGCATCAGCTTTCTCATTGCCTTTTCATCCCTTTCCCTGTTGTAGAAGATGCCGGAACACACATGCTACCACCACCAGTCTCTGCGACATCTTCTTACCACGATCAGTCAGAATACTCAATGCAGGACTAGACTATCCAAATCCTCCCAATACATCATAACTGCACTTTATAATCCTGTTATTAGAGATGTTTGTTTTTTTGGTATTGGAGACAGTTATTACTAGCATTTCATCATTGCTACATCCACGAGAATAATTTACATGGGGAATGGGGAATAGCAACTCCCAATAATAAAAATCAACCAGGTCAGACTCCCCAAATCTGTAAGGGTTCACCCCTAGAGGGCGCCACTGCGTCCTTTATTTGGTTGTAGTTTGTTTTAGTTACTGTGTGTTTATGTATGCCGGCACCTGAACCGAGGAAGGCAATTAGAAAGACTATAAATAGTCAGTTTAAGTTGTAGATTTTGTGTTGCATTAATCGTCGTTAGGTTTGTGTTGGTGTATGTTTTATTTAAGTTGAAGTAATTACTAGAGGTGCTCAGAAAGAGCTTATGTTTTGTTTTTACTTAAATAAAACTTTATTGGTGAACCGCCTGCTCGCCTCCTGCATTTATGCCACAAAACCGCCGACACACACCCTGGCACCGTGATAAAATCATATAAGATTGATGCATTAAAATTATTGTTACAAAACATAACAAAGTATTTGGCTTTCTATAGATCCAGTGCCCCAGTGAAAAAAAAATGCACTTTAGTGTATTACAAATATATTGAAATCATCGATAATACACTTATAATATACTAACAAAAAGTTGTACCATCAGTTAATATATAAAAAGTATACTAACATCATGCTTTTACCAAATTTTGGAATTAAACTTTAAATATACTTAAAAATAATTGTATTATAGTACACATTCCAAAGATATATTATTGGAAAATATACTTTAAGTGAAAGGCTGGTCTAATTTCCAAAGTATACTTATTTAAACTTGATTTTCAATATTTTTTTGGTATATTTTTTTAAAAATATGCTCGAAATAATCATTGTACAAATGTACAGAAAGTTATGGAACGATATCGCGGACAATATTCAAATGCAATCGCAAATTGCATTTGCAATTGTGTTTCCCATATGTGGACGCACAAACTGTGCCATAATTCAAATGCAATTGCTAACTTTGCATTACCGTTTGCTGTTTCGCCTTTGCGAGCGCACACTGACTTCCAAATTTCAAATGAAAAAACAAAGTCCATTTGCATTTGTATTCCCAGGTCTTACACGTCATGAACCTGTCATATTTAAACAGCAAAATCAATCACCACGTTTGCTTTTTCACTTTCTCTGCGCCGCGCGTCAAGCCGGCCAAAATTCAAACGCAATCGCTAATCCATTTGCAATTGCATTTCCAACACGTTACACAGAAACCTGTCAATCAGCATCAGGGGTGGGTCTATACTGTGGGGCGGGATTGTATGGGGAGTGACGTCACTCGCACTCGCCGACCAAGAGGGGGATATTTGAGCACTGGAGGTGAACCGAGATTATCTCATTTGTTTATCAAGAAATAAACACACAAAAATGACAAATCGCATATTTTCTTGCTCCGGAGTGGACAGAGAAGTTTTTACAATTAAAAATATTTTTAGATCTTCTCCTGTTACAGCCTGCTGGAGCTAAATCTTTCAGAAACGCTGCTGTGTTATGCGCTAAAAAGCCTCCCTGCCACTGATTGCACCCCCACAAAATCTCTGTCAAATATATGAGGACATCACAATCAAATATTCATATTATTATTATCAAATATAATATATGAGTATTATCACGAAGCAATTTTTATTATAAATAAGAAATATAAAAATATACATGTACAACCCCTGGCAAAAATTCTGGAATCACCCCTCTCAGAAGATGTTCATTCAAATGTTTAATTGTGTAGGAAAAAAAACAAGCACATACATGCCACAAAACTATTTTCACTCAACAATCCAAACTTCTGGCTGTATAAAACACTTAAAAAAAACAAAACAAAGAAAGATAACTATAGTCAACGACAACTGTTTTGACAACTCAAACAGAGGAAAAAAATATGGAATCACAAATCTGAGGAAAAAAATATGGAATCATCATGCACTTTGCATTTCTACAACTGCTAATTAGTCTACAGTTAAAAAAAGAGTGCTTGCACACATTAGGGATGTGTTGAACCAAGATGATTGACATAACTCATAGCTCCAACACGAGAGATGTCAGTTGAAACAAAGGAGAGAATTATCAAACTTCTTGAAGAAGGTAAATCTTCATGGAATGTTGCAAAAGATGTTGGTTGTTCCCAGTCAGCTGTGTCTAAAATCTGGACCAAGTACAAATCAAATGGAAAGGTTGTAAAAGGGAAGCGTACTGGTAGACCAAGAAAGACATCAAAGCGCCAAGACAGAAAACTTAAAGCAATATGCCTTGAAAACAGAAAATGCACAACAAAACAAATGAGGAACAAATGGGCAGAAAGTGGAGTCAATGTCTGTGACCGGACAGTAAGAAATCGCCTAAAAGAAATGGGATTTACATAGAGAAAAGCCAAAAGAAAACCATCATTAACATCTAAACAGAAAAAAAACAAGGTTACAGTGGGCTAAAGAAAGACAATCTTGGACTGCGGATGACTGGATGAGAGTTAGATTCAGTGATGAATCACGAATCTGCATTGGGCAGGGTGATGATGCTGGAACTTTTGTTTGGTGCCGTTCCAATGAAATTTATAAAGACAACTGCCTGAAGAAAACATGCAAATTTCCACAATCATTATTGATATGGGGTTGTATGTCAGGTAAAGGTATGGGAGACATGACAGTCATTACATCTTCTATAAATGCACAAGTTTATGTTGAGATTTTGGACACTTTTCTTATTCCATCAATTGAAAGGATGTTTGGTGATGGTAGCATCATTTTTCAGGATGATAATGCATCGTGCCATAGGGCAAAATCTGCGAAAACATTCCTACAGGAAATACATATAATGTCAATGGCATGGCCTGCAAATAGTCCAGACCTTAATCCAATTTAAAATCTGTGGTGGAAATGAAAGAAAATGGTCCACGACAAGGCTCTAACCTGCAAAGCTGATCTGGCAACTGCAATAAGACAAAGCTGGAGACAGACTGATGAAGTATACTGTTTGACATTAGTTAAATCCAGGCCTCAGAGAATTCAAGCTGTTATAAAAGCCAGAGGTGGTGCAACAAAGTACAAGTAGTGTTTTTATTTGGTGATTCCATATTTTTTTCCTCTGTTTGAGTTGTTAAAACAGTTGTCATTGACTATAGTTATCTTTCTTTGTTTTTTTTTTTTTTTTAAGTGTTTTATACAGCCAGAAGTTTGGATTGTTGAGTGAAAATAGTTTTGTGGCATGTATGTGCTTGTTTTTTTTTCTACACAATTAAACATTTGAATGAACATCTTCTGAGAGGGGTGATTCCATCATTTTTGCCAGGGGTTGTATATGAAAATAATATATAATTAATATATTTTCCCCCTATACTACATGTGTTTTTTTTTATATAGATTATTTTATAATCAAATTCATTTGGTGTAATTTGTAAATCATAAACCTATTAATTTATGTTGCAATATAATATTTGATAGAGGTTATGTTGGGGAGGGGGGGGGGGCAATCAGTGGCAGGGAGGCATTTTAGCGCATAACACCGGTACGCAGCGTTTCTGAAAGATTTAGCTCCAGCAGGCTGTAACAGGAGAAGATCTAAAAATATTTTTACTTGTAAAAACTTCTCTGTCCACTCCGGAGCAAGAAAATATGCGATTTGTCATTTTTGTGTGTTTATTTCTTGATAAACAAATGAGATAATCTCGGTTCACCTCCAGTGCTCAAATATCCCCCTCTTGGTCGGCGAGTGCGAGTGACGTCACTCCCCATACAATCCCGCTCCACAGTATAGACCCGCCCCTGACGCTGATTGACAGGTTTCTGTGTAACGTGTTGGAAATGCAATTGCAAATGGATTAGCGATTGCGTTTGAATTTTGGCCGGCTTGACGCGCGGCGCAGAGAAAGTGAAAAAGCAAACGTGGTAATTGATTTTGCTGTTTAAATATGACAGGTTCATGACGTGTAAGACCTGGGAAATACAAATGCAAATGGACTTTGTTTTTTCATTTGAAATTTGGCAGTCAGTGTGTGCTCGCAAAGGCGAATCAGCAAACGGTAATGCAAAGTTTGCAATTGCATTTGAATTATGGCACACTTTGTGCGTCCACATATGGGAAACGCAATTGCAAATGCAATTTGCAATTGCATTTGAATATTGTCCGCGATATCGCTCCATAGAAAGTATATATTAGAATACAAATTTTAATATACGGTAGTCTCAGTATATAATCAGTTAAATGTAAATGTACTTATATTGAGTGCACTACTCTCTCATGCGTGCGCGCTTTTAGACTCGTTTTTGCACGCTGAATCTCTCCCTCGCGCGCGATCTCAAACTCGTTCCTGCGCGCTCAAAATCACTTTTGCCGTTCAAGATAATTTATGTTTTCACTCCTCACTCTTCTGTCCGCTCACTGTCATAAAGCGAGACACAAACTGCAGCAGGGGGGTAAACTTTGCGACTATTCCAGCCAACCGGAGACTAGACAGCGCCCCACCAGCCAATCAGAGGCTGGAGGCAGGCAGATTCGGACTGTACGTTCTCTGATTGGCTCCCCAGTTCTCCACTTCTAGTTTGAATTAACGGCTGACGGTGCATCATCGCGTGCGTTAGTTCGTATCGTTATTATTTTATTTTCATCGGCATAAGGTAAATTTAACGGTTTTAAATTAAGTACATACTTTAATCTGTAGTTTGTATTGTCTAATGTGTTGTTGTTAATGTGTTACTGTATGTACTTTGCTTGTGGTATAATGGCTCTGTAGCTCTTGGCCTGTTTTCAGTCTCTGTGTAACAGAATCAACACACCAAGTTTAAACTAATACTGTACCTGTAGATTCTAATACTAATGTCTGTCTGTGTTCACACACCAGTTTATATTTTAGTTTGTGTGTTTGTGAGACAACTTTTGTTGAGCACAAGTAAACTATAGTAGTGCTTTTTTGTAACCTTGTGCAAATTAAATCTGTTGAACTCATGAATAAAGTCTGCCTCATAATTACTGATGTAATGCTTTTCAAAAACATGTTATAGTGTAGAAAATGCATTTAGCATATCCTAAACACTTAATGTACTGGTAACACATTTGCAATACAGTATTGTGGGCGGGGCGGCGGGTTGCGACCGTCGTGCCTTGCGGGAGGTGTTCTTTTTGTGTTCACCCTGTTTGGGACGCGTGTTTAGGTTAGTGGCTTCGGCCAAGTTTGAGTATGTGTATACAGTATGTGTGTTATCTCTACGCGTGTATGTGCTGCATTCTGCTACCGTTCTCCAGTTCTAGCTAATAGCTGAATAGGTGTGTCATTACATTGTGTAGCCACCAAACTCACTCCTCCTCCAAGTTCCCTGCTAGCGTCGAAAAACGCTACAGTAGTATAGAAGGTTGTGTGTACTGTATGATACAATAAAGTATATTTGTATTAACCACAAAGTGTACTTTTTTTAGTATTTGTAATTGGCCAGAAGTATAACAGCATGCTACTGCTGCAATAAGAATATACTCATAGTATATTAATCATGTATTTGTAATACAGTAAAAATAGCTGTAATGTACTTATAAAACATTAAATATATACTTAAATTGTATTAATAATACTGTCAGGTATGTACGTTAGTACACACACAGCCATATACTTTAAGTGTACTAAAGTATACTCAAAGTTGTTCCACTTTAGCACACAAAAGTATACTTAATACACTTAAAATTGTGCTTTTGTACAATTTAATTACAACTTAAATACACTTAGTACAAAATTAGTTGTTCCAAAATAGCAAACTTCAAGTATGCTAGTCATTAGTCTGGCTGCAAGTACATTTAAGTATGCTTTGGCACGCTAGGATTTAATATACTTAGCATACTTTTTTTTTACTTGGGTGTAACTGGCATGCAAAGAATAACCTTCCCCTCCTAACCCTGTGTAGCACTTAGCAGTAACTATATGCATGTACATATACAATTAAAAGAGAAAAACACCAACCAAGAATTTCAAGTTGCTGCTCTGTTGTCCTGTCTGGTTGACATGCAGTGGCCTGTCTGTTTATTGTATTTTTGCATTTGTCTCATACTGGTGGGCATTTGCAGCTCATGTAGTCTCGTGTACTGTAACAGTACATCGTTATCTGTTGCACCACGGGCTTGGGGATGTACAGTATAAGCTACAAGCTATATAGGAATGGCAAAAGTAAACACCTCAACTTGCAATTATTTCTTAAATCCAAATCTGTTTAACTCAAGTGTTCTGCGACCACTAGGTTTAAACATGGCCACAGAATCCACTCTTTGGTCCAATTAATAGCCTCATTATAGTACTAAGGCTATGTTTGAGAGTGAGCTCAGGAAGACTGATTGAGCTTTTGTTGCTTCCAGTTTCAAAATTTATAATGGCATGGAAAGGCATTTTGAGCTTCGGGGATGAAACTGGATTCAACTAAAAATATTAATTAAAAATTTTGCTAAAAATAGTTTCTTATAGACTAAAATCAGCTGGCCTTGGCTTAAATGTTTCTCCTGAAGTTTTAATCAGGGATAAGAGAATGTACTAAAACACTAATTAAACGTAACACTAATTAAATCAACATTAGCAGGAACAATAAATGGAGTGAAATGTCTGCAGGGCTCAACTTTGGATTAATGATTACAGCAAAAGTGTTTCATTGTTCTTATAAGGCAAAAAAAATGCATTTGAATACAATTACAAGCAGTTTTTATTTAATGTTGAGGAATGTGAAAACAAATAGGTTTTTGTTCTCACCTACCTTATACAGGTACTTGTTTGTACTGTTTTGAAGTTATTGAGAGAACATAATAAAAAATACAGAAAAAACTAAATGTAAACTGATCTGTCCTGAAGACTTTCCCCTTACAACACACTGTTACTAACACTGGAGACTCCAGGAATGCTATATAAATAAAAAAAATCTAAACAATCTCTTTGCAAATATATAAACAATTTTTTTCTAGTTGTTTTTTTTTTTTTTACAATTTCATAAACACAGGTCTCAGAGCTCCCTCAAAGTATGTGTGTTAATGCCTCAGCGTAATGCTATCAGCAAATAATGCATTTTTTCATACCTTTCCTTTATTTCATTCCTTCTTTGCACCTGCCATTTCAGGATTTATGTAAATGAGCTACTGCTAAGACATGCTCCTACAGAGAACAGCAACGCTGAGCAAGTTGGGGGAAGGCCTGTTCTTATATGAGATCACAATGGGGAGAAAATCTAATCAGATTTTTTAAGCCCCAGACAATTTTTTTTTAAAGGACAAAAAGCAGGGAATTTTTTTTCTCTAAGTTTTTTTTATTTGTATACACACACTGGAGACTCATCCGAATGACACATGGGATTGACCATAACCTATTGTAAAGCCCTTTCTTTTAGTAATATAACTTTAAAGTTTCTGCTATTTTGCATTGTTTAGCCATTAGACAGAGTTTGCTATCAACCTGCAATTTGGAAGAAATCCATCAATGTAAAAACCAACCTGTAATAATGACCCGAGTATTCAGTCAAGCGATAAAACGGCATTAATTATTTATGCAGTGATTCACTGCAGCCCTTATGTTTCACAGTGATTCCTCGTAGTCGGTTAGAAGAAATTTTCAGCTTTTCGTCTCTCACTTGTCACCTCTTCCAGGACCTGTCAGGATTATTACACAATGTTTGCACTCTTACAGCAGTGAGAAAAAGATTAAGTCAGCTCCAACAAGTCTGCCTCAAAATCCTTTTTTGTTTTTACCCCACCCACTTTCAATCTCACATTTCATGTAGCAATAGTAGCATTGGCAATTTTGTCCTGACAGGGAATGTAGGTCAAAAACAGAAAGCAGGGAATGAATGACAAGACACGTTTCTGTATCTGGTTTATGCAACCTATTTTGCCTGCCAGAGCAAGGGACTAGTGGGATGTCAAGTGCATCACGACTCCGGATTTCTCTTTCCCCTGACCTAATGAGCAGAGGATGCTTCACAGCTCCGGGTAAAGCTGCCATGCTACCCTAATGAGCTCTGACTGCATGTGATTGCAGCATGTACTCTGAGTCTTTATTCCTGTTTATCTTGAATAATTGGTGCTAATGATGTGGCTTTCACGCTGGCTCTGTCTTTGGAATGTAAATGTAAATTTGTGGCTAATCATGATGAGCGTCTGAGGCAGACATTTACTTTGAGACCAACTGATGCATGATGGCATGCTCAATGGGATGAGATGAAATCAAAAGTGGGGTGAAGTGTGACGCTTTTTCAATACCGGTTTGTCTGAAGTTATATATAGCCAACTGAAGAGTGGTATCTATTGTTTATGTATGATTGATTTCACCATATCATGCCAAATACTGTATGTCTAGTAAACAAGATTCAGTACCTAATGCCCAAGATTAATTTCTCTACAACTTACAGTTTGGTCTTCATGGCAGGGGTTTGAATTGAATGAAACTTGTAGCCAGTGTAGCTTTTTAATATTCTTCTTTCTTATTGGTCAGAAGATGTTGAATATATTTCTGTTGCAGCAGTTGTGCCGTTGCAAATCATCACTAGCTTTAATACCTAATCATTTGTTTGATTTGTTTGGCTCAAAATTCCAGATTAAGACTAAATATAAAATGATTAAAGAAAAATAGATAATACCTGATATGGATGCTTGGATATATGGATATTTTTGGATGTTATGGATGCTTTACATAATGTTTATGATAAACTTGTCTCAAGGACATACACAACATTAAACATACTGTAGGAAGTATGCAAAAGGATAAAAAATATATATAAAATCTGCGTTCTGCAAGTATTGCCAACTGTTGTATAAGACGAATGAAGCACTCCAGGACATACTGTTATTGGAAAATAAATTTAATTGGTTGCAACAGTAACCTTACTTTAACACTCTGTTTTTGACTATCTGTGATATTTAGTTGTGAAGGGTTTTGCACTATACAAAAACACTGCAGATTCACCAAATGCCACATCTGTCTAGATTATTTCACTGGTCACAACGTAAGTATTTCGTAAATATTCTTAATTAAGCCCTTACTACAGGATGGCAGCTGCAGTCCGATAAAGCCATGAGAACAAGTTACATTACAGTATTAAGGTGCAAATTGGGATTTTATCCCAATGAATTACAAGTGAGCATTTTAAAAAGGTCAGTGTGTCATAACGTAGCCCAACGTTTCCCTGTAAAGTTACAGCATTATTCATCATTCCGAACTCTCATGAACTCCACCCTCGCAATCTCTCTGCCCCACTTTTATGGATTCTCAGAGGAGATAAATATCTCAAGGCGTTGTCTTTATCACCGTAATTGGTAAAAAAAAAAAAAAACTCAGCTGTTGGAAAAGAAAAAGATGAAACGCAACCTGAAAATAGTTTGGCCTCGTGAGAACTGGCTGGGTGTGAAACAGGTGCGTCTTAGATACGGGTTATATGTCAGTATGATCTTTCTTCATTTACCAGAGCCAACTGAAGACCCTGAACACTCATTATAAAAATGTTTTTACAATTTTTCCAATAACAAATGCTACAGTACATCGTTGTAAATTCTAGCAAGAAACATACCGGGTAGCTAACACATATTGAGATTAGAAAAAAGACAACAAATGAAGAAATTTTCCATTTCTTGGTGCTTAGAAAATATAATAGGTTCTAGTGTAAAGTAGAAAAAAGCTTTCATGCACCTTCATTCATAGATTCTTTTTAAAGGTGCGGCTCAAGGGCTGCTGTTATGCTACCCTCAATTTCCCAAGGTCTCCTAATAAGCAAACAAGGTCTTTTGTTTGCAACACAATCGGTCAACTGTTATTGTGACTAGCAAACATCGCTCACTATTGATTTACCATCTGACCAGCAAAGGTCATCATCGTTCATGCGTTCCACTGTTTGCCTTTAATTGAGCTTGGGATCTTGTCCTTTGAAGGTTTGGCTACTCTCATGTGGGCCTTACAGGACACTAACAGATCATGCTAGCAGACATCCCAAGGCTCTTTGCTCAACCATGGGAAGTATACACAGTATTAGCATTTTCAGTAGTTGGAAAGAGCCCCTTGTCTACCATTTAATGCTTATTTTGCCCCAGGCAGATTGAACGTTCTTTAAAATCTGCCCAGGGCACTATTAGAGTCTATTGCTGTAATTTATCTTCTTAACTAGTTAAATTAATTGCATATGAATGTAGTTTAGAATATAAGTGTAGATTATTTTAGAACAATATTAAGTTTGACTACAAAGGGACTTATCATTTCTTACCTTCACTTCTTCCTACTGTCACAAGAGTCTCCTTTATCCGAGAGCTTTTGCACTATTTTGTTTTGGGAATGGTCTTCTTAAAGACATGCCGTTACTTCAGGGCAAATGTAACAGTAGAGCAACAAAAGTAACAGTACAGTAACAAAAGTAACAGTACAGTACCAGTCACAGTGCAGTGCAGGTGAGAGAAGGAGGTGAGAGAAATCAGTCCTAATTATTTTAGCAATTGAATCTGCAATGTTCAGGAACATTTTGTAATTCCCAATGATAAGTTCATGCCAGAGTGCAGTGTAATGTGTTTGATGCATGGGTGGCACCACAGACATATGGACATGAGGCAAGGTGTTACGAAAAAAAAAATTATTTGAAAAAGTGGGGAAGGAATGGGTTTAAAAAGGGAATAAGCAAAAAAGGGGAAGAAAAATAGTGAAGGTGTGCACATGCGGGTCTGGAGGCAGTGATCCACCGTCATGCGAGCACAAGGCTGGTGAGCAATGGCGGTGGGTAGAGTAGAAAAAAAAGTGGGCTAGCGTGGGCAACGGCTCCTGCATGCTCCCTCAATCAGCTTCTCTTGTTAACAGGCCAACCGGCCCATTCCAGCTCTCCTTGGGTGCAGATGGACTTCCGGGGGGCTGGGCGGCTTTCCCTTATGGGAACGCGGTCCTTAATGTGAAGACATTTTCCACTTCAGCGGCAGGATCACAAAAGCCTGACTCGGTGCAAGAGTGAAAGTGCGGTGGAAGCTCATGCAGTCCTCTTGCGCCTGTCTTTATTGCGGGGATCAGAAGGCGTCATTTCATTCATGCTTTTGAAGTCCCTGGAATGCATAACATCACACGTGCCACTCATCGCGGTTTAACATCCACTCTGCTATGTAGCTCTTCCCGAGGTAAACTCCCCGGCTCATTTTTATAACATGGGGGAAGCTCAAGATCCATTAAGGATAATTATTCACCCGCCGTGCCCTTTTCCAGTGGCCCCACCACTTTGTGACCTGCAGTCACATCAGTTGCCTGCGGGCACTTCAGTTAGTTAGGTCTAAGCTGTGCAACGCTATGTGGCAATAAAATGAAGTCAGCTGATGATCTGAATGTACTGAACTGTGGTTCTATGAGCATGATCCTTTTCACATATGATTTGGACACCACATTATACAGCATAATATTAGAATGTGCAATGTTTTTTATTTTATTTGGGTGGGCGAGGGGGGGGGGTTGGGAGTATATTCGTCAAGAACATCAAAACATCACCTCACTGTGGGTTGTGTGAGTTTAAAGAGCATAACAACACAGAACATCCTCATCTGGTCTTAGAACATCCTCATCTGTTCTTAAAGACATCTTACATGCACAACCAGCTGGTCTTGCCAGACAACATCCCCTAATGCTCTCCCCAAGTATGGTGTGCTGTGTACTGCAGGGTAAATCAGCTTTGTAAATCGGTGTCTAAACAAAACAGCAAATAACTTTTTTTTTTATTTATGTGGTACTCAAAATCATCAGTCAGAATAGCTTTTTTCTTCTAAGTTTAAAATAAATGCATAGTGTAATAGCTTCTGCTTCCAAAATGAAAGTGCTGATTTTGTTTAACCAGTTATGAGTCTACGTATGTGTTAGTGTTGTACTTGTGATATGGATAAAGCAAGAGACTACTGCTCACTAAGCTAGTCGAAGGAGGATTGCAATGCTAGCACTGTAGGGAAGACAAAGCTAAGGCAACAAATCAGAGCAGGTGGAAAAAGATTAGCTGAGCTAACATTAGTAATAACATCGCTAATGACATGAAGACATGAGAACAGTGAGCTGGCCCGGAAGGAGTGGAAAGTGACATGCAAGACGACGGACGACGTTGCAAAATGGGACAGAAGCTAGGTAAGGAGAAGGTTAGAAATAACATTAGCTCAGAAACTGTCATGCACACCCAATCCGCAACCGGCACTAGTAATTAATTACCCGGAAGTAATGCGGTTGCCAAACCAGGAAGTATAAGAGGAGTAAACAAACCACAATACAACGCTCAGTCATTGAGTTCGGCCCATGTCGGTTCAGGTTGTCGTTTCAGCAAACCGTGATTACTCACCCTTTGGGTTTTCTGCTTTCTGCTATTGTGTGTGTATTTATAGGACGCGGGTTAAATTTGTGTTTTTCCCTTGCTCCCCTTTTGTGAGAATCCTTAGATTAAAGTCACGTGGTTATCCTGCCTACTCGCTCCTTATCCGCGTTTGGGTTTACCATCCACGCTACATTGGGCTAACTGCTAAAGCTACATCTTCTGGTCCCCGAGGTTAGTTAATTCCTGACAGAATGACTGAGCCTTCCGCGGTAAACCCAGCAGATCATGCGCGCCTCTGCGACGTGGTAGATCAGCATGCCATGCTAATCAACAAGCTAACCGGAGAGATTGCTACTCTGCGTCAGGGTGTCCAAGACGTTGCGGCCTTGCGCCGCGAGGTTGCGGAGCTCAGACGGGAGAACGCGGATCTCCGTGCGGCTGTTGCTAGCGCGGCTAGTCGGCCCCCCCTTACTGATGTCTTCTTATCATTACAAGAAAAATGGAATGGCACGGACGGGAAGTGCAGTGTGTTTTTGACAGCGCTCGATCTGGTGTTTGAGTTCAATTCCACCAAGTACTCCACCGATTGGCTACGCATTGCTCTCCTCGTTTCGTTGCTCACAGGGCAGGCAGCTGAGTGGGCCACGGCAGTTCTCAAAGCAGACACGGACACCTCCCACTCATATAATGAGTTCACCCATCAACTCAGGCTCACTTCCGAACACCCAGCGAACTCTACGACCTGAGGCAGGGAGGATCGTCCGTGAGTCGCTACACTGCCGAATTTCGTACACTTGCCGTCCAGACCACCTGGGGAGATGCAGCGCTCCGGACATCCAACTACGAGGGTCTGGCTTCTCGGATCAAAGATGAACTAGCCGGGCGAGAGCTTCCTGCCACGTTGGAAGGTTTAATTCAGCTCGCTCTCCGGATCGACCAGCGCCTTCTCTCTCGCCCGAAGCCAGCTCCTCGCACCCTGCCACCAGCACCCACCTTCGCCTTCACTACCCCACGACCCGCAGACTCCGCTACCTACACCACCCCTGGACATGTCGGTTCTCCACCTCCTGCCGTGGTTGACACAGGAGCCGGGGAACTCATGCAATTATGATGCGCCTCCTTGACCGCTGCAGAACGGGAGCGACGATATCGAGAAGGACTCTGTGCCTACTGCGGATCAGCAACACATCACCGGGCGCTTTGTCCTCTCCAGCCGGGAAACGCACAGGCCCGGTGAGATGTGAGAGCCACTCGCCGGGTTACCTTCTTCTCTCCGCCATCACCGCCACCTCCTCCCATCTCACGGTCCAAGTACACCTCCAAATTGGCCACAAATGAGTCAGAAGTGCTGCATTCATCGATTCCGGGGCAGCAGGTAACTTCATTGACTCTTCTTCAGGACTCCTCTTCTCTTTCTCCCCCTCTTTCTCTTTCCTCTCTCCCCCTGTCTCCCCCTTTCACTCTTTCTCTCTCTCTCTCTCTCTCTCTCTGTTGAGCTACACATGTCATTCCTGAGCTGCCAGTGATCCAGACTCCCTCTGCCCTCCGGACCTGTCTGATCCATCCTGGTGCCCCGTTTCTGGTTGGAGGTCTTGTCGCATGGATGCCCCGTGTGTCTCTTTGGGATGCGTCTGGTGATGATTCTCTCTACTTAGAAGATGGTTCTGGCCTCGACTGGTGTTGTCAGCTGTTTCTCTGAGGACTTGACAATTCGATAGTTCAGGACTGAACTTTCTACAAGTCTATCTGAGTCTCCAATAACTACTGGACTCCATTTTAACATCAATTAACATCAACTATTATAGCTGAACCTAACACTTAACACTGTATAAATGCAGATCATTTCCTGCTATCTGTTTCACCCAGATGAGGATGGGTTCCCTGTTGAGTCTGGTTCCTCTCAAGGTTTCTTCCTATTACCATCTCAAGGAGTTTTTCCTTGCCACTGTCGCCCTCGGCTTGCTCACCAGGGACTATCTGAACATTTTGATTCATACACATTCACATTCCATACAAACTTAAATAATTCTTTTGATTGTGTAAAGCTGTTTTGAGACAATGTCAATTGTTAAAAGCGCTATACAAATAAAATTGAATTTAATTCTCATGCCAAAGAATTGGGGGTAAAACTTGAGGCATTATCCCAGCCCGTTCGAATCATATCTGTTGATGGTCGCCCCCTATCCAACAGCCCAATCACTACCCAGACGGAACCTATCACCATCTCCATCAATCAACACCGAGAACAGCTTTGCTTCTACGTCACCTCCATCTCTTCACCTCCCATCATCCTTGGACATCCCTAGCTATTACAATACGACCCCCTCATCTCCTGGACCCAAAACCGGATCCTCCAGTGGGGCACAACCTGCACCGAACTATGCCTACGGGCGGCGGCTGGGACGTGCTCTAGGGAGTCCGAGGCCCCCGACGTTGACACCAACTCCATCCCAGAATCTTATCGGGACCTGGCAGAGGTTTTCTGCAAAAGGCGAGCTATCCATCTTCCTCCTCATCGTCAGTACGATCTTGCCATTGACCTCCAACCTGGCGCAGTCCCACCCCGCGGCCACCTCTACTCGCTGACATCTACAGAGATGCAGGCTATGGAGGAGTACGTGACCAACGCCCTTCGCCAAGGCACCATCAGGCCCTCCTCCTCACCTGCCGCCGTGGGGTTCTTCTTCGTGAAGAAGAGGGGCAGTGAACTTCGCCTCTGTGTCGACTATCGGGGGCTAAACAACATAACTATCAAAAACCGACACCCATTGCCTCTTACCAACTCAGCCCTGGTCGACCTCTCTGGCGCCACCATCTTTACTAGGTTGGACCTCCGGAGCACCTACAACTTGGTGCACATCAGAGAGGGCGATGAGTGGAAAACGGCCTTTATCACCCCAACTGGACATTATGAGAGTCTTGTCATCCCCTTTGGACTGTGTAATGCCCCCGCCGCATTTCAACATCTGATCAACGACGTTTTCCGCGACATGCTCGGTCGGTGGGCATTTGCTTATCTGGATGACATCCTCATTTATTCACGCACCATTGAAGAACATACCCAGCATGTCAGGGCGGTCCTAAAGAGATTACTCGCCCATCAACTGTACTGTAAGTTGGAAAAGTGTGCTTTTCACAAGCACTCCACCACGTTCCTGGGTTTTGTTATCTCGCCCCAGGGTGTGGCCATGGACCCGCAGAAGCTAGAGGTTGTGCGTCATTGGCCCCTACTGAAGACCCTCAAGCAGCTTCAACGGTTTCTTGGGTTTGCAAATTTCTATCGTCACTTTATCCGGGACTACAGTACAGTTGCCACCCCCCTAACTGCTCTGACTCGTCCCTCATCTCTCCCTTTTCACCTCAACCCTCCAGCTGTCTCCACTTTCAAAACACTCTGTCACCACTTCACCACCGCACCGGTTCTCCTCCATCCAGTAAATCATTGGTTGTCGAGGTGGATGCTTCAGATGTGGGCGCTGGAGACATCCTCTCCCAATGAGGTCCAGATCAGAAACTACACCCATGTCTGCTAACAAATTTGACTCCACTCAGCAGCGATACGGGGTAGGGGACCGCGAGCTGCTGGCCATGAAGTGGGCTTTGGAGGAATGGCGTCACTGGCTCCAGGGCGCCAGAGAGCCATTCATAAACTAGACGGACCACCAAAATCTCATCACCATCAGGAACCTGAAGCAGTTAAATCCACTCTTTCCAGGATAATCGCCCCACTCCAACTGGACCTGGAAACGAGAGTTCGCTAGGCGCAGGCCACAGAGACCGAACCGGCAGGTGTGCCACCTGGACGACTCTTTGTGCGCCACATTATGAGGTCAGAAGTTCTCCAGTGGGGACATCCCTCACCCATTTCAGGACATCCAGGCACACGACGGACCCTCCAATTTCTCCAGCGTGACTTCTGGTGGCCATCCATCACGAGGGACGTCCAAGAGTTCGTTCAGGCATGCCCAGTGTGCGCCAGGGCGAAGAACACAAATCAACCGGCCCCTGGTGAACTGCAACCACTCCCAGTTCCTCGATGGCCCTGGACGAACATTGCCGTCGACTTCAATGCCCGCTACACTCACCAACACCGCCGTCGACATCATCCGGGACGATTGTACCACGTAGGTGACAAGGTATGGCTTTCTACAAAAAATCTCCACCTTCACACCGAATCAAGAAAACTTTCGCCCAGATTCATCGGACCATACCGCATCACCCACAGGATCAACCCTGTCACCTACCGGCTCCAGCTGCCTGCGGCGCTCCAGATCCACCCAGTATTTCACCTTTCTCAATTCAAACCTTTCACCACCTCACCCATGATTGGATTGTGATAGGAATAGCCCTTAAAAGGAGCACTGTTGAACATGTTTTCACACCCAAGGTGTATTCATATCTTACAGCTAGGTTTTCTGGCACAGCTCTTCGCCATCATGCCACCTTTTTGATATGGTATGGTTTTATGTAAGGCGATGTTTATGTAATGTTCAAGAAAGTTGTCCAGCTATAAAATGAGAAATGTTTCATTCATTCATTCATCTTCTATACCGCTTTATCCTGTATTAGGGTCGCAGGGACCTGGAGTCTTTCCCAGGAGACTCAGGGCACGAGACAGGGTACACCCTGGACAGCGTGCCAATCCATCGCAGAGCACACACACACACACTCATTCACACAGTATGGTACGTATGGTTTTGGGAACGCCAATTAGCCTAATCTGCATGTCTTTGGACTGTGGGAGGGAACCGGAGTACCCGGAGGAAACCCACCAAGCACGGGGAGAACATGCAAACTCCATGCACACAGAGACGGGAATCGAGCCTGGCCGGGAATCGAACCCGGACCCTGGAGGTGCAAGGCGACAGTGCTAACCACTACACCACCGTGCCGCCTTAGAAATGTTTCATTCTTTATTTAAATATTTCTAAACACCTCAGCACCAGAGGTGTCAAGTAACGAAGTACAAATACTTTGTTACCTTACTCAAGTAGAAATTTTGGGTATCTATACTTTACTGGAGTAATTATTTTTCAGCTGGCTTTTTACTTCTACTCCTTACATTTTCACGAAATTATCTGTACTTTCTACTCCTTACATTTTAAAAATAGCCTCGTTACTCCTATTTTATTTCAGCTTGTCATTCAAAAAACAAACAGAAAAAAACATCTGGATAAATCGCGCCATCCGGATGGAGCAAATTTGATTGTGGTTGGATGAGAAGTATAAACATACCATTCCGACACCCTATTGGTTGGTACGCAATCCATTGCACCTGCACATGACGTCACATCACAATTCCAGCAAGGACGTTTGAATAAAATAGCATTTCCGGTTGATAATGTTGTGATAAGTAGATGAAAATGTTCGTGATAGAGACTCAAGATTCGAGCGAAATGTCAAAACCAAGCACCAGTGAGGAAGGTAACAGGAATGATATATATATATATATATATATATATATATATATATATATATATATATATATATTAGGGATGTAACGGTATCAAAACTTCACGATACGATAATACCTCGGTATGAATGGCACGGTACGGTATTTATTGAATCATTTACAGGAAAAACAAAACTAATGAAGAGACTCGAAAAAAGTGCCAGAAGTGTTTATTAAACAGTATACATGAACACTGAACATATCAATGGCATACAAATTAGCCATCTATCTGTAAACTTTGAAACATAAACTTCAGTTTTTCAATTTTAATAACAAAAAATTATTACACCATGTAAAAAAAAATAAAGTTTCAATTTAGTATTCTTGAAAACTCTAGAAAAAATTTAAATAGCAGCCTTATTGTAGCTGGCCCATGTGCTGAATGAGTATTTGAGAACACTCAACTCATTCACTCACTTATTCAGACAGAGACAGGATTTTTTTTTCCTTCTCGTTTCTTTTCAGAGAGAAACCAAAATGACTCGATAAAACTATAGGTCTTCTGAGAAACGTTTGCTCAGGCGAATGGAGCGAACGGGAGGTAGCGGGAATTACCATCAGCCCAGGCGTGACCATCATCCTTTGCGGTCTGTTGTCGCTACAGATCCAATAATTTCGTAAATGGCGGGTGCTGCTATTAGCGGTGAAGGAAAAGAGATGGAAAGAGTAATTAATCATTACGGAGTAAGCAGGTTTTAAATCGGATGTGCGCATTACTGGATCTGTACACTAATTTTCTTGTATGTTGCCTTATCCTGCAGCTAAGCTTGGATGTACATTTACATTCCAATAAAGGTTACTGATGACATGCATCTTAAGTTTGACTTTTTGCACCATTAAAATAATTATAGGCAACTAGTTATCATATCTTCTTCTCCATAAAACATGTTAATGCTCAGTAGTACACATATATGGTTCTTTAATGTATTTGCATTGTATTAAAATGCATTCTTTTTCAATTGCCATATACAGTATCCCAAATCACTATGGCCGTTAAAACATACAACAAAAAAAACCAACAACACATTTTTCTTTCTTTTTTACGAGGTGTTAGTACAGTATATAGGCCCGTGGCACAGCCTAAGCTTTTATCCTTAATGCTTTTTCCTCCCTCACGTTACTTTTACTTTCATAATTTAAGTAGTTTTGAAACCAGTACTTTTACACTTTTACTTGAGTAAAAAGCTTGAGTTGATACTTCAACTTCTAAAGAAGTCTTTTTAAACCCTAGTATCTATACTTCTACTCCAGTAATGAATGTGAATACTTTTGACACCACTGCTCAGCACATAATGATGATTCTGAATAATGAATTTCAATGCACAACCCTGTTTTTGGTTATTCCCCTATAGCTGCATGCCCTTCAAGTGTCTCTTACATAACAACCATTAATATGAGTCATTTTCATAAGATCAAACAGAAACTCTTTCGGAAACTCAGTGAAAATACTAAAGATCAATACTGAGAGAAAAGAAAAGCTAATCTTATGAAATCTATAGCACATTGCTAGGGTTTGGAAAGTCAGAATATGAGCCTGCAAGTTGTAATATAGGTTTAACTCCAGCCGTTAATAATACCTCCTTTCACAGGAGATTGTATTGTATAGAGTTGCTATATTTTACTATTGGAAAGAAATTTGATTACTGTGTGAATCACATAAATCCTTCTTGGTGTACCCTTGGATATTGACTGAGGGAATTCTGGCATCCTCAAACACGGTGAAGAAACCCTCGAGGGCTGCTCAAATCAACAACAAATTAGCAGGCAACATTTATCAAGTGATGAAGCGCTGATTCTTAAGATGATTCTGAAACAAAGCGATCATCAGACAGCAACACATTGCTCACCCCATGCCCTCTCTTAGCCATTTTATCCCATGCAGGCTAATTACATTGTGCATTTATTTTTTTTTTGTGATTGGAAATTTTAATAGGCAATCAAGTTCCGTTAAATCTGTTTTTCCACTGAAAAGCTTTTTGTCTGCTAATTAACTCTAGTTTTTTTCTCCTCAGCTTGACATGTTGCCCATGAATATGAAGATTGTAGTATAACTTTTCAAAGCACTTTACATCCAGGCAGGGAGTCCTAAAAACAGTTAGCATGGCTGTGTACTAATGGTTTACACATTTTTTCACAGTAAAAATATTGCATCAAAGCAAATGGAAATATCTTTATTATAATCAAATTTCTTAAGTGTTTTCTGTCATCAGCTTACCATAAACCAATTCCATGCTTGTGTAACCTAATGGTAGACCTTAACATTAATAAAAAAAAAATAATTGAAAAAAAAAATAATTGAAAAAAATAAATAATTTCATGATTGTCAAATAAGTTTGCGGTTTTCTGGAATGCTTAAATGTTACAAATAAAAAAAAACTGTTCAAGATTAAAATAGCAAAATAAAAAAGATTTAATGGTAATTTACAGTATTATGCAAAAGTCTTGAGCCACCCCTCATTTCTTCATATTGGATTAAATTAATTGATGTAGACTAAATTAAAGAAATGGAAACAAATGTTTTACTGTGACAGTTTGAAAAGTGTCTAAGATACAAATTAAAAATTGATTGTTTATGTAACAACCTCAGTAGCAACCTCATTTCCCCTCTCATCAGTTACAACCACTCAGCATTCAGCATCACCAGTAAACTAATTACCGGCCCGATCATCTGTCATCATCTGCACCTGTTTCTCACTGGGTAATGCCTTAAGTGAAATGTTATTTTAATGCTTGAATGATTTATAGGTCACTGTGTGGCTTAACAAACAAAACACATTCCTTTGAAACGCCTCAGGTACAGGGACTGGACTGAAAATGAGCCACAAACACTTTCCAAAATGAGAGCCAAAAATGTCTTCAAAGGCTGGAGATACAGCATATTCCTCAACAGTACAAAAAAAATTCAAAGCATAGCAATTTTTTAGGGGGTCGGTGGGACATGATGACTTTTGCACAGTAATAAAATAGGAAACACTGCAAAGATTTAATACAGTACGCTGCCTACCCCCCAAATACATTGCCTACCCTGTTTGAATTTAAATAAACACTTAATTCATTATTTACACATGAACTGGACATCAGAGAGTCCTGACCGTAACTCCATTGAAAGTCTTTGTGATGTGCTGGAAAAACATGAACCAAGTTGTATGTGCATTGAATGGTCCGCTGTGGCGAGCCCTTGACAGAAGCAGCTGGAAGAACAACTACCTCTAAAATAAATTTTTAATTTGGGATTTAAATGAACATTTATCTTGTAAAACAAAAGCAAATGTGAGTCATTAAGGACATGTAAGGTTAATGCCATGATTGACCTTACATGTCCTTAATTATGTAAATTATTACTAAATAAGTTTTTAAGTATACATGTACTGTAGATGAAATGATGATTGTCAAGTGAGGAGGTCATAATTTTAAATTGATAAGTTTCATATAATGTGGTGATTGTCAGTGGACAAAAATGAAATGAAATAACAATATTCCCACTGGGGTTTGACAATTGAGCTGGTAAAGTTTAAGACAGTACTAATATTTACACAGTTCATATGCCCTTCTTCATTTATACTGATATGTCTTCATATCTGTGGCATGTTCAATTAAAAATTCTCAAAAACATTGTTTTTGCATAAGAATGAAGAAAATGTTCTATTTTTCTTTTTTAATTCAATGCTTTTATACTTCTTATTCTCTAATACATCTAAATCATGTAATTTAAGAACATGCCCAAACCTCTACTACACCAAGGTGAGAATTAAAAAAATAATAGCTCTAATACAATTATTATTTGCTAACACCAGTGCACATGACAGAATATTCAAGTGGTTGTGTAAACGTCTCGGGTTACTTTGCTGTAACCCTGTTCCCTGAAAAGGCGGGAACGAGATGCTGCGTGAAAACGCTATGGGAATATCTTTTCATGTTGCCAGTTGTGAAGCATGTGTGTATCAAACACGCCAAATTTTGGCTTATATAACCTCGGTAAGGTGACGTCATCTGATTAGACGCACCTGCAGGTTATAAATACAATTGAACTGGAAACGTTCTTCAGATTGATTTGTCTGAACGGACGTTCGGTCATGAGGCTGTGCGGCATTGGGACGCAGCATCTCGTTCCCGCCTTTTCAGGGAACGGGGTTACAGCAAAGCAAACCCCGGTTGCGGCCTCCATAGCATATAAAGAGCTGCTCTGATTCATGCCACTGGCTGGTGCGGTGGACGTAGCTCCGAAGAGCACGTACTGGACACAGTAGGTGAAGTCTCTCCTGCTCCGAAGCTGTGAAAGGCGGAGGACAGAAGGCTTCAAGAACAACAGGGTGCATGGTTGAGAATGGAACTTTCGGAAGATAGTTCGGGTGAGGATGCAAAATGGCCTTGACTAGCCCTGGGCAAAGTCCAGGCAGGATGGGGAGACTGACAAGGCGCACAGATCTCCAATCCTCTTAAGAGAGGTAATGGCCATAAGAAAAACCATCTTAAGAGTCAGAAGCCTGTCAGGCGCTGACTCTAGTGGTTCGAGCACGCTAGATAAATCCCATGAAGGGGCCGTAGCTCTAGTGGGTGGCTTCAACCGTTTAGCTCCACAAATAAAACGGGCAACTAAAGGGTGTTTTCCCACAGTAACCCCCTCAATCGGAATGTGGCAGGCTGAAATAGCGGTCACGTATGTCCTGAGGGTGCTAGGGCACAAGCCCGAGGACAACTTTTCTTGCAGGAACTCCAGTACTGAAACAATTCGGCAGTGGACTGGGTCTACTTGCTTCATCATGCACTAATTTTCAAATACATTCCATTTGAGGGCATAAGCTTTCCTAGTGGAGGGAGCTCTAGCGGCTAGAATAGTGTCAATTACGCTGGCTGGGAGACCAGCTTGACTCAGTTGGTCCCGTTCAGGGGCCAAATGTGAAGGTTCCAAAGCTCGGGTCGGGGATGAAATATTGTCCCTTGAGCCTGAGACAGGAGATCCCTCCTCACTGGAATCATCCAAGGTGAGCCATCGAGGAGAGATATTAGATCCGAGAACCATACTCTGGCCGGCCAACGGGGCACTATCAGTAAGAGGTGCAAACCGTGTTGACGGACCCTCGTCTGGACTTCCGTGAGCAGAGGTATTGGAGGAAACGCATAAAAGCGTAAATCGGGCCACGAATGGGCCATTGCGTCCAGACCCAGGGGAGCTGGATGAGTCAGAGAGTAGTAGAGGGGACATTGTGCAGTCTCTAGGGAGGCAAAGAGACCTCTGCTGTGAAAAATCTTTCCCAGATTTGGATGACTACGTTGGGGTGGAGTTTCCATTCCCCGTGTGTCACAGCTTGTCTAGACAGTAAATCTGCTCCCACATTTATCGCCCCGGAATATAAATCGCCCTGAGGGACAGGAACTTGTCCTGTGCCCAGAGCAGAACCTGATGCGCAAGCTCGTTCAAGCGGCGCGAGTGCAGTCCGCCCTGGCGATTTATATAGGAGACTACCGATGTGTTGTCCACCCGCACTAGAACATGGTAGCCTCTCAGCTGCTGGAGGAAGTGCTGTAGGGCCAGAACTAAAGCCAACATTTCGAGGCATTTAATGTGCCATGCGTGAAGATGACCTCTCCAACGCCCTTGGGCTGGACGGCCATCCAAGACCGCGCCCCAGCCGTAAAGGGAAGCGTCTGTCGTTAGCATTTTGCGATGATAAGACGGACCTAGAGTGGGACCCAAGGTGAGAAACTGGGGTCTGAACCACATAGAAAGGGTACGACGTCCTTCGCGCGTAACCTTTATTTGCCTTCGGGCATTGGCCCTTGTATGAAATCCCCTGGCTCTTAGCCACAACTGAAAAGATCTCATATGCAGAAAGCCCAAAGGTATCACCATGGATGCAGCTGCCATGAGGCCTAAACGTTGGACGTCACTTCCTGTTGGTGATGTAGCTTCCTGTTTTCGTATCGTTGCCGCGAAAGTTTCGCATTTGTATCAGCGTTTAAATTACATAGCTTTATACAATAACAATATTAATAGCAACTAGCTTTTACATCTCCTTACTATTCGGCTTCGCCTTTTTTTCTGCAATTTTTGGAGAATGCGCATGTTTCCTCGTCTAAGAACAACAAACGGAATTCAGCTCCAAACAACTAAAGTCCGACACAGAGGTACGTTATCATGTCTACCGTTCAGCTCGTTCAGTTTGTAAAGTGCATGATGTTTAGACATTCTTCCTCCGTCATTAGCGATAATTTTACTTGTGATAGGTGTGTGTTAGTGAGCACTCTGACGGAGAAGATATCAGCGTTAGAGGAGCGCATCCAGACTTTAGAGAGGGTTAGAGAGTGTGACAGCAGCGTTATTCCCGTAGCTGACAGTCTGGGTGCCACAGGCGGAGATAAACAGCCCCCGACTCCGGCATTAGAGCCCTCACAGCGGGGAGAGTGGGTGACGACGGCATACTCGTTCAGCCAAAGCTAACGCTAAGGCTAGCCCACCGGAGCACACCTCCTCTGCGCTTCACGTGTCCAACAGGTTTGCTCTCCTCAGTGATGCACCCGCTGAGAAACCTGAAAGAGCTCTGGTTATAGGAGACTCTATACTGAGGCACGTGACATTAGCTAGACCTTTAGGGGCACCAGCGGCAGTGGTTAGGTGTATCCCGGGAGCCAGAGCACCGGACATAGCAGGTAATCTTAGGGCTCTAGGACAGCACAGGTTCTCTAAGATAGTAGTACATGCTGGAGCTAACGATATACGCCTTCGTCAGTCAGAGGTTAGTAAGAGTAACTTTTCAGAGGTGTTTAAATTAGCGAAGGCAATGTCCGATGAAGTAGTATGCTCTGGTCCCATCCCAATGAGACGTGGCGACATAGCTTACAGCACGTTATGGTCGCTGAACCGCTGGATGGCCAGGTGGTGCTCCGAAAATAATGTGGGCTACATAAACAATTGGAAGACCTTTGAGGGCAAAGCTGGCCTGTTAGGGCGGGACGGTGTCCATCCCACTCAGGAAGGTGCTGCTCTCATTTCCTGCAGTTTAGCTCATAGTCTCAGTAGAGGTCTAGTTAATCGGTGACAATCCAGAGCCCAGGTCAGGGAGCAGACAGACAGGCTAAACCAACCGTCGGCTAGCTGCATAGAGTCGTCACTAAGGGTTCAATATTAGATCTCTCGCATCAAAAGCGGTTATTGTTAATGAAATTATCACAGATCAGGCGTTTGATATACTCTGTTTAACTGAAACATGGGTTAAACAGGACGAGTATGTAGCTCTAAATGAAGCTAGTCCTCCTGGATACAGCTACAGTACATACACCAGCCTCGGCTAACTGGTAGAGGAGGCGGCGTCGCAGTTATTCATAATGATAATCTGTCTATCGTACAAAAACACGGACACAAATTTCACTCATTTGAAATTCTTTATAGTAACATAAGTGTACAGTATTTAAGTATATTAAGTCAGCTCAGTCGATTCCACTAATGATAATTTACAGACCTCCAGGGCCGTATTCTGAATTTCTTAGTGAATTTGCAGATTTCATCTCAAACCTAGTCGTTTCTGTAGACAAAGCGTTAATTGCCGGAGATTTTAACATTCATTTTGAGAATACAGAAGACCCTCTGAGAACAGCATTTATGTCCATACTGGACTCCGTAGGCGTAAATCAGTGTGTAGTAGGACCCACTCATAAAGCAGGTCACACTTTAGACTTAATAATATTTTTCGGATTAAGTATAAGAAATGTATTCACAATTCCACTGTCTGAAATTATCTCAGATCACTATCTTGTCTCCATTCAAGTGTGTCACAGTGATAATGTACGCTACCGTATTAAACGTACATTCACATCAACTACCACACAGAGTTTTATCAGAAATCTCCCAAAGTTACCAACTTCGGTTAGATCACCGTCTGACCCCACAGAACTCGATCAGGCGACTGAATATTTATAGTCGACATTTTGTTGTACCTTAGATAATGTAGCTCCAGCTAAAAGAAAAATTATTAGAGATAAGAAACTCGCTCCCTGGTATAACGATCACACGCGCACTTTAAAACAGACCGCTCGGAAATTAGAGCGTAAATGGCGTCAAACTAAATTGTTAGTATTTCAAATAGCATGGAAAGAGAGCATCCTGAACTATAGGAAAGCTGTTAGTGTACCTAGATCAACGCATCTCTCCACTCTTGTAGAAGAAAATAAAAATAATCCTAGATTTTTATTTAATACCGTAGACAAATTAACCAGAAATAAGACACTACAGAAATCTCCACAACAACATCAAGCAATAGTGAGGACTTCATGAACTTTTTTAATAATAAAATTGTACGTAAATATCAGGCATAAAATTGAGGCTTTGAAACCGAACAATGTAATTGATACAGATGTTAACCTAGTCATGTCAGATTCGAACCTAGAATACTTTACTACCCTTGAAGAGAATGAACTAATTTCACTCATCTCTCCTGCAAATTCATCAACTTGTATATTAGATCCTATACCGACACATTTTCTTAAACAGATAGTACCAGTAAAACCAGAACCGCTGTTGAGAATAATTAATTCCTCACTCAGCATTGGTTATGTTCCAAAATCTTTTAAATTAGCAGTTATCAAACCAATAATTAAGAAACCTGACCTCGACCCCTGTCAGCTGTCCAATTACAGGCCAATATCAAACCTCCTCTTTATCTCTAAGATTCTGGAAAAGATAGTAGCGGAGCAGCTATGCTCATATCTACATAGAAATGTCATACATGAACTGTATCAGTCAGGATTTAGGCCTCAGCACAGCACAGACACAGCACTCGTTAAAGTAGTAAATGACCTCCTATTGGCCTCTGATCAGGGTTGTATAACTATGCTTGTATTACTCGACCTCAGTGCAGCTTTTGACACCATTGATCATGCTATTCTTCTTCACAGATTAGAAAATGTAGTAGGAATTAAGGGTACAGCCCTCTCCTGGCTCAGATCCTATTTGACCAATCGTTATCAGTATGTAGACTTAAATGGTGATTATTCTGCATGTTCTCTAGTGGAGTTTGGCATTCCGCAGGGTTCAGTTTTAGGCCCACTGCTTTTTTCCCTTTACATGCTTCCTCTGGGCAACATAATCCGTAAGCATGGTATTAGTTTTCATTGTTATGCTGACGACACACAGCTATATGTCTCAACAAAACCTGATGAGAAAAAACATCTTACTAAAGTTGAGCAATGTGTGCAGGACATGCTAATTAACTTCCTTCTGCTTAATCCGGATAAGACAGAAGTTCTAGTCATAGGACCGCATACAGCTACAGTGGGAGCCACGCCAAATAGCCCGCGACCGTGTGGCTGACGTGTGAATGGTGTGTGAATGCCCTATGCACGCCGTAATCCCCCCTCCCTTTTCTGCCTTTTCTGCCGTGTTCACAGTAAACACGCCCATTCAAGCCCTATTTATTCATTGACCTGGTGCCACCACTAGATGGCGCTTCGTTCTCAAGAACACATTAAAACAAGCCAGCTGCGCTGAGTTGCAATCACGTGATTTTAACAACCCGCCTCCACCCCCACCGAACTGACGCTACCAAACTACAGAGATGAAGATGGCGGCTTAACGGACTACTCGTGGTAAGTGATGTTTTATTTTATAAAATGTGTTTGGGGTAGTTTACAGTTTATTTCCCAGTTTATTTTTTATTGACCGTTTTAAATATCACTGGCAGCACCAGCAGCGGTCAGATGTGACATTTCCTGCTATCTGTTTCACCCAGATGAGGATGGGTTCCCTGTTGAGTCTGGTTCCTCTCAAGGTTTCTTCCTATTACCATCTCAGGAAATTTTTCCTTGCCACTGTCGCCCTCGGCTTGCTCACCAGGGACTATCTGAACATTTTGATTCATACACATTCACATTCCATGCAAACTTAAATAATTCTTTTGATTGTGTAAAGCTGTTTTGAGACAATGTCAATTGTTAAAAGCACTATACAAATAAAATTGAATTAAATTAAAATTTTTTGAAAGTGATGTACGGTCACTTCTTGGTCTAGTCTGATTTCCTTGAGGGCGCTGAGGATGGATTCGACACGAACGGGAGACAATTTTGCCCGCATAGTGATCGAATCCCACCTGACAGTATGTTGTCCTCTGAGCCGGAAAGAGAACGCTTTTGGTAGCATTGAGTCTTAAACCCAGCGAATGGAGATGAGCTAGGACGACATCGCGATGTCGGAGCGCTAGCTGATGAGACTGGGCCAGAATTAGCCAGTAGTCTATGTAATTGAGAATACGGATGCCCTGGAGTCACAAGGGAGCCAGGACTGCATCCATACATTTTGTATATGTGCGGGGTGACAGAGCTAGACCGAAAGGAAGGACCCGATACTGGTAAGCTTTTTCCCCGAAAGCGAACCTCAGGAACTTCCTGTGTTGTGGCAAGATTTCTATGTGAAAGTATGCATCCTTTAAGTCTATTGTCACAAACCAATCTTCTGGTTGGATTTGTGAGACAATCATTTTGATAGTTAACATTTTGAATCTGTACTTTTTGAGATAGCGGTTCAACCCGCGAAGATCCAAAATTGGACGCAAGCCCCAGCCTTTCTAGGGGACCAAGAAATAATGACTGTAGTAGCATGACTCCTTGTCTGGAGGAGGAACATGTTCTATGGCTCCCTTTTCCAGCAACGCCTAGAGTTCGGAGTTCAGCAAATGCGCCCTTTCTGGTATCACGGAAGTGTGGACCACGCCGTTGAAACGCGGAGGACGATGTGCAAAGTGAATCCTTTAGCCTTTGTCTACAGTCCTTAGCACCCAGGGAGATATGCCTGGCAGTAGCTTCCACGCTGCCAGCTTCTCCGAGAGGGGAACGAGCTCTAGTACTTCGACTGCACGGAGGGTGTTAGTGGTTCGGCATCCAGGGATGTAGCAGGATAAAACCGAGGCCCTAAAATATCTCTGGGGACCGGTGTCGTCCAAAACACCAGAGGCGGGGTGCCCGTGGGGGGGCATGCTCTTAAGGGAGAGAGCATTGAGTGCCGCTCCCCGGGGGGGGGGGGTCACTCCCATAGCCCTGGGCGCGTAGGCTCTCAGGACTTCTTCGAAAAGAAGACTGTGCGGCGATCTGATTTTTTAGAGGCGGCCTGTGAGGGGCGACGAGCCATACCCCAGTCCTTGCGGGGGGGTGCCCGGCTGCTGACGCTCTCCTTCTGAGCCTCTCGTCTGGCAAGGCTGGGTGGCCGACGGCCTCGACTCCTGAGCACGGCGTGGGAGAAATTTCCCAAAGGCTTGTTCATACAGCCTTGCCTCACGGAACCTAGTGGCGACGGTATTGACAGCGTCGCCAAATGGCCAGAAGGTGAAACAGGAGCATCAAGGAGGAAAGTTCGGTCCATATCTTTGATGCCTGTTAGATTCAACCATAGGTGTCTTTCAGCAGTCACCAAGGAGGCCATAGAACGTCCTTGCACGGGCTGTCTGTTTAGTCGCACTCAGGGATAAATCAGTAGCCCGGCGTAATTCAGTGAATGCTTCCTGATTCACTGCGGCGCTCTGCTCAGATCTTTCAGCAGATCAGCCTGGTACGCCTGCAAAAGCACCATGGTGTGCAAGGAAGTGCCGGCCTGAAAATATTTCTCCATGAAATATTTAACTGTGAATCATTTTTGATGGGGTAATAAAGCAAATCTGGAAATTTTGAAGGTAGAAAGAAAATTGATTATTCTATTTAATCCAGTTTTATTTATATAGCACTTTTAACAATGGTCATTGTCGAAAAAAAGCAACTTTGCAGAATCAAACAATTGAGTTTAAAAAGTGTATAAATCATATTTATCAGATTATTGACTGTGTTTTCTGAGTTTCATATTTTTTACTGTATTTGTGGAAAGAAATATTATCATACATTTTCTAGCTAATAAAAGGCTAATGTGCTGTGTGCTGTTCAGTCCCATATTGTGGTTGCCTGGAAATTGACTGGGCAAAAGAAAAGTCATAGTTTATGTGGCACATAGCATATGGGGAGTTATTAAAATAACCAGCTAGTATATAATACACCGAATGTAAAAGAGATATTTTTTAAAGTGTAGGTTAATAGTAAGTAAGGGAATATGGCATTTATCAGTTAAGTGTGTGTAGTAAACAGCAGAGTTATATTTTTCTGAAAAGTAATTTTTTGCATGTCTTTTGTGCATGCTAATTAATTTGAGGAGTAAAAATCCTTCAATCATAAGTAGAAAATTTAGTTTTGCGCTTCAAATTTAAACCTAGTTACATCTATTTAAATAAAATGTATAAATATAAATTGTATTTATATGAGACATAAATTATAAATTATCAATGTATCAATTATATTTATATTAGTTTATATAAAGAAAGATTTTGTCTGCACATTGGTCAGAAATCACTCTTTTAGTGATATCTTTATGTTTCATACGTCAGTCTGAAATACTGTCTTCTTCTTTGTCTTTCGGCTGTTCCCTTTCAGGGGTCCCCACAGCGAATCACTCACCTTCATCTAACCCTATCCTCTGCATGCTCTTCTCTCACACCAACTAACTTCATGTTCTCTCTCACTGCATCCATAAATCTCCTCTTTGGTCTTCCTCTAGACCTCCTGCCTGGCAGTTCCAACCTCAGCATCCTTCTACTGATATATTCACCATCTCTCCTCTGAACATGTCCAAACCACCTCAATCTGGCCTCTCTGACTTTATCTCCAAAACATTTAACATGGGTTGTCCCTCTAATGAACTCATTCTTGATCCATCCATGTCACTCCCAAGGAGAACCTCAACATCTTCAGCTCTGCCTCCTGTCTTTTCTTCAGTGCCACTGTCTCTAAGCAGTAGAGCATCGCTGGTCTCACCACTGTCCTGTACACCTTTCCTTTCATTCTCGCTGATACTCTTTTATTGCACAACACACATGAAACTTTTCTCCACCCATTCCAACCTGCCTGTACCCGCCTCTTCACCTCCTTTCCACACTCTCCATTGCTCTGGACCGTTGACCCTAAGTACTTAAAATCCTGCACCTTCTTTACCTCTGCTCCCTGTATCCTCACCGTTCCTCTTGGGTTCCTCTCATTCACACACATTTATTCCGTCTTGCTGCGGCTAACCTTCATCCCAGAGTGTACCCCTTCATTTCCAGAACATACCTCCACCTCTCCAAATTTTCTTCCACCTGTTCCCTGCTCTCGCTACAAAGCACAATGTCATCTGCAAACATCATAAATCCATGGAGACTCCTGTCTAACCACACTTGTCATCCTGTCCATCACCAGAGCAAACAAAAAGGGGCTTAGAGCTGATCCTTAATGCAGACCCACCTCCACCTTGAACTCTTCTGTCACACCTACAGCACACCTCACCACTGTCTAACAGCTCTCATACATGTCCTGAACCACTCTAACATACTTCTCTGCCACTCCAGACTTCCTCATACAACACCACAGCTCCTCTCTCGGCACCCTGTTGTACACTTTGTCTAAATCTGCAAAGACACAATGCAACTCTTTATTACCTTCTCTGTACTTCTCCACCAGCATCCTCAAAGCAAAAACTGCATCTGATGTACTCTTTCTAGGCATGAAAACAAACTGCTGCTCACAAATGCTCACCTCTGCCCTTAACCTAGCTTCCACTACTCTTTCCCACAGCTTCATTGTATGGCTCATTAGCTTTATACCTCTGTAATTGCCACAGCTCTGCGCATCTCCCTTGTTCTTAAAAATCGGCACCAATACACTTCTCCTCCATTCTTCTGGAATCCTCTCACTCTCCAAGATCTTGTTAACCAAACTAGCTAAAAACTCTACTGCCACCTCTTCTAAGCACTTCCATACCTCCACAGGTATGTCATCAGGACCAACAGCCTTTCCACTCTTCATCCTATTCAACGCCCTTCTCACCTCACTTTTACTAATATTTGCTACTTCCTGTTCCACAACAGTCATCTCTTCTTCTTTTTGTTCTCTTACGTTTTCCTCATTCATCAACTCTTTAAAGTACTCCTTCCATCTTCCCATTACCTTCCTGGCATGTCAGTACATTTCCATCTCTATCTTTAATCACTCTAACCTGCTGCACACCCTTCCCATCTCTATCTTTCTGCCTCGCCAACCTGTACAGATCCATCTATCCCTCTTTACTATCCCATCTACCATACAAGTCCTCATATGCTCTTTGTTTGGCCTTTGCCACCTCTAAGGTGACTATTAACCTTCACCTTACTATGCATCTCCCTGTACTCCTGTCTACTCTCTTCAGTCCTCTCAGAGTCCCACTTCTTCTTAGCTAGCCTCTTTTCCTGTATACACTCCTGGATTTCCTCGTTCCACCCCTAAGTCTCCTTGTCCACTTTTAGTTTACCTTATCTGATGATACACCAAGTACCCTCCTACCTGTCTCACTGATCACATTGGCTGTAGTTGTCCAGTCAACTGAAAGCACCTCCTGACCACCCATAGCCTGTCTCACCTCCTCCCTGAAGACTACACAACATTCTTCCTTTCTCAGCTTCCACCACATTGTCCTCTGCTGTCTGTCTGTTTGTCTTTATGTCTGTGTAAATGCCCATATATCTGAATGTCTGTATCTTCATATGTCTGTCCAGCCTTTTGTTACAGCATCATATGAAATTGGCTTGACAGAATTTAATTTCTTTGCCAGGCTTTCGATATTTGCCTAAATATATCTGCAGCAAAAGGTAAATCAAAATGTTGAGTAGAAGAGATGTGTTAAGCTGTTTTGTGGCAGATTGTCTGACATGTAATATTTTTGTTCGGGCGACTACAACGCTTTTGCCCTTGAATGGGCGTGGCTATTCGCATCATTCAACAGAGCCAATATATGCAACAGTTTACTGTAAATACACAGAGTATGCGGAATGTGGAGATAAAACACAGGTTCGTTAGATCAAACATATCAACAGCATTCCAAGCAATATCCACACTGAAAATGTTAGCTGCTCAATTAAAATATGTTGAGCAAAAGTGATTTATAACAGTGCTGGATTTAATAATCTACTTTAAACAGGGAGTGTATCTGGCTGACCAAGACAGAAGTACAACTTAAAATAAGCAAGGCGTAAAATACACAACCTTTTATTAAAATTTTATTTCATTGTATTAATAACTTAAGCAGAGAGTTCTAGAGTACTAGAATGTTTTTCGCCCTAATAACTAAGGCAGAGTTCTAGAGTACTAGAATACGATTTCCTACCTAATTTAGTTGTATCCAATTCCTCTCCATCACTAGGGGCTCACACATTAAGGCTACTACTATCACTCAGTCGGGAGGGCCGAAGACTATCACGTGTTTCCACCCTGTGATGCCAACCAACTGCATCTTTTCGAACTGCTCACTCACCATTGGGGGGCAGCATAACACACTTGGAGGACAGCACTATCTGCTCCTTCTGCCTGCATGAGCTCAAAGACGCCCCTGATTGGCCGTAGAGCCATAATTTAAGTGAGAACACAGAGTATCGCCCATTCCACCCTGCTGGAGAAGGGGGAGCACTTTACCACTGCGGCACTCTGGGACAAATAGTGATGGTGCCTCATTTCCACTACACTGGTTCTGGTGCCAGGTGCCGGTGCTGGTGCTCGGCCGGTGCTGAACTGGGAACCACCCGAGAACCGGCCCGCATTTACATTAGACAGGAGCTCAGCGGGAGCTGCATGATAATACGTCACAGGCCACACCCACTAAACAGAAACCAACATGGCATAAGTCAGTTTACTGGTTATTCTCCAAACTATTAAAATGTATTTCAGTATCCAAAGGCAGCGTATTCAACGTGTTATAACCGCTGAAACAGAGCGACATAGACAACGATTACGTGCAAGACGACTGGTAAGTTCTGACACCCCGTTAACTTACAATGTGTTTTTTTTTTTTAACCGAGACTAGCATTAGCTCAAATGCTAATGGTGGATGTGAGGGCGATCTGGCTGCGATATCTGTCACCCCATTGATCGCTAGAGTTGATTCGGCTGATCTGGCTGGCTAGGCGGGTGTCCCCTTCCTCCCTCACCACTCTATGTGCGTCCCTCCCGAAGCTCCACACTCGGTGGAAGAGGACATCCTAGATGGACAAGCATCGTTGGTATAGAAGTAACTGCTACCCTGCTAGAACCTCCAAACAAGCTCAAATGCTATCTAATGGTAATGCTATCTAACTATACTGTTGTTTTTCTTTTTCAACACGTAATTTATGCAGTAAATAACATTTAAATTTTCAGATCGCCTCAAAACTTTGTGTGCGCCGTAAATCGCCTGTGATGTGGATGTTGCCATCAAGGCAAGGAGCTGATGTAAGAGCGGCATTAATGGACTACTTCAACAGACATGACCAATAAATCTGTAGTGTTTTATTGAAATGTAACAGTGCAGACAATTGAAGAACATTTAGCCAAAAGGCAACAAAGTAAAAAAAAACAAAAAATAAAAAAGTGGCAACGAGTAAAGTGCAAACATGTTTTTGTAAATTAAACTGTGATTACAATAAATAAATGAAATAAAATAAAAAAAACATTAACATTCTCTCGTCTTTCTCTTAGCTGTGTAATGACACAAATACTACAATAAGCAGATAGCCTTATTATATAATACACGATAGTTATATTGAATTTGTAATACAAACTTTGCAATTTCTCCTGAGTCTCTGCGAATGTCCAAATTCAGGGATTAAAGTGAAAAAAAAATCTTCTGACTGAACTTTTTTCAGGCCGAGCCATATTCCTTTAACAAACACTTTATTTAAATAGTCGAGACCAATAGCGTTAGGGGAGATTAAACCGCTTTAATATTGCCAGTTTGCATATTTTAAAAGCTATATGTAATCTTTGAAAAAAAAATATACCTTGACAAATAATCAACCATCTACCACATATCTTTTCAGTGCATGTTTTTATTTATCTTATAACACCAAACAATGTTTTGTGAAACTCTTAATAATTAACAGAAAAAAGTAATAGCACCACCATTAAATTCCAAAAAGTGCTTTTTCAGTGCATGTTTTATGTATCTTCGTTTTCAGCTTAGATGACAAATCGGATTTCCAGTAAGCAGCAATGCCATGTGTGCAAGTACGTTTACACTGCAGGTCTCGATGCTTAATTCCGATTTGTTGCCTATATCTGATTTTTCTGACCGTCTGTTTACACGTTCTTTTAACTCTGACTCATATCCGATTCACGTGTTTACACTTGCCATACCATCTGAAACATCGCGCACACTTAAAGGGAGGTTCTTGCGCTGCACACTAGCCAAGAAAGATGAAGGTGAAATATGCTTAACGCTATCTCTGCTATATATGCTCGCGCACCATGGTTTTAAAACGGAGGAGGAGGAAAAAAACGGCATAATTGCAGCCTGCACATATGCTTTATTCATCAAATACTGATTTAATGTTATTTAGCCCAAATAAGCATTAACACAAGGCGTGTGTGTTGGAGGGGGGGGGGGTCTTTTCCTTTTCCATGTCACCTGCGATGTTGTAATTCCACACGCGCTTCCACCGGAGAATAACATTACGTCATTAAACCGCGAAGAAGTGGCAGTTTTAATGACGTACAGAACACAATGCCTCAGGAAATCCGATCTGTCTGTTTACACGGCAATCACATTAGCACAGATCTGATTTATATCCGATTTATTTCCACATATGAAGGAGGCCTGAAACCGATCTCAAAATATCGGAATGCATGCGTTTTTTTCCTGTTTACACGGACACAGAACATATCCGATATGTGTCACATATGAGCAAAAAATCGGAATTGGGTCGCATTTACCTGGCAGTGTAAACGTAGCCTTATATGTGTCACATATGAGCAAAAAATCGGAATTGGGTCACATTTACCTGGCAGTGTAAACGTAGCCTATAGACAATCTTGAAAGTGCACTCTTGTCTTTGACAACTGATTGCATTAAATTAACTAGTGGTTGTGAGACTGTGAGCGACAGGTCATGCTCCGCTATGAAAGAACATAGGCGCACTTTTACATCGCGCACACGGTCGGCCACAGATGTGTGAATCTCCGTTGTGGTTCTTGTCGCAGCAGACAGGGAGCATGTGTACTGTTAGAGCACGAACCGCAGCATTGTGACGAGCTGCTGACTGATGGCGAGCTCGCACTTTGTTTTGCCATTATTGCCATATTGACGTTTCCTGTGGCATACTGTGCAAAGACACCTACCTGGATGTTTGATTTTTTTAGTCCACGAACTAAAAGGCTTGCCATTCTCCCCAATTTCGCTAAGCCAAGCCCATCTCCATTTATTTTTTTTTTTTACACTTTTATCTCAGAAACATCGGAGCCTTCCTGCATTAAGTGTGTCCATGCTATCTTAAATATAGTTATACCGTAGCCTGACATGTAGTTCTTCAAAACTAAACCAAAACCCGGAGTGGATCCATACTGGAGTGATAACAAAACGCTTAGAGTGGAGAGAGGAACGTGCAGTCACTCCACGCCAGGCTTTGATCACATCCTCCTCAGCAGGCTGAATACACTGTCTTTCCTTAATTTAACACCCATGTAAGCCCATATATACACAGCATTAACATTATGAAAAGTGAATTTTAAACATTAAGGACAGGCGGAACAGTGTGATTGACGGAAATCCGTCGTAACGACGGAGAACTTTAATCCCTGCAAATTGCTAAAAGCGCTTTAGCTTCCTCCGCGGTGCTTATTTTAGGGCACCAGTACCAATTATTTTCTGTGGAAAAGCGCGGCACTGGTTCCAAAATTGGGAACCGGCATGGAACCGGCACGGGAACCAGAGCAGTGGAAAAGGCCTTAGATCGCTGGTTCAATCCCCGGTGATGCTGTAGCCTCTCACAGCCGAGGGCCCAGAGAAAGCTAATTGGCCGAGCTCTCTCAGAAGGGGGAGCACTTCACCACTGCGGCACTCTGGGACAAATAGTGATATTTTTAATCTCAAAAGAAAATTTGTAGTTGAAGGTGAAACTTGAATTCAACCAAAGAACCGAAAAGAATGCTCTTCATTTCATGAACCCTATTAAAAAACTAAATATCCAGTGAGGAAACTCGAATATCTTATTACAACCAAGGTATGCTGAACAGTATTTCTAACTGATCAACATGTCGAAACGTTGAGGCAGACAGACCTGCAGCAACTGTATAATGCTATCATGTAAATATGGACCAAGGATGGACCAATCTCTAAGGAATGATTCCAGCAACTTGTTGAATATATGTCAATCTGAGGGCAAAAGCGTTTCAACCCAGGAGTACATATCCAGGAAGGGAGGCCTAAAAACTTGGTTGTTTACAGTACTTACAGTATACAGTAGTTTACACATTTTTTACTGTAAAATATTACATCTTAGGAATTGGAAAAGGCTTCACTATCGATTTATTTCTGATTCAACCAAAGAACCACACATTTATAAAAATCCCTTTACTTCCCACAGTTCCCTAGTGGGAACTATTTTAAGGGCAAATACATTAGGCATTGTGTTGCCTAATGCTCCTCTCGCTTGATTCAATAATCAAAGTTGAGGACTTGATGCAATTTTTATGCTTTAGACCTTGCAGCCCTGCAGTAGTAGGCAGTTATTCTCAGAATTGTGAACGTGTTGTTTTCCTGGCTGGGAAACACTGTGCATGCTAGAATTCATTCATAATTGATGCCTTGGTGCCTCCATTCGAAACTGAGAACTGATTTTTGACAAAGTCAGAATGTCACACCTGCTCACCAATGTACCCCTTGAAATCCGACTATTTAGCTAAGGTGATAATTAGCTTAACTAACTTGTTAAGTTGGTTAGCAGATTAAATTAGCCGATGAAGTTACACCAAATGGATCAACTTTACCTGACACTTGTTTTGCTTTTAATAAAGAAATAAATGCGGCCTGTTTTTGGCTCATGAAGTCTACACCCGTCACTTTAGCCTACAAAATGTCAGAATATCCCTGAAGGTGATGGAGAAAAAGGGGAACGTTGTAAGTGGAAAGTCATCAAAATGTTGAAACTTGGACTAGTGTGATTTATACACTACCGAACAGTTGATATTGAGATGTGTCTGCTACTTATGCTCTGTAAAGACTTCATAACGCCTATAATCTGAGGTGCATGTTAATTGGTCATTTTTCAGGCTGATAACTATAAATGAACTTCTCGTCTGCGGCAGAGGTAGGTTTTGGTCCCGCCCTCCTGGGATGGCCTTCATGAGAGCCACTTTCATTATCGTGCTTGACGGATTTTGCAAATGCACTTGACAATACTGTTCTTGCAAGAACTATTACAGAAAGGCTGACCTCTGTGTCTTAAAATAACAACTAACTGTTGTTTTTCTTGTTGTTACGTAATTATCTAATCCCATATGTGTTATTTTATAGTTTTGAAATCCCCAGTATTGTTGTAGGATGTAGAAAATAAATCACTAAACAAAAACATAGAAATTTGCAAGTGTTCTAAAACTTTTGAACGGTAGTGTATATGAATGCTTGTGCTTGTTTTTGAAGTAGTCCACACATAAAGTACATGCAGGTTAGCTCTCCAGTGGCTTATAGCAAGGATACATGACTGTGGACCAGTAAAGGCAAATGCAGGCTTTTTGTACTTTTGGTGTACAGAGCTGATAAGCCCCGAAGTAGACAGTTATTAATGAACATGCTAAATGTGCCTCAAGAGCCCCCTGTACACTACCCAACTAATGAACACGCAACACATAATTAATTCTTTTTGACTGACGAGAATTATTGCAGTACAAATTTTTAAACGTTTGTGTAGGTTTATGTCAGTTAACATAAAATGTGTTTTTCCTAAATATTGTTTACATTTTTCCTTTATTAAACCATTTCTCATTTTCAAAATACGTAGTTCTAAAAGAAGAAAATAATTCATCACTCCCTGGAGCATTTTAAAAATGAATATCTGAGTGCCTGTGCTAAAAGTCTGGCATGAATATTTTAACAGTGACCCATTTCTGTTGAAAAAGAAAACATTCATGTCCCGAACCACATATGTTGGAATGGCTATGTTATGTTAAACTGCCCCATTGCTGTGAACAAGTGTGTGAATGTGTTTGTGACAGACTGGCATTCCATCCAGAGTGCATTTCCAAAACATACACTAACATTCAGTGTACCATATACAGTACATGACCAAAATAAAACAGTAGCTATAAATGAAATAAATGTAGTATTAAAAAAAAAAAGAAAAAAAAAAAATATATATATATATATATATATATACATATACATATACACACACACACATTAGTATTTTTATTTACTAATCTATAAAAACATAATTCTGGAACCTTACTACAGTACATTATGGTTGGCTTGGACTACTAAAAGTTAAACCATTTTGGGACGCAGTAAGTGAAAAAATTGAAGCAGTCTGAGGTAACACCAACTGCACCTGACATTTCCAATGATCTTTAGGAGATCTAAGTAACAATAGGTGAGGTAGGTAGTATTAGGTGATGAAAAAGAATGCTAGCTGATTGCAATAAAGTTAGCTAATCACAGGAATGCAAGCTGATTGTGAAAACGTTAGCTAATTAATCACAAAAATGTTAGCTGATCGCTATATAATTAGATCGCTACTATAATTAGTTATAATTAGTTGCTGTAAAATCAACTGATTGCTGCAATGTAAGCTGATCACTGTAATATTAGCTGATTGGTGTAATATTAGCTGATCGCTGTAACATTAGCTGACTGCTGCATCGTTATCTGATTGCTGTAACTTTAGTTGATTTAATTGGCGGTAGCAATTTTTTTGTAAGTTTAGCTGATCGCTCTAACATTAACTGATCAATGTAACGTTAACTAATCACTCTAATATGAGAGACCAGAAGTTAGCCGTTGGTGCATTATATTACTGCATAACATTTAAGTAGGTCACAGTTCTGAGGAAAAAATAAAGGTGTCTACATGGTACATAGTGAATACTCGTACTACATACTAGCTTACTCTGAGGAGTAGTGCATGTGTGTAAAGTGTGTACTTTGCAGTATACAAGTACTGTACGCTATGCACGCTAATTTCCATCACACCTACCTTCTACACCGCTTACCATACCACTTAATAGTACCGACGTGAAGTACGTATTCAGCAATATTAACCTCCGAATGCGCAGTAATCAGACACTAGTGCTGTAGTAGGCTATGCGGTTCGACAAGACGCAGCCATGAAGGGAGCTTTGGGAGCTCTGGGCGGGAAAAAAAGAGAGGACGCGTGCGCCACGCGCGCATTATTTACCACAGACGCTCGGTTCTTTGCGCGCGTGCAGCCGCGACGAGTCGCGAGAAGGAGAAGCAGAGGCACCGTTAACGTTTAAAGGGGGAAACACACAAGAAAAGTAAGTGATACACTTATGATACAAGGTTACAGTGCGATTATTTCTGCGTTTCTGTTCTTCTTTGTTGTCGATTATCGCAATACAGGGATGCTTTTAAATGAATGTGAACGTTTAATCAGACGCTTTTGTCAGGTGCCCACTTTTTTTTTTATAAAAAAAAAAACAATAAGTTAACGGTTTAGTCATGCTAACTAATCACAACTATGCGTTTGTATGAGGGAAAAATACGGTCTTTGTTTTTTTCAAAGCAAACGAATATATGGTGTAATGTTATAGTTATCTAGTTTGTGGTTATAAATAACCACAGACTGCATCTCAAATCAAATGCAGAATTCAGTGTCAGGTTGAGTGTGTCAAAACTTTTGGCCATGATGCCTTTGTATCATCACATTATTCCAGCTGAAAGGTCATTGCCTCTTTATGCTGTCAATCACAGCCCGCCATGCTCATTGAAATACAACTGATAAATGGCTGTTAAAGGTTACCCTCCTTTACAGGGAGACTGCTGTGATTTATTCTCTCTGAGAATTTTCCAGAAACTGGGAGCATCAATATCCGTTTCGGCCTCCTACATTGGACTGGGATGTAGTCCCAGTCTTTATATACATATTCTTTATATAAGTACAGTGTGTGTGTGTATATATATATCTTTTTTCTTTTTTGGTTCTCGACATTTAATATGTGTGTTAAGCAATATTTACTTTTTCTCCCTTAAGAGATTAACAGCTGCAATTAAGGGATCTAATCTTGTTAAACACAACGTCACAGTTCCTTCTGATTCTCTCTGTCACCTTCAAGTCTTACTAGTAAGGCTAAACTATTTATAGTTTCACTGTAGTCCATCACTTGGCCATGCATATGTTTGCACACACTCATACGTGCACAGCTGTCATGTCTTGGTTATTAAATTCATATCCATATGCCTTCTGATAAAGTTCTGGCTCAAGTCTTCAAACTAGGAGAGTGAACCTATATAATCTTGCAACACCTTAGAGTTAAGATTATGTAAGTAATTTTTTGTCAGTACAAATAAGGCAATATGATTGTTTATAGAATATACATTTATCATAGTAATTTCCTCTGGAAATCCCCTTTTCATTCTTCTTGTAATTAAATTGAGGAACTAATCAACAAGCCAGCTAGATAAAGATTCACTTGCAGGTTTTTATGATTCGGTATCACGATTCTTTCGAGTAGCATTTCATGTTTCCATGCAAAATAGATTTTTCTAAAAACAATTTAATGTTTGCATTTGAAGCGGTAAAAGGTTGATGTTCCTCTATGATCCTACAGGTGGTGCACTCTAAACTATTACTGCACAGCATCCTATGGGGCAAGTTTGCTTAGTTTGTTTAGAATTGTAGCAATAAAGAATCAGGTATTCATAGAATCGTAGTACGTACAGGATCGTAATAGAAAGCAAATCGGCACCTAGATATCGGAGTTTAAAAAAAAAAAAGATTTGGACAAACAACACTTTTAGCTACGCCAACAGGACTTTATTTGTCCAAAGAAATACCAGTCCAAAAATATTACTCACTGCAATTCTATTTAATATTAAACATGTGCACATATTACAACCTTACCTCAAAATATTACCTAAATAATGTCATTACAAGTAGAGACCTTTACATGCACCCTAATATTTTACTTACAACATACCAATCTGAATAAAGCTGCAACATTCAACAATGATCAGAATAGTTTGTCCTGACCCAGACTGATTAGACTAAATTTTCAGTGAATGTGAGGGGGTGGGGTAGGGCTGGGCCGATAAACGATATCATATCGAATCGCGATTTATTTGATTTTAATAACGATGATAAGCTCTAGACATTTTTTGCTCGATATGGATTAATCTAAGAGCCAATCACACAGCAGAACAATACGACAACAGCCAATCAGCATGCAGCTTGCGCGTGCCGTTCACGTCAAAGTTAATTTCCTACCGCACTTTGCGAAGCAAACACCAGGACGACAAAAAAAAAAAGAGTGGAAGCTGTGACGAAAGTGAATCTAACCTCGAGTTATTATCCAAAGATGTTGAAATTGTCGTCAAAAAAGGTAGCACGAATTCCCTTATATGAACGCATCACCCAAACGACCACATGCCACAATGCTACTCTGTCAACTAGCAGGGCTAGCAGTGGGGCTGTACCAAAGCATATATCGATCGTGTCGTCTTTCGTGGCCATTACACCTTATGAAAGGTGTTCCAAAAGGAGCAAGGATATAGCCAGGGCCGTTTCTAACTTTCTAGCGAAAGATATGATGCCCCTAAGCACACGAGGCTGAAGTTTAGCTCCTTATTCGCAACTTCCGATTTGTTTGGCTTCTTATTGCGCAGCGTCTCATTCTGCAGCTGAAGCTCCTTATTCGCCTCGTTACTAACGGGAATGTTCACGTTGGCGAAAGCTGCGCAGTTTATCAATAAAACGTTATTTTGGTGGCTTAAACCATTCTGGCCAAGCAAATATGAACTATACAATACACAGCAGGTACCCAACTATATAGTAAAAGTGAAATTGTCCTGGCCCAGATTGATAGCTGCATCTAGCCATTGGTAAGTTAAGCATCTACTAAAGTTTAAGTTTTCAGTGCTAAAACAGCTTATGAGGATTTATAACATATCCAACGATTTCACAGCATTTAAGGCTATCACGTTTGACTGCATAATTTAGAAAATGCTGTTGTATTCACAATGCCCTAACAAACACCAATTTGCGTGTGATTGTGCGCTGTAAAGGCAGATATAAACGAATAAATGATCATGTAAACCTGCTTGACACAATTTAATAAATATGCATATATATATTAAGCATGTTACATGGCGTAAATGTTTTAAAAATGCATCTGTTCTACATAAATAACGTGATAATTTCTCATAATTCATTCCATTTTTGTTGTCACTGCATGTTTAAGCCATTATGTCAGTTTATTGGGGCCGTGTGAAATAGCCTTCATTTAACTCTGAATTGTGGGATAAAAAGACAGCCCTAGTGTGTGTGGTCTAAATGTTGTTTCTCATTATTGTTTAAAAATCTCAAAACATTGTCATTTATCATCACAAGATACTTTTTATCATCACAAACAAGTTTTTTTTTTTTTAACAAAAATCTTTGCCTTGTAAAGATTCTGAGCATGTGCCTATAGTATCTTAATTTTTAAGAATCTGATTAAATGCTTTGAGCATGAAAACAAATATCTTATCAAATCATGTAAACAATTAATTTGGAATCTATGATCAGACCGATTTTTAACTTATTGATAAGTATTGTTCATCTAACAATACACCAATTGTCCACATCATTTCCTTTCTTATGTAAAATTAGGCCAAATAATTCTCTAGTTTTAGATTTTAATGTGAATTAAGCATTATTGATATTGGACACATATGGGAAATATAAACAAGGAATTGGAAAAAAAAAACTATCAGACATCAGAAGTTTTATTGAACTTGATCTGCAGACTGGCACTGGACATATTTGATTAACTGGGAAGATTTCTAAGTGATAATATCATAATAAGGCTTTCTATTTCATGGAGTTTACATGTTCTCTTCATGCTTGATGGGCCCAGTATAGACGACTGGTGTTTCCAAAATACCCATAGTCCTTGACTGGGTGTGCAAGTTCCTTGAAAGCCCCATGAGAAAAGACAGAGTGAAAACATACAGTACTCATGTGAGTGTAAAAAATATGCAGGAACCAGGGACTGATTAAGGAGTTATCATTAGGTAGAATGATGTTAGCCATCTAAGGCAGTGTTTTTCAACCACTGTGCCGCGGTACACTAGTGTGCCGTGAGAGATCGTCAGGTGTGCCGTGGGAAATTATAAAATTTCACCTAATTGTTCTAAAACATTTTTTGAAAACGAATAAGTCTGCGAATAATATGCCATTGTCGACTGTCTGCGCTGTCTACACCGGCAGAGTAATCATGGCATACTCTTCCATATCAATAGGTGGCAGCAGATAGCTAATTGCCTTGTATTTTGAGACGAGAATTAGTGATTAGTGATTGAGTTTCTCAACCCTGACTGCTATAAAAACTAAAAACAAAGAGAGACTAAGAGCTCTTGAGGAAGAGCTTCGGCTACGTTTACACTCCAGGTCTCAATGGCCAATTCTGGTTTGTTGCCTATATCTGATTTTTTTGACCGTCTGTTCACACGTTATTTCAACTATGACTCATATCCGATACACGTGTTTACACTTGCCATACCATCTGAAACATAACTAGCCAAGATAGACGAAGGTGAAATATGCTTAACGCTACAGTAGCTCTGTGATATAGGCAAAGTTTGCGAAACGTCACCATGGTTTTAAAACGGAGAAGGAGAGAAAAAAAATTGCAGCCTGCGCATATGCTTTATTCACTAAATACTGATTTCTTAATGTTATTTAGCCCAAATAAGTATTAACACAAGGTTATTCTCCGTAACGTAACGTAAGATTACGTTACGGAGAATAACATTACGTCATTAAACCGCAAAGAAGTCGCAGTTTTAATGACGTACAGCACACAATGCCTCAGGAAACCCGATCTGTCTGTTTACACGACAATCACATTAGCACATATCTGATTTATATCTGATTATTTCCACATATGAAGAAGGCCTGAAACCGATCTGGAATATCGGAATGCATGCGTTTTTTTCCTGTTTACACGGACATAGAGCATATCCGATATGTGTCACATATGGGCAAAAAATCTGAATTTGGTCACATTTAACTGACAGTGTAAACGTAGCTGTGTCTTTTTTTAATTCCTGCCAGGATATCAGCTCTGTGTTCATCCAAACAGGCCCAGGTTTCACACTGAGTAGGTAAAAATATGAAAGACTGTTTTCATTGTGTTTATTTGATTCCTATTCAAGACACTTCGATAAGAATGACTGCAAATTGTTAATATAGGCTACTGAGTTTCATTTTTTTTACAGTTTCGATTGTTGGTGTGCCTTGTGATTTTTTTCAATTAAAAATGTACCGTGGCTCAAAAAAGGTTGAAAAACACTGATCTAAGACTTGTCTATCAGTTTGATTTATTTATTTAATAAAGATAATACACAGACATGCAAGATGTTAACAGACAACCATAGTTTCTGATTAAAATGTATTCACTAAAATGTCACACATTTTTTATGAGTAATGTTTAGAGATTAATACTGTTAGGTATTAGTGATTAGAACTGTGTTATCCTGGTACCACTGTTTTCTGCTGTAGATGGTGCTGAACAAACCTGAAGATACTAAAACATTTGCTAAGCAAAATCAAAGAAGTAAAGTTCACATGTAGTTGTGTTTTTGTTGTATTGTTCCCTACAATATAATGGTATTCTGACAAACACAACAAATACATTATTAATACCAAGTGGATTTTAGTGGCTTTAAATACAACAACTGGCATAGATATAGATGTGTGTATATATACTACCGTTCAGAAGTTTGGGGTCACTTTCTAACTCCTGATTTTTATTTCTTTCTACATTGTAAAGGACTGCTGAAGGTGTCTAAAAAAAATCCATTCATCTCCTTTGAACAGAGGTTCTGTTAATTGGTCATATTTCAGGCTGATAACTCTAAATGAACAGAGGTAGGTTTTGGTCTCGCCCTCCTGGGATGGCCTTCATGAGAGCCAGTTTCATTATGGTGCTTGATGAATTTTGCAAATGCACTTGACAATAGTGTTCTTGCAAGAAGTACAGTGGCTTGCAAAAGTATTCGGCCCCCTTGAACTTTTCCACATTTTGTCACATTACAGCCACAAACATGAATCAATTTTATTGGAATTCCACGTGAAAGACCAATACAAAGTGGTGTACACGTGAGAAGTGGAACGAAAATCATTCATGATTCCAAACATTTTTTGCAAATAAATAACTGAAAAGTGGGGTGTGCGTAATTATTCAGCCCCCTTTGGTCTGAGTGCAGTCAGTTGCCATAGATATTGCCTGATGAGTGCTAATGACTAAATAGAGTGCACCTGTGTGTAATCTAATGTCAGTACAAATACGAGCCAAGGGTAGCTCAGTGGTTAAGGCATTGGACTATGGTTCGGAAGATCCCAGATTCAAATCCCACACCCACCAAGTTGCCACTGTTGGGCCCTTGAGCAAGGCCCTTAACCCTCAACTGCTCAGATGTGTAATGAGATTTAAAAAAAAAAATGTAAGTCCCTCTGGATAAGAGCGTCTGCCAAATGTCTAAATGTATAGCTGCTCTGTCAGGATGAACTAACCTTGGTGACCAGAAGACGTAGCTTTAGCGGTTAGCCCAATGTAGCGTGGATGGTAAACCCAAACGCGGATGTAAGCGAGTAGGCAGGATAACCACGCGATTTAGTATAAGGACTCCCACGAAAAGGGAGCAAGGGAAAAACACAAATTTAACCCGCATCCTATAGATACACACACAATGTCAGGAAACCAAACCAAAGATAATGAGTACTCACAGTTAGCAGACGGACAGCCGAAACCGACATGGGCCGAAACTCAATGACTGAGCGATAAGCCATCGTTTGTTTACCTTTTTTATACTTCCTGGTTTTGCGCCCGCCTTACTTCCGGGTCCTAGTGCCGGGCGCAGATTGAGTGTGCATGACAGTACCCCCCTGTCCAGGACCGGCTCCTGATGGTCCTGAGGTGGAGGATACCCGACGACGGTAGTCTCGAATTAGTTCGGGGTCGAGGATAAACCGGGCCGGAATCCAAGACCGCTCCTCGGGGCCGTAGCCCTCCCAATCGACCAGGTATTGGGTACCTCTGCCCCGAGGGCGCGAGTCGAGGATCCGACGCACGGTGTATGCGAGACCGCCGTCGATGATCTGGGGAGGAGGAGCAGGGGGGGTGGGTGGAATCATCAGGGAGGTGATGAAGGGTTTGAGTTGGGATGTGTGGAATATGGGGTGAATCCGGAGCGCCGCAGGCAGCTGGAGCCGGTAGGTGACAGGGTTTATTCGAATTGTGATGCGGTATGGTCGGATGAAGCGAGGCGAAAGTTTCCGGGATTCTGTGTGCAGATGTAGGTTCCGTGTAGATAGCCATACCTTGTCACCTACGTGGTACATGCGTCCCGGAGGGTGTCGACGGCGGTGCTGAGTGATGTAACGTTTATTGGCTCTCTGGATAGCGAGGTTGGCTTGATTCCAGACCCGTCGACACCTACGGACCAACTGTTGGGCCGACGGTACATCAACCTCCGGTTCTTGATGGGCGAACATCGGAGGTTGGAAACCGTAGCACACCTCAAATGGGCTTAAGTTGGTGGCAGAGGACACATGAAGATTATGAGACAGTTCAGCCCATGTGAGGTAGCGGGCCCAGGAGCGCTGGCGATCAGCAACAAAACATCTTAGGTAGCGCTCCAGTTGTTGGTTGGTCCGTTCCGTCTGACCATTAGTCTGGGGATGGTAACCAGATGACAGACTGCTGGTTGAGTTGATCAGACGGCAGAAGGCCTTCCAGAACCGGGCGGTGAACTGGGGCTCTCTGTCCAAGACGATGTCCTTGGGGAACCCATGCAGGCGGACTACGTGTTCCATTATCAGCTCAGCGGTGGTTTTAGCTGATGGGAGTCCGGTGAGGGCCACCAAGTGCACAGCCTTGGAGAACCGATCAACAATGGTGAGGATGGTGTTCTTTTCATTGGAAACCGGCAGACCCGTGATGAAATCCAGGGCGATGTGCGTCCAGGGCCGTCGAGGAACTGGAAGGGGTTGGAGCTCTCCAGGAGATGGTTGGTTCGTATCCTTGGCCCTGGCACACACCGGGCACGCCTGAACGAACTCTGTGACCTCCTTTCTCATGGCGGGCCACCAGAACGCCCGTTCAATGAAGGACAGGGTTCTTCGAGCTCCCTGGTGTCCGGCGACGGTAGAAGAGTGCCCCCATTGGAGAACTTCCAGCCTTAAGTCCTGGGGTACAAAGAGTCATCCAGGCGGCACGCCTGCCGGTTCGGTCTCCGCAGCCTGTGCCTGGCGGACCCTTGTCTCCAAATCCCATTGAAGGGGTGCGATGATCCGGGAAGAGTTGATGACAGGCACGGGTTCCGCCCGGGGAAGGTCCTCGTCGTGTTGTCTTGACAGTGCGTCGGCCTTGGTATTCTTGGACCCCGGGCGGTAGGACAGATGGAAGTCATATTGTTCAAAGAACAAGGCCCATCGTGCCTGTCGTGGGTTGAGCTGCTTTAGGTTCCTGATGGTGATGAGGTTCTGGTGGTCGGTCCAGACGATGAACGGCTCACTGGCGCCCTGGAGCCAGTGACGCCATTCCTCCAAGGCCCACTTTATGCCCAGCAGTTCGCGGTCCCCTACTCCGTATCGCTGCTGAGTGGGATTAAATTTCTTGGAGAAGAAACCACAAGGATGCAGTTTCTGGTCTGGACCTCGCTGGGAGAGAACGGCGCCGGCGCCCACATCCGACGCGTCCACCTCCACAACGAAAGGTTTGTTGGCATCGGGGTGGAGAAGGATGGGGGCGGTGGTGAAGCGATGGCACAGCTCTTGGAAGGCGGAGTTGGCGGCGGGGGTGAGTCGAAAAGGGTGGTGCGAGGGCCTGGTCAATGTGGTTAGTGGTGCTGCAACTGTACTGTAGCCCCGGATGAAGCGACGGTAGAAATTCGCAAACCCAAGAAACCGTTGAAGCTGTTTGAGTGTCCTGGGTAGGGGCCAGTGACTTACAGCCTCGAGCTTCTGTGGGTCCATGGCCACACCCTGGGGCGAGATGACAAAACCCAGGAACGTGGTGGAGTGCTTGTGAAAGGCACATTTTTACAGCTTGCAGTACAGTTGGTGAGCGAGCAATCTCTTTAGGACGGCCCGAACATGTTGGATGTGCTCCTTGAGGTTATGGGAGTAAATGAGGATGTCGTCTAAGTAGACGAACACCCATCGGCCCAGCATATCCCTGAGGACGTCGTTGATAAACTGCTGGAAGGCCGAGGGTGCATTGCAGAGTCCAAAGGGAATGACCAGGCTCTCGTAGTGTCCAGTGGGTGTGATGAATGCCGTTTTCCACTCATCACCCTCTCTGATGCGCACTAGGTTGTAGGCGCTCCGGAGGTCCAACTTCGTGAATACAGTGGCACCAGAGAGGGCGTCCAGGGCTGAGTTGGTGAGCGGTAGAGGGTGTCGGTTTTTAATGGTGATCTTGTTTAGCCCCCGATAATCGACACACGGGCGAAGTTCGCCCCCTTTCTTCTTAACGAAGAAGAACCCCGCGGCTGCTGGCGAGGAGGAAGGCCGGATGGTGCCGTGCCGTAGAGCGTTGGCGACGTATTCCTCCATAGCTTGTGTCTCGGTGGCCGATAGGGAGTAAAGGTGGCTGCGGGGGGGAATGGAACCTGGCTGAAGTTCTATCGCCAGGTCGTATGGGCGATGTGGTGGTAGGTGGGTGGCTCTTTTCTTGCAGAAGGCTTCAGCCAGGTCTCTATATTCCGGTGGAATGGCATCGGTGTCGACTTCGGGGGCCTCGGACTCCTTGGAGCACGTCCCAGCCTGTGCCCGTAGGCAGAGTTCGGTGCAGGTCGGCCCCCACTGGAGGATCCGGTTTTGTGCCCAGGAGATGAGAGGGTCGTGCTGTAGCAGCCAGGGATAGCCGAGGATGATGGGAGGAGACGAGATGGGAGTGAGGTAGAACTGCAGCTGTTCCTGGTGTTGGTCGATGATGAAGGTGAGGAGTTGGGTCTGGTGAGTGATGGGGCTGGTGGAGAGGGGCCGACCGTCGACTGATGTAATGTGAAGAGGCTGGGATAACGCCTCAATCTTCACCCCCATTTCTTTGGCATAAGTAGAGTCAACAAAGTTACCTGCGGCACCCGAATCGATGAACGCAGTACTTAGGACCCGTTTGTGGCCAAATTGGAGGGTTACCTGAACCGTGAGGCGAGATGTGGTGGCGTTGGTAGTGGTGGAGAGGTGGATGGTGCCCGGTGAGTCTCTCCTCCGGCTCACCGGGGCTGCGCGTTTCCCGGGCGCAGTGGACAGATTGCTCGGTGGTGGGCCGCCGACCCACAATAGGCACACAAACCCTCTCGAAACCGGCGTTCTCGTTCCATCACGGTCAGGGAGGCGCGCCCTAATTGCATGGGTTCCCCGGCTCCGGTGTTAACCACGGCAGGAGGTGGAGATCCGACATTTTCAGCGGTGGCAGGAGTGAAGGTGGTTGGAGGTCGAGATGGAGTATGGGCATAGGTGGAAGTAGGTGGCAGGGTCCTCGGGGCTGTCTTCGGACGAGCGAGGAGGCGCTGATCAATGCGGAGGGCGAGCTGAATTAATCCCTCCAAGGTGGCTGGGAGCTCTCGTCCGGCTAGTTCGTCCTTGATACGGGAAGCCAGTCCCTCGTAGTAGGACGTCCGGAGCGCGGCATCTCCCCACGATGTCTGTACCGCGAGGGTGCGGAATTCTGCGGTGTAACGGCTCACGGACGATCCTCCCTGCCGCAGATGGTAAAGCTTGGTGTCGGTCTCCACCTCGCCCGCAGGGTGTTCAAAAGTCAATTTGAGTTGACGGGTGAATTCAGTGTAGGAATGGGCGGTGTCAGAGTCTGATCGAAGCACTGCCGTGGCCCACTCAGCTGCCTGCCCGGATAACAATGATACGAGGAGAGCAATGCGTAGCCGATCGGTGGAGTACTTGGTTGAATTGAACTCAAAAACCAGATTTAGTGAAGTCAAGAACACACTGCATCGTCCGTCGGTGCCATCCCACTTATCTGGAAGTGCAAGGAATACGTCAGAAGGAGGGGGGGGGGGCTGGTGCGGCGCCGTGGCCGCCGCGACGGGAGGCCAACCAGCCGCGCCATCCACAGCCGCGCGGAGATCCGCGTTCTCCCGCCGGAGCTCCGCCACCTCGCGGCGCAAGGCCGCGACGTCTTGGAGGCCCCGGCGCAGATTAGCGATCTCTCCGGTTAGCTTGTCGATAAGCGCGGCGTGCCGATCTACCACGTCGCAGAGGTGCGCATGATCCGCTGGGTTCACCGCGGAGGGCTCAGTCATTCTGTCAGGATGAACTAACCTTGGTGACCAGAAGACGTAGCTTTAGCGGTTAGCCCAATGTAGCATGGATGGTAAACCCAAACGCGGATGTAAGCGAGTAGGCAGGATTCCGAACCACGCGATTTAGTATAAGGACTCTCACGAAAAGGGAGCAAGGGAAAAACACAAATTTAACCCGCGTCCTATAGATACACACAATGTCAGGAAACCAAACCAAAGATAATGAGTACTCACAGTTAGCAGACGGACAGCCGAAACCGACATGGGCCGAAACTCAATGACTGAGCGATAAGCCATCGTTTGTTTACCTTTTTTATACTTCCTGGTTTTGCGCCCGCCTTACTTCCGGGTCCTAGTGCCGGGCGCAGATTGAGTGTGCATGACATGCTCTGTGGAAAAGTTCAAATGTGACCTCTGTGTCTTAAAATACCAACTAACTGTTTTTTGTTGTTACATAATTACCTAATTCCATATGTGTTATTTTATAGTTTTGAAATCCCCAGTATTGTTGTAGAATGTAGAAAATAAATCACTAAACGAAAACAAAGAAATTTGCCAGTGACCCCTAACTTTTGAACGGTAGTGTGTGTGTGTGTGTGTTTGTGTGTGTCTGCACACACACACACACACACACACACAGTATATATATCCAGAAACTAGGGATGTAATGGTATGTTGTCGCTATAGATCCAGTAATGCGGAAATGGCGGGTGCTGCTATTAGCAGCGAAGGAAAAGAGATGGAAAGAGGAAAATCATTACGGAGTAAGCGGGATTTAAATCGGATGTGCGCATTACTGGATCTGTAGCGACAACAGACCTCAAAGGATGATGGTCACGCCTGGGCTGATGGGAATTGTAGTTCCTTCTACCTCCCGTTCGCTCCATTCGCCTGAGCAAACTTTTCTCAGAAGACCAATCATTTTACTGTCATGCGACCACGGTATTATCGAAACAATTTGTTATTGCGGTACGACGGTATTTACAATACCGTTACATCCCTACCAGAAACACTAGCCATCATCCCGATCATAGTTTTTGGAAGATTTCAGGTTTGAAATTGGTGCACAGCATATGTCCACCGTATCAAAGCATTAACTATTTGCCACAGTCACACCACCGTCTGCCAAGTATTAGAAAGTTAAGCTCCACATCGCTTGTCTCTAAAAATAATCACGCATGAATATAGTGCCAAGGATGTGTGAGACTTAAGACTCATTCCTGTCTTACAAAGGCATTTCCAATGCAATTAGTCATAAAGCCTTTTGGGCTTGCACTTTAAAGAGGCTTATCCCTGTCTCCCAGCTGTAATCTTCCTGAATGCTCTCTCCATCTACTTATTTTTCTTCTCCTGGTTTTTGGCATTTCAATTCTAACAACATTTTAAAACCTTGTTAATTGAATTGAGATGAGAGAGGTTTTTAAAGGAGCATTTGTTTGCTATGTACTTGTAATCAAACATAAGTTTCTTCCTTAAAAATATTGTTTTTAATGTTAAATACAGTATTTGTATTTTTCACATTTTGTTGGTTTTAGGATTGTTGCGGTGCCAGGGTTACTCATGGAGAATAATAGGTTAACGAACAGATGCATTTTTATGAAATATTATGATTGATTTTATTCCATTGAAAAATATCACGTTAACAATGTAGTCATCCATAATGCTACACTAAAAGATTTTTTTACACATTAATAAACTACATAAAACAATAATAAAATACACAAAAAAAAGTTTCTAAACTTTAAAACTCACAAATCATTTCAGGTTTATATGTGGTTCTTTTTCAGTTTTATTGTGGAGGAAAACGATTGCTCTTTTGGTCTATTTTGAGTTACAACTAAATCACACTTAAGCAACCTCCATTCCTCATCACAGCGGATGAGCTGCACTGAAACTCCTTGGGCTGCGCAATCTATTATAGCTGTAAACATGTTATACTGCTACAGTAGCTCTACTGCTGCTCTGTGTGTAGTTGTAATTTAACTGTACACAACAGCTATCAAAAACAATTTGAGGTTCTGATGATAGCATGATATATAGAATGTCTTTGTATGCTATAGCATTACAATTTCATTTAACTGGTGCTAAGAGGAACAAACTTTCATGACAACAGTGCACTGCCTGCTCCATGAAAGACATTGTGTGAGGAGGACAAACTCAAATGTCCTGCACAAAACCCTGACAAAACACAGTCCCAATGAACAGCTTAAGGACGAACTGTAACTGTCTCCTGAACATCCCCAAATCAGTAACTGAACTCACGAATGCTCTTGTGGCTGTATGAATACAAATCCAGGTGATTTATTTATTTTTTTATCTATGATTTGTTTATTCTCCAGTGAAAATGTTCAAACTCTTTTTGAGTAGGGAAATATCTTACACTAAAGCAAGAACTGTAGTACATACAGATGTTGTTTGCACTTTTGAAAAAACCAAGTGAAGTCCCCAAATATAATTTCAGAAATTACAAGCTCACTTCCTGCAAAACATCCGATTAGCCTGAAATATTGAGCGTGTGCATACTAATTCATCCTGCTTAAAGGGATTGTGTTTATTATAAACCATTGCAGTCTCTTTCTTCTTTTTTTAGTGCTAGTCGACTAATTGTCTCCAGCATTCAGCAAGCTGCATTTGTTTTGGTAACAGACGGCCCAAGGTCTCGCCTACACACAGTGTTTTTGCATGGTGATCTTGTGAATATTTAATATCATACCCATGCAATCCTTGCAAAATTGAAAAGTAGTCAGGCCCAAAGGAAGAAAGGCCCGTCGAATCTACACTTCAAAAGAAAAACAAAGAAGAACAACAGAAATGAAATTTCAAACAGCGCACACTCAGGCTCATTTATATGTGCACCCGTGAGCTGAATTCAGAGTTGCTATGGAAATGATGGTCTCTGCTCCAACCGCTGCCGACCCCCAGACTAGCAGAAGCGTCCACAGAAAGAGCTCTTCTCCGTGATATCAAAGTGCTCCACTCTACAGAAAAGGAAGGAGGCACAGACTTGAGACAACATCTTGAGTGTAATTGGGTCATGACACAATTTCGGCATGTGGAGATCCAATTTGATCATGACTGTGCTGACACCGAGGTGAGATTTGCAGGTCTTGGAGTTCACATTCTCTGCTGAATGTTCATTTATCCGTCTGCAATAAAAAGAATCACATTTCAGTACGGTGCAAATACGTTGTCACGGTAGCAGGTGCTACCGCAAGAAAATCAATACATCAAGCTCACTGTGAATATGGGCTCCTCTTAATCAAGGCGCTGCTTCCTTGGGAGATTGGAAACAAGGAATTCATCACTTTCTGACAGAGAACTCGTGCTCGCATGTTTACTGTTATGCCAGTGAATATATGCATTCTCCTTCTTAAACAGACCACACAAATGTGTCAGTAGCGGCATATCTGAATTACAGACTTACTGACATTCAACCATTTTGCAAACGAGAACTGCTCTTGCTTTAGTTAAAAAAATAATCCCCCACAAAATTGCCAGTATTTTTTTTATAGGAACAGATGCTATATTTGTGTGAGATTAGACAATCAACACACAAATCTGAAATGCTTGACATTAGAGTTTATAATGAACGCTCTGATATTACCTGATATGCTGAAAACCTCGCTCCCTTCTCACATTAGTACTTTTTTCTCTTGAGACCAATATACAGTGTTTAGCTGTTATTAGTGTGGAATTAAATATATTAGTATATATATATATATATATATATATTACACACACACACGCACACGCACACAAGAAAAAAAAAATCACCGCTTCAGAAGTGTCAAATTATTGGAAACAGTTAATGAGTTTTGAAATGACTAAAATTGGGTTAGGACTTAAGGACTGTGCTGAACCTTCAAAATTTGTAGCAGAAATTAGTCAGGAAAAAATAATGAAGGGAGGTCAAGTGGTGGCTCAATCGGTTAAGGCTGTGGGTTTCTGGGTTACTGATTGGAAGGTCGGGGGTTCGAACCCCAGCATCGGCAAGTTGCCACTGTTGAGCCCTTGAGCAAGGCCCTTAACCCTATCTGCTCCAGGGGCGCTGTAAGCTGGCTGACCCTGCGCTCTGACCCCAGTTTCCTAATTGGGATATGCGAAGAAGAAATTTCGCTGTGCTGTAAAAAGTACATGTGACAATAATTGAATATTCTTCTTTCTTCTTCTTCTTCAAAGTCTCCCTTCAAAGTAAAAATTGACAGTAAAATCACAGTTATATTAAATATTGAAATATGTACTCATTATGTATAGTGCCCACTGTACAAGACTATGGAGGCAGTGTTAAGATCTGGGGTTGTTCAGGTCCCAAGGTCTAGGCTCAGCAACATTGTATGGCACTAAAATGAAGTCAGCTGACGACCTGAATGTATTGGATTTCCAGGTTATCACATATATGGACTTTTTCTTACTCTATGGAACAGGCATTTTTCAGGATTTAAATTGTAAATGTGGGGTTCTAAGAGCATGAGGAATGTGTGCACATTATATATATATATATATATATATATATATATATATATATATATATATATATATATGGATCTAGGAACCTCAGTAGTCCAAAAATGCTGTGGAGGCCAATGGTGACCATTGTATTGCCTTTTTTTTCCCGATCCTGGTAGGAACTCCCGTCAACATTCACACACTACTTGTAATTTGGGAATGCTAGTTAGTCTAATCTGCATATCTTGGGACTGTGGGAGAAATTCCGAGTACCCAGAGAAAACTCACCAAGCACAGGGAGAACATGAAAACTCCATTCACAAACACTGTGAGGCAGGAATCAAACCTGGATCCTGGAGGTGCAAGGTGACAGTGCTAACTACTAAGCCACTGTGTAAAATTATTAGGGTTTTTCCGATGCTACCGATACCACAAAAATATCTGGCATCGGAATCGGCGAGTATTTGAGTCCACGTACCGAACGGATACCATTTTCCTAAACATAACCTATTTATGCCCGTTAGTTTTGCTAGCTTAGCTTACTTACAGAGTGTCACGGCATGCGCCTGTGATGGGCGCACGCCCAAATTGATATCGCTCCTCTCTCACTACTTAGGCGGCCTCCCCCGCCCTTTAGGTATGTGAAGGAGCAGGGCCGCAGAATCAGGCACCGGCACATGAGCTATCGCCGCTAATGATCCTGGCACTATAAAACACAGCGGGGAGTGTAGCTCGGGGTCTGACTGTTGGGAAGCTGGACTTTGCGACGCGGTGGATTTTATGAGAGACAGTGGCACAAGAGCGGGGCGATGTGATGCGCCCCAGAGACTTTAAAAAGCGGGGCGCCTTTGATCTCCGCCTTTGACCTTCACTTCCGCGTAGAGCCCGTCTTCGCATCCCTGCCGCTGAAGTGGAAAAGGCCGCAGAGAGCCTTTAAGCCTTTCCTTACCCATTTTTCTAAATAAATTACCCTTTTTCCTGTAAGACCTCGCCTCATGTCCGTGTTTCATGGTGTCGCCCGTGCACTTGGGGTCGAACCCGTTACACAGGGCAAGTAGTATTTTACTTAAAAAAAGAAATGCTATATACTGTACAGATACACACCCAGGTATCGGATCAGTACTCGGTATCGGCCGATACCCTGAGCCCAAGTATCAGAATCGGTATCGGGAGGGGAAAATGGTATCGGAACATCTCTAAAAATTATATAAATATAAATTGAAACTCTATGAAAGTGATGGAAAGGCCAAAGACTGGAGAACCAACCAAATACATACAAGTTCATGGATGAAACACAGTCGTTGTAGGGCAGCTTTAGGAAGGGGCTCACTTATCCTCTATTAATAATGCAACTCATCTAGCAGCGGAATAAATTCAAAAGTCTAATTATATCCGATCTAATTTGGAGGAGCTTCATCAATGACCCAAAACACACTGTCAACAGTGTAAGTGAAAGATTTTAGACTGGGAAGGTTAATTACCAGACCTTAACCCAACTGAGGAGAATTTCAGCTTCTGAATCCTAATGATCTGTTGCACCACTGATATTAACTTCAGTTAATCATTTTAATAATTTGATTGATTGAAATACACAATGAATGTATTGTCCAAAAAAATAATAATAAAAATAAATAACAGAGAAAGAAGCCTGAGATTTTAGACTAAAAGTATAAATAGGTCTAATAATAATTGGTCATTATAAAAGAAATGTAGAACTTTGTTGGTTTCTCCAAAGAATATTATACAAGAAAATTGTAAAAAGAAACGTTGTACCTACATGAGGCAGTGCACATTTTCCTTCTTCATGGTTGGCAAGTCTGGAATTAATATGAAATTGTACATTTGTACAGTGATGCACAATCAGCAGCCAGCACTATAATAAGGGTAGAGCAGATTTACAGGAGACATTTAGAAAACAGAAAATGGAAGAAATATGGAAGTCAGATACTGCGAAAACCATCACGCAAAAAAAGAGGATTCCCACACGACCACAGCAACACTGCTGAGATAAACCAATAAAACCTGATGCAGTGCTGAACAAGCATGAGTGAGAAAGAAAGGGCACATGTGTGATTTTGTAAGCAGCATTTGAAAACTCGAATGCTAATTAAATGGAAGTCAATAAAAAGGTTACCCGCTGTGCCGCCGTGGGCCTGGAGGAAAGGATGACAAAAGCTCCATTCAACTAAAACCCAGTGGATCATACCAAAGTGATAGCTCAAGTAAAGGATGAAGAAATTAGTCCCAAAGTTTTACATTAAAGAGAAAAGAGAGAGACAAACTAATTGAAAGTTTGAAAGCGGAGCACATGGATTGTAAACGATGGCTGTGGGTGCTTGCAGGCCTACAGTTGATCTCAAGCTGTTCGAGCAGTTAATTAAAAAAAAAGGCAGAGCGAGAAGTAGTGAAGCAAATCAGTTACAGATTGAAGAATTAATGTGCTTTGCGAGGCATGCCAGAAGAAAACCACTCGCTTCGTTAACTAGAAAACGCCTGCCATGGGTTGAAGGAGGAAGAATATAAAACACAAAAAAAAACAGTACATATTTATTTGTTAAACTATTATTAAAAGTAAACTATCTGTGCTTTCTATTTATAAGAAAGAGTGGGTAAAAAAATGAGACCTGTGCATTTTCTTCTATTGTTTCTATGGCAACCCACCTCTGCAACGTTCAGGGAGAGGCGAGAAAAGGTGTCTGGAGAAACGTCTCTTTCCTTGAGCTTGCTTTTATGTTGCTGTCTCCTGGCGGATGGAACGTGACAGCTTGCCTTTAAACGATCAGGGAGATAGTAAAAGCCCAGAGTGAATGGCTGGGACTTTAACGCGGGGGCCTTGGGGAGAGAGACGTACCTCAGAATGCCCTTGCAGAAAGTATTCTTCACATAATACATTTAATCCTCCATTGATAAGCGTGAGAGGTTCCAAAACGATCGTCGACTTTCGCAGTTAATTGGAAGAGAGTCCACGGTTTAAAAGTACTTTCGTTTAAGACCACATTAAAAGCTTCAGATCCTGTCAGCGGTTGTGCCTCCATGGGGTGACATTAGAAAATGAATATAGCAAGTCTTCCAGGGATAGAGAGAGTAAAACTGGGTGAGAGAACCCACCTCATTTACAGCATGATTGAGCTTGATTTAAGTGCTTAACACTTTCCGAAATCTGTACGTAGTTAACGCTATCACCAGAGACCCGACGCTCTCCACCTGTAATAAGCTAGTCAAATCATTATTACAGTACAATTAGACAGCAACGATGCCTGCCAAAAAACAGTTTTGGTAATCAAGTTTTTCAGTGATTCATCTGGTCAGGGAGCCACAGTCTGTCCACAGTAAAAGCCGAAGAATGACTGAGGACTTTTTGTTGTTGGGGAAGTATGCAATGGATGTTTTTCTCAGGTATTAGCACATACACACATACACCTTTTGAAGCTGTTTTGCTGCCACAGTATGGTTTAGAGCTTAACACAACATTCAGTTTTAATTACATTTGACATTGATGAGTGCCAAAACCCAGTGCCGTGTCATGCTAACCAAGCTCAGGTCTCTGGTGAAATGAAGTGTCGGTGTAATAAGAAATCCATGATGCTGTTTCGACAAAGGCCTCCACAGAATTGGTGTACTCCTCAGATGCCTCTCCTTGTAGATGTCCTTGTAAGTAATGGGGGGGAGAAAAGGGGATATCTTGCTTGGTGTAAGATAGGGAATGAAGCAGATGGAGGAAAGTGAGAAAGGTGGTTGCTTGGTTACTGATGGGATGCTAAGCTGTGCTACGACAACCCACTTCAAGCTAATTGTGTACACAGCTGAGGAGAGCCACGGCAGAACGGTCGTGCAGAAATCGATTGCATCAACAAGCGTGCTGTTCTAAATGGAGCGCTATATCTCTCGCTCCGTTTCTCTCTCGTGCGCACACTCATTCTCTGTCTGCTCAGATAAAAATAGGAGTGAAAAAAATACTCCTGCATGAATATCATTTGAAGAGGGTCAGAAGAGTGGGCTGAGTAGTGAAGTGATTCAGTCATACTGAGACATGAAATGAATGAGTAATAGCATGCATGTTGTAATTTTTACAGTACAGCTTAAAATTATGGATCTAAAAGCTAAATACTTTTAATTTAATGTGCTTACCTACTTGTGCACAGGCTATTAACACAGGCTGAAAATTAACATGTTAATATTTAATAGCTACTGTATAGAACTTGTAGTATCACTAGAGTCACAATGAAAAGAGATGATTTGGTCTCATTTTGAGATAGTAGTCAGTATCAGAACAATTACAACATTAAAAGAGGAAGTCCTCTCTGCATGAAACATCATTGGCTCTGAGAAAGTTAGAAATGTTGTGAAAGCATTCTCATATTCAATATATGCACAAGTACTGCCTTATCAGTTACTTGTGGCATATACCGTACCTGTAATTCTCACTCCTGCACTCATTCTCTATACCGCTTATCCTGTACAGTTTCATGCGAGGTCTGGATGTTATCCCAATGGAATCAGGGTATGAGGCGGGATACACATACCATTGCAGGCCACAAGCATGTTAGCCTAACCTGCATGTCTTTGAACTGTGGGAAGAAACTGGAGCACCCAGAGGATTCGAACCCTCCACCCTGGATGTCCAAGGCCACAGCCCAATCCTCTACATCAGAGTGCTGCCCCTGCCAGTAATTTATTATTCTAAATAAAATTTTGCCTGCAGATGCAGAATCTGTATATATCTCCTCACAGTTAAATATGTTGAGAGAAACTAGCCTGACTTTTAGAGTTTAAAACTAAATCTCACCTCTAATGTTTTCAAATTGACCCCTTTAGAACCCCAAAGGACGTGGTCAGTCAGGGCAATGGCGGTGCCTGCGGCTCACGAATACCACTGGCAGAACCTGGCACGCATGTCGAGTGGACGTGTGTATCACTCTCTGGTTGAGGTCGGAGGTCAGATGTACATGCTGGGCGGCTGTGATGCCACTGGACGAGCCACCAACTGCATGGAGCTCTACTGCCCAGAGGTGGACCAGTGGGTCATCCTGCCCCCGATGCCCACGGCCAGAGCAGGCGCTGCCGTAGCAGTGCTGGGCAAGCAGTTTCTTGTGGTGGGAGGCGTAGGCAAGGAGCAGCACCCTCTCAAAGCTGTAGAGGTGTACAACACCGAGGAGGGCAAGTGGAGGAAGAGGAGTTCACTGAGGGAGGAGTTGATGGGGCTCGCGATCACTGTTAAAGGTTGTTTATAACTTATAGGGTGATATGCACGTTAAATACTGCTTTTTATTTTGAATAGCAATCTCTACAACAGATGATCGACTTCTAAAGTGGTCATCGGCTGTATTAAATTATTAAGATATTATCTGATATCCATTGAATTATTATTGTAAATTTTTTTTTGCAAAATGTGATGTTTTTGAGTATGTTCTTATTCTGAATAAGTAACAGTGGAATTACTGATTAAGCATACAGGACAGATTTTCCCCAGCTTCAGTTTAGGTGCAAGAGTTTGTGGTTTTAGACACATACAGGAAGGTGAACCATTTCTCTGTGTTCGTGTAATCAGATGGCAGAGCTTTGGCTGTTGGAGGAATGGGAGCAGACCTGCTGCCCAGAAGCGTTCTCCAGCAGTACGACCTTCGCAAGGACGTCTGGGCCCTTCTGCCGCCAATGCCCACCCCTCGCTACGATGCTAGCATCTGCCTTCAGGGATCCAAGATATATGTAGCAGGTTGTGTGTGTCTGTGTGTGTGTTTGTGCACCTCTTTCCATCTGTCAGAACATTTCATGGCTGTTTTTGTGTGTGTGTATGAGAGAGAGAGAGAGAGGGAGAGAAAGAATCTTTCTCTGCCTGTCAACCTGTTTCACTGAAAATGTTTCTACCCCCTCCAGGTGGGCGTCAATGCAAGCGCTTGGTAAAAGCATTTGAAGTTTTTGACATAGACAGCCGCACATGGTCTTCGTTACCCAGCATGCCTTGTAAGAGATCCTACTCAGGGGTTCTGTGGGACAACACCGGGCGCCTCTGCTGGCTGGGAGGTCTTCGTCAAGGAGGCATTCATCAGAGCTCCAAGTTCACCAAGAATGTCAGCATCTTTGACACCAGTCAGGGTATGATGTCATAAATATTCACCCACCGACCTGCGCATTTTTGTAATTTTACCAGGCAGAATTTGTAAAATTGCATAAGTATCCACCTCAACCCCCAACCCTCTCTACCAAATTGTAAACCTCAAAATTAGAAACTATATTTTATTTGACTATTTGAACAGATCAATATTAATACATGTGCCCCTGGGAGACTTGAGAGCTTGTGGAGACCATATCTAAAATGAAAAGCACCATGAACATCACAACACTACCAAAGCAATACCAATATCATTTGAATATAACTCACTAGCATAAATACCCGGCGTTTATGGTTCCAAAGTTTTCAGAAATAGTTAAAGTGTTCAGGCTAAAAATAAGATGATCAGCTTTAATGTAATCAGTGATATGATCATTTTAGGTTAAATTCACATTACTTCTTTAATTAGTAATTAGCTTCGGAACATATGAGACAAATTGGTTTTAAACTTCTCGCAGGAAGAATAAACATAGAACGATCTGTGTAAAGTTCTTTAAAAATTCAGTTTACAAAAAATACCTTTTTTTGGAGCAAACTATGCTGTGTTGCAAATTTGTTTCTGTTTGGTGATGATTTGGGTGCTTTATATGGACATCATAGTCGTTTATGTGTCTTCCGCATACTCTTTGTATTCATGGTAAAACATTGTGTTGATTGGCTCTGTTGAGTGATGTGTATAGCTATGCCCACTTTGATCGATGACCAAAAAAGTGATGGCTGCTCTGAGGTAATTTGGCACAAAACATGAACATAAACCAATATAAAGAATGTTCTCAAGGTATTGGGCTGCAATGAGAGCTTCACAGCACCTTGCTCTAGATCTACAAATCTCCTGAGCTGTATTTATATTGGTGTACCTGCACATATGATGAAATATGACTTAGTTGACCTTTTTTCTTCTGTAATCCGTTGCCTACGGTCATACATTCATCTTTGCAATGACGAGCTCATGCGAGGCAACCCTAGTATATTCTTCTGCGTCCCTTTTATATTCCTCTGCATGTGGAGTGAAAATTACTGCAAATCAATCCAAGGTCCTTCCTGACCTTGTGATGAAACATTTCTATCCTGGTAGTCTTCCACCACACTCCTCCACAGGGCACGAGGGCTCACTTAATGGTTTAATGAGGATGTAAATCATGTTCTAGACACTTGTACAATCTATTTTATGGTGCGCTGAAGCTGTACTGGCAGCTTGTGGTGGCCCTAATATCTAACTTGCATATGGTATAGGTGAAGAATATTTCATATTCAGTGGCTTGCAAAAGTATTCCACATTTTGTCACATTACAGCCACAAACATGAATCAATTTTACTGGAATTCCACGTGAAAGACCAATACAAAGTGGTGTACACTTGAGAAGTGGAACGAAAATCATACATGATTCCAAACATTTTTTACAAATAAATAACTGCAAAGTGGGGTGTGCGTAATTATTCAGCCCCCTTTGGTCCGAGTGCAGTCAGTTGCCCATAGACATTGCCTGATGAGTGCTAATGACCAGAGTGCACCTGTGTGTAATCTAATGTCAGTACAAATACAGCTGCTCTGTGACGGCCTCAGAGGTTGTCTAAGAGAATATTGGGAGCGACAACACCATGAAGTCCAAAGAACACACCAGACAGGTCAGGGATAAAATTATTGAGAAATTTGAAGCAGGCTTAGGCTACAAAAAGATTTCCAAAGCCTTGAACATCCCACGCAGCACTGTTCAAGCGATCAATCAGAAATGGAAGGAGTATGGCACAACTGTAAACCTACCAAGACAAGGACGTCCACCTAAACTCACAGGCCGAACAAGGAGAGCGCTGATCAGAAATGCAGCCGAGAGGCCCATGGTGACTCTGGACAAGCTGCAGAGATCTACAGCCCAGGTGGGGGAATCTGTCCATGGGACAACTACTGTATTAGGCGTGCACAAAGTTGGCCTTTATGGAAGAGTGGCAAGAAGAAAGCTATTGTTAACAGAAAACCATAAGAAGTCCCGTTTGCAGTGTGCCACAAGCCATGTGGGGGACACAGCAAACATGTGGACGAAGGTGCTCTGGTCAGATGAGACCAAAATGGATCTTTTTGGTCAAAATGCAAAACGCTACAGTATGTGTGGCGGAAAACTAACACTGCACATCACTCTGACCACACCATCCCCACTGTCAAATATGGTGGTGGCAGCATCATGCTCTGGGGGTGCTTCTCTTCAGCATGGACAGGGAAGCTGGTCAGAGTTGATGGGAAGATGGATGGAGCCAAATACAGGGCAATCTTGGAAGAAAACCTCTTGGAGTCTGCAAAAGACTTGAGACTGGGGCGGAGGTTCACCTTCCAGCAGGACAATGACCCTAAACATAAAGCCAGGGCAACAATGGAATGGTTTAAAACAAAATATATCCATGTGTTAGAATGGCCCAGTCAAAGTCCAGATCTAAATCCAATCGAGAATCTGTGGCAAGATCTGAAAACTGCTGTTCACAAACGCTGTCCATCTAATCTGACTGAGCTGGAGCTGTTTTGCAAAGAAGAATCGGCAAGGATTTCAGTCTCTAGATGTGCAAAGCTGGTAGAGACATACCCTAAAAGACTGGCAGCTGTAATTGCAGCAAAAGGTGGTTCTACAAAGTATTGACTCAGGGGGCTGAATAATTACGCACACCCCACTTTTCAGTTATTTATTTGAAAAAAATGTTTGGAATTATTTATGATTTTCGTTCCACTTCTCACGTGTACACCACTTTGTATTGGTCTTTCACATGGAATTCCAATAAAATTGATTCATGTTTGTGGCTGTAATCTGACAAAATGTGGAAAAGTTCAAGGGGGCCGAATACTTTTGCAAGCCACTGTATAGTCTACATCATATGTATATTACAGTGTGCATAATCAGTTTTAAAATGCACTAAGAACAATGAGAAACAGCATATAGTGTAGTATTACTAACCGATAAGTAAGTATTTACAAGAATCTATAAAATGTTTTTCTGCTAGAATTTAGAATAAAGTCATTTTTCAAAATTAAAATGCACAGAGATATGAAGGATTATTATACTGCACAATTTTATTCCCATAGAGAGATAACCACCATTTTCTGTTAGATTTTGATTCACATTAGCTTCAGGGGTTTAAAAAAAAAAAAAGATGATAGGAAGAAACAAGGTGTGACAAAATATAAGGCTAGCTGAAATGAGTTATTGATTTCTCTGCAGATGCTTGCTGCTTGCTTTTGCCCTCTACTGTTTCCGTTCAAATGTGATCATTCCTAATCAAGCTCACCGAGCAGAAAAATCACATAATAGTATTTCTTTTTACTTTTGTAGCTCAGAAGGTGCCTAGTATTTTGGGTAGGAGAAGGCAGTGGGTCATTGTTAAACCTTCTGCTCATTGTACACACAGCAGTAATAAATCATTTATCTTTTTTTTCCTTCAATTATTTAATTTCTGCTGCTCATATCACTCAACAGGTGTTCGAGTCATGCTCAGAAGGTATCTAGGAGATTATGCCTTGATATCTAATTTCTCCAACTGGGAACTAAAAGATGCAATAAATTAAATAAATCTCACAATCTAATATAACCCACCTATATATTCAATATGATTTGGGTGTGCATTGGAGGAGGGTGAATCGACAAAGCTTTTCAGAACCAGATGGCAATTCCTTTTTTATAGAGTTGTTGCTCTTTTTAGTTCATCCTTATCGAGTCCATCTGTTCCACCGTCTTCACACAGCCTGGTATGGAAAATTTCAGCAAAGTGACACTTGATAAGCAGGATAAACGTGTTTACTTGCTTTTTTTTTTTGTTATTATTATTATGTATGACAAATGTATTTTAACCCTTAAATGTATCCAATGGATTTTATGGTTCTTGAAATGTATTTGAAAGATGTTATATGAGATTACCACTTTATACAGCAAAGAAAGAAAGAAAATAATAATAAATAAAAAAACTGAACAAAACTCAGGAATTTGTTCAGCCATAAAGTTAAATCTAGCCTGCCAAGAATCAATCAATATTTACTACAAAGTTGCTAAACTGTGAGTTTTTCAGGCAAGTCAGGTAGCAGAGGCAAAAATCAACCACACAGGCCACACTGATTAATTTACTCCAAAGGCAAATAGGGATTCTTGGCTGAGAGAACCATCTTTGGCTTTCTCTCACATAATAACTGATTTGGGAAAGTCATTAAGCCTGGGATTACTTTATTGCAGCTTTACATGCAAGCCAGCATAAAGAAGAAAAGATGTTGCAGCATTACAGACAAAGAAATAGTGGCACCTATCCAACAATCTTCTGGATGGCAGTGTTGCTATTTTGGCAGCCAGATGTGTGGAGTGTAAATGATATGCCAAACTAATGTTTAATGTCTGATACGTAGAGGACTAACAATCTCCTCTCTTCCTCATCTGAGTGTTCTGGCTCAGTGCTTTACTGAAAACTTGTCCTTACAGGAAATGAAATCCGTTCTGTCAGATCTAATCAAGACAAGTTCTTCTAAACACAAAGTCTAATCTTGAGCTGCTTCAGGGAGTTTAAAAACAAACTTAAACTTTTCTGCATTTACATATTCAGATTGTCGATGCATGACATGGTAAGAGTTGTTCAGTGGAACCTTGGAATGCGAATAACTTGGTCTGCGAGCGTTTTGCAAGACGAGAAATTAATTAATGTTTACTTAATAAACGAGCGAGGTCTTGATACACAAGCAATTTGCATGAGCTTTGTCTGCCGAGTGTAACGTGATCACAACTAAGCCAATGTTTCTTCTCTAAAGCGCTATGGGATTATGGGTAATTGTCTTCTATGCTCAGTCTCCGTGTGCGTGCGTCACTCGTATAGTCAACATCCCGTGTACTGTTTACTGTAACATTGTCGCCACGTGTGTGCACAAGAGTAAAGCAAAAGCAAGTGTCATTAGAGAGGTTCCTTGTTAAATATCCAGTTTCTAGAGTCCCTCTATGTCAGAAAGCAGTGAGTCCATTTGTATGTGCAGGTTAATTTTTTATTTTTTTTTTACTTTACATTTTGTGTTAATTATTTTTTTATGAATATTTTTGGGGTGGGGAATCGATTATCTGAGTTTCTATTATTTCTTATGGGGAAAATTTGCTTTTGATAAACAAGCACACTTCATTCATTCATTCATTTTCTATACCGCTTAATCCTGTGTTCAGGGTCGCGGGGGACCTGGAGCCTATCCCAGGAGACTTCGGGCACTAGGCGGGGTACACCCTGGACAGGGTGCCAATCCATTGCAGGGCACACAAACATACACACACTCACACACTACGGGCAATTTAGGAACACCAATTAGCCTAACCTGCATATCTTTGGACTGTGGGAGGAAACCGGAGTACCCGGAGGAAACCCACCAAGCACGGGGAGAACATGCAAACTCCATGCACACAGAGATGGGAATCGAGCCTGGCCGGGGAATCGAACCCTGGACCCTGGAGGTGCAAGGCGACAGTGCTAACCACTACACCACCGTGCCCCCACAAGCACACTTCCAAAATGAATTATGTATTATGTATGTATTATGTAGTATGTTCTCATTTCAAGGCTCCACTGTATTTATGTGTCTGACGAAGCTTCAGAAGCATGGTTGTCTTTAGGTAGTGGTAAAGCAGAAGTGAATCAACAGCATTGTAGTTTAGGAAACATTAGGACTCAGAACTCAGACTTTCATTTAATACATTTTGTCAGTGAGTCAATAGGGTGGGAAGGCTGGCTTCATACACCACCATTTTAAGTAAAATGTGTATATTTTGCTTTAGGATCATGGTTGAAGTCTGAAGAAACCGTTTTCATGAAGACAAAGCGTGCGGACTTTGCAGCAGCCATTGTACGAGGAAGAATTGTTGTTGCCGGGGGACTTGGTAAGTTTCCAAAAAACACAACCTATCCTACTATCTAAGAATGCCCATTCATCACGAGTTGTAATCTTGTATATTGTATTTGCTCACCTGTAGGTCATCAGCCTTCAATGCTGGATACTGTTGAGGCTTTCCATCCCGAAAAAAGAAAATGGGAGAGTCTGGCTCCCATGGCATCTCCCCGATGTTCCACGTCCAGCATCGTTATTCGGGACCGCCTGTTGGTGGTGGGGGGTGTCAATCAAATCCCGAGCTCTGCCCATGAGATTCTTTACGTGAAGGAGGAAGAGGTTGTTTAGCCACTCTGCAGTTAGAGAAAATTGCCCTTCATCAAGACAGTAGACTGCTAAACACACTTTCCTGTTATAGAGTCTTTGATAGGGACATTATGTTCTAACTAATAATATAATCCAAAGCACAAAGTACAATATACAGTTATAGCTCTCGTTGTTCTATTCTACAGCACAAACACTGGGAAAACGACAATCCACTGGTCAAGCCGAATACTGTAGACAAGCATGCGAGAGTGTACTTTATATGATCTATGTCATGTATTTTAAAGTGACTAAATCCTGGATTCTATGTTATTCTAGAGAAAGTGACTTCTGAGATATTTGCAGGGTATTTTTGTAGATTTACTTAAAATGGTTAGGTTGTTGCAACATGATTGCTGTAGATTTGTACACCAGTCTATGGCCTTGAGAATTCTTCCTGTTTCTCTCTGACAAAGTGAAGTTTCTAGCCAAAACACGTGCACCATTGGAGTAGCCTAGTCAAATTACTCTTTACAGTATGTCAGCGGTTTTTGGTGCCTGCACTTTGTCTATTGTGATTGTATTGTATTTGGACTCTTTAGGATATGAATATCTGAGCGTTTCTGGGAATATTTTTCAGTTTGGTAATACCCGTCGGAGATTTATCTTACTGTTTGATCCATAGAGTGGCTCCGGGGGACATGTCAGATAATTTATAATAATACATTGTGTAATAATGGGCCTCATTAATCAGATTTCTAGTAAAGTTGTGTGTAAATGCTTTCTTAGGCCAAACCAAGCAAAAAATTCTCAAACTTAAAAGTTTTGAAAAAGAAACTGATGATTGTGAATAAATGTAGAAAGAATGGCATTTAAGGAAGGCAATAATACAGCTCAGCCATTGCAGCATATCAGCTATAGACACACTCTTACATTACATCCTCCTATTATAGGGTGCTATTAATTTTGTCATTATTAAACACGTAGTTTTTTTTCCTCTTAATTTAAGTTTGTCTTATCAACTGACTTAAACACGACATAACCCATATTGTATATTAAATAAAACTGCATTAACTTAATGCCAAATATACAATTTGAAGGCGATCAATCGTTGATCATCAATTTATTTTCTTGTGTAAATGCTTTTACAAAGGATTTTTTTTCAGATGTGTTCATTCATATCCAGACTGCTGAATGAAGCCCAATGTGTTTATGACTCCAGATTTTGGATTGAAGTTTTGCTTAGATTTTCGGGTCAAATGTATGACAAAGTTGAATTTATTATATGAGACTTAATAACGATTATGCACGTTATGAATCTGATGAAAAAAATTCCTGTCAGTATTGTATAAACAATAACATCAGCAATAAAAGTCCAGCACAATGTAACAGGTTTTGTAAGAAAGGGCTGCATGGTTGCATTTTAGCCATTAAACAAGCTATGTTGCTCATTCAAGTCTTTGACTCTTGCTTTACTTTTGACTTTTTAGATTTTTTTTTTCCCAGCATGTTCACTAGGATCTTGAAACCTGTTCACTGCAGCAAAGGCTTCAATTGACCTCCACAGCCCTTACTTTTGTCTCCTTTGATTTAATCATGTCAGGTACATGGCACTCTCTGCTTAATCCTGGCAGGGGAAAGTACTTTACTGTGAGTGAGAAGAGACTTCAAAGTCCTAGCCACAGGGTTTATTTGTCTTTATCGATTTTCTTCCTGTCTTGTACAAAACGCTGGTAGTTACAGTTTCCCTCCTGACAGTGTCGCTCAGCCCTACATTACAGGAGCTCAGCTAAAAACACCACTGTGCACACTCTGGCTGTTCTTCAGCTAAATGAGCTTCAGGATGATGTATGAGCCAGTTTAGCTCTAATTAGGCAGTGCCAACGAAGCCAGATTTTAATGAAGTCAGAGTTCCACTTGCCGCAAGCCGAGCAGCTGGCTGAAATAAGGATCATCTTGCCTAATGTTTTTCGGATTGAGTCGTCAGGGCTTACAGGCAGTGTATTTAACTCTGTGTATATGATGATGGCTAAAACAAGAGTGCAACTCTATGGTTAACGGAAGGCTTCAAGCTGTGCGTGTGCGCCTGGGTGTCTCAAGTGCTTTATCACGAATTAAATTATGTCTAAGTTATAGAAGAGTAATTTATTATAGGCCTGAGTCTCTAGTGATGTTGTGTACCACTTGATGGCACTATTACACAGTAAATGTGCTTCAATAGTCTGTACCAGTTGATCAGGCAACATTTTACCCTTTGTAAATAAGCAAGAAAATTTAATAGCTAATAAACATAATATACAGTATGGCATTGGACTCACAGACTTTTAACAAAAAATATAGTGTATAGTTAAATAGTAAATACAGTTAAAATACAATTAATTCAAGAAATTTATCTAAAGCAACAGTGTGTCTCAAAAATTGATACTTTAGATTTATTCAACCTAGTTGCAATAATTGTGGCATAACTGAGAATGGCCAGATACTTTGTTTTTATGATTTTACCAGTAAATATTACCATACCTTTTTGAAGGATAGCAATTGTCATTCCAATGCTTTATGCTCTTATTTAATGATTATAAGCATGATTTGTTAGCCAAGACATTGCACATCAAAACATCAGTGGGGCATGTAGCAAAATGTTTGCACTGGACTGCTATCTTAGTAATGACTTTGTGAATGTAACACTGTTTGTATGGTCAAAAGTATGTGGACACTTGACCATGACAATATCTACAGATGTGGCCAATAAGACTGTGCGTGTTTTCCCGCGAGATGCCGCAATTTGGCGTGCGGTGTGCCACGACTTGCCATAAGCAACATTTGGGAATTTAAATAAATGTATTGTGCTTCACTGAATATCCGCCAGATGGCGCATGGAAAGACTTTATCTAAAAGCAAGACCAAGAGAATTGTGTATAATTAGTTGGCTTAAAACAATATTGTTTCCAATGCTGAAGCAAACATGAATTTTGTTTTGTTTTACAACAGATATTTCATAATGAACGTGTGTGTATATGGGCTTCATATTATTTTCATAATGATGAAATGAGATGCCCAACTTCGTGCTTTAAAAGTTTCTTATAAAGTTTTTGTAATGTCTTAACAGGGACAGTGAAAGACATGGCAATGCCTCGGTTTAAATGGTATTGAAATTAATTTAATTTCCTGATAGTAGGCTATCTGATAGTGTTAACTATACGAATGTCCTGATTCAAATTAAAATTTTATTTGCCACATACACAGTACGAAATGCAGTGAAATGCTTATACGACCGCCAGTGACCTTAAAAAATTAAATAAAAACTTGTACGTAAGGAATAAATATGAATAAAAAGAAATACTAAAGAAAATAAATGTAACTATTAAAATAAACTGTACAAATAAGGGCATGATAAAAAATATTACAAAATATAGAAATATAGAAATATTTGAAAGGGGCAGTGGTTGTGCAAATATGCATAAAAAGTGACTTATTAAAGTGTCTTGTGCAGTGGTCCAGATATATAAATATGTAGTGCGAGTGTGTATGAATGTGTCCATGATTGTCTAGTCAATGTTGGGAGTTTAAAAAGATGTTGTTAATCCTGTGTGGTTGTGTGATTGAGAGACCTTATCGCCTACGGGAAGAAGCTCCTCCTCAGTCTCTCTGTATTGGCCTTCAGGGAGCGGAATCACTTCCCAGACCGCAACAGAGAAAACAGTCCATTGTTGGGGTGGCTGAGGTCCTTCACGATCTTCCTGGCTTTGGTCCAGCACCGCTTGCTGTAGATCGAGTGCAGGTCAGGGAGCTCGGTGCGGATGATGCGCTCAGCTGATCGCACCACCCTCTGTAGAGCTCGTCTGTCCTGCATGGTGCTGTTTCCAAACCAGGTTGTGATGTTACCCGTCTGGATGCTCTCTATGGTACAGGAGTAGAAATTCCTGAGCACCTTAGAGGGCAGTCTGAAGTCTCTAGAGATGCTGAAGGTGGTAGAGATGCTGTCGGGCTTTTTTCACCACGGTGTTGATGTGACAGGACCATGATAGGTCCTGCGTGATGTGAACACAGAGGTATCTGAAGCTGTCCACTCTCTCCACTGGGCTCTTGTTGATGATCTCCCAACTCTACGACAAACACCTGATCCGCCGTGCGAGCAGCATAGTGAAAGACTCTTTTCACCCCTCACATGCACTGTTCTCCCTCCTCCCATCAGGCAGACGGTTCCGCAGCATCAGAACTGTGACTGCCAGACACTGCAAGAGCTTCTTTCCACAAGCAGTAAGGGCTCTCAACTTACTGACAACATAGAACTGAACAAACATACGAAACACACACTCAACATAAACACATAATGGACTCCTATATTTATAAACTCACCTAAACAACTAAACCCTCATACAATATGCTACATGTACACCAAAGACAAAAACACACAAATTGGACTGTGGTACAACACACATATTGTACACCCTGTATTGCATACTGTATTTTTGTCCAAGAAATTTTCTACCTCATGCTGATTTGCACTAGTCGCAATTTGCACATGTCTTGTCTTGTCTCGTCCAATACTCCTACAATAACTTGAACCCGCACACTGTACTCTGAACCAATTGCACATGTTCACTTTGTATCATTGCACTGTATTGTCTTCCTGTCCTGTTAGTGTACAGATAGTTTATTTAAAAATAGTCACTTAGTTAGTTTAGCTTAGTTAGATATAATTTAGTTGTAATTTCTTGTTTTCTATTTCTTTCTTATTAAGGCACCACGGAGGGCCTGTGTGAAACGGCATTTCAATACAATGTATACTGTGTATATTGCTGTATTGACAATAAACCTCTCTTGAATCTTGAATTGAATCTTGAATGATGGGGGTCTGGTAGTTCCTCTCCTGCTTTGTACTGAAGTCCACTATCAGCTCCTTTGTCTTGCTGTCGTTCAGGAGGAGATTGTTCCTCTGGAACCAGTTCACCAGATTTCCAATCTCCTCTAGGTAGGCCGACTCATCATTGTTGGTGATCAGGCCCACCACGACAGTGTCGTCAGCAAACTTGATGATGGCGGTGGAGTTGGTAGTGGCCACGCAGTCGTGGGTGTACAAGGAGTACAGCAGGGCGCTCAGAACACAGCCCTGGGGGGCTCCAGTGCTGAGTGAGGCTGAGACGTGTCCGCCCATCCTTACTGCCTGTGGTCTGCCAGTCAGGAAGTTGGAGATCCACAGACACATAGATGAGCTGAGTCCCAGGTGCTCCAGCTTGGTGGTGAGTGTCGAGGGAATTATGGTATTAAATGCAGAGCTGTAGTTGATGAAGAGCATTTTAACATAGTTCCCTTTCCTAGTGTCCAGGTGAGTGAGTGATGTGTGGAGGAGATGAGAGATTGCATCGTCTGTGGAGCGGTTCTGACGGTATGCAAACTGCAGAGGGTCCAGTGTGTCGGGTAGTGAAGAAATGATGAAGTCTCTGACCAGGTGTTCAAAGCACTTCATCACTACTGAGGTGAGGGCTCCAGAGGGCAACTTCTCTTCGTTGAGAGAAGCAGGATGTGGTTTCTTTGGGACAGGAACAATGATGGACTCTTTGAAGCATGTGGGAATCACCGACTGAGATAAAGAGATGTTGAATAACTCAGTGAACACAGGTGATAGCTGGTCTGCGCAGGCTCTGAGAATGCAACCTGAGATGCCGTCTGGTCCTGCTGCTTTCCTGGTGTTCACTCGCCTGAAGGCTCTCTTCACGTCATGCTCGGTGATGATGAACTTGTTTCCGGTGCTGGCAGTGTCTTCCTGTCTGCAGCCGTTAGCGACGCTAGCATTAGCGCCATTAGCATTAGCGCCGCTAGCATTATCATCACTAGCGTCTTTAGCTGCAGCCTCGAAGCGAGTGTATAAAGTGTTGAGCTCGTCTGCCAGAGTCGCGTCTGCGTTCATCATACCGGATGTTGGTGCTTTATAATCCGTGATTGTTTTTAGTCCCTGCCACAGGCTCCTAGAGTCACTCTGTTGAAGCTGTGACTCTAGTTTTCTCCCGTAGCGCTGCTTCGCCTCTTTCACCGCCTTCCGGACGTTACAGTATATGACGCAGCCTTGTATGGTTCCATGTCCCCCGACGCAAGTCCCGTGTTGTAGGCAGCGGTGCGAGATCTCAGAGCGTCGCGGATGGTTTTATCCACCCACGGCTTCTGGTTGGGAAACGTTCTGATAGTCTTTTTCTCCACTGTATCATCCGCTAGCTTCCCAATAAATCCCACAACCGCTTCCGTAAACACGCTGACGTCATCATCGGAGCTGTTTCTGAACATGTCCCAGTCTGCGTCATCGAGTGTGTCCTGTAACACGAGAGTGCCAGAGGAACAACCTCCTTCTAAACGTCAGTAAGACAATCCCGACTCTTGAGCATGGCGGGGAGGGAATTTCACAAAAGCTTGTTCATATAACTTCGCCTCAGAACCTAGTAGCGACCAAGTTAACAGGCCAGAAGGCGAGATAGGGGCATCAAGAAGGAATGCACAATCCTATCCTTGATGCGCCTGAGATTTAGCCACAGGTGCCTCCTGCGAAAACCATAGCAGCCATAAAACGGCCGATAGCACGAGCCGTCTGCTTTGTTGCACGAAGAGACAAGTCTGTAGCTCGGCGTAATTCCAATATGCCTTATCTTGAAGAGCCCCGCCAGTACTCAAGTCTCTGAGCAGGCCAGCCTGGTAGGCCTGCAAAGCCGCCATGGTGTGCAGAGGAGCACCAAGCTGACCTGCTGCCTGAAAAGCTTTTCCCTCCAGGGAAGATGAAAGTCTACACAGCTAGAAAGGAAGTATAAGCTTTCCAGGAAGGATGATGTCCCAGGAGAGAGAGAGCCTGTGAAGCGTCTCTTCTATCTGGGCGTCATCATATAACCCCGCACTTCCACATCAACTATATCTAAATAAATAAATAAGTTGATGCCAGGAAAACACGGGATGAATACAGCTTACTCCATGAAAGGGTTAACTCATATGGAGATAGCTAAGAAAGGGGAAAGAGCGTCGTTGAGGCTCCGCCCCCCGACCACCCGACAGAACCTGCCGTCTACTGTTATTAAGTGCTTAAGGCTATTTCCCGTGATGAGAACGCGAAAGAAAAGAGCTTACCTCCGTCTTCCGCAGCTCTGTCAGATGCACAAGTTTTAAGCCAGGAATGTGCGGCGGCTCGAAAATTCTCAAGGAATGCGAGGCGCGATAACTAGTTTAAACTCCGCCATATTGATGAGTTAAGCACTTTCTTATTTTGCTGGTTTAAACACAAGCACGCTCACAACAAGTTGAAGACAAAGAATCTGAGGAATGTTTCCAGCTCACTCCTATTTATAACCCTCCAGGTGCGTCTCATCAGATGACATCACCTGACCGAGGTTATATAGGCTAAAATTTGGCGTGTTTATACACACATGCTTCACAACCGGCAACATGACAAGATGTTTCCCATAGCGTTTTCTCTCTGCTTGAGCTACAGTCACTGGCAATGTAAGTACAATCCTGAGAGCAGTCCAGCAGTCTCAGATAGATCCTTATCGTGCATAAAAGTGATAAGCTCAAAGAGGCTCATGGTTTTTGATGGCAGTCATTAGGAATTTTATTAATCTAATATAATCTAATCTAAGGGAGGAACAATTAGCTCTTTGGTTAATTTACTGCCTCAAATTATATGCTTTGCCAAATTAACAGAGTTAGTCCTCTACGCTCGCTCAGCTTCTGTGCAGCTCATTCAGGGGTGGCGTGGGCCCAGGTATCACAGATAATTAGAAAACCGCTTAGCGGCACAGATAATTATTTTTTACTCCAAGTTCGTGTGCCTCCCCCATGTGACATAAAAAAATGCCGCCCTGGGCGGCTGCCCAGTTCACCCTACCCTAAAACCGCCACTGTCTGTATCGTATTAGTGTGTGTGTATAATCCCTAGTCTGAGTATGTTTAAGTTTCTTATAAGTTCTGTTTATAGCACGCTCCAAGCAAAGCCAACTTCCTTTGTTCATGTTTTGTTCATGTTTGTTTGGTTTTGTTTATTAAAGACTTTGTTTGCCACCTTACCCCCTCTGCGCCTATGCCTAAACTCTTGCCCACAGTCTAACAGCACATGACATTGACAAATACTGTAGGGGGGTTTTAGATGAATTAACAAGACAGTGCGGATGTCTGTGCCTAAAACAGTTTAATAGATAGATTAATGATAGCAATTGAATCAGACTTAATAGTTGGATTTTTATACCTTTTTTTTATTTACTGTATGGACAGTCATATTATGCTTTCTCTGTTATTTATCTCTTTATATATTCTCTAATTATGACCTGAATAAATCGGCTCACATCGGAGCGCGCTGACGTGTTGGAAAAGCCAGCGTTTATCTAACGAGTAGCCTATAAGTACGAGCCGCGGGTTTATACACGCCGATAAATGAATTTTAGATGGATTTTAAAACATCTTTTTTTAGGCCTAAATATTAATTTTAATTAATGGCCAGGTATATTACGAAGTTGTTCTCTGCACGGTGTATCTGCACGGAGAGATTGTGTTTGTGTCCACGGAGAGTTTGTGTGTGTCCGCGCGCGCGTCTCATACTGTACTGTGGGTGTGTCCTTCAAACACCCTGCTTCCAACCAACCAACCAACCCTGGCCTCCAAACTCAGAAGGCTACGAGTCATAGCCGATAACTGCTCCTTTGATCTGCTGGTTACGGCGGGGCGTCGACTGTTGATCAGTGTAAAGTAGCCTGTAAAAGCCAAGCTTTTCCACCAAAATAGTGTGAATGTCTGCAACAAACACTACCCATTAATTCATACATTCATTCATTCATTTTCTATACCGCTTAATCCTGTGTTCAGGGTCGCGGGGGACCTGGAGCCTATCCCAAGAGACTTCGGGCACTAGGCGGGATACACCCTGGACAGGGTGCCAATCCATTGCAGGGCACACACACATACACACACTCACACACCCAATCACACACTATGGGCAATTTAGGAACGCCAATTAGCCTAACCTGCATATCTTTGGACTGTGGGAGGAAACCGGAGTACCCGGAGGAAACCCACCAAGCACGGGGAGAACATGCAAACTCCATGCACACAGAGACGGTTATCGAGCCTGGCCGGGGAATTGAACCCAGACCCTGGAGGTGCAAGGCGACAGTGCTAACCACTACACCACCACGCCGCCTACTACCCATTAAAATGTTAAGAATTTAATTAAACACAAATATATAAATTAGATTTTCCTTATACATAATATTTTCATTATATTGTAGCGTTTTTCCATGTTGGAAAGGATGTTGGAGAGACGAGTGAGCTTTGCTGGCTGCCAATGCAATGGCTGGGAGTACTTTATTAAGTCTCACCACACTGCTTAACATGAACTGAGGAATGGTCAGCGTACAACACCACACATACACACACATACATTAACACCCCTTCCCCCTGGCCGCAGCCGCTTAACCCAAATACACTTCCCCCACATGGTGAACACAAAACAGGACCTCCCGCAAAGCACGACGGTAGCCAGCCACCGTCACGCCCACGCCACACTGCCCCCACCCGAGCTGTGACTGTCCCCGGTCACCACTAATACCTCAGTCTCTGAGGTGTGCAGGCGGTCGGCGCTGGCGTTGTGAACGCCGGAGTCCTTCTGTGGGGGAGGGAGGAGCGTGAACATGGTCCTGAGGCGGGCACAGCGCTGTTTAACACCAGCGTCCGCCAAATTTTTACGCGCCAACTCGTGAACACGGAACAGTTTGTCTATAAATGAACAAAAATAATCCAACCCCGGCTTTATGGGTAAATCCGGTTGTAGAGGTGGTCCAAACACAAGGTCCACGGGCGTGCGCAGCTCGCGGCCAAACATTAGAGCAGCTGGTGTTAGCTGTGATGACTCCTGCACTGCTGTGCGGTATGCCCATAGCACGAGGGGCAAATGTTCGTCCTAGTCCTGTTGCCGATCGCTGGTTAGCATGGCGAGTTGTGAGGTGAGCGCTCTAATAAACCGCTCCACGAGGCCGTCACTTTGTGGGTGCAGGGGCGTGGTGCGGGTCTTTTTTACTCCGAGGCGCTCGCACACAGCCGCAAACACCTCTGCCTCGAAGTTGCACCCCTGATCACTGTGTAACTGCTCTGGAGCACCGAAGCGGTTGAACACCTCATCCACTAACACTCGAGCCGTTGTGGAAGCACTTTGGTCAGGAACAGCAAACGCCTCCGGCCACTTGGCCACCAGCACATAACGGTTGCCGCGATCAGAAACGGGAAACGGCCCAAGAATGTCCACGCCCATACGGTCCATAGGTGCCCCCACCCGAAAGTTCTGCAGCAGGGCTCGGGAGCGCTGGGTAGGCCCCTTCTTTGCCGTGCAGAAGTCGCATCTGTGTTCAAAAAGTTTGCTATCAGTATGACAGCCTGGCCAGTAGAAGCGAGCGCGCAGGCACCGCAAAGTTTTAGTCACACTGAAGTGTCCCGAACCCGCATGCCCATGCACCAAACCCAGCACACATGCCTGCAACGTCCTCGGTACCAGCAGCTGAAAACACTCACCCGCGCCACATGGCCGCTCCCAGCGTCGGTAGAGTAAACCTCCCCGCAACGCTAGGCGGGTAAACTGCGAGTGGAGAGCCTTTGCTTCTAGTCCCAGATGAGCGATCGCGGTATACTCCTGTCTCAGGCCTGCCTTAACCCAACCTAGTACCTGATGCAAAAACCAGGTCATTCTCCTGCTCGGCCATGAGCTGTTTATTGTCCAGCTGGGGCAGAGGCGACACGACTGTGGGCGGGGCCCTAGGCGAGGCAGCAACTCGGCTGAATGACGGCTCGGCCGGCTGATTACCCCCGGGGGGTCCGGAGGATTTAACGGGAGGAGTGTTGCGTCTCGTTAGTTTCGGAGGTTGGTCTACGTCACGACCGTGCACACGTTCCTCAACTCACTCGCAGTACTGACAACGCACTTCGCTGCATGGCAGGCGAGATAAAGTGTCGTCATTAGCTTGCAGCTTCCCGGCTCGGTGTTTAATAGTGAAGCTGTAGTCTTGTAGCCGCTTAAGCCAATACGCTAACTGCCCCTCCGGCTCCTTAAAATTGAGCAGCCACACTAGCGAAGCGTGATCTGTCCGTAGCACGAAGGGCTGCCCGTACTAGTACGCCCGAAAATATTTCAAAGCCACGACGACCGCTAACAGCTCGCGCCGCGTGATGCAATAATTCCTCTCGGGTGCAGACAGCACGCGGCTGAAATAAGCGACCACATGCTCTTGGTCCCCGGGAAACCTGAGATAGTACGGCCCCTTGCCCTACATCACTCGTGTCCGTATCAAGGATGAACGCGCGCGATGGATCAGGATAATCAAGCACGGAGCATGTGACCAAAGCTTCACGCAACTGAGCAAACGCGCGTGCGCATGTACAGCGTCCCAGCGAAACGGCTGGTTTTTCTTTGATAACCCGTGCAGCGGGCTTGTGATCGTGGCAAAGTTTTTTACAAACCGGCGGTAGTAAGACGCTAAACCTAGAAAGGTGCGTAGCTGTGACACATTTATCGGTTCCGGCCAATTTTGTACAGCAGCAATTTTAGCTGGATCGGTAGCAATCCCTTGGGCACTGATTATGTGACCCAGAAAAACGGTCTCTTGCCGCAACAGCTGGCACTTTTTTGGATTGAGCCGCAAATTAGCACGCTGGATAGCCAGAAATACTCCGCGTAGGTTAGCTAGCGCGACCTCAAACTCCTTGCCGTGCACCAGTAAATCGTCCAGGTAGACGACACAACGGTTGCGAGGAATATCGACCAGCACCTTCTCCATCAACCGTTTGAACGTAGCCAGGGCATTATAAAGACCGAAAGACATATGCCAAAATTGCCATAGCCCTTGCCCGATCGAGAACGCGGTTTTAGGTCGGTCTTCCAGCGCGAGCTTGCCAGTACCCGCTACGGAGATCTAACGAGCCAAACCAAGCCGAGCCCGCGACATGTTCCAGCGCATCGTCTATCTGCGGCAACGGATAAGAATCCTTCCTAGTTACCTCGTTTAACCTCGGCTCAATGACGCCTGAGTCATTGTTCCGCCCCCCGAGTGTGTGCTACTTTTTCATGCGGCTGTGGTTTAGGTGTTAGTAACCTAGCTACGCCGAAGTACCCACGGAGTCCCGTCCGTTAAGTTAAGCACCGCACCCCACCTTTCCAAATGTCCTGTTGCAATATACAGCTATCCTCAATGTTCCCCAGCAAAATGTCATGAACATAACTGCGCTCAGCTATGTTGATTTGCACCGTGCGACGAGCCCGTATCTTCAGGTAGCTCCCAGACACGGTGCGGATGCTGAAAGCTGGGTTGGGCACTTTGCCAGCGCGCTCGCCTGGTCCCAACATTCCATTGCGCAACAGTGAAACAGTGGAGCCGGTGTCCACAAGCGCCCGCAGCGGGACGCCATCCAGCACACAATCAACGTAGACCCCAGCGCGTTGTCCCACACGTCCCGAGCGGAAGTCGACTCCGCCAGTTGGGGAAACAGAAACGGCCACGGGAGGGGGCTTGCCCTCATTGCCTCCCGGACCTACAGTAGTTTAACGGCTGCTGGGGTACGTCGTCCTGGCGCCTCGGAACGTTAGAGCCGTAGTCCTGTGGTCCCGGGCCCCGGCGTCATCGCGAGACGTCGGAGTCTTGCTCGTGGAATAGCCGTGACGGGTAGCCCTGTCCCCATCTAGGTTCGCTTACCGAGCGCCCCCGAGCGGCGGGAGGTAGCTCGGCTCTTTCACCGCGATGTCCGACCATGATGGGTTCAGCACGATCGGCCTCACGCAGCACCTCGGCAAGAGAACCGGGTGCCGCCAACCTGATGTGCTTGCGGAGCCGCAGCGCCCGGAGCCCCCGGAGGAATGCACGACGAGCTAGCTCTTCCTGCTGGTCGTGCTCGAATTCAGGGTAGCCCCGGCGCGCGAGGCATCGTAAGTCCATCGCAAACGCGACCAGTGGCTCTGAAGCACGCCGCTCGCGGACCGCGAGCTCTTCGCCAGCCGCTTCTCTGCGGTCACCCGCGCCGAACCGGAAGTAGAGCGATTCCCGCAGCTTCGCCCAATCCTTCCGCTCCTCGGCCCGGAGGTCCTCGAGCACCCGGAGTGCGTCGCTCCGCCCCGAGATCCAGTGCCGGAATTCTCATCTCGCCACTCTGCTTCGGCCGTGCCGCCTTTTTGGTGCTGGCTCCGTCTGGAAGGTGCTTCCTCTGCAGGAGCTCTGCTGCAGCCCTCTTTGATCTTCTTCAGATCCTCTGCCATTCGCTCTTTAAGTCCGTCGTTAAGTCTCACCGCACTGCTTAACATGAACTGAGGAACGGTCAGCGTACAACACCACACATACACACACATACATTAACACCCCCACGCCACACTATATAAACTCATGCTAGGTTACTTTTATTACGCTGAAGTACCATTTAAAGCTATTTATTAATTTCTCTTTTATTTGCTTACCTACTTACTTACTTACTAACTAGAGAAAGCTTTAGTAAAGAGCTCTAAAACAACATCAATATGAATGACAATGGAATATTACAGAACGTGCGAGTTGATGCCCATGCACCAATCACTAACCATTAAAATGTTGGATTTAAATTAAAATGTCACTTATATATATTCATGTTTAATTAAATTCTTAAAGCGTTGTGTTCACCCAGGGTTTAACCCGAGTTTACTGCATAAACACCGTTTTTTGCTATGAGTTTAATCATGCAGCACTTTTAGTATTCATAGCAAAACCAACCCAACAGTGTGATTAAATTACCCGAAATAACACAGAATTTTGACCCAGAATAAACAACCAAATGACGTGTTTACAGAAAACCAGCATTTTTTTGTGTACAACCACAGTATTAATGAATGGACAAAGCGCAGTCAAAGCCTGGGGATTCTGCATACTGTCGCGTTGTATTCAGCGAGTAGCGCATATTTTGTTTCATTTCATGTCTGTAGTTTTATCGATAAATCTGCTCATATTTGCGTTTATCAGCCTTTTGATCAAAAAGCCGCATGCGCAACTCACTTTCACTTTGCAAAATGCAGTGTTTATTGTTTAGTGTATATTTAAAGCACATAAACACAATAAAACAATATTGTTTTAGGCTTTTTGCACACGCGCGGGTGCGCTACAATAATAATAAGCATAATAACAATAATAATAAATTCATAGCACTACTAGTGCCACTACTACTACTAATAATAATAATAATAATTATAATAATAATAATACTGAATGGAGAAAGCGAAGTTAAAGAAGTATCATCATTGAAGGAGAGAAGAAAATGAAGAATAAATACATATCAGTATTTACAGTTTGAGCTTGACATGTTGATGAGCTCCGTCGCTTGCTGTCAATAGGCGCCTAAGAGAGAGAACACATTTTCGGCTTCAGAAGACACACGATAATTCAGACTGAAACACGACTGGCCCCTACAGGTAATGAAGGGCATTTTCAAAGCTCGCGGGATCCCTTTTCTTGAAACATGCATTTTTAATGGCCAGTGGCCTCATGTATAAAACTTTGCATAGATTTCATCCTTAAAGTGTGCGTACGCACATAAGGCAGAATTTTCGTACGCACAAAAGTTTTCAAATTTATAAAACCGTACTTACATCAGAACCTGCACAAGGTTCACTTTATAAATCACATTTATCTGAATATTGTGCGCAGGGGCACGTGCTTATAGCTTACCCCAATCTCCTCCCGAAATAACCATATTTGGAGGTTAAGACTGCCTATTTTGAATATGTATGATCTCCCTACATATTAATACGACCGATAATTGTCATTGATCTGTTTGGTTAAAAATGGAAGAACAGAAACGAAAAGCAAAAAAGAAACTTCACCGACTGCGAGATGGAGGTTCTGCTGTCTGAGGTGGAGGGCCGAAAAAAAGTTTTATTTGGTGGGCTCCCATTAGAATGGGAGCAAGTAACAGAAGCAGTCAATGCTGTTACCTCGGTGCCTCGCATAGTCCAAGCGACAAAAAAAAATAGTCTGACGTAAAAGTAGTCGTAAATAAAAGAATATGTGCACACAGGTGCAGTGTTGTAACAACTGGTGCTGGTCAAGGAATCACTGACCTCTCAGCCTTTGATGCAAGGCTGAGTGCGATTATAGGGGAAACAGGATTAAGTGGAGTTCTTCCAGAATTCCAAGGTGATACAGATGTGATTTGCAGATGAAAATTCTGCTTTTTTATTGTGGATAATTTAAATCAACCAATTCAAATTCCGTGGAAATGGAAAGTCCTAAAATATCCAAGTGACAAATCTAGCAATAGATGCAGCTGCCCTTAAGATATACGTTTATTAAAATTGTCGATTTTCCTGTTTATTCATATGCAAAATTGTAACTTAAAAAGACAAAAGCAAGTCATCAAGTGCACATTTTATTTCACACATTTACAGATATACAATACAACCTTCATGTAATTAAACATTGTTTAATGATTAAAGGAAAAGTTAATCCTGGAATGCCTTCAAGCCCGGTGAGTGGTCCAAGTGGGGTAGACAAGGGATGTAGGCTTAGATCCTACGTGCCACCGCCGCCGCCATCCTGTGTGCCTCCACTACCATCCTGTGTGCCACCACCGGCATCTTATGTGCCTCCACCAACGTCCTGTGTCCATCATCAAATGCCCAAGCAACCCCATCCTGTGCACCAACCAGTGCATCATCATCATCATCATCCTTTGTGCCACCACCGAGCGCTGGTAACTCAAGGCGTGTACTGACAGAAGAAGTCATGCAGACCCAACGTCACATGGTTCATGCTGTTAATGCGGTGTGTTCCGAACTGAAAGAAATAAAAACTATTTTGTCAGAAATAAGTGGTTCACTTAAAGAACTTGTGAAAAAATCAAAAGTTTGAATTCACTTGCCTTTTTACATTCCATTTATTACATTTATACCCTGTACTGCCATAGCATTATGCACTGCATTAGGAGGGCCAGGGTCGGGTTCTTCAGTATGGGCGTTCAATGGAACAGGTATACCATTCTTTTGAGCAATGTTGTGCAACACTGCGCAAGCCACCCCAATGCGGCAAACCTTTGTAGGGCTGTACAATACTGTGCCACCAGATGTACCCAAGCACCTCCAGCGTCCTTTTAGAAGACCAATAGTGCGTTCGACCACTGAATGCGTCCGGCAATGCTTCTTGTTATAACGCCGTTCTTGTTCGGTTTGGGGTCTAGTTAGTGGAGTTAGCAGCCACGTTCTAAGGGAATAACCACTGTCTCCTGAGAGGTAAAACATTTACAATTTTTTTTAAAGAAATTATAACAAAACAATGAATGTAAATACAAAGGGACAATTAACATTTCAAGTGCTAGGCAGAGGTAACAATTATAAACAATATTATAAGAATACTGTACTTTAAAGAAAGTACATGCTTGTAAAATAGCCTACAGATAGCGTTTAGTTTTTTCCAGGGCAATATTGATTCAATATAACATTTCACTTAATTGTTAAATGCTATAAAACATGTTTTGTTTCCTGAAAATTTGCATTGATTATTGATTATTTATGGCAAGTTTATTTTTTATAAATCCCGATATGTGCGTGGAAAAATGTGTACGCATATTTCTATGCCCATTTTGGTCGTACGCAACGTTTATACATCAGGCCCCTGGTGTTTATGAGCGGGTTGTGAAATAGTGGTTCCTCATCTGCGCTTTGAAATGGTTGTGCAGCAGCCCTGCTCGTCTTTATCACAGATGTCCAGGCTTTAAGTACGGATGGATAAAAGTGTGTTGTGGCTGATAAGTCCATTTCATTGAGGTCCAGTGCAAACAGATGTGTGTCATAGTTCAGGTCTTCCACCAGTTGGAGTAGGGCTTTGGCTATGCCTGTCCATGCCAGTCCTTCGCCGTATAGGAGCCTCTGTGCAGCCTGAAGATTTTTATTCTGCAGGCCAGGTCGATCAAGCCCTGCCGCCCTTCCGGAGATATAGCACCAAGGCTCAGGTCCAGTGTTGACCAGTCCAAAAGAAGTTCCCCAACTTTCTTTTTATTTCCCTGTCTCCGGGGGCTCAAGGACAGTGAGGCGGTGCCAAAGCATGGAGGCGATCAGATTATTGACGACCAGTACTCTCCCCCTGTAGGACAGCTGTGGCAAGACCCAGGTCCATTGTGACAACTTGGCACACACTTTTTCCACTACACTCTCCCAGTTTTTATTTTATAGATCTTGTGTCCCTAAAAACACCCCAAGGTATTTGAGGCCGACTTCACCCATTTCAGACCACCTGGCAAGATTGGGGGGCCTGTTTCCTGCCATTGCCCAATTAAAAAACCCTCACATTTTTCCCAATTCATACATGCTGAGGAAGCTCTCGCATAGATGCTCAGGTTCCTTGTCAGAGCCTGAACATCATTTTGATTTTTGATAAAAACTGTTACGTCATCGGCATATGCTGACAGCACAAGTTTCTCCTGTGGCTCTCTGACAGGAAAGCCCTATAGCTCAGTTCTTAATTTGTGCAACAATGGTTCAATAGCTAGACTAAAGAGTTGACCAGACAGTGGGCACCGCTGTCTTATTCCCTGTTTCATTTGGAAGGGGCAGCTAAGACCACCTCCAATCTTGAGTGTAAAAACCGCTTCAGAGTATAAAAGTTTAATCCACAGTAAAAAATTGTTTTCTACACCAAAGGATTCAAGTGTCTGAAAAAGATATTCATGGTCAACTCTGTCAAAAGCTTTTTCTTGATCTATTGATAAGAGTCCGAGTTCATACTTGGACTTTACATAAGTCAATTAGGTCTCTCATAAGAAAAAGATTATCCGTAATGGTGCGGTGAGGTATACAATAGGTCTGACTGTTGTGAACTACTGAGTGCATGCAATGTTTCAGTCTATTGGCTAGGCACTTTGAGAGAATTTTGCAGTCAGAGCAGAGTAGTGACACCGGTCTCCAGTTCTTCAGTTGCCCCAAGTCTCCTTTTTTTGGGATCGGTGATAAAACCGCCCTTGTGCAGCTCACCGGTAGCTTCCCGCTGTTAAAAGCACATTTAAAAACTTCATAGGGGTCAGATCCTATTATATTCCAGAAATGTTTATAAAATTCACTCGGCAGTCCGTCTATTCCTGGTGAGCGCCCAGTTTCGAGCTGCTGTACAGCGTCAGTAAGCTCCTGCAGCTTGAAATCTGCGTCCAGCACAGTGCTTTGCTCCAGAGACAGTTTTGGATGCTCCTCGAGTACTGTAGTTCCTCTTTGCATAATGTATCACAGGGCTCTGCACTGTAGAGCTGGGTGTAGAAATCTGTGGCTGCTCTCCTCATCTCACTTGGGTCAGCTGTTGTCATTCCATCTGCTCGTGTCAGATACACCATCTGATTTTGGACAGGATAAAAAAGAACGCACTGGGAGCATCCATGTCCTTGATGCAGGAGATGCAATGTCAGGGCTGTTTTGGCTTGTTCGTGAAAGAAGGAGCTTAGAGCTTTTATTTTTCCTTCCAGGAGACGGCCCATTCTAACATCGTTCTTGCTGATCACTGTGTTCTGTCTGGATGATTTCTGCCTCAAGTTCTTTTATAGTAGGTTTAAAAGCATCTGATATGTGTTCAGTGTACTTTTTGCATAATTTTTTTATTAGATTTTTTCCCACCTCCCACAAAGAGACCAAACTACTAAAATCCCCTTTTCTGTCTTTCCATTCTTTCCATAAAACTTTCAATTTTTCATTATAAAAGTCTGATCCTGTAAAAGCTTTATGTTAAAACGCCAGTATGTGCTCTGCCTTTTTGTTTGGTATTTTTATTTCTATGCTGATCAGATGGTGATCTGAAAAAACAGTGGGGAAAATGGCTGTCTTGTGAAGGTTGTTTCTGTGGGATTTGGTAATATAAAACCTGTCCAATCTTGCTGCAGTGATCTTTGTATTGTTGACCTTGACCCATGTTTATTTTTTTGTATTTGGGTTTTTTTCCCTCCACACATCCACCAGACTACTCTGCATAATGAGCTCCTCAAGCGCCTCAGCAGACTTTGGGTGTGGTTCTTCACTATTTTGGTCTAGGGTGAAGTCTATTGTGGAGTTCCAGTACCCTCTCATTACTATTGTGGATTTTTTTCCACTTCATTGTATTATATTTTAAAGTTGGATTCTCTCACTGCCGTTGTTAGGGGCGTATACATTTAAAAAAGTAAAAAAATTCCTTTTTTATTTCTGCTTTTATCATTAAAACTCGACCTTTTACTAGTTCTGTTACTTCCACCCCTTTCATGCTCATTGCTTTATTAAAAAGTATTGCCACACCAGCACTAATGTTGGAACCGTGACTTAGAAAAATTTTCCCTTCCCACCACATGGCCCACTCAGTCTCATTAGCTTGGTCGCTATGTGTCTCCTGTAGGAAGACAACATCGATGTTCTTTTGTGTTATAAAATCCCCAACTACTGCTCTTTTTTTCCTATCTCTAGTGCCATTTATATTTAAAGATCCTATTTTTAAATTATCCATAAGAAGAGGTAAAAGAAAAACAAAGAAGAGACAGATGCGAAGTGTATTACAAAGGTCATGAAACACCCAGTGCTTGAGACTGCCGCCATTTCTCTATATGATCTTTCAAGCGCCATCTCTTTTTCTTGCTCAGTAGAGCATAGCCCGTTGTGCGCTGTAATTTTGCAACTGATGCTAGACATTTTTTGACGTCTGTAAAATGTTTTTCAATGTTAATTGGTTTCTTGTATGATTTTCTCAAGTAATCATTTATATCATCGAGTGTATATAGCTGTTGATCCCCCCTAAACGTGACTCCCTAATGTCTGATATATCTGCACCTCCATCCTGCACCACTACACCTCCATGCTGCACCCCTACGCCTCTATCCTGCATCATTTCGCCTCCAACCTGCACCTTCAATCAGCTGATTTACGAGTTCCCTCTCCTTAACGAACACCACCATGGCCTGGCTCATTCGCGATGTCGACACGATGCTCTCACACCCGATACACTCTCCCACCGCCAACAATACCTGCTCCACCAAAACCACTGCGCTCACCTCACAGTGCACCCCGTGATGGAGTGAGAGAAGACGGGCTGCACCGCTCGGGTGAGCCGCTATCCCTGCACCCCGCCACGAGATCAACAGCTCCACACACCAACGGACTTAAAAATAAATACTTTGCGTAATCGCTATTTTTAGATTTTTAATAGATTTATGTTTTACGTTTGTGCTTTAGAAAAGAAGCTCAAAAGTGTTTAGAAAAGTTTTCAAAAGAGTTTGAAACGCTCATTCGCTCTCACACCACGCTCCACATGCTGCTCTCACACCACCTCCCAGCATGCACCAGAGAGAGAGAGGGAGAGAGAGAGCGCGCGTATGTGCGGCAAGGTGTCAAATTACGCGCGCGCACACATAACGACAGAGAGGGAGAACATGGATTTTTAACCACGAATGAGACTTTCTTTTGCTTTACACCTACGCACATATGTGTGATATAAGAAACAATAAACGCATGCCCTAAGACCTAGCAGGGGAGACGATTACCCACAATTGGCTCAGTTGTGATCATGTGATGCTTGGCATGAAAACTAGAAGCGCATGCTTGATACATGATATTCGGTACTTGTAAACTAAGACTTGTACGTTTTCCAAGTCAAAATTTATTAAAAATCTTTGCTCGTCTTGCGGAACACTCAAAAACCTCGTTACTCGCAATCCAAGGTTTTACTGTACTAGATTAGTAACCAACCCTCACATGAGCTCCTGCTGTGATGGCTTCATTGAGAGAGCCTGGTGTAAAAGCTAAAGCACCGTCGGGCCAACAAAGTAGTGCTATCTGGCATAGAGCTTAGATAGATAGATAGATAGATAGATAGATAGATAGATAGATAGATAGATAGATAGATAGATAGATAGATAGACATACAGTGGGGCAAAAATGTATTTAGTCAGCCACCAATTGTGCAAGTTCTCAAACTTAAAAAGATGAGAGAGGCCTGTAATTTTCATCATAGGTATACCTCAACTACTGTATGAGAGATAAAATAAGAAAAAGAAATCCAGAAAATCACATTGTAGGATTTTTAAAGAATTTATTTGCAAATTATGGTGGAAAATAAGTATTTGGTCAATAGCAAAATTTCATCTCAATATTTTGTTATATACCCTTTGTTGACAATGACAGAGGTTAAAAGTTTTCTGTAAGTCTTCACAAGGTTTTCACATTTTTTTTCTGGTATTTTACCCCATTCTTCCATGCAGATCTCCGCTAGAGCAGTGATGTTTTGGGGCTGTAACTGGGCAACACAGTCTCCCTCCAAAGATTTTCTATGGGGTTGAGATCTGGAGACTGACTAGGCCACTCCAGAACCTTGAAATGCTTCTTACGAAGCCACTCCATCATTGCCCGGTCGGTCTTCAGGTCTTCGTTGCCCGGGTAGTGCAGGTCTTTCAGTAGGTTCCCCCGTGTGGTTCTGGGATTTTTGCTCATAGTTTGTGATTATTTTCATGCTGAAAGACCCAGCCATGTTTCATCTTCAATGACCTTGCTGATGGAAGGAGGTTTTCACTCAAAATCTCATGATACATGGCCCCATTCATTCTTTCCTTTACACAGATCAGTCGTCCCTTTGCAGAAAAATAGCCTCAAAGCATGATGTTTCCACCCCCTTTCTTCTCCAAACATGACAAGTTTAGTTTTTACCAAAAAATTCCATTTTGGCTTTATCTGACCGTATGACATTCTCCCAATCCTCTTCTGGATCATCCAAATGCCCTCTAGCAAACTTCAGATGGGTTTGGACATGTAGTGACCTAAGCAGAGGGACACGTCTGGCACTGCAGGATTTGAGTCCCTGGCGGCGCAGTGTGTTACTGATGGTAGCCTTTGTTACTTTGGTCACAGCTCTCTGCAGGTCTTTCACTAGGTTCAGTTCTTGTGATCATTTTGACCCCATGGGGTGAGATCTTGAGTGGAGCCCCTGATCGAGGGAGATTAGCAGTCGTTTTGTATGTCTTTCATTTTCTAATAATTGCTCCCACAGTTGATTTCTTCACACCAAGCTGCTTACCTATTGCAGATTCAGTCTTCCCAACCTGGTGCTGGTGTACAATTCTGGCTACGTTTACATTGCAGGTCTCGATGCTCAATTCTGATTTGATGCCTATATCTGATTTTTTTGACGGTCTGTTTACACGTTCTTTTAACTATGACTCATATCCGATTCACGTGTTTACACTTGCCATACAATCTGAAACATCGCGCATACTTAAAGGGAGGTTCTTGCGCTACACACTAGCCAAGAAAGATGAAGGTGAAACACTATCTCTGCTACATAGGCAAAGTTCGCGAAACGTCAATCTGGTTTTAAAATGGAGGAGGAGAAAAAAACGCCATAATTGCAGAAATTGGAGAAAAACACGAAGAAGTCGCTGTTTTAATGACGGACAGAACACAATGCCTCAGGAAATCCGATCTGTCTGTTCACACGACAATCACATTATCACATATCTGATTTATATGCGATTTATTTCCACATATGACTGAGGCCTGAAACCGATCTCGAAATATCGGAATGCATGCATTATTTTCCTGTTTACACGGACATAGAACATCTGATATGTGTCACATATGAGCAAAAAATCGTAATTGGGTCACATTTACCTGGCAGTGTAAACGTAGCCTTTGTTTATGGTGTCTCTTGATAAAATGATATATAGATTATATAGTCTATATATTATTGTATCGGGTGTACCAATCATTTCCATTACAGGAGTATAAAATCAAGCTCCTAGGCATATAGACCGCTTTTACAAATATATGAGAAGCAAGCGGAAGTGATTGGGATGGACAGAAACTCAGCCACAAAGTGGTAGGCCACGTAAAATCATAGAGCGGGGTCAGTGGATGCATAGTGCACAGAGGTCGCCAACTTTTTGCAATAACCACAGACCTGGCCTTAAGGTTAGCTAAAAAAAAAGTGCATAGAGCTTCATGGAATAGGTTTCCACTGCAATAGAAAATGGTAGTAGTTTTGACCGAGTCGTACAAAAGTCTATCACCATCTCTTTGGTCTTAGAGGTGTTCAGCTGGAGGTGATTTGATCTGCACCAGGTTTCTATGGCTGAGCAGCTGCATCCAAGTCTTACATCACCAAGGTCAATGCAAAGCATCGGATGCAGTGGTGTAAAGCACATAACTTGAGCAGTGGAGACATGTAAGTGAGTGATAAATCATGCGTCTCTGTCTGTCAATCAGATGGACGAGTCTGGGTTCGGCAGTTGCCAGGAGAACTTGCCTTTTAGCATTAGCTTTTAGCATTAGCATTCAGGCTTTGTCTGACAAAATGGCTGCTGTTACCTAGCCCAGCCTCTCTTATTCTTTTATTGAATCCGTCTAATTAGGTCCCACAACGCCCCTGCTGGACGGGAGCCCGTAACTAGGCAACCGCCTGTTATACATATATACAGATGAGTGAATATTTTTGGACATACATACATACATACATACATACAGATCTGGCCTTTAAAAACGCACATTTTCAGAAAAGGGATCCCGCGGCTGCGCGCGGGAATCTGTGAAAATGCCCTTCATTACCTGTAGGGGCAGTCGTGTTTCAGTCTAAGGTATTGTGTGTCTACTGAAGCCGAAAATGTGTTGTTTCTCTTAGGCGCCCATTGACAGCAAGCGACAGAGCTCATAAACGTGTCAAGCTCAAACTGATATGTATTTATTCTTCATTCTCTTCTCTCCTTCAATGATGATACTTCTTTGACTGCGCTTTCTTCATCCAGTATTATTATTATTATTATTATTATTAGTAGTAGTAGTAGTAGTAGTAGTAGTGCTCTGAATTTATTATTGTTATTATTCTTATTATTACTGCAACGCACCCGTGCGTGTGTGCAAAAAGACTACAAACATGTACAGTATGATATGTTAGCCTAAAAAATTATTGTTTTATTGTATTTATGCGCTTTAAATATACACTAAACAATAAGCACTACCTTGTGCAAAGTGAAAGTGAGTTGCGCTTTTTGATCAAAAGGCTGATAAATGCGTGCGCAGATATGAGCAGATTTATGGATAAAACTACAGACACGAACCGCGCATGAGTGTTTGGAGACAATGTACCCGCGCTGTGAATCAGTCGGTTGGGGATCATCAGGGAGGTACTACTGTACACGGCGTGGCTGTTCGAGGTACAGTAAGTTTACCTTTTTGTTTTGGATGTGATTCTCAAAAAGTTCATCTTAATCTCAGGACGTACGGTTAGCAATATCTCAGTTTTTAATAGTGTGGAGATTCACAAAACACAGTTTTTCGTGTAAAAACCTGAACCTATGGAGAAAAAATTTTTAGAAAAGAAAATAACTGGAAGTGTGTATGTGTGAGAAAAATGTGTCTAGATAATGAGATGAATGAATGATGAATGAAATGTCTCTGATGAGCAAGCCAATGGTGACGGCGACAGTGGCAAGGAAAAACTCCCTGAGATGGCATTAGAAAGAAACCTTGAGAGGAACCAGACTCAACAGGGAACCCATCGTCATTTGGGTGATAACAGATAGAAATGATATAACATCTTATGTGTTGTGCAGGTGAAAATTCAATATGACAGAAATTATTTAAATTGACATGAAGACCAGTTCAGCATAGGGACGAGTCAGTAGGTGCAGAGGGCAGATGAGGTCTGGATCACTGGAAGCACAGGAGCAGCATGTGTAGCTCCAACCATCATAAAGCTGAATCCAGCTGGAGCTGGTCCTTCTCTGGACGCCTCAGGAACCTCGGAGGGTTGGCCTTTGTCTACTGAAGCTGGCAAAATCTCCTGATGCCTCGGGATGGGTAGAGAAATACAGAACAGATGGGGAGAATTAGCGTAGTTGCCATTCGGTATAGGTGTACTGGAGTATGAGATTATGGGATGAGTTATGTGTATGCCAGATTAAAAAGATGCGTCTTGAGTCTACTTTTGAACTGGGAAACCGTGTCTGCTCCCCGAACACTGTCTGGAAGGCTATTCCAAAGCTTTGGAGCTAAATATGAAAATGCCCTACCCCCTTTTGTAGATTTTGAAATTCTGGGAACTACCAGAAGTCCGGAGTTTTGTGATCTTAAGATAAACCGAGATGCGTGACCGAGAGTCATCCTGTGACCTTGCATGCTTAATCTTTCCACACATGATTCTTGCTTCTCACTTTTTCCTTAATCTCTCACTATTCTATCTTGTATTTTTCTAACGGTGTCAGAAACTTTGTGTTAGTAGCATTGCTTGACATGCTTGATGATTTCCTCTATAATTTGCTTTGGATAAAGACAAACTTACAAAAGATGAAGAAATGACTAAATGTAGTTGTACGAATAAAAGATGTAATGAATACAATGTAAATATTTTCACAGAAACAAAGCGTAGAGATTGAGACGTGAATCTGGATCTCTTTGATGATTGCCTGGTAAAGCATTGTTTTCTTATTAATTATACAATTTAAAATGTAAAATTCACTACAAGATAAAGGTAGATGAAAGGGGGGACATTTTCCAAAAACGAAAATTTGTACCTTGAATATAGTGTTTGTTGCAGTGGAGAGAAGCATATACCAAATGCAAATGAATACATAAATCGGAGTAATTATTGAAACAATTTTCATGTTTGGACTAACCCTTTTGTAAGAGCCATATTATGGATTTGTTGTTGTGTATATTTTATTTAATTAAATTTATTGCATTTTATTGTACTTTAAGTTTATCAGTTATTCATTTAAGCATCCATTTATGACAACCGTATTGTGTGTAATGTCTGTGATGTCATTCCACTATTACACGTAGTTGCATGTCTATGTCACTGCAAGATATGGTGTACTTTTTACTTGTCTGACAACAAGAGCCGTGCACATCGAAGTTGCGCAATCCCTTGACACAGACTCCTGTGTGAATGCCATTCGACGCTTTGTGAGCAGGAGAGGTCAGGTATCAATTATGAGAAGTGACAGTGGAACAAATTCCATTGTCCAAAAATATAGGCGCTGAGTCTGAACTGCGCAAGGCCATCCAGCGATGGAATCAGTCACAAATTGAAAGCTTCCTTACGCAAAAGGGCATACAGTACAGTGGGCATTTAATCCACCTTCTGGGTCTCTTTTCGGTGGAGTATGGGATCAGATCAGTTAGAAAGATCTTGAGATCAGTACTGAAAGAACAAACACTAAACGATGAGAGCTTTACAGTCCTACAGTATGCGAAGTGGAAGCAATAATGAATGACAGACCCCTCACTACTGTTACGGACGATCCTACAGATCTAGAACCAATAACACCCAACCACCTGCTGCTGATGAAAAAACAACCAAACTTGCCTCCTGGACTTTTTAAGAAAGAGGACATTTATGCACGTCGCAGGTGGAAGCAGATTCAGTATCTTGCAGATCTATTCTGGAAGCGATGTGTGCGTGAATACCTGCCCTTGCTTCAGGAAAGCAAATGGTTTCAAGTGAGAAAGTACCTCTCGATTGGAGATGTGGTTTTAATAATTGATGAGTCTTCTCCAAGAAATTCATGGGTCATCGGTTGAATCACAAAGGTGTTCCCCGACAAAAACAACTTGTGAGACGTGTGTTAATTCAATTCAATTCAATTTTATTTGTATAGCGCTTTTAACAATTGACATTGTCTCAAAACAGCTTTACACAATCAAAATAATTATTTAAGTTTGTATGGAATGTGAATGTGTATGAATCAAAATGGTCAGATAGTCCCTTCCAGTGTGTTAGTTAAAACTAAGAGCAACATTCTGGAAAGACCCATTGACAAGCTGTGCCTCATATGTGAAACGGACTGTTAAATGTGTCATAATTTGTTATGATAATTGGTTCGCAAATATAAACACCTGAGATAAATATCATACGCTTAAAAGATTTAAAAGGTTTAAAAGGTTAAGAAAGTTTAATTTCATGTCTTTACAAAAAAACACAAAAAATGTCTCATTGCCTGTAAATTAGGGGCTGGAATGTAAGAGCCATATCGCATTTGTTATGGATTAGTTTTTGTTTTCTTCCCAAAACTAGCTTTATGTTTACATTACAAAACTATGTTTACATTATTATAGGGAGTAATATAAATTGATAAAACCAACAACAGGTCTTCATTTCGTAATACACCTGGCCATAAATAAAAATGAACATTTATGCATAAAAAGATGCTTTAAAATTAATCTAAAATTCATTCATCGGTGTGTATAAACCCATAGCCTTAACAAAAGGCAGCGTTTTCATCAAAAGTATGATAAACACGTGCGAAAAAATGCAGACATGAAGGTCTATACTCGACAGGAATATAGAGAATAAGAATCATGTTTATAATAAGATAATTAATTAAATAATAAAATTGTATCAAATAAGAACTTTATCTAAAAGCCAGACCGACCAAATTTCTCATTCACTGCTGAAGTAGTTAAATAAGCTTATACTGTCTGTATACGTATGTAGGTTACATTTTAAAAGTACAATCGCAAGTAAATTACAAACTGCATGTAATGTGGTAAAATATGAATAAAACAGTATTAGACGCAAATATATGATAGGGTAGTATATGCAATGAAAAAGCTATTTACACATGAGTGCTCAAATGTAAAGCAAACGCAATTATTAATTTATTGTGTATACAGGTCCTTCTAAAAAAATTAGCATATTGTGATAAAGTTCATTATTTTCTGTTATGTACTGATAAACATTAGACTTTCATATATTTTAGATTCATTACACACAACTGAAGTAGTTCAAGCCTTTTATTGTTTAAATATTGATGATTGTGGCATACAGCTCATGAAAACCTTTTCAATTTCAAAAAATTTGCATATTTCATCCGACCAATAAAAGAAAAGTGTTTTTAATACAAAAAAGTCAACCTTCAAATAATTATGTTCAGTTCTGCACTCAATACTTGGTCGGGAATCCTTTTGCAGATTCTTGTGTCTTGTGTCTCTCAACTTTCTCTTCACAATATCCCACAGATTCTCTATGGGGTTCAGGTCAGGAGAGTTGGCAGGCCAATTGAGCACAGTAATACCATGGTCAGTAAACCATTTACCAGTGGTTTTGGCACTGTGAGCAGGTGCCAGGTCGTGCTGAAAAATGAAATCTTCATCTCCATAAAGCTTTTCAGCAGATGGAAGCATGAAGTGCTCCAAAATCTCCTGATAGCTAGCTGCATTGACCCTGCCCTTGATAAAACACAGTGGACCAACACCAGCAGCTGACATGGCACCCCAGACCATCACTGACTGTGGGTACTTGACACTGGACTTCAGGCATTTTGGCATTTCCTTCTCCCCAGTCTTCCTCCAGACTCTGGCACCTTGATTTCCGAATGACATGCAAAATTTGCAACCTGTAGCCCATTTCCTGCACACGCCTGTACACGGTGGCTCTGGATGTTTCTACTCCAGACTCAGTCCACTGCTTCCGCAGGTCCCCCAAGGTCTGGAATCGGTCCTTCTCCACAATCTTCCTCAGGGCCCGGTCACCTCTTCTCGTTCTGTGTGTAATGAATCTAAAATATATGAAAGTCTAATGTTTATCAGTACATTACAGAAAATAATTAACTTTATCTCAATATGCAGATTTTTTGAGAAGGACCTGTATTTAACTTCATTCAGCCGTTTAAGTTAGATGAAAAATAACGTGCCTATCAGCCTACTATTATTTTCTGTTCAAATATAATCTTTAATATAGTTAGCCTAATACAATATTGTTTCCAATACTGATGCAAACATGTTATTGTTTTAGTCTATTCTCTGAATACAACACGACAGCACGCTTTGTAAAGCCTCTACACACCTTTCATTTACGAGAGGTGTGAAGTTATCAAACCGGTTTCGCTGCTGGGGGAATTCGCAGAATTGGGGGTTTTAAAACACACACACACACTGAAAAAAGTCAAACCTGCTGTGTCATTGATACAAAGTATGTTTCTACATTGATCAAATTTTTTATTTCCTATATACGAAACTGATATTTTAACGTTGCTTAAAAGCAAACATCGCAGCCCCTGGTTAAACTTAAATGTAATCCATTCACTCAAAGGACATTTCTGCTTCAAACCAAAGGTTTGCCGTGTCACATGACCTCATGACGTAGTATTATCACAGACTGAATCACGTTCTGCTGACGGACATAGTTTCTCAAAGAAAACAACAGGTAAGAAAGCAAACTCATGTCATTTCTATGTTAAATGTATCTCTTCTATGAGCAAATTTATGATTCATGTCAGGAACAACTACTTTGTAGATTGAGTTTTGGTAAAACTCAATATTACCTACAGTAGCATTAGCGAACTAACACACCGGAGTATCTACACTAAGTCGGCTGTGCCAAATAACATGAAATTAATTATATTTAAGTACTGTAAAAATTAATAGAAAAGTGACCTAAACAATAGAACAAGCCAATTTAGAGTTAGTGCCGTTTGTAGTGTATTTATAGTTATGCTTAAAACCTTCTGGACTTGCTAACGTGTAAGTAATGTAATATCGCTAAAACTATATTTCCTCATATGAAACAGGGCTTTAGCACATGTTCCTGACATACTGGTAACACTTTATGACACGTTTTTAACATTATCAGTATATAATCCCCAACACTGGCAGCAATTTGACACGTTGATTTAAGGTTACTACAAGTAAAATACAACAGTCCACAAGTCAACCGATTAAATTAACCATGTAAATGAAATAAAATGTGAAATAAAACACAAAAACAGTAAATTATTTTTATATATAATTATTAAACAAACTTCCAGTTTGCTTGGTAGTAGTATCATGGATTAATAGGCGGAGCACTGTTCCACTTTCAGCTAGTGTTTACACAGACCAACAAGCTGAGGTTAGCCATTACACTATGTCAAGAATGAAGTAAACATGAAATCTTTATTCACTTTTTTGTTTACAGGTCTGTTAGCTTTTCTGAAAGGGCATTATTTTACCCATACTGCAGAAAATAAGTCCCAGAATGCACAAATAAAAACATTATGTGGATAAATTTTGAAATGGAAATGATACAATAGAATTGCTGTGAATTTAGTAAATGTCAGTGTAATCTAAATATCCTAAAATAAACTCCCTCAAAATAACGGAGTACTGAAAATTAGTAGTTGAATTATCTGATAATATCAGAGAATAGTTTCAATTATCTTGTGAAACTGAATTATGTTCATGGGTTTATTGTATTATCAGTAGTGAGCACTTGCAAAGCAACAAAATGCAGTTGTTTAAAGGTGTGTGTGTGTGTGGGGGGGGGGGATTCTTTCTATACACACTGTAATTAAGATTTGCTAAAAACTTGAGCCAGTCCAATTTGTGTTTATTCTTTTTTTTTTTTTTTTAAGATCAGTAGTTTCTGAGAATTACAACTGCTCCACTTCAAGGAAGATTGCTGGTTTCCTTGGACAAGCAACATTACAAATTAATTGAGATCATCAGAAAGGGAAGAATTGTCAGAGAGAAGACCAGAGATATAATCTTCATCTTCGAGTTCTTGATCTGGGCCCGGTTTCTCGAAAGCTTCTTATCTCTAAGTAGTTCTTAAGTCGTACCTTAACCTCTCTCTTAACTTAATGGCGCATTTCCCGAAACGTTCTTACGCTAAGTATCTCTTAGCTACGTCAGACGTTCGTAAGGTTGGTCTGGACCAACCTTAACTCATACTTAGCGTAGTTTCAGCTCTAGACGCTAGTCGCCGCCACTGAGCAGCAGTCTTTATAAATCAGCGGTGTATGCAAGCACATTATGGCACGTTATCAAAGTCGTATTAATGATGGAATATACTGTAGACCTGTTTAAGAATTTTATTTTATTTGATATCAGAACTAATAGAGTGACTTTTAATTAGCCTATTTCATAATGTGACTAATGCATTAAAATTGCCAATCACAATTAATATTAAACAGGTGGTGAACAATTAGGCAGCGATACAGCGTGGTGTTGTGTTAAACTGAAGACGGCGCGGTCCGTGGAGCCGTGTGGGTCATGTACATGTTTCCTTTAGACAAAACTTCAGCCCTTTTCATATTTTCCCCGTGGTCGTTATTAAAAATATATATATAATTAAAAGTTTTGCCTTCCAGGGCAACAGATTATGGAGCTTCTTGAGCTGCTCAGACCTGCGCGTGCCAGACCAACACGTCGTACTTACTGTACTGTACACTCCCCGTCCCGATGTCCAGCTGCTCGCTGCTTTTTGTTTAAAATATGTTTCATTGATCATTAGCCATTATCCATGACTTTATGAGTTTTTCTTTTGACACGTTTTATTTTTATGAAATTTGATTTAGTTAAATGAGAAAATAACCTTGGGAGTTTCAAACCCCGCATCCATTCATGTTTCTGGGTGATTGTAATGTTTAATACCCCTATGTTTAATACCCCTACTTATGCGGTGTGACTCGGTGTGAGATGCGGTGTGTTATACCCCTATCTCACCTGCATGCGCGGGCTCGCGCTGTGGCCGTAGGCTTGATCATGATTCACCCCGAGTTTTTGCGCTGTGATTACGTTTCCATCTTTCCGCGTGAAAAATTCAACGTTTAATTTTTTGCTGGTCCTCGCGGAAGCTTGCAGACTTTGTAGAACTTCGCGGAACGTTAAAGGAACGTCGTGGGCAAACGCGGCAGCTCACGGAGATGAGTCCGGCCACACAGGTGAGAGAGGGGTATTAGGCACCACACAGGTGAGAGAGGGGTATTAGGCACCACACAGGTGAGAGAGGGGTATTAGACACCACACAGGTGAGAGAGGGGTATTAGGCACCACACAGGTGAGAGAGGGGTATTAGGCACCACACAGGTGAGAGAGGGGTATTAGACACCGTGATCCGCCTCGAGTGACCGGCGCCCGACGGTCCGCGAAGATCTACAAGGTCCGCGAGCTTGCACATGTTAAACATGTTTATTTTTTTTGCGTGGTAAGATGGAAACGTAATAACAGCACCAAAACTCGCGCCGAATCATAATGAACCGCACTTACGGCCCCGCGTAGGTGAGATAGGGGTATTAAACCTCCACTCTGTCATCTCATCGTATTCATTCCATAAGTGCCCTATACAACCCCAACAACTGACACTTCACATTGTTTCTGAAGCTGGTGAAGAGTGTTATCAGCTGTTTGTCCATCAACTATGATTGGATACCCGGTTCATTTCACGGCCACATGTTACATGAAAATATTATATATTATATTATTATATTAATTAATATTAATTTATATATTTGTCTATTATGGCATGTTATTGTTAAGTTAACACATGTCGAAATAAACGCTATTAAAAGAATTTAGTGCAATGTTTAATTTGCATAGAAAGTGCCGTGTTTCTTAACACTGTCATGCAAAAGGAGTGAAAAATCGATTCCAGAGCCACCGATGTCCGCTAATTCAGGACCTTCACTGTAGACAGCGCCGCGTAACGTCGGACGTAAGAGGCAGCGACTTAAGAAGACTCCTAAGAGACAGTTCGAGAAATACACTTAGAAAAGTTATCACTTAACGTAAGATATATCTTAAGAGTCTTCTTAGCGCGCGAATAGTGTGCGTTATCGAGAAACCGGGCCCTGGTATGTACTCGCTCAAAAAAGCAGAAATTAGCTTGGTGTCAAATGTAATATTGTGAATGGAAGCCACAGGACCTGAGCAAGGCATCCACATCAAGTTGGCTGTGACGCACTAAATTAAAACATAACTAGCAGAATAAAACATTTTAGTTTAAAGACCAACAACAACAGTTTAACTTGTTCACAGATTAGTGTATACTGTCTGAATACAAGTTTCGATGTCTGCCATGTTCATTTTATCACGCTTCACAAGCCTGATGTAACCCTACCCAAAATTTGGGGATAAGCTTATATGGCTTTCTTCTTTAAATGTTTAGCTGCTAATATCACACAGTCAACACTAATAATGTATTAGTGTATAATTACTGTATAATTACAATTATCATTAATAATGTATTAATAATGTATAATTTCTATTACCTATTAATGGGCAGGGTTAAACAGCCATCCCAGGTGAAGTTTATTATTTGTTTATTACAGTACTCATTTCATTTAATTCAGCATCTGGCTGTGACCGTGGGTAATCTAGGGGCAGCAGAGTGTTCTGGTGCTGGTGCTGAGGGAGAAGTAGAATTTTTTTTGCTGCATGGCCGAGAGGAGTGAAAGTTTAACGTGCTCTCCTGTGCATGTACGCAGCCATTACAGACTGGGATTTTTACATGTTTAAAACTGTAATTTCTTGAAAAATAGGTTAGCAGTATTTGTGTATTTGTTTTTTTTTCTCTTTGAATTGTTGTATAAAATGTTAAGAGACAATTTTTGTGGTTGTAGAGGATATTAGCCACAGTGTTAATCACATGTTTAGCATCCATGTTGTTAATATGGGATGTAAATTTGTTTTTTTGTACTTTAATAATTTTTCTGGATGTTATTGTTAACATGTGCAACAGTTTGGAATGTTTATATACATATATATAACTTTTATGCGCTTTACTGAGGTAAAGAATTTTTTTTTGCTGCATGGCCGAGAGGAGAGAAAGTTTAACGTGCTCTCCTGTGCATGTGTGCAGCCATTACAGACTGGGATTTTTACATGGTTAAAACTGTAATTTATTGCAAAAATAGTTTGGAGAGGTTCGACGCAGTCGAGACGCTGTCTATGGTATGTGACCTGGTGGCTGCTCCTATCTAGCTCAACGGTGGAGGTTGTAGACGCACAGTGACACTCAAGATGGCGCCGCTGATGTCTTTGACAGACAAGAAGTTCGTGACTAAATTTTCAAGTTGCTTTCATGGTTCCCAAGTAAGACCTTCCCAGTATTGTGAGGAAGCACAATTTGAGGAGACAAATTTTTTTTAAGGTGCACCTTACAATTTTTTTTATTATTACTTCCTTTTTTTTTTTTTTTTTAGAACTTACTCAGACTCTTTTCCTGCAGCAGTTTTTTTTTTTTTATTATTATATAATCCGTTGTTTCAAATGTAATTATTTTTATTATGATTTTTGTTCCCAAATACATTTCTTTCATTAAAAAGTGCATTATTCCATGATGACAGTGTACGAGTAGTTTTCTCTGAATGGGTTCAGTAAACTCTAACAGCCTATGTAGTAGGTAACTAAAGGTGATGCATGAAGTAACTAGCTTGCATAGACCACACTACCCGCTATAGCTATTGCATTAACAGTTGTGATCCGAGACCCTTGAGATCATTAGTTCCCTTTCAAGGCTTCACTCGATGATGAGTGAAAACGCTATGGGAAACATTTTGTCCAGTTGCCGGTTGTGAAGCATGTGTGAAAACACGCCAAGATTTGGCTATGTATATAACCTCGGTCAAGTGACGTCATCTGATTAGATGCAGGTGGAGGTTATAAAATACAGGTGAGCCGGCAACAACCTCAGATCATTTGTCTTCACTTTGACCTTGTTGTGAGCGTGTGTGTTTAAACCAGCAAAATAAGAAGTGTTTAACTCACCGACTTATCGGAGTTTTAAACAAGATGTCCCTCCATGTGTGATAATCCATATCGGAGGGCGATCCTTACTGCTACAATTTAAAAAAACATTTAAAAAAAAAGTGTCGCACGCCTCGCATTCTCCGAGCCGCGGCGCATTTTGGTGCTTAAAACTCACTTCCTCGTTGGATCAGGAAATCCCTCTGTCGGCTCTCAAGCGCGCCATGGGCTTCCTGTGAATGGGTAAGGATAAACATCCTATCTTGCTTAAACCGCTGAGATTGAATAATCTCCGAGTACTAGGAAAACAAAAAAAAAAAAACTCGGGTGGTCGGGGGGGGCAGAGCCTCAATGACGCGCTCCCCCAGCTTTCTCCACAGGAGTTAACCCTTTCATGGAGTAGGCTGTATTAATCCTGTGTTTTTCCTGCCGTTGACTGAATTAGTTGTTTAAATATAGTTAATGTGGAATCACAGAGTTATATGATGTAGCCCAGATAGAAGAGACGCTTCAAAGCTATCTCTCTCTTGGGACATCATCCTTCCTGAAAAGCTAATACTTCCTTTCAAGCTGTGTAGACTTTCATCTTCCCTGAAGGGAAAAGCTTTTCAGGCAGCAGGTCAGGTTGGTGCTCCTTTGCACACCATGGCGGTTTTGCAGGCCTACCACGCTACCTGCTGAGAGACTTGAGCACTGGTGGGGCTCTTCAGATAGGGCATATTGGAATTACGCCGGGCCACAGACTTGTCTCTGCATGCAACAAAAGCAGACGGCTCGTGCTATCGGCCGTTTTATGGCTGCGATGGGTTTCGCGTGGAGGCACTTGTGGTTGAATCTTAGGCGCATCAAGGATAAGAATCTTGCATTCCTCCTGGATGCCCCTATCTCGCCTTTCGGCCTGTTTGGCGATATCGTTAACTCGGTCGCCACTAGGTTCATGAGGCGAAGTTATATGAACAAGCCTTCAGGAAATTCCTTCCCCGCCGTACTCAAAAGTCGGGACTGTCGGCCACCCAGTCTCCACCGGGTCTGACACTTGCGAGGCGTGAAACACAAGGGATGTGTTTTTGAGCCTGCCACCCCTTTTTGGGGTACGACGCGCCTCACTATCAGCCTCAAAAGGTCAGACTGGCATATTGTCTTCTTGTGCCCAGGACCATGGGGGTGCCCCCCCCAATGGGGAGATGCACGCAGAATTTCTTTCTAGAATGAAGTGGTCTCCCTGACACCCCCAGGAGGTCGGTGTTTTGCTCCGCCACCGCTGGTGTTTCGGGCAACACCAGTCTCCAATAAAGTGTTAGGTCTTCGTTTTTTTCCTGCCATGTTTCAGGATGCCGAACATCTAACACCCCCCCCCCCTCCGTTTAACCAAGTCTCCCTGGGTACTAAGCAGTGTAGAGAAACTACAGGACTCAGTTCACATCACCTTCCGCGTTTCAAATGGCGTGATCTCCACTTCCATGAAACCGGAAGGTGCACATCTCCTGACAGAAGTTGCTGGGTATGGGGTCATGGAACATGTTCCCCTACCAGACAGTGAGTCAGACTACTATAATCAGTATTCCTTGGCAGAGGAACGGGGAGCTGCGTCCAAACTTTTAGATCTCGCGGGCCGTACCGCTATCTAAAATAAACAATACAGTTCAATGTTGACTGTTAAAGTGATTGCTCTCAAATCCTACCAAGCGATTGATTTGTGACAATCGATTGAAGGATGCTTACTTTCATATAGAAATATTCCCACAACACAGGAAAGACCTGAGGTTCGCTTTTGGGGGCCAAGCTTACCAGTATCGGGTCCTTTCAGTCGGCCTAGCTTTCTCACCAGCACATATTAAAATGCATGGATGTAGTTCTGGCTCTTACGACTACCAGGGCATCCATATTTGAATTACATAGACGACTGGCTGGCCCAGTCTCATTAGCTAGCGCTTCGACATCAGCATGTCCTAGCTCATCTTGTCTCTTAGGATTGAGAGCCAACGCGACGAAAGCGTGCTCTTTCCTGGTCTGAGATTCGATCCTAAGCGTGCACAGCTGTCTCCCGCTCGTGTCGAATCCATTAACAACACCCTCAACGGTCTTAGGTGACCGTCCCAGCCTAAGGGTGCTGGAGAGGCCTTCTTCTCGCACGGCACATCAATTGCCTCGAAATGATGGCTCTATTTCTCGCCCTAAAGCACTTCCTCCAGCGGTTGAGAGTGCCATGTCCCATTGCGGGTGGACATCACTATGGCAAGTCTCATATATTAATCGCCAGGGCGGACTGTGCTCGCGCCGCTGAATAGCTAGCGCACAAGGTTCCTGTCCCTCAGCGCGATTTACGGTCCAGGGCATATGAATGTGAGAGCAGTTGTAACTGCCCAGTCAATCTCTGACACACGGGGAATGGAAACCCTACCCCGAAGTGGTCAGTCAATCTCGGTGAGATTTCATGCAGCAGAGGTGGACCGCTTTGCCTCGCAAGATCAGCAAATGTCCCCTTTGCTACTCCCTGACTCTGGATCTAGTATCCCTCTTCAAGAGCTTATGCCCTCAAATGGAATGTTTTTTAAAAGTGGAGAGGCCTTCTTCTCGTACGGCACATCAATTGCCTCGAAATGATGTTCCCTTTGCTACTCCCTGACTCTGGATCTAGGATCGCCTCGTTTATTGCACTAGCAAGAGGTATTCCCCTGCAGCAAGTGTGTGATAAGCAGGTAGACCCAGTCCACTGCCGAAACGTTTCAGTGAACTGGAGTTTCAGCAGGAAAAGCTTGTCCTCAGGCTTGTGCCCTAGTACTCTCAAGATGTACTTATCCGCGTCCTCACTGAACTATCTTCCCGAAAATTCCATTTGTAAGGAGCAGGAGAAACTTCACTTACTGTCCAGTACGTGCTCTTCAGATTTACAGTACGTCCACCGCATGAGCCAGTGGCGTAAATCAGAGCGCCACTATACTGGGTGAGAGATGCCATTTCCCTCTCCTATGAGGCACGTGGGCTCACTTCGCCTCTAGGAATCAGGGTTCATTCAACCTGGGGGATCGCCTCATCTATTGCACTAGCAAGAGGTATTCCCCTGCAGCAAGTGTGTGCGAAGCAAGTAGACCCAGTCCACTCCTGAATTGTTTCAGTGCTGGAGTCCCTGCAGGAAAGTTGTCCTCGGGCCTGTGCCCAAGTACTCTCAGGACGCACGGAACTGCATCCTCACTGAGCTATCGGCCTAAGTCCATAAACAACATCACCCTATTGTTTTGAAGCATTCCATCCTCCGCCTTTACAGCTTCGGAGCAGGAGAGACTTCACTTAGGTCTTGTTCACACAGGCGTTAAATTTTTGGATAAACGAACGAGCTCAGAACGTCCTGTACATTGATGTTGCGTTTTGTAGTGCCGCTCGATTGATTTCTACACTGGCGTTCGTTTGTCTCTGTCTAACGACAGCCTGCAGCCCAAATTGTAGTTTGTGTGTTTAACCTGTGGGGGGCAGTGTGTCGGGAACTAGATTTGAAAGCCCGTGTCATTTTATTTGAGGTGCCACCTTTTAATATGGACCATTTTGCAATATTAGACATTAATCTTATTGTTTTAAAATTTTTTTATTAAATTATTATATTTAAATAATATATAAAAATATTTTTAAAAATAATACGGCGACGTAGGGAGAGAAAAAAAAACGCTGCCACTACTGGGTTCACCCTCTGACTGCACAACGTCGGATTAAAGGAAGTTTTTTGTGGTTTATGAAGAAATGCGAACATTTCCGCGCAAGTTTTATTTTTTAAGCATTTTATTTTTGCCTTTTTTCCGCATTTCCCTCTGTATAGCATGTAGGATCATGGGATATATCCGGTTCTCCGAAGCGTAAAATGGACGCGGAGAAAACGAACTAGACGCGGTTTCCTTGCGTTCGTTGGGATTTGAACGGCAAGAAAAAGCTGCATGCAACGTTTTTTTAACACCGTATAAACGCGCAGCCGGACAAACGTACGTCACCAAAGCCCGTGTGAACACCGTCATTGACTCATTTGTGTAGAAAACCCTCTGCGCTTCATCAACGGTCACCGGACGCTACGAACGGCAGAAAAACGGTCGATTTTAACGCCCGTGTGAACAAGGCCTTACTGTGTCCAGCAGGTGCTCTTCAGATTTACATCCACCGCATCAGCCAGTGGTGTAGGTCAGAGCAGCCTTTACATGTCTTGGGGCCGCTGGAGCGGCCACCACTACACTGGGTGAGAGATGCATATTGCCCTCTCCTATGAGGCGCGTGGGTTCATTTCACCTCTAGGAAGCAGAGCTCATTCAACCAGGGAGATCACCTCCTTTTGCACCAGCAAGAGGTATTCCCCTGCAGCAAATTGTGTGACACGGAGGGTTGCTCCTCCCCGCATACATTACATTTACGTTACATTATAATCTGGTTGTTCATGCTACTCCGGGCTCAGGCAAAGCCCCGAGTTAGCTGCTCAGGCATGGTTCTGAGACCTTCTTGGCTTTGTGCCACACGCTACACAACCTTGGGGTCCAGACACCGGTAGTGCGGCGGCATTGGTATTCTCGTTCCCATAGCGTTTTCACGCAGCATCGAGTGAAGCCTTGAAAGGGAACGTCTCGAGTTACATTGCTGTAACCCTGTTCCCTGAAAGGCAGGAACGAGATGCTGCGTCCGAATGCCGCACTACCACGTGACCGGACGTCCGTTCAGACAAATTAATCTGAGGTTGTTGCCGGCTCACCTGTATTTTATAACCTCCACCTGCATCTAATCAGATGACGTCACTTGACCGAGGTTATATACTGTACATAGCCAAATCTTGGCGTGTTTTCACACATGCTTCACGACCGGCAACTGGACAAAATGGTTCCCATAGCGTTTTCACGCAGCATCTCATTCCCGCCTTTCAGGGAACAGGGTTACAGCAATGTAACCCGAGACGTTTTCTTCCGCATGGACCAAGTGGTTGATTGAACACTGGTTACACTAACATAACCAACAATACTATGTTTGTTTTTACATTCCCAGAACCTGGAGGTCAATGTATGAAGAGAGGATCTCCTGAAATGTCTTATGGTGTATTTAGTGTAAAATGTGGACCAACTGATTAAGCACTGGTAAGCATTTGTTCATAAGGCATTTCAACCTTAGAACTGAAAAATGTTACTGAATTGATAAATTAGCATTGCTCAAAGATCCAGGTGGCAGCTTTGTGGTGCTGGGGTTTGAACCTGTGAGCTTCCAATCAGTATACCAACATCCAAAAACCACACAACTACCACTGCCCCTTCATATTCACAAATATGGTCAGTGGCATTATCAGCTGCAGCACAATCTTTACACAGGGCCATTATTATTATTTTTTAATCATAGTATGTATTAACATTAGTTACATACATGCTCCTAAACCTTGTGGAAAGACTTCACAGAAGAGTTGAAGCTGTTATAGCTGCAAAAGGCCAACATCATATTAAACCCTATGGATTAAGAAGTGGATGTTACTCAAGTTTATACTGTATGCATGTGAAGGCAGGTGAGCCAATACTTTTGGCAATATAATGTTATATATAATGTGTGTGTTTATACTGTATGTATGTCAGTTGTTTTTGCCTATTCATTGACATAATTACATTTAACTTGATGCACCTTAATCCTAGGTAGGGTTGGGTATCGTTTGTGCCAAATCAATACTTTGAAAACAGTACCGGTGCCAAAACGGTGCCTGAACCGATACTTTTAAGCCACAAAATTATAGTGGATGACTCAAGAATTAATTTTTATTGAACAAAAAATTTTATGTTTAAAATTGAACAATATATTAAAAGTTTAAAGTTTATATGAATATGTAAGCTTCAAATTTTAGCAATTCTTTTGCAGAAATTTCAATTTCGCCTTTTCTGTCAAAATACGACACCTTTCCTGACTTATTGCCCTGCACAGGACATGTACTGTATAGCCTTCTTTGCAGTGGTAAATGGGGTCACTGTTGTAGTACTACTAGTACTAGCTGGAAAGGCATAATTATGGACAGAATCCATTAGTTTTTTACAAATCGTTTGACTATTTGTTAGCATGAATGCAAGATTTGCATTTGGCTATTACCAAATAGTACTACTAACCTGCTTCCGCTGTCGTCATCATAATCGGCGGACTGGGGCTGGGGTCTTCCACACGTACAGTGCCAGCTGTTGTCCACAAGCTGTCAAACACGGTGCATCCCTCTGCTTTTAACTTTATTCCGTGTATTTATTCTGCTTTTAACTTTATTCCGTGTATTTATTCTGCTTTTAACTTTATTCCGTGTATTTATTCTGCTTTTAACTTTATTCCGTGTATTTGTTCTGCTTTCAACTTTATTCTGCCCTCGAATGTTTCATTAGATTTGACGTGTTTCCCTCTTTACACGCAACTGCTGTAAAACATTCGCTGCACGTCGCGGTGTCAGAATCCTTTCTTGTGAAATACAGCCACACTTTCGACTGTTTAGTTTTAGGCATTTTAACAAAAGTTAAATTACTGAAATTGAGAAATCCATGTAACAAAAAGCTGTACAGACTGGAATTTATGGTCATTGATGCACACTCTGCAGTACCGTTACTAGGAAGCAGAGCAGTCCAGGGCATGAAGCTGGTTGAAGTACAATCTGAGAATATCCTGGTGGTGGATAATATTATGACAAGGACGGACAGAGATGACACAGTCGGACAATGGACAATGAAACAAATAACAGGAGAATTCATAGACGTTTTCACAGGAGATGGCTGTCTGCCAGGTCACTATAAGATAGAGATAGATCAGGGGGTGGAGCCAGTGAAATTGCCAAAGTGGAGAGTACCAGTTGCAATGATGGGACCACTAAAGGAGGAGCTGAACAATCTCCATGAACGAGGTATAATCACATCAGTAGAGCATAGCACTGACTGGATAAGCAGTCTGATTGTTGTGAAGAAACCCAGCGGCAAGTTAAGAATCTGCATAGATCCTAGACCATTGAACAAGGCTTTAAAAAGGAGCCATTTCCCTCTGCCCACAATAGAGGACATTTTACCTGAGCTGTCAAAAGCAAAAGTATTTACGGTCTGCGATGTAAATAACGGTTTCTGGCATGTCCAATTGGTCGACCAGTCAAGCTATCTCACTACGTTTGCAACACCCTATGGGAGATACAGGTGGTTGAGAATGCATATGGGAATAAGCCCAGCACCTGAGATCTTCCAGAGAATGCTGAACCAGGCATTAGAAGGTGTGGAAAAATTTTATTGATTTATAATTGTAGTCAAGTTTAAGGTACCAAATACCCAGAAGGCCTCTGTGGCTACAATAACAGAAAAGGCGCCTGCACGACAAATTGAGGAAGTGAGAAAACACGCAGGCAGGAGGCAAGGGATAGGTAACAGAGTAATAGATAAGAAAACTAAAGAAAAAAATAATAATACTAATAATATTTACTAATATTTTATTATTATGTACTAATAATATCTACTCGTAATATCTACATGGTTAATGATAATGTTTTAATGATAATTAAGAAAAATGTATGCAAAGTGTGACCCAAGAATAACCCGTACACACAGAGTGCAAGAAATTAAGGAACTTTATTGGAGGGGAAAATACAGAAAATGCAGGCATTGATCCAAAATATAAAAATAAGCTTTCGGCTCTGCTTTAATTGGGACACAAAGTGCAAAGAGCCAGACTTCTGCTTTTAAAAAGCAGATAAACAACATTAATCATATTTGTATATCATATTTTTAATAATGAAAAATCTAATTAATTACTAATCTTCAGCAAAATCATCCTCAGGGGAATGAGGATAACGAACTGGAGAGGTGGGATTGAGGCTGATGGTGGGTGAAGATGGGGGTGAAGCAGGAGTGTTGTCACCAGGTGGTGGAATGCCCGTGAACCCATAGTAAGGTCGCACAGGAGGACGCCTTGATAGAGAGAGAGCCTCAATCTCAGCAATCATGGCAGTTTGGGTAAGGGAAGGAGTAGTCTCCTGCTCCCAGAAGGAATCTCAGATGAGAGGATGAGCGAGAAGAACGCTACCTGCGAGCTAAAATTAAACAAAAATGAAAGAGAATTTAGTAAACATGGGTTTAGTAAATCTGGAAAAAATGCACTCTGCACATATTAAAAGAAACATTACATTATTGATTTTAGTAGTATAGGATCTAAGAACTAGCAATATAAATAATCATGCCAATAATCAGATTAATGTGATTGTCTTAAACTAACCATAGTATAGGAATAGTAGTAGGTAAATGAAAAATAAATATTAACAAACCTAATCAATGAACTGATTTAAGCTGATTTAATTAATATTTTATCTTAATATTTATCCTATAATAATTAAGTAAATTAAACAAAAAATTATACTAGTTGATATACAGTATAAGCTCAAAATCATTAAAAGAATCATTTAGTTATAGGAATAGGTTTAATGTATAATCAAAATGAATAACCAGAATATATTAAAGTACTAATAGATAAATAATCTCTATACATGCAAAGAAAATACATAATGGACAGTTAAAGACAAAGTAGATAAAATTAACTGTGATAAGAATAACTAAAATATAACACTTACACATCTTGATGAAGAAGATTTTGGAAAATTGCGGCTTCCACAAGTCACCAATGGTGGTCAATGGTCTGGTCAAGGAAAAAAGGAACAAACCAAACTTTCTCCCCCAAAAAAAAAAGGAGAACGTAAGACTGTCTACTGTCTTAGGCCTACCCAGACATGAATAAATATGAGATGAGAGGAAAAAATTATGTAATTGGGAGGAGCTACATCAATCTGACCTGAGCAAAATTAACTCACATCTCATGAATATTAAAGAAGTTTCTTGACTTAAGAAGGAGCAAACAATGATGTAGTTGTTAAGTGAAGGGATATAAACCATGTAAAATTAGGGAAGTGGAAGAGGAAAGGAGAGAAATCTTGCAGAATTTTGTCTGTACGTCTTTTGTCTGGCTGGTCCAGTGCTGTCCATTTACTTTTGGTTGCAATAAACTCTTTTGCTATTTCAGTACTTGAATAGTTATTGATTTTGTTTAGAAAATTGACATAGTTGACATATGGCGCTTTTCCACTGCATAGTACGACACGACAAGGTTCAGTTCTACTCACTTTTGGGGGGTTTTCCACTGGGACCAGTACATAGTACCTGTTCCTTTTTTTAGTACCACCTCGCCCGAGGTTCCAAGCGCGCCGAACCGTTACCAAAACGTGACGTGTAAACACGCTGGTCACTGATTAGCCGGAGAAAATCGTCATTACTGCGTCACCGAACTTGCGACACGAGACACAACAGAACCGATATATTTAGAAACAGCCAGAGAAGGATCGCACGCACCTTTTTGTATTAACCGTCGGCCTCTTTTGAAACAAACTCATTCGTCTCGCTGTTAAAAACATCCACATGCCGAGAATGAAGAACACCATGCCGTCGATATGCTCCATTGTTGTGTGTGTGTTTGTGGCGCGTTTACGATGACGTCACGGCAGTAGCGGCGCCGCGCGCGTGAGTAATCCCGCCCACGCTAAAGCGTTACTACACTGCAGTGGAAGAGCAAACCGAGCCAAACTGCGCCGAACCGAAGTGAGTTGAACTGAACTGTGTCGTGTCGTTCTATGCAGTGGAAAAGAGGCATTAGTTCACAACAAATTTGCCACGACAAAGGACTTCAAGGTGTACACATAATCGCAGATGATATGTTGATAACAGGGGAAGGTGAAACACTGTAGATGGCGAGCAAGGACCATAATGAAAAACTGAGATTGTTCTTAGACAGATGCCGAGAAAGAAACATTAAGCTTAATGTCGACAAATTCAGACTCAGATAAAGTGAAGTGACGTACATTGGACATTTGCTCACATCAGAAGGCCTAAAAGTAGATCCAGAGAAAGTACGGGCCATAAAAGAAATGCCAAGACCAACTGATGTGAAAGGTGTACAGAGAATTCTGGGCATGGCATATCTCTTCAAGTTTTGCAGACACCTTTCGGATCACTGTGAAGTGCTCAGACAGCTGACACACAAGGACAGTCTGTGGGACTGGTCTGAGGTTCACGAACAAGCATTCAAGGACATAAAAGACCTCATAACCAAGGCACCGGTACTGCGCTACTACAGCTTCAAGGAACAGCTAGTTCTACAATGCGATGCCTCAGAAACAGGCCTTGGTGCAGCATTGTTGCAGAGTGGAGAACCAGTTGCGTTTGGAAGCCGTGCACTGTCACTGACTGAACGGGGATACGCTCAAATAGAAAAAGAGTGCCTAGCCATAGTGTACGGCATGGAGAAATTTCATCAGTACACATATGGACAAAAAGTGGTCATACAGTCTGATCATAAACCTCTTGAGAGTATTGTCAAGAAGCCACTGCTGCATGCACCCAAAAGACTTCAAAGGATGCTAATGAGATTGCAGAAATATGATTCCATGATTATTGTACATATGTTCCTGGAAAGGAGATGTTGTTGGTAGATACACTAAGCCGAGCGTATCTGGAGGACACTGCACAGGAAGGATCGGTGGAAAAAGAGATCGAAAGTGTGAACATGATTCAGTACCTCCCAATATCTGCAGAGAGAATAAATGTAATCAGAAGTGAAACAGCAAAAGATGACACACTACAGACACTAATAAAGACATTAAGAGAAGGATGGCCAACAAACAAAAGAGACATACCAAGCAAAATAGAGCACTACTACTCAATCCAGGATGAACTGTCAATACAGGATGGTATTGTGTTCAACGGGGAAAGAGTTGTTATACCAGATGCTCTCAGGAGTGACATGATACAACAAGTTCACTCAGCACACCTTGGTATTGAAGGATGTTTGAGGAGAGCAAGGGAATGCCTCTATTGGCCCGGAATGAATGCACAGATAAAGGGATACATTGAGAAGTGTGATCTGTGTAGAACACTGGGAGTAAAACAACAGAAAGAATCACTCTGCCCACATGAATTGCCTGAAAGACCATGGTCTAAAGTGGGCAAAGATCTGTTTGTTTTCAATAACCGTGACTATCTAACCACTGTGAAATATTTTAAAAATTTCTGGGAGGTGGATTACTTGCAAGACACAAAGTCTTCCACTGTAATAAACAAGTTGAAAGCCTATTTTGCCAGGCAACATATACCTGACATTGTGTTTTCAGACAATGGTCCACAATATACATCAACAGAATTCCAACATTTCAGTAGACGGTGGGAGTTCCAGCATAAAACATCATCATCCACTCACCCACAAAGTAATGGGAAGGCAGAGTCTGCTGTAAAAACAGCAAAACGTCTGATGCAGAGAGCCAAGATGGCAGGACAAGATCCATAAGTTGCGATATTAGATCACCGAAACACTCCGTCACAGGGACTAAATGCAAGCCCCGCTCAGAGACTGCTAAGCAGGAGGACACGAACACTACTCCCAACACACAAAAAGCTGTTGAAGCCAAAAGTAATAAACACAACACATGGACTGAGACTTAATCAAAGGCGACAAGAAATGTACCACAACAGACACGCGAAAGACATGACCACACTGAAATCAGGTGATCAAGTAAGAGTACAGCCAACACAATCAAAAAAGGTCTGGCAGAAAGCAACAGTTATAGAACCGGTCAACAAACGGTCTTACAAGATTGAACTGGACAATGGTGGTGTTCTGAGGAGAAACAGACGGTACCTGAAGCACACGGGCCATCAAGACCTGGTCATAAAACAAGAACAGTGTGCTGAGAAAGTCAGATCAACTCAGCCAATTGTTGACACAAAACATACTGTTACTACCAGATCAGGTCGGATTAGTGCCAGACCACAGTATTTGAAGGACTATGTTACTTAAGTTATTATTTGTTTTTATTTATTTATTTTCTATTATAATTTTATTTATTTATTTATTACTTTATATATAATTATTCTATATATAATATATAATATATATATATATATATTTTTTTTTTTGTTAAATTTCTTTAATTTTTGTGAAGCTGCTTTGAGACAATGACCATTGTTAAAAGCGCTATATAAATAAAATTGAATTGAATTGAATTGAATTAAGTTACATATGGACTGTTAATGTTTTAGTATGTTCAGACAGTACATGTGTTCATGTATGGAGATATGGTGTGAAGTTGCACTAGTTCAAAAAAAAAAAAAGAGGGAAGGATGTAACAATGTGATTATGTGACTCATGTTGTAGCACGGACCTTTTAGTATGCGACACTGTTGAGGAAGTAAGATGCTGTTCAGTAAATAGACAGTTACAAACATAATGGTAGTGGTCTGAGTTATTTACGGTATATACTAGGGCTGCACGATATATCGAAAAAATGTCGTTATCGTGATAATGGCATGCGCGATAACCATATCGCAAGGAGTTGCGATAAATACTTTATTTGCCAAGCATTTGTGTCCAAATTTGACCAATCAGACGGGCCCTTACTATGTTTATACCCGCTTACAGTATATCTTTATATATATATATATATATATATATAATATAATATATATTATTTATATCTTTATACTTCATTCTGTCGCGAACTAACCCCGGATGATCAGAAGATTTAGCGATTAGCTGTTAGCCGCGATTAGCCGTTAGCCGCTGTAATGGAAAAATCATATTTTAATTATATGTATTAATTCTATTTGATTCTTGTAGTAAGTGTGTAACGTAGACGTTAGAAGTTTGAACTTGTTTGTCGAAGCTTAGAGACACAAGGCCGAGAACAGAATAGAAACAACCTGATTGTAGTTGTCCCTGAATAAATGATAAGGTATGGACATCTAGTCTGGGGCAGATAAAGAGTCATGAGTTTGAATGTAGGAACTTCACGTACGGGGCGTTGATTATGTTAACAGAGATGTTTGTGTATAAAATAGGTCAGCTAGAGAAAGAGATCACCCTTTCTCTATGCTGCAACTGTTTGCTGTATGAGACTGGTCCTTCTGCAGAAGTTTAAAATAAAACTTTTGTTACTTTGCTCTTACCCAGTGTATGGATTACTTGTCTTTATATTGGTTTCAGAATTTCCACCACAACTTGGCATTGTCGGCAGTTCTCCGTGTTTGAGGAGGGCACTGGAGAATCCCGGGGAGGCGTAAGCGCTGACGCCTTGAAGGCTTTTCACTTCATTTCAAACGCTTAATTGGCAATCGAGCGTGAGAGGACCGGGGATTCACCATGTCACCTCAACACCGGAGTTAAAAGAACTAAAATATTGTGGTAAGGAAATTTTTTAAGTTGTAAGTCTCTAAGTTGTAATTGTTAAAGTTAAAGTAAGTGGTAATTGTTAAAGTTAAAGTTAGTTGTAATTAAGTATTAAGTGCACTTTCTCACAGTGGCTGGGATAGATTTAAACTTGGATCTATCACACGAGTCTGGGATTCGTGAAAAGTACCCAAAAAAGGTGCAAAGGCGCACAAAAGAGAGAGATAGGGTACTGGGTTTGTCTCGTTTCCGAAAAACTTGGCCCCGCAGCAGACGTGCTCGGTGTGAGGACCTCCGGAGGTAAAAGCAAGTCAGAGTGCAGGGTTGCAAGGTGCACACGTAAAAGTCAAGAGGACTTTACGGGAAAAACAGTCAAGGGGACTGTTGAGGTAAATTAAGGTAGAGTGTAAAGTGCACCGGTAAAGTCAAGAGGACTTTATGGCAGAGTGCAAACCGCTGCACCGGTAGCAGTCAGGGAGACTGTGAGAGCTCACTGTGAGTTAGTGGCACGTGTAAATTGACAAGTAAAAATCATGGGTAACAGCAAAAAAAAAAAAAAAAAAAAGATTGTTACGCTTGTGGGGTTCCTTGGTAAAGATAACATCTAAATTATGTTTGAGAAATGTGGAAATCCAGGGAAAACAAAAGAAAAAAAAAAAAAAGAAATGTAGAATTATTAATTACTGAGATTGCTTTTGAGTTGTGGATGTGTGAATCATGTGTAGATAGATAATTACAATAACAAAAAGAATAACAAAGTAAACATTAATTCTGTAGGATTTAATATGTGGAAGGCAGAAGCAGAAACAGAAGAGAAAAACGCATACAACCTAAAATGCAAGCACAAAACATTGATCCTTTTCAGTGTGTTAAGTTTGTTTCAGATCCCGACCTGGACGGCTGCCCCCCGCGACCCCGAGCTCTTAGACAGATAGCCCCTTCAGCAGATCCAGTAAGACAACATGGACAAGAGACTTCTCGGCAGTCCCCAGGCCCCAGCACAGCCAGCACAGCAATGACGGCTCTGTCTCCAATTTCGTCACATACTCGAACCAAGGTTCAGCTGAAAAGAGAAAAGGCTGATCGACAACCACCACCTGATGACAGCGAGGACGAGAGAGAGGAACTCTTAGGAGCTACAGGAAGTGTTCATCAAGAAATCACTGCTCCAATGATGGAAGTAGCAGGGGCGGATGGCACAGCGATGCTTGTTCACTGACAATGGACAATAAAGGACATCAGAAAATGCACATGGACAGCTCCCAGACCCGAGAGAGGGGGGAGGACAGAAATTCGGTGATGAAATGAGCAGATTTTGCTCAGAGTTTCGCCCGACATCTTATGAAATGCGACGACTTTTGGGGAGAAAACTAGGTGCGGACTTTGCAAAGATTAAGTATTCCTGGCCAACGGACAATGTTTTCGCACGGCGAGCTCAGGCTGATCATGAAGAAAACCAAGCATTTAACGGGTTTTGTGGTGTGCCTTACAGCAGCGTGTAAAGAAGCGTTCCCAGCAAAAATGGATATGACTAAAATATCAATGTGCAAACAACAACCAGGAGAGAGCGTGTCACACTATCTCACCCGCCTCACTGAGGTACATGATGCAAACAGCGGATTGGAGAGGCCTGCAGACATTTCTGTGGCAGCAATTTCACCGTATGAAGCACATTTGAGGAACAGTTTCATAAATGGATTACAGGAGGACATCGCTCAGAAGGTGAAAAACACATGCGTTGGATGGGACACTGGAAAACTTAGTCTCATTGAACAACATGCAATACACGCGGAAAAGCTGGTATCACAAGAAAAAGATAAGCGCAACAAGAAGAGAGAAGACCAGAGTGACAATGCACAGCTGGCAGTGTTGCAGATGGTAAGACAAACTGCGGATGTACAGTACAGGAGACGTGGAAGAGGACGAGGAGGCCGTGGACGTGGACGTGGGAGAACAAATGGCTGTTATGCATGCGGAAGTGAAGACCATTGGATTAGTGACTGTCCGAGAAGGAGCAGAGGAGAGAAATGGATTAGGAGAGGTGAGGATCAGGGTGGAAATTGACAGAAAATGGCCGGGGGCGTGGGGAGCAGACCCGAAGGAGAGGGTGAGTCAAAAATAATTATTTTTCCAACTAACACTTCTTGCTCTGATCGCAATGAAGAAAAGCTTGCTATCTTTTTCAATGATTCAATTCACGTTTGTATCTTAGAAACATCCACACATGCTACGTATGATCTTGAAGTATACAGTATCAGTAAAATGCCAACAATGGAATTGCAGCTCCATGACAAACAAAATTCATTTTGCTACATTCCATGCAGGTCATTCAGTCATTAAAGTGTGTGAATTTGACAGTTTAGTGAAACAGAGGTGCAGATTCCTGAACTCTGTGGGCACTTCAGGACATGCAGCTGAAAAGAGCCTCATAAAGACAAGCGTGTGGCTTTTTCCAGGTGTACATGATGATAAATTTAGATTTTTTGCTCTTATTGCTGCCCAGTAAATCTATTGGGGTGAAGATTTCATATGTAAATTAGGTATAAAACTCTTGAGACTAAACCAGTATTGAGCCTGAGGATTTCACTCTTGTGAAATGTGATCCGTTGCCCCTGTTGTATGTGTATGAATGGAAGCTCTGCACTTCAACTGTGAGTTCAGTAAATGCTACGGTGATAGACAAATATATACCAGTAAACACATTATGATATTAGATATGTGTCACATATCTCTTTTTTTTAACGATAAGCTCAGATGTGTAGTCAATGTAGAGATAAGCAGTGTGCACATGAGAAAATGTAGCACAAGTGTCACAGTAATGTCGCTTAATTACAGTAGGGACACCCCTAATGTGTTATTGGATAAAAGTAATAAGGATGAGGGAGAAAAAATAAATAAATAAATAAATATTGGGCCTTTGAGTGACATGTGGTATGAATGAGAGTGATTGAGAATGAACCTCTTATCTGACATTACATTACAGCCACAGAGAAACAAATGCTGATGAAATGCTGAAAAATCATGTGTTAAAGTATAAAAGAACTGTATATATTACAGTACCTACAGTCACAAGACCTGGCCAGGCAGAAAAAATTAAGTTATCAGCATGCGGAACTTTTTCTTTTCTTTTTTAAAAAAGAATTTATGTTTATAATTACTCACTAAAATGTATGGGCAAATGGCAAGCACGATGTAGGTTTAATTAAGGGAAGTGAACTGGCGGTGATCACCCCAAAGTAAAATTTAGGCCCTACAAACTTCATACTGTATCTACCCGAGTCTTTAACTGAAATAATTCCAGTGTTTAATTCTTTATTTTAAAGCTGTTGTCATGGTAAACATCAGCAACTTCTTATTGTCCAGCAGAACAAGGTCATAAAGCAAACCATATAAAAGCTACAATTCGCACATACAAGTCATATCTTAGGTCAAATTGTTTTGGGACAAGATAAAACTTTGGATCCAAGTACAGTAGTAGTCCAAAATATTCTAAAACAAATAAGAAAATTGAAGCTAAAGTAGAAATGTAAAAAGTAAAAGTGTTTTATTGCAGAAAAGTTAATTTGATCCATACAATCCTCGAGGCCCCAGTGAGCTACGCACTCATGGGAAGGGTCTACTGGCCCACAGTGCACTTAGCTGAACTCCGGAAGCAAGAACAATCTTTAATTGAATCAAATTTGGCAGTATAAACTACTTTAATATTGGACATTTCAAATTATAAAAGGCCTTTTACAAAAACTGTTGATGAAAAGAATTGTTGCATGATTTCAGACTGGCTGCAGAGAAAAAAAAACAGAGAGAAAGAGAGAAAAACAATGAGATCTTTATCTCACTTCTCAGCCAAATCAGATCCTGTAGCAGCAGCATCACCCATGTGTTTATGTCCAGTACCAGAAGCTGAGGAGGCAGGTATAGAATAAAGATGTATAGTGGGCTACAGTAATTTGACATTTCTAGTTCATGAAGTTTCAGTATCTTTTATACAGAGAAGAATCACACTTATTTGCAACAGAGTGGTTAAAGTACAATACTAAATTATAAATATCAATGTGGAAAGATGTATAGTTCTAACCCTCTAACTCCTTTCTTTCACTGTTAAACAACTTTGTTCCACTAGGATTGATCCACAGTAAGCGCGACTACAGAATCCGGATATAAAATGAACGTGGATGGAACAATATTTTGTGATAGAGAAATAGGTGCTAACAGGAGTTTGTCATAGTTATAGCACATGAAATTTAAATAGTGTAAATGTAATGCTCAAACTAACAAATTATATTCTATTTCAGAAAAGCAGATGCAGCAGCGAAGGCCGTGGCCAAACTTCCCCTTTCCTATAACCATAACATGTGTGTGTCTAATGCTCTCACCCCCACAGCTAACCTTGACGAGCTTCAGAGCTACAGTCACTCCAGGAGAGGAAACACTCTGAAGAAGAGCGGGATGTGTTTTGACAGAAGGGGTTTGGTACGACCCCAATCACAAGCCATGTCTACCTATAAAGCTATTTCTTTCTATGCTAAGTTGACACACGAGTAAGGACCATGTGTCAAAAGGGGGAATAAGCAATAGTATATGCATTTGTGTTACTAATAACATACTGTACTGTAGATAAAGGAATTAAGATGAAGCCAGAGCACACGAAAAGTAAAACGACATTGTGAAGATGAAATGTTATGTTATTGTGCAAAACTCTTTGAGGATTTATTTTTAATACAGGCCCACTGACAGTGCTCCTAACACCACAAAAAGAAGTCAAAGTAGTGGAAACAGAGATGAGGGTACACGCCAGCACCCCAAACATGTTCCAGAACCTAAGAGAAAACAACACAGAGGTCAACAAGGGTGAACAGTGATGTGCTAGTAACCTCTCCTGTGAACCCCAACAGACCCTCACCTGCACGCAAAGTGCATGGGTCAGAAGAACCAACTAGAGTGACAGAAACAACGCAGAACCACAACTCTCCACTCAAATTCATCACAACAATAAGTACACTACATTTGAGGACAACACATGAAGAAATTGTAAGGTGTCAAAGTAGCAGTAGCACTGAGTAACATTGGTGACATATAAAAGTAATTAGAGTTAAAAGTAAGTGTTGTAACTACTGACAGGATAGAAGACTGTTTTAGAGGACGGAGAATATTAGTGACTGAGATTATTCACACTACAGACATTGAATTAGCTGGACTGGACCCTTGGTTACAAATGAGAAAACACCCCAAAGCAATTTGGGTAACTTTAGGAATAATAATAGTTATGGTTACCCTGATGTGCCTACTTATTGAGAATTCAGAGAGAAACGGCGATGGCAAAGTCTATTTAACAAACTCAAGCTACATGCATTTAACTAGAATAAAGAGAAGAGACAGCATGATAAAAAGGCATAACACTAATCTCAATAGATGTGCAGGGAAATTGGGAATGTGCCCTATCATTAGACATTGCTGATAATATAACAGACATACACAACCTCTTGTGTTGTGTATGCCATGTCATGTTCTCGTGCTGGGTAACACTGCCCCTAAATAATGTCACAGCAGCAGAAGCAAATGCAGACAACACGTCTTGTATTATACCGATAACCACCATGGCCATCTTACAGATATCTGAATACTACAAACAAACAGGGAGGCCAAACCCAGCAGTCCCTGAGTGTAATTATTCCAATAACCTATGTTTTGATGCCCCAGGGAGCTATTGTTCCCCATTGCCTGTTAAGAAATATGAAGACAATTCTACTTATATGGTCCCATGGCAAAAAGGAGACACTTGCATTGTGCAAGATCAAAATGGAAAATTGGGAACCTGACTTAGGATGGTCTGAGTGCACCACTTACGTTCGTATAACCAATCGTTCAAAAGGTAGGTCACCTAAATGTAGTATAGATGGTAATTATTTTCCAAATGATGGTAGTTGTCCGTTCATAGAACTATCGTCAACAAACACAGTAATGTGGGTGTGTGGGTCAGACGCATATGTGACCTTACCCAGGTATTTCAATTGAACAGGCTCATGTTATTCTGCATATGTAACTCCTAGTGTGTCAGTACACACAGAAAATCCGTGGGGGCCACGGATGTCAGAGAATAGAAGAAAAAGAGATGTCCCTATTAAATTTCATGGCTACACTTTAGGAAACCCATGGACTAGCCCAGGAGCAAATGTAGGCTGGTCACTCTTCCTCGGCGGAGGAACAGCTGTAGCCCTAAACAAGGTAAATGGTTTAGCATACATGTTACTAATACTAAAAAATGACACCGTAAAGGCCTTTCACGCCTTTCAATGATGATCATCAGAATATCAGCAACATCATAAACCGCATGAAGAAGGCTTTGCAACCACCTCCCCAAGTAGAGTCTTGGATCTCGTGGTTAACGCAATTATGGGGAGGCTGGGGTTATTGGCTGGTTTATAGTGTTCTACCAATTGGGATTATAATCTTGTTAGGCCTCTGTATAACACCCTGTATTTGCAGATGTATACAGGGACTAGTTCTGAACACAGTAAATTATTAAATGTTAAGACAGACTGACAACATAGAATGGAAACCGGCCTGGGATGACCCGACTTCTGACAGAGTTCAAAATTCCGGTGACTATCATTTTGAATGTTTAGATCATGATATGGAAGAAGACATAATGTAAATCTTTAGAGAAATGTCAAGCATGTATATTTAAGTAGGGTGCAAATTTTTTTTTATTTTATGCTTTTGTGTCAGGGGTCTATCCCCATAAAGACAGCTGTAGTGTCCTCTGTGTGCATTAGAGTGCTAGTGGTGATGTTGTTAAAAACCCAGGTTGGAGAGACAATATCTGATGAAATTTACCTAATGCATAGCTTATTAGTATTGTTTTGAATTGTAGAATTAAAATATTTAGGTTGTCATAGAATGACAAAAGGGGGAAATTGTAATGGAAAAATCATATTTTAATTATATGTATTAATTCTATTTGATTCTTGTAGTAAGTGTGTAACGTAGACGTTAGAAGTTTGAACTTGTTTGTCGAAGCTTAGAGACACAAGGCCGAGAACAGAATAGAAACAACCTGATTGTAGTTGTCCCTGAATAAATGATAAGGTATGGACATCTAGTCTGGGGCAGATAAAGAGTCATGAGTTTGAATGTAGGAACTTCACGTACAGTGGGAGCCACGTCAAACAGCCGCCTGGAGCATGACTGCTCCGTGGCAGTTCCATGAAGGCTTCGTGCATGGAATGTGATCCCCCGCGATGACGCAGTTAACGATGCCCCGCCCCATAAACGCCCCCATGCGCTTTCTAAAAAGATGGTTGCAATGCCGTATAATTCCGCCAGATGGAGCATTGACTGACACAGTTAACTGCAGTGTCCAGGAAACCCAATACCGTACTGTATCTTTAATATACAGACAGTTCTTGTATTGTCAACATAGTTTCATAAATAGATGAAAAAACAACAACAACAAACCGATTAATAAAACAGATTTGTTAAATCACTCAATACATAACCCATGATGATTATGCTATTTATTATTTAATAATGAATTAATAAAATTAGTTAGTGAAATATTTTTAAGACATCCTCAAATGATCCTTAAAGACACGGTAACGGCTGTAATTTGTCTATACCGATCATTGTAGGTACGGAATAAAAACGCAGGCTATGTACAGTATTTTATATTACTGTGTATTTTACCCCGTTCCATTTAATATACTGATAGATAATATTTTGCTGCAAAGTAAAGCTCAAACGTCTGCTTGGGTTTGTTTTCGTTATATTTTTGATGATGTTTTCGCTGATTTTTTCACTGATAGTCTACAAGTGGCATAAGAGGCAATTAATGGCGCATGCAACCTGGAACAAATATCTGCCCATATGGATCAGTATTTCTTTAGTCATTTAATCATGCATAATGCTCCCCCGTCAAAAGATCTGATGGGGCATTAATCACTTATCACAACTGTGAATGGATGCGGCAGCAGACACATTAAATCCCCATAAACACTTGGAGACAATAGTAAAAAAAAGTTCCAGAGAGTTAGCGCCTGTTATACTATTGTATTTTTACTGATTTATTTTTTTTTTTTACTGCTTATATTTCGTTGGGTTTTACGCAATTTCATGTGTGTGTGTGTGTGTGTGTGTGTGTGTGCGTGCGCGCACGAGAGAGAGGATACTCTGACAAGACCAACCTCCGTGTGGCTCCAGTGGCGCAATCGGTTAGCGCGTGACACTTATAAAGCAGTCCAGGTGAAGCAGTGCCGAGTTCGAGTCTCACCTAAAGCACCCAAAGCATTTTACTGCATATCGCGCTGTGTATGTGACAAATCAAATTTGAATTTGAAAGTAAAGCTTAAAATGTAACTTCTGCTTTGGTTTGTTTTCGTTATATTTTTGATGTTTTCGCTGAAAGTCAAATTGGCATAACAAATTGATTAATGGCGCATAATATCTGGAACAAATATCTGTCCATACGGATCAGTGTGTCTTTAGTCATTTAACCAGCATAATGTCCCACATTAAAGATCTGATGGGGCATCAATCACTTATCACAACGGTGTATAGATGCAGCAGCAGAGACAGATTTAATCCCCATAAACATTCACACTTGAAAACAAAACTAACAGAAGTAAACAGTTCTAGAGTGTTAGTGCCTGTTATCACAGGACAGGAATCACCTACAGGATACTACTGTATTTTACTGCTCATATTTTTTACCCTAGTTTCATTTGGTTTTACGCGATTTCATGTATTATTTGTGTGTGTACAGTGTGTCTGTGTGTGTGTGTGTGTGTGTGAGTGCGAGAGAGGGCTTTCATGCTGATTTATCCAAGGTTACTAAAACCTGGCTTACTACCTATAAAAAATATTTCAATTTAACTCATGGGTCTCAATCACAGATGACACGACAAATTATATACTCTGAAACGTTCATTTGAACATTTAAAAATATATACAAAAACACGAATACTAATGTTATCATGGTGTAAATTATTAACATTAGGTTAGGTCCTGCCCTTAATTAATTCATATTATAATTACTTTTACATAGTATAGTTACTGGACTGACATGACCAAAAACTAGCTATTTCATTTAGCCTTTCTAAAATCAACCCATATATCATTTATAATCAGAAAACATAAAACATATTATGATCTGTTCAATAGCCCATCTGTTTTAATTTAGTTTGTATTTTTTATTATTCATAAGACAACCTTTCAGTTTTGTAAATATTTTAGTTATAGTGTGTTAAGTCTTACTTTAGGTTAAACGTTTTTGAGAATTTTACCATCCAGCTTAGATAAATGTTATGTCATTGATTGATAAAATCTGGATTAAGGATATTTTATTATATAATTATATATATATATATATATTTATTATTTTTTTTTTTTTTTAGTTTCCCCCTGAGGGATTGCCACCTTATTGTGGTCTGGGGGTTTGCGTGCCTCAACACAATTCAGCAAATACAATACTGTTACTATACAGTAAGGCCAGGTAAAAACAGTGCTCGAACATGATGCCCCCCTCCCCCCACCCCGTGTTGTCTGGTCTAGAACGGCGCTGCCTCTGACCGTCTTTTGTCTTGTAAATGAGTATTCTCACTCACCTTCCAATCCCCCCAGCGCACACACTCTGTTTGTACTGTAAACTGTACTGTAACTGTGTTTGCTAGGGCACTTGGTTATACACAGTACTTTAATGTATGGAACACTTACTTAACTTACTGGTTTGGTTTAAATATCGCTTATTACCTTATTCAGCAAAATAAATTCATTAACGTATTGAAGTATTTTAGTTAAGGACAAAAACTGTGCTTGTGTTTAGAACTGCTGAACAGCCGAAAACACACACACACCCATCCCCCCGCCAAAAACACACACACACACAGAGCAATTAACACCATGTCATACTCAGGAGTGGAAGGTGAGAAACCTCAATGGAGAATACCAAGTTTGTCGTTGCTCTTTTGGAGTTCTTAAAACCCAAAACATTTATTTATACTGAGAAAAAATTATTATGGGTCACAATCACAAACACAAATACATATAATCAAGTGTTTAACTGGTTTCATTTGTTTCTATGATCAATAATTATTATTATTATTATTTTCAGCCCAACTCTTTGACTATTTAAAACAAAGTTGTGTCCCATTTTTTGCCCATTGAAGTTGTTGGTTCAACTAAACAATTTTTAAATACCCAAACAATCCCCCAAAATTAAAACACGCAAAACATGACTTTAACAATTCAATTTATTCTTCCAAAACTAGTCAAAGTTAAAACAGTAATTTATATAAAACAGATGAATACATGTTGTCTTTTTGCTTAAAGTTCATTAAACTACCCGGATACACCAGCTGCTTATAAGTCTCTATCTATAGTCCTTTTACATTAAAGTATTAATTTTTCAAATATCAAAACTATTAAACATGGAACAGTTGAAGTCTTTGTTTCCCCCAAAGTACTGTATCAGACATTTTGCAGTTCTATGTTCAGAATATACAGTAGACCTGATCAAACATCATTCTAAAGCTGTCGGACTGTGACGTCATCCCTCCTACAGCTCCCTCAACAGCTTGTTCAGGCTCCTCCAGTCCTGTAGCTCCAAAAGTCCAGCCGTCAGCCGTCTGACCCCCCAATCCCCCACAGCGGAGCTCTGCTTAAAGACAACAGGAGAATTTAGTCAAGACAGATAAACTTCACAGAACATCTAGTTCTAATAAAAATAATATATATTAATAAACCTATTTACCACAGAGTGTGTAAAACACTGCTTTGGGGATTCTGTAATGTAAATAATCTGCCTGTGCTAATGTTAACCAGTGAACAGTGTTAGTGTTAACCAGTGAACAGTGTTAGTGTTAACCAGTGAACAGTGTTAGTGTTAACCAGTGAACAGTGTTAGTGTTAACCAGTGAACAGTGTTAGTGTTAACCAGTGACTGTCTGTATTATCGTCTGCATTAAATTAACCGGGAATTTACTTAATGCGCTTCTCGTACAAATAAGTTAAGCGATATAACACTCGTATATGAGCATTAGTTCATCTCTGAAGCCAAACTATAACTTACTGAAGCCCCTCACACACACACACACACACCTCCCCCCTCCTCCTCCTTAACTGATAAACACTTCTGTGTTGTTATTCAGCTCGTTAACTAAGCGCTCGCGCTACCGCGGAAAGTGTATAAAATATAAACCGGGTTATGAGCGTTACTAGCTCCTGTACAGCTCCCCTCAGTCTGTGTCCCTCATCAACTGCATCACATTATATTACAGTCACAGAAATAACCTGCAGATTAACTCTTAACCAGAGAATAAATAAGCGCTGAATTTATCCAGACAACACGCGGTGAGATTCTCTCAGTATTTACAGAGAACACAAACACTCTTCATCGGGTAGTGCAGCTCTTGTAATAGGGACATTAATAGTATTGTCGAAGCTTGAGCATGTTTTTGAGTTAAAGTGGAGTGACATTGTGAGTGTGTGACACTGACAGTAAGCTGTAATATTAACTCCAGACTTGGTAAACAGATCATTAAGTTCTCTAAAGTCACATCTGACCGCTGCTGGTGCTGCCAGTGATATTTCAAACGGCCAATAAAAAAACTAAACTGGGAAATAAACTGTAAACTACCACAAACACATTTTATAAAATAAAACATCACTTACCACGAATAGTCCGTTAAGCCGCCATCTTCATCTCTGTAGTTTGGCAGCGTCAGTTCGGCGGGGGTGGAGGCGGGTTGTTAAAATCACGTGATTGCAACTCAGCGCAGCTGGCTTGTTTTAATGTGTTCTTGAGAACGAAGCGCCATCTAGTGGTGGAACCAGGTAAATGAATAAATAGGGCTTGAATGGGCGTGTTTACTGTGAAATCTTGACACGCCTTTCGGCCAGAAAGGGGAGGGGGGATTACGGCGTGCAAAGGCCATTCACACGCCATTCACACTTCAGCCACACTGTCGCGGCTATTTGGTGTGGCTCCCACTGTACGGGGCGTTGATTATGTTAACAGAGATGTTTGTGTATAAAATAGGTCAGCTAGAGAAAGAGATCACCCTTTCTCTATGCTGCAACTGTTTGCTGTATGAGACTGGTCCTTCTGCAGAAGTTTAAAATAAAACTTTTGTTACTTTGCTCTTACCCAGTGTATGGATTACTTGTCTTTATATTGGTTTCAGAATTTCCACCACACCGCGATTAGCCGTTAGCCCTTTATAGACGGTAAACCCAAACGCGGAAGCAAGCGAGTAGGCACGATAACCACGTGAATTAGTTTAAGGACTCTCACAGAAGGGGAGCAAGGGAAAAACACACATTTAACCCGCGTCCTATAAACACACACTCGAATCTGAACCGACATGGCGAACACAGTGACTAAGCTGTATGCACTAGTTTGTTTACTCCTCTTATACTTCCGGGTTTGCGCCCGCATTACTTCTGGGTCCTAGTACCGGTCGCGGAGCGTGTGTGTGCATGCGCGTGTGTGTGCGTGCGTGCGTGTGTGTGTGTGTGACAAATAGTATTTTTTAAATTAAATTTTTGTTTAATAATATTTATTTTTATTTAAAAAAGAAAACAGGCAAGCCAAAGAGAATATTTAGTTTAAAAGATGCTCTTGTTTTAAGACACTATTGATGAGTGTATGGTTCCACTTAAATAAACAGTAATGTTTGAAAGTAATTCATATTGTGTTGGCAGGTTTATAGTAACAGCAAACCAGAAGTCAGAATATCTGCTGAGGGGTTTAAGTCATTCATAGTGTTCTGAAGTCTAAATATTTGCAACTTCCTTGACATATAGTTTCTTTTTAGCCTGAATTAGATTTAATTACATCAGACGAATATCTATTACCTGTTTATTTTAGTATGATCATTACATATAAATAAATAAATAATAATAAAAAAAGGCAATAATAATAATAATAATAAAATGCATTTCTCTAGGGAAATGTTATATCGCAAGAAATATCGTTATCGCAGTATTCAACAACAATATCGCATATCGCATATTTTCCTAATATCGTGCAGCCCTAGTATATACTCACTCTAGAGAATGAACAAGAGTGAAACATTAAAATGTAGCACTAACATACAGTACAGTTTATAAGGTAAATGCAAGTTTGCGAATTTTGGAAGAAAATAATTCTCATGTCACTGTCTGATGTAGTTCAAGGTCTTTATTTGTCACAAACAGAGCACTATATAGTTCGTATTCCGTTCAGTTCGCGTTGTGTTTTCTAAATAAGCCCGTTAACATCAATTCATTCCAATCGTGTTTTTAACTAGTATTATTTTCGGTCATGTGTTTAAGTAACATTCGTTCCGAATTTAAAGAAACACCTGTCATGTTTTAAAAAGGCTTTGTTCTCGTCGTGTTTAAATTCCATCGTGTTTTGAAGAACCTTTCGGTGTTGTTATTATTATTATTAATTCGTTCCGAGTCTTGCGTTGCGTTTTACATAACGTGTCTTCTAAAATCACAATGGACACCACGAGTGTGAGTGATTGTGACAAGAACGCAGGCTACATTTTTTAATTACCACGGTTGTCTTCTTAACAAGCTACAAACATGTAAACAACATTTCTGTCGCCAACTGACCACGTCATCAACCCGCTGTTGCCGTGGTTACTAGACAGCCACTGTTCTTTGTAAACGCAATAAAATAATAAGCTCTATGGCGTGCTCAGAGTGCGCAGCGTTAAAAACAGTTGTTCAGCTATGGTTTTCATCAGGTCACGTGAATTGTTTTTGACGCACTGGACAGTTTTTCTGCGTCTAAAGGTAATAAGACTAAAATATAAAGACTAGTATATCTTGACTAAAATGGAATATGTTAATTATTACGGCCTATTATCTGTGTATTTTAATAATGCACTGTGCGAATCTGTGGTTAGATTAACATAATTGGGATTGTATTCTTCCTTTTAAACTGTTTATACGTGTTCATTAGTTGTTTTTAATTATTTATTTAACCGTTAGCTTTATTACACCAAACTCCATTCGATCCTTCGCACTCTTTCATAGTACTTGGGGACTGAATAAATTTAACTACAATAAAATTTTAATGAATCATGGAATTGGTTATAATATGAAACACTATTTTCAAAACGACAGTTATCGTAGTGGACCGTAAAGGCACACGAGCGTATGGCTGATTTTCTCATTTTGCTACAGATGTGGCCGGTTGTATTGGAGGGCTCCCATTCTGAGCGCTTCGCTCGAAGACACTCGTGGCCAGTAGGTGGCGGTATTGCATTGTTGTTGCTCTGTTAGTCTTATTAACTTTGAAAGTTTGTGCAATGTTGTTTATAGTTAGTTTATAATTAGAGTATTACAAAGCAAAAATCAAGAGTGTCGGAATGCTGAACTGAATATTTGTTTATATATATATAGGTCCTTCTAAAAAATTAGCATATTGTGATAAAGTTCATTATTTTCTGTAATGTACTGATAAACATTAGACTTTCATATATTTTAGATTCATTACACACAACTGAAGTAGTTCAAGCCTTTTATTGTTTTAATATTGCTGATTGTGGCATACAGCTCATGAAAACCCAAAATCCCTATCTCAAAAAATTAGCATATTTCATCCGACCAATAAAAGAAAAGTGTTTTGAATACAAAAAAAGTCAACCTTCAAATAATTATGTTCAGTTATGCACTCAATACTTGGTCGGGAATCCTTTTGCAGATTCTTGTGTCTTGTGTCTCTCAACTTTCTCTTCACAATATCCCACAGATTCTCTATGGGGTTCAGGTCAGGAGAGTTGGCAGGCCAATTGAGCACAGTAATACCATGGTCAGTAAACCATTTACCAGTGGTTTTGGCACTGTGAGCAGGTGCCAGGTCGTGCTGAAAAATGAAATCTTCATCTCCATAAAGCTTTTCAGCAGATGGAAGCATGAAGTGCTCCAAAATCTCCTGATAGCTAGCTGCATTGACCCTGCATTGATGTTTCTACTCCAGACTCAGTCCACTGCTTCCGCAGGTCCCCCAAGGTCTGGAATCGGTCCTTCTCCACAATCTTCCTCAGGGCCCGGTCACCTCTTCTCGTCGTGCAGCGTTTTCTGCCACACTTTTTCCTTCCCACAGACTTCCCACTGAGGTGCCTTGAAACAGCACTCTGGGAACAGCCTATTCGTTCGGAAATGTCTTTCTGTGTCTTACCCTCTTGCTTGAGGGTGTCAATGATGGCCTTCTGGACAGCATTCAGGTCGGCAGTCTTACCCATGATTGCGGTTTTAAGTAATGAACCAGGCTGGGAGTTTTTAAAAGCCTCAGGAATCTTTTGCAGGTGTTTAGAGTTAATTAGTTGATTCAGATGATTAGCTTAATAGCTCGTTTAGAGAACCTTTTCATGATATGCTAATTTTTTGAGATAGCGATTTTGGGTTTACATGAGCTGTATGCCACAATCATCAATATTAAAATAATAAAAGGCTTGAACTACTTCAGTTGTGTGTAATGAATCTAAAATATATGAAAGTCTAATGTTTATCAGTACATTACAGAAAATAATGAACTTTATCACAATATGCTAATTTTTTGAGAAGGACCTGTGTGTGTGTGTGTGTGTGTATATATATATATATATATATATATATATATATATATATATATATATATATATATATATATATATATATATATATTCATTCATTCATCTTCTATACCGCTTTGTCCTGTATTTAGTTTCGCGGGGACCTGGAGCCTATCCCAGGAGACTCAGGGCACGAGGCAGGGTACACCCTGGACAGCGTGCCACTCCATCGCAGAGCACACACACACTCATTTTATATATATATATATATATATATATATATATATATATATATATATATACAGTGGTGTGAAAAACTATTTGCCCCCCTCCTGATTTCTTATTCTTTTGCATGTTTGTCACACTTAAATGTTTCTGCTCATCAAAAACCGTTAACTATTAGTCAAAGATAACATAATTGAACACAAAATGCAGTTTTTAAATGAAGGTTTATGTTATTAAGGGAGAAAAAAATACTCCAAATCTACATGGCCCTGTGTGAAAAAGTGATTGCCCCCCTTGTTAAAAAATAACTTAACTGTGGTTTATCACACCTGAGTTCAATTTCTGTAGTCACCCCCAGGCCTGATTACTGCCACACCTGTTTCAATCAAGAAATCACTTAAATAGGAGCTACCTGACACAGAGAAGTAGACCAAAAGCACCTCAAAAGCTAGACATCATGCCAAGATCCAAAGAAATTCAGGAACAAATGAGAACAAAAGTAATTGAGATCTATCAGTCTGGTAAAGGTTATAAAGCCATTTCTAAAGCTTTGGGATTCCAGCGAACCAGAGTGAGAGCCATTATCCACAAATGGCAAAAACACGGAACAGTGGTGAACCTTCCCAGGAGTGGCCGGCCGACCGAAATTAGCGCAGAGACAACTCATCCAAGAGGCCACAAAAGACCCCAGGACAACATCTAAAGAACTGCAGGCCTCACTTGCCTCAATTAAGGTCAGTGTTCACGACTCCACCATAAGAAAGAGACTGGGCAAAAACGGCCTGCATGGCAGATTTCCAAGGCGCAAACCACTTTTAAGCAAAAAGAACATTAAGGCTCATCTCAATTTTGCTAAAAAACATCTCAATGATTGCCAAGACTTTTGGGAAAATACCTTGTGGACCCACAAGACAAAAGTTGAACTTTTTGGAAGGTGCGTGTCCCGTTACATCTGGCGTAAAAGTAACACAGCATTTCAGAAAAAGATCATCATACCAACAGTAAAATATGGTGGTGGTAGTGTGATGGTCTGGGGTTGTTTTGCTGCTTCAGGACCTGGAAGGCTTGCTGTGATAGATGGAACCATGAATTCTACTGCCTACCAAAAAATCCTGAAGGAGAATGTCCGGCCATCTGTTCATCAACTCAAGCTGAAGCGATCTTGGGTGCTGCAGCAGGACAATGACCCAAAACACACCAGCAAATCCACCTCTGAATGGCTGAAGAAAAACAAAATGAAGACTTTGGAGTGGCCTAGTCAAAGTCCTGACCTGAATCCTATTGAGATGTTGTGGCATGACCTTAAAAAGGCGATTCATGCTAGAAAACCCTCAAATAAAGCTGAATTACAACAATTCTGCAAAGATGAGTGGGCCAAAATTCCTCCAGAGCGCTGTAAAAGACTCGTTGCAAGTTATCGCAAACGCTTGATTGCAGTTATTGCTGCTAAGGGTGGCCCAACCAGTTATTAGGTTCAGGGGGCAATTACTTTTTCACACAGGGCCATGTAGGTTTGGATTTTTTTTCTCCCTAAATAATAAAACCCCTCATTTAAAAACTGCATTTTGTGTTTACTTGTGTTATCTTTGACTAATAGTTAAATGTGTTTGATGATCAGAAACATTTTGTGTGACAAACATGCAAAAGAATAAGAAATCAGGAGGGGGGCAAATAGTTTTTCACACCACTGTATATATATATAATGAGTGTGTGTGTGTGTGCTCTGCGATGGAGTGGCATATATATATAGATTATATATATATATATATATATATATATATATATATATATATATTATTATTATTATTTTTTTTTTTTTTTTTTTTTACTAATATTCAGTTCAGCATTCCGACACTCTTGATTTTTGCTTCGTAATACTCTAAATACACACACACACACACATCAGTTTTGTGCATATTTTGGTGGGTTTTGAGAAATTTGGGGATTTGAAACCACCAGATACAGTATGTCTGGCAACACTGGCTTTTTAAATATTCAATTAATTTAAGTTCATGCTAATACAATGCATAGATGTTTATATGGTCCTGTGTGAGTAAGAAACTCATTGTCCAAACATCCAAATATTCTGATACTTTTCTTGACACAAACCTTACCCAAAGAAGGAACAAAACTTATTTATTCTTAAAATATTAATTCAGCTATGTGTTATATGAAGGTGGGGATAATGTGTTAATAAATTTATTCGCTTAATGTAATTTTTAAAAAATGTAAGGAATTGTATTTTTCTGCTCTCTTTTAAATTAAAGATGTCTCGTTGATTATTCCTGTCCCTTTTCATAAAAAACTTAATTAAATTCATATCTTGAATGTAGTAGAGGTAGTAGGCACTGTGATAGAATGTGACAATTCATCATCAAATCATCATCACCTCCCAAATAATAAAAAAAAGTATGCTAAGTATATTAAATCCAAGCATATTTACGTATGCTTGCAGCAGACTATACTTGAAGTTTGCTATTTTGCTATTTATAAGTGTATTTAAGTTGTAATTATATTGTACAAAAGCACAATTTTAAGTGTATTAAGTTTACTTTTATGTGCTAAAGTGGAACAACTTTAAGTATACTTAGTACACTTAAAGTATATGGCTGTGTCTGTACTAACGTATGTAACAGTAATTAATACAATTTAAGTATATATTTAATGTATTATAAGTACATTACAGCTATTTTTACTGTATTACAAATACATCATTAATATACTATGAGTATATTCTTATTGCAGCAGTAGCATGCTGTTATACTTCTGGACAATTACAAATACTAAAAAAGTACACTTTGTGGTTAATACAAATATACTTTATTATATCATACAGTGAACACAACCTTCTATACTACGGTATTGCAAATGTATTACCAGGACATTAAGTGTTTAGGATAATTTACTAAGCATTTTCCCTCTGGGATTAATGAAGTTCTTTGAATCTTGAATCTTTACAAATGCTAAATGTATTTTCTAAACTATAACATGTTTTTGAAACACATTACATCAGTAATTATGAGGCAGATTTTATTCATGAGTTCAACAGATTTAATTTGCACAAGGTTACAAAAAAGCACTACTATAGTTTATTTGTGTTCAACAAAACGTGTTCACAAACACACAAAGTAAAATTTAAACTGTTGTCTGAACACAGACAGACATTAGTATTAGAATATACAGGGACAGTATTAGTTTAAACATGGTGTATTGATTCTAGCTGTTAACACAGAGACTGAAAACAGGCCGAGAGCTACAGAGCCATTATACCACAAGCAAAGTACATAAGATTTAGCAACAACACATTAGACAATATATTCTATAACTTAAAGTATGTACTTAATTACAAATTACCTAACAAAACCCGTTAAATTTACCTTGTGCACGCGATGATGCATGGGAATAAATGGGAATAAATACAATGGTCACCATTGGCCTCCACGGTCCCTGGTTGTACTACAGAGACTCCTAGATGGATGTTAAGGTTGTAATATATCTGCCGAAACGTTGGAGCAGCGTGAGGTGCGACAACAGTGTTACCACACACTCCATTCACAGTTAATGGTAGCACATGGGTGTCTGTATCTGCATATAGGCCGAGTCGCGAGTACCATCTAGGTTTAACAATAAAGCAGCTTTGTTCCTTTGTACTGTACTATAAATAAAGTCTCTGAGTCAAATAAGGGATCAGCATGGATGAAGACTTGGATGTTTGGACACTGAGTTTCTTATTCAAACCTTATCTCATAAACATATACTGAACATTGTATTAGGATGAAAAAAAACACAGCAAACACTGCCGGTCCATTAGTTTACATTTAGAAACACAGCAAATCGAGCCGAGTCAAGGGTGAAAGCGGTGGCATGATTGGTCACCGTCGATTCGCTGCTCTGCTCTGCACTCGAGCCGGGAAAAATGTGTGTAAGCGATAAAAAGAGACAGAGAGAAATAGAGGGAGAACAACAGAGAGAGAGAGAGAGAGCTCGTGCAGCGTCCAGTGGAGGGAGCAATGTGACTAACGGCTCGGCTACTTATTAACCCGTGTCCGGCCCAACAACCCGCTACATAAGGCATGTGAAGCGGCGTGGAGGTAGGAGGCTACCGGGGTACATCAGTGCAGGAAGGTAATAACGAATGTGCGGTGAATACTTCTTCTTCTTCTTCTTGATTCCCCTTCAATGTGCGCGCTTAATTTTTACAGCTCCATAGGCTATTACAGTGTTTTTCAACCTCTTTTGAGAATTGGAAAAAATCACAAGGCACACCAACAATCAAAACTGTAAAAAAAAATAAAAAAATTTAACTCTGTAGCCTATATTAACAATATAAAGCCATTCTTATCGAAGTGTCTTGAATAGGAATCAAATAAACACAAAGAAAAAGTATTTTATGATCTTTCATATTTCTTCTTCTTTCAAATAAAAAGTACAATTAACAATATACAGTCATTCTTATCAAAGTGTCTTGAATAGGAATCAAATAAACACAATGAAAATAGTCTTTTTTGATCTTTCATATTTCTACCTACTCAGTGTGAAACCTGGGCCTGTTTGGATGAACACAGAGCTGATATCCTGGCAGGAATTTAAGAAAGACACACACAAAGCTCTTCCTCAACAGCTCTTAGTCTCTCTCTGTTTTTAGTTTTTATAGCAGTCAGGGTTGAGAAGCTCAATCACTAATAACCCTATCTCACCGATGCGGTTTCGCGCGGTGGCTGTAAGTACGGTTCATTATGATTCACCGCGAGATTTTGGCGCTGTTAGTACGTCTCTTTTTTTGACGGTCCTCGCGGAAGTTTGCGGACCATGCAGAACCTCGCGGAATGTCAGCGGGCAATTGCGGCAGCTGGAATGGCATATTATTCGCAGACTTATTAGTTTTCAAAAAATGTTTTAGACCAATTAGATGAAATTGAATAATTTCCCACGGCACACCTGACGATCTCTCACGGCACACTAGTGTACAGTGGTTGAAAAACACTGGTCTATTAAATATGAATTATTATCATCATCATGAAATATTCATTCATTCATTCATTCATTTTCTATACCGCTTAATCCTGTGTTCAGGGTCGCGGGGGACCTGGAGCCTATCCCAGGAGACTTCGGGCACTAGGCGGGGTACACCCTGGACAGGGTGCCAATCCATCGCAGGGCACACACATACTGTACACACACTCACACACCCAATCACACACTACGGGCAATTTAGGAACGCCAATTAGCCTAACCTGCATATCTTTGGACTGTGGGAGGAAACCGGAGTACCCGGAGGAAACCCACCAAGCACGGGGAGAACATGCAAACTCCATGCACACAGAGACGGGAATCGAGCCTGGCCGGGGAATCGAACCCAGATCCTGGAGGTGCAAGGCGACAGTGCTAACCACTACACCACCGCGCCACCCTATCATGAAATATATTTATGTAAAAGTAATAAACAAACAAAAACACTACATTTTATATTCTTGTGCTTTTTATCATTATTTAAAAAATAAAAATATTTATATCCGTTATTTGGGATGCCAGAGTTGATGCCATCATTACTTGATAAATATGGGCTGGTTGAAAGGATGAGAATGTGAAGCAGAGGCAGAAGCTGCAAACCGGGAGGTTTTAATTTATGCCGCTCGGTGCTGGAGTGTATTTGATCAGACTACTAAGTAGGGGAGTTTGTTTCGGTGTTGGAGGTACACTGTAAAAAATTAATCATGAGGCTTGTAATTTTCATTAAAAAAAATTGATGTAATCATTAAAAATAATGTGCATATTTCATTTTAAAAAATGGTTTTCTGTGTTTTTTATAATATATTGAGAACATTTCACTAATAAAATTAAAAAAATAAATTTTACCTTTTTTTTTTTTTTTTAAGGAAATGAGTACAATTTTTAGGCTTAATTTGAGGAACCATTTGGTCAAAAATTTTGAGGAAAAAGGCTTCATATTTATTTTAAGGGAATTTGCTCAATTATCTGGGTTTTATTAAGTCACCTTCATTTGAATCTCAACAACAGCAGAGATCAGACGCCAAGGGCCATTTTGAAGGAGCAGACGAACAGTGTAAAATGATAAGAAGTAAGTTAAGCCCCTTACTAATTTTTATATTTTATTTTTATTTCTTAAATAAGCTCGTTTGTCAGCTCATTCATAGTGTCAGCAATATAAATGAAATAAATTAAACATTTTTTTAAACATCCTGTCCGCCATTATCCATTAGCATACTTGAGTTTGTTGTAGTGTCAGTCTCCACAGTTCACTGAAACACGTTTTGGGGAGTTATTGTTTTACATTTACATTTAGGCATTTGGCAGACGCTCTTATCCAGAGCGACTTACATTTTTTTAATCTTATTATACATTTGAGCAGTTGAGGGTTAAGGGCCTTGCTCAAGGGCCCAACAGTGGCAACTTGGTGGTTGTGGGGTTTGAACCTGGGATCTTCCGAACCGTAGTCCAACGCCTTAACCACTGAGCTACCCCCGGCCCCCGGTTTTACAATGTTACAAAGACATGAACCTAGAAATGGTTTACTGTAAGTTCTCTCAGGTTTTAGTACAGAATGTGACTATTCCCACAAGAAAAGATGTTAGCATATAATGCTAAACAGTTGATTTCAATGGCATAGAAATTTTCAGTTACAAACTGTTTTACAAATTGTTTTACAGATCTTAGAACTGCTGTAAATGTTATATACACTATTTTACACAGTGTTTATTATTTTGATACCAGTGAAACATGAAATAAAAGCATGTTTAACACCAAAATGCATTATGTATTCATTTCATTATAAAATGTTTTTTATATTATTAAGTAATTTTCCTTAATACATATGAGTGCATTTTGAAAATCATCATGTGTCTGGCTAAATAATTTAGGATGTTTTACATGATTTATTTAAGTAGATTCTGCTAGGGGATAAAAACAAGCCATCAATACTTAAAAATAATATGCGTCTGGCTAAATAGTTTAGGATCTTTTACATGATTTTTTTCAAGTAAATTCCACTTTAAAAAATCAAGCCTTAAAAACTGCTTAAAAATAATACGTTCAATTTTGTTACCATATTTTTTCTAAGTAGATAGCACATAAGATTTTTTACAGTGTAATAAGGTAATTGAGGAAACTGGCATTTCTCCATTCTCAAGCGAGAGGAGGCTTCTTACTTAAAAACTGATTTATTATTATTATTATTATTATTATTATTATTATTATTATTATTATATTATTATTATTATTATTATTATTATTTAAAGTTTAAAAAATTATAAATCCTGCTGTCTGTCTTCCAGGCTACAAAACACAGGTTGAGTTGGTCAAACTGGAAAGACCAAGCTAGAGTTTATTTTTTCACCAGAACCCTAAAAATGTTTTTAGAATTAACAGGATACATAAATATTACAGAAGAATGCAGGTTGACCAACTCACTCTTAGTTAGTTAGTTAGTTGTTTTTTAGCAAATAAATAAAATATGAGATTCATTAGGAGTTTGTTTAATGCTGGCTGATGTTTTTTTGTTTTTCTATGATCCACTTCCTGTGCTAGGATCTGATTTGTGTATTTGTTCCCATTTGTATTTGTGTTTCTTTCCCTTTGGTAGGTGATCACTGCACAACGATCTGACCCTACGCACATTTTTCTGAGCCTTGTAACACAATTCTTCAGCTCTAGAGACCTTCAAATAAATTTCAGGATACACGTGGTGTAAAGTGAGCCAGTACAACTGTCCAGAGCTGCTCGGGAAAGTCCTGCCAACTAAGTACCCTTTTTTCCCATCGAAAGAGAATAGGGACGAGGAGCAGTTCTTGGACTCCCAGATCTCCACCTGGCTTAAATATTGCAACAAATTTATTTTAGGTTTTCATCGATTCTTATCAGTTTTTATCAACCTTAAAAAAAAAAACAGTTGTGGTGAATGGGGAACGTAATTTGTATGCTACGAAAGTGCAGGCAGGATCTTGTGCCAAACCTCGAGAGGGCGAAAGCACCTGCCTCTTTTACTCAACCTGTAGAGCACAAAAATTATAAACTGAGGAGCCAAGGACCCACATCTTGGATGGGATAGAATGACACTGTGGATCAAGTGAAGCACCGATTAAAAGGTGTTCCTCATATCTTATAATACAACTCAACTTTTGGCCCTCTGGTCGAAAGAGCAAGACAAACTGCCCAATATGTCCACGGGGACAGAAATCATAAAGGTGAAGAAGGACTTCATCTCTTTGAATGGCTTGGTTCACCCTATCATGCTGGCCACAGGGACTGAGGAGAGGCAGCCAAGCAGCGACAAGTACGAGCTCACCGAGGTGAAGTCTCTGTCCAAGCGTCCTGAGGCGGAGAACGAGCAGACGGAAATGGTGGTGATCGACTGTCGTGCCAATGCCAAGGGTCAGAGGGAGGAGGACTCTTTGCAGGAGAACGGCAGCCAAAGCAATAAGAACGACGACATTAGCACGGACCAAAGCCCTGTGCCACCAGTTCCTCTGAAGGAGACGTCCTTTTCTATAGGACTGCAAGTTGTGTTCCCATTCCTGCTGGCCGGGTTTGGAACGGTGGCCGCTGGTATTGTCCTCGACATTGTCCAGGTAAGAGTGTGTTGATTAGATTTATCTTGCTCGGCCCCTCTGTTAATTAAACTTAAAATGAAAGTCTTCCCATAAGCCTACTAACACCATAACTTTCCATTCCAATACTAATTGGTCTTGCTGTATAGCATGAATATAGAATATTTCTCTTCAGATATGGGTCTTGAAAGTTCCCCAAGTAACGTTTTTATGGTTTTCATCTTTGCTACACTTTTGATCCACTAAACAAATATTTGGAGTCAAAGTGTTTATATTACACACCACAAAAACCCTTGGATATGCTGATCCAAACATGTTGCTCCTTGACATACAATACTTACAGTATATCCCCACAATGACTAATACACTGGTTTACTGTAAATGGAACATTATTTATATTTTTGATTTGTCACTACTAATATTATCAGATACTTCCTGTTTTTTTTTTTGTTGCTTTCTGAATGAAAATGAACAAGGCTCCACAACTGGAGTTTTTGCTAATAAACTTAAATATGAGTTTATTTTTTTGAACACGCAGTAGAAAGACATTTTAGTCGAAAATATTCTGAGCTGAAATTAGTCGCCATGTCTTATTGGTGTATTGTTTTGACTACTGTATCTATAATACCATAGAAAACTGAACAGAAAAGGATTAAATAAAAACATATTTAAGACCTAATAAATAACATAAAGAAATATTGGCAATACTGCTACATGAAAAAAATACTCATTTAGTACTAATAATAACAGCATAATTCAGGAATACCAACCATACTAAAATATTTTTTTTTACATTGTCATGTTTCACTCACTTCCGAGTTGAAAGTTTGCCAGCTTGTATTGAGAATTCATTAATAACTGTGTAATTTATAAATTTGTCAGTAAAATCATTACTTGATGGTGCATCCACGGACAGCTACTCACTACTACTACTACTTACAGACTTACTCCTAGTTAGGAATGTGATGATAACAGGGTAGTATTATAAAATGTTGCTATAATATACTGTATAATAAGTGTTCAAAGAAGCTTGCAAAACAACTGCCAGCAAAAACTTATGTCTAGAATGTCTACAAATCAATTTTATTTGTCACATTCCTAACTAGGAGTAAGTCTGTAAGTAGAAGTAGTAGTAAGTAGCTGTCTGTGGATGCACGACTGTCAGTGACCTTACAGTAGAAAGAAAATAAAAGCTTAAACGTAAGGAATAAATATTAATAAAAAGAAATACTAAAGAAAATAAATTGAACTAGTAAAATATACTGTACAACTAAGGGCATAATAAAAATATTACAAAATATAGAAATACAGGGGGGGGGGAAGGTATATATAAAATTTTAAAGTATCAATGGTTGTGCAAATATGCATGAAAAGTGGCTTATGAAAGTGTCATGTGCAATGGTCCAGATATATAAATATTTAGTTCAAGTGTGTATGAATGTGACCATGATTGTCCAGGCAATGTCAATGTTGTGAGTTTAAAAAGATGTTATTAGTCCTGTGTGGTGTTGTGATTGAGAAACCTTATCGCCTGCGGGAAGAAGCTCCTCCTCAGTCTCTGTGTTGGCCTTCAGGGAGCGGAATCGCTTCCCAGACCGCAACAGAGAGAACACTCCATTGTTGGGATGGCTGAGGTCCTTCACGATCTTCCTGGCCTTGGTCCAGCACCGCTTGCTGTAGATCGAGTGCAGGTCAGGGAGCTTGGTGCGGATGATGCACTCACCTGATCGCATCACCCTCTGTAGAGCTCTGTATGGTACAGGAGTATAAATTCCCGAGCACCTTAGAGGGCAGTCTGAAGTCTCTAAAGTGTCTGAGGTGGTACAGACGGTGCCAAGTGTGTGTACCACCTCAAGCAAGAGTGTGTTAATGTTCTGTATGTTTAAACCATCAGTAATTTCCTTGATGATGGAATGTTTTTGTCAAAAGTTGATTGCAAATATTTAAATACCAATATTCCATGTTAATGATGTTCTATTTAAAGTCTAAATGCATGCGGGGAAAAATGTTTTGTGCAGTAATTAACTACATAATGCCGTACCATCCCTTGCTGGTAATCTTCCGTTAAGTTGACGACGTTCCTCTGACGATGTTAACCTGTTTCTTTCATCAAATTAGGACAATTGATTATTAACTAGTTTTTGCAATTTCGACTCTGGAGACCCATCAATACATAGAAAAGATGGCGTCGGTTTTACCGTGTAACGACTAGCTAATTTTATATTAACTGTGGCTACAAAAATCGAGAGGTCTTTTATCTTTGTGTTGGTGTTGTGTTAAAAGGCTGGTGATCAAAAAGGACAAACACAAACAAGTAGATAAAACAAACGTGTATTATACAAAACTAAATAAATTAAACGAAAAAGGTGCACCACAGCCAAACAAAGATATAAACAATATTTACAAACTACATATACAGTGGCTTGCAAAAGTATTTGGCCCCCTTGAACTTTTCCACATTTTGTCACATTACAGCCACAAATATGAATACATTTTATTGTAATTCCATGTGAAAGACCAATACAAAGTGGTGTACATGTGAGAAGTGGAACGAAAATCACACATGATTCCAAACATTTTTTACAAATAAATAACTGCGTATTTATTCAGCCCCCTGAGTCAATACTTTGTAGAACCACCTTTTGCTGCAATTACAGCTGCCAGTCTTTTAGGGTATGTCTCTACCAGCTTTGCACATCTAGAGACTGAAATCCTTGCCCATTCTTCTTTGCAAAACAGCTCCAGCTCAGTCAGATTAGATGGACAGCGTTTGTTGAAAACAGCAGTTTTCAGATCTTGCCACAGATTTAGATTTAGATCTGGACTTTGACTGGGCCATTCTAACACATGGATATGTTTTGTTTGAAACCATTCCATTGTTGCCCTGGCTTTATGTTTAGGGTCGTTGTCCTGCTGGAAGGTGAACCTCCGCCCCAGTCTCAAGTCTTTTGCAGACTCCAAAAGGTTTTCTTCCAAGATTGCCCTGTATTTGGCTCCATCCATCTTCTCATCAACTCTGACCAGCTTCCCTGTCCCTGCTGAAGAGAAGCACCTCTGCCACCACCATATTTGACAGTGGGGATGGTGTGTTCAGAGTGATGTGCAGTGTTAGTTTTTCCGCCACACATAGCATTTTGCATTTTGGCCAAAAAGGTCTATTTTCGTCTCATCTGACCAGAGCACCTTCTTCCACATGTTTGCTGTGCCCCCCACATGGCTTGTGGCAAACTGCAAACGGGACTTCTTATGGTTTTCTGTTAACAATGGCTTTCATCTTGCCACTCTTCCATAAAGGCCAACTTTGTGCAGTGCACGACTAATACAGTAGTTGTCTTATGGACAGATTCCCCCACCTAAGCTGTAGATCTCTGCAGCTTGTCCAGAGTCACCATGGGCCTCTTGGCTGCATTTCTGATCAGCGCTCTCCTTGTTCGGCTTGTGAGTTTAGGTGGACGGCCTTGTCTTGGTAAGTTTACAGTTGTGCCATACTCCTTCCATTTCTGATTGATCGCTTGAACCGTGCTCTGTGGGATGTTCAAGGCTTTGGAAATCTTTTTGTAGCCTAAGCCTGCTTTAAATTTCTCAATAACTTTATCCCTGACCTGTCTGGTGTGTTCTTTGGGCAGAATGGTGTTGTTGCTCCCAATATTCGCTTAGACAACCTCTAAGACCGTCACAGAGTGTAAGGGACTGCCCCTAGAGGGCACTGTGGCTGAGTTTTGTGTTTCGTAGTTTTTTGTTGGAAGACCCAGTTTCCCAGAAGGCACCTCGGTCAGGTGATGAGGAAGTTCATGAGGAAACTCATTAGTGATCCTATAAGAAGCTGTAACACCACATACGTGACACAGAGTAGCTGTATTTGTATTGGCATTAGATTACGCGCAGGTGCACTCTATTTAGTCATTAGCACTCATCAGGAAATGTCTATGGGCAACTGACTGCACTTGGACCAAAGGGGGCTGAATAATTACGCACACCCCACTTTTCAGTTATTTATTTGTAAAAAATGTTTGGAATCATGTATGACTTTCGTTCCACTTGTCACATGTACACCACTTTGTATTGGTCTTTCACGTGGAATTCCAATAAAATTGATTCATGTTTGTGGCTGTAATGTGACAAAATGTGGAAAAGTTCAAGGGGCCGAATACTTTTGCAAGCAACTGTAATAAACGGTATGTGTATGTGAACGCGAGTGAGTGGAAAATATCCGAAGTCCGTGTTTATTGTATGTGTGCTAGAGGAGTATGGTTCGGGCGCACCGGGGCTATTGAAGTCCAGGAGGCCAATGACGGAGGGTGAGAAGTCTGGGGAATATGTCCAGTCAAAGATAATCCGGTTGAAAAATCTTCTAAAGAAAATGATCCACAGCAATCTCTCCTTCTCTCGTCCAAACAAATAATGCCAGCGCTGGTCCACCATTACTACTCCTCCCCCCCGCTCTTTCCAGGCTGTCCCTTTGAAGGCAGGTCAGGTGACCTTTTGCGACCTCTGACCTCCTGCGACCTTGAAGTGTTTTTCATTATTCAGCATGTGTATTAATGCCCTTATTTTATATATTAAAAAAAACCCTTATGTGGCTGCGCTACAACCATATCAATTCAAGCCAGAGTCTGACGATGAAACGGTTGAAGTGGCACATCGACAAGAAACTGTTTCGCTAGCACGACTGGATCAGGACGTTTCTCAGTGGTACGTGTCATATGTTAATGTAACAGATCTATTTGTCATATTGTGCTAATGTTAAATGCATGGTCGTCGTGATGTGCATATGTGTGTGATGCATTTTGCCGTAGAAGGGCAAGGGGCATGCGCACTATGCGAGAGTTAGAGTTCAGTTTTGCTGAATGGTGGAGAATAAACAGTTAAAAAGGATTTCGTTTGCTCTCGTTTTTATTGTTTTTTTATATTACAAAGTGTTTAAGCGAACCATGAATTCTCTATCACATTAACAAGAGTGTGGTAGCGTTAATTGTAAGATGGCGGGCAAGCTTTCGCCAACGTGAACACTCCCGTTAGTAACGAGGCGATTAAGAAGCTAACTTCAGCTGCAGAATGAGACGCTGCGCAATAAGAAGGCAAACGAATTGGAAGCTGCGAATAAGGAGCTAACTTCAGCCTCGTTGCTAAACCTGCAAGTTTACAGGCTTTGAGGGTGGCTTGGCTGAGGCAGTGTTGTTCCCCAGAGACATCATCATATATCTCAGAAGGCAAGTGAGCTAGAGAGGACAGGAGTGGAGCAGAGAGGATAGAAGAAGAGAGGTGTTCTCAGCAAGGAACCCAAATCCAATGTGGCAAACGGCCACATTTCAATTCATTTAGACCTTTTTCTCCAAAGTGGCCCCTTCACTGCCAGTAACTGAGGGGGAAAATGCCTGTTGGTTGCAGCTGCCCAAGCAGAAACCCCTTATGTACAATTTTTGCTACATTGTTAAACAGGATTGCACAAGTTAATTCTCAAGGGTTGCGTTTTAGCCTGCATAGGTCAGCATTTTCTCTTCTCTTAGAGCTCGGCTGATTCCTCTGCATTAATCTAGTTGTTCAAGTCAGGGCTGTAATTGTAGTGTGCCAGTGAGATGAGCTCTAAAGATAAGCACGTTCTCCATTTATGGATCTGCTCTTTATTATCTTCTCAGACTCTTGCTGCTGTGCATCTGTCAGGAAAAAAGAGCTACTGGCTGCCTGTTATGTTAAGTTACATCATCAATCATTTTTTTTTAAGATTAAAAGCTGTTTAAATGGATGTGATCAGTGAAGACTCTAGAGCTACCTTTGGCCGATGATGTTACTGGAATCTGGATCAGCAGAAGTTATGTGTGGTGTGAATAAAAAAGTAAAGAAACAGGAAGCAATGCTATAGAGTGCAAAAGTAGAAAAATGAAAGAAGACATATCTCTCTTTTAACAGTGTTTTTATAATGAAAAATGTCCTGTATGAAGTGTGTATAATTATACTTTAATATTCTCTATTTAAGACATAGTGGTGATATAAAGGGTTAGGATTAATATTTCTGTATTTTGGAAAAACTGCCTCTGCCAAGAGGTTACAGGTTATTTTCCTTAAAGTCATTATATTTCATTTGAAAGTTAAACGTCTCACATTCTAAGTGAGATTAAACTAACTGACAACAAATTTTTTCATGGACAATCTTTACCAAGAGTCCCAATAACTCTGGAGCTGTGTGTGGTCTTATAAGTGCTGCAGCTTTGCCCAGCACTGTGTCTAACAAATGAGAGAGAGAGAGAGAGTTATATCAAGTTACACGATTAAATCAATACTGTTGTAATTGAAAGTCGTGAAGAACCCATCATGCTGAAATGCACTTAAGGATTCTTTTCTTTTCTTTGGGTCTCCCTGCAGCACTGGAAGGTGTTCTCTGAGGTGAACGAGGTCTTTATCCTGGTGCCTGCTCTTCTGGGTCTGAAGGGAAACCTGGAGATGACACTGGCATCCAGACTGTCCACCGCTGTGAGTGAACCAGTTTTTAATAAACAATGACAGGGTAATGCTTTTGAAAGAAAATAATCAATGACAAGGTACTGTCATGGTACAACATACCAAACCATTTATATTTTTCAAGTTTTATTCCTCTTATGCAGAGGTGGAAAGAGTAATAAAATTTTGTACTCAAGTAAAAGTACTGTTACTTCAGTGAAATTTTACTTAAGTACAAGTAAAGTTACCATTATAAAAATCTACTCAAGTAAAAGTAAAAAGTAGCTCATTAAAAAATGTACTCAGAGTAAAAGTTACCGAGTTACTTTTTTATTTTTTTTAACAGTGGGGGTGGGATGAGGCATTCGTAGTTCAAAAAAGATGAGCAGATATAAATCTCAAACTAGTTGTTTTTAACTGAAGGAACACCTTTGCATAATAAAGCTGTTGTCTTTGTTGTGCTTGAAAATCAAAGTAGTCACTTAAATATGGTGTTACGTCCCAGTCTAGGGTCATACAGCAAAAGAATGGTTCAGGGTTCTATTTATAATATATATAACTGTATGGAAATGGTGGTATATGGCAGAAAGAACTAGATCCAATCATTAACTGATGAAATAATGAGTTTTGTATATATACACACACACACACACACACACACACCAGGAGGAGGATCAGATTCAGGTTGGACCCAGGCCAAAATAATTTAAACAAAATGGTATTTATATTTAGTAGCTAGATTACCTGCAAAAAAAAAAAAAAAAAAAACACACACACACAAACAAAAATACAGGTACCTTCCCGGACTCCCTAAACCAAAAACAATGAAATTATCTACAAATATATGCAAAGACCAACCAAACCAAAGGGACAAAGCAATAATCAAAGTCAATTGGAGGCAAAAAGTCAAAACCAGAATACACAACCAAATATCAAAGCGCCAAAATCACAACCTCTTTCATCTTTCCCGCGTCTCTCTCCGGTTTATACATGGTCGCGCTAGTCGATGACGTCACTCAGGGCGGAAGCGACCGTGTGGTAGGTCAGGAAGATGCCGATGTCAGAAAACCTGGAGTGGAGTCTGGAGCGGCGCGTGACCAGGACATGATACACACACGCGAGCGCAACGGAGCATTTATACACAGCATAATATCTTTTATTATTTTATAATTTTCATTCATTTATTTTTTACTCAGTAGCGAATATGATTTAAAATGTAGCGAATTACAATACTTCAAACAAAACGTACTTAAGTAAAAGTAAAATTACAGATTTTTAAAACTACTTTAAAAAGTAGAAATACACAAAAAAGCTACTCAATTACAGTAACGCGAGTAAATGTAATTCGTTACTTTCCACCTCTGCTCTTATGCCACAATTTACATCAGCCAGACCACTAAAACCCCACCTGCTTAATATTTGGTTAATACTTAATACTCTGGTTGATCATGTCATTGATTTCACAAGACCTAAAGGTGTACTGTCATATCAGCCCCAAGACATTAGCAGCACATTAGTGGACTTGTTTGTCTAGCACAGTGGTTGAAAAACTCTAGTGGTAAACTAGTGTGCCGTGGGAAATTATTCAATTTCACCTAATTGGTCTAAAACATTTTTTGAAAACTGATAAGTCTGCAAATAATGTGCCATTGCAGCTGCCGCAATTGCCCGCCGACGTTCCGCGAGGTTCTGCATGGTCCGCAACCTTCGCAGAGGACCGTCAAAAAAATTAAACATGCTTAATTTTTCGAGCGGAAAGATGGAAACGTATTCACAGCGCCAAAAACTCGCTGTGAATCATAATGAACCGTACTTACGGCCACCGCGCGAAACCGCATAGGTGAGATAGGGGTATTAGTGATTGAGCTTCTCAACCCTGACTGCTATAAAAACTAAAAACAGAGAAAGACTAAGAGCTGATGAAGAGGTTTGTCTGTGTCTTTCTTAAATTCCTGCCAGGATATCAGCTCTGTGTTCATGCAAACAGTCCCAGGTTTCACACTGAGTAGGTAGAAATATGAAAGATCAAAAAAGACTATTTTCATTGTGTTTAATTCCTATTCAAGACACTTCGATAAGAATGGCTGTATATTGTTAATACAGGCTACAGAGTTTCATTTTTTTTTTTTTTTAGTTTCGATTGTTGGTGTGCCTTGTGATTTTTTTCCAATTAAAAATATACCTTGGCTCAAAAAAGGTTGAAAAACACTGCTCTAAATCAGTCGTTGCGCCGTAGAGAATAATGATGTTTATGCTTTTATACATGTATAACTTGAGGCGGATGTAGCTTAAAGACAATGTAGAGAGACATCATTTGATAAAAACAAATGATTAATGCTGCCACAATACAAGCCAAGACGCTTTAAAAAAAAACACGGAATACATAGTAAAGTTTGAAATGTAGTTAAAAAATTTATTGATACACTTTACAGAACATGCTATGTAAATAGTTAGCTATTCAAGTAACGCATCAGACCTGCACGGACATCCCTGCCCTCCTCCTCTACAGCCTGTGGCACTGCCACCACAGTCTCTGCTGCTGGGGGTGAATCCCAAGCATTCTCATAGGCCTCACCATGACTCTCACAAAAGGTTATGTAGAGCACATCATGTCAGCACCATGGACTTCACAAGGTTGACAGCACAGTCATTTCTTTTCATAATGCATCGCTATCTTCCTTTTAATCGACCAAAGGCATTTTCAACAACTACGCGTGCTCTGCAGATTTTCATGTTGTAGACATGCTGCTCTGCTGTCAGGTGTCCAGTGTCAATGAATGGTTTTAAGAGCCAGTTCTGCAAGGGATAGGCAGAGTCTCCTAGAATGTAGTAGCCAGCAGTCACCCCACCTATGTTTCTGGTGATAGCTGGTATGTGGTTTCCACGGCTTGCCAACTCCCAGTGTTGACAGTCTCAAAAACCGAGCATCATGCAGGCTTCCAGGCAGTCCTGTGAAAACATTCCAGAAAAGTCCCTTTCCATCCACAACACCTTGAAGGATGATGGAGTGCCAGCCTTTACGGTTGAAATAGTCACAGTGAAATTCCTCTGGTGCTATAATGGGGATGTGTGATCCATCAATAGCACCAATACAGTGTGGGAGCCCCCACCTGTTCTCAATGTAGGCAGCCATTTCTTTAACCGTTTCCTGATCCGGATAACGAATTAGCTCTGGTACCAACAGGGTTTCTGCTGCTGCACAGAACTCCTGAACACAAGTTATACTTGCACCAAAAAATGTCCAACACTTCTGTACTCAGGACCGGTTGCAAGCTTCCACAGTGCGATGGCTATTCTTTTCTTTAAAGGCACACACACGCGGAAGTTTGTGTCCCGTCTCTCCATGGCTGGACGCAGTTTGTTGCATAAGTGGATGAATGTTTCTTCAGACATTCTAAAGTTCTCCAGCCACTGAGTGTTTGTAAAACCGGGAACAATCACATCCCACCACTCTGAAGCACGGTTAAATGTCCAAACAGATGGTCTGTTGCGGCGACTTTTTTGCAAAATGTGGTAGATCTGTAATATACAGAATCAGTGTTTTAATGTTACACTGGCAGTTAAGTTCATTTTATACTTTGCAACAGTGATACAAGTTAGCTTACGATGTGCTTTTTTTAGATGCTTACCCTTGCGCGTCGTCGAGCTGAAGTGTTGTCGTCGTCTGCGTGTTGTTGTAAAAGTTCTAGGGGATGTACAGGGGCTAGGCTAGGGGACGTACAGGGGCTAGGCTAGGGGACGTACAGGGGCTAGGCTAGGGGACGTACAGGGGCTAACTACGTACCTATTCTATAACAAACACAACATGACTCAACACTGTATCAGCTCCACACACACTAAACACCATGAACATATAACACACATAGAAGGCACACAGGCTTAGGGCTTAAGCTAATGACTGGGAGAGACATTCAAGACATGAGGGAGAAACAAACATGAGTAACTGAAAACTATAAGACACAAAAAACACTTCACAATACCTACATAAATACAGGTAAAACCAAAGATACACTAAGAACATTCAACACAGAAAACAAACCTACAGAGCCGGGTCCACATAAATAAACAAAACAAAACTAAAGCCCACTAGACAATGTTAATGCTCGACCCAGTTTCCCAGAGCTAACAGCTTCTTATAGGATCACTAATGAGCCACCTCGGCACAGGTGGAACTTCCTCATCACCTGACCGAGGTGCCTCCTGGGAAATTGGGTCTTCCAACAAAAAACAACGAAACACAAAACTCAGCCACAGTGCCCTCTAGGGGCAGTCCCTTACAAAGTAGGCTTGCCAGAAATGTCCTAGAGACAGCTCTTTGACAGACTATAGGCCCAGACTGTGCTGTTTGAGTGTTAAAGCCACTACAACACATTTTTCAGCCACTGCAGCAAAACAAAAAGATTTTCTTAGTAGCTTTATGTTAATAAGATATTCCAGGCTTTCCATATTATCTGCCATCCAGCCAGCTGAAATGTTTAAGAAAACTAGCTCTTACTACTTTATGACATGGAAAGAAAAGGATATTTGCCTCAGTGCAAAATTTTTTATTTTATTATTTTTAAAATATCACAGCAAAAGCAGACAGAGATTTATAGTCTTCTGCTGTCTGATTTTGTATCTTAGCCAAACCGGACAGTTATTGACATGGCAGATTCAATGACGGCTGAGTAGAAGCTCCTGTGGCATGTTGAACTTGTTCAGCTGGCTAAGGAAATACAACCTCTGATTGGCCCTTTTAACAATATAGTAAAAATATATATGTGATTGAATGTCAGGTTAAGGTACGGGGGGAATGACAGTCATTACGTCTCCAATAAATGCGCAAGTTTATTTTAGACATTTTTCTTATTCCATCAGTTGGAAAGATGTTTGGTGAAGATGACATTATTTTGCAAGGCAAGGCAAGGCAAGTTTATTTGTATAGCACATTTCATACACAATGATAATTCAAAGTGCTTTACATAAAAGAGAAGAAAATAATTATAAAAAGAGATAGAAAATAATAGCAGTAAAAAAAATTACAATTATATAAATTTGATTTAAAATTAAAATAAAAACGGTTTAACAACTTCTTAAAATTTGATTTAGAAACAGTTAAAAATATAAGGTAAACATAAAATACAGTGCAGTCAGTTCAGACGTAGCACAGTGCTCATTCAATAAATGCACAGCTAAACAGAGTTTTAAGTCTTGATTTAAATGTGACTAATGTTTTAGCACATCTGATCTCTTCTGGAAGCTAGTTCCAACTGCAGGCAGCATAATGGCTAAATGCGGACTCCCCTTATTTTGTGTGAACCCTTGGTATTTTTAACTGACTTGATCCTAACGATCTGAGCGGTCTGTTAGGTTTATATTCAATGAGCATATCTGTAATGTATTTAGGTCCTAGGCCATTGAGTGATTAATAAACGAGTAAAAGTACTTTAAAATCTATCCTAAATGTTACAGGAAGCCAGTGTAAGGACCTGAGGACTGGTGCCATGTGCTCAGATTTTCTGGTTCTAGTAAGAATCCTGGCAGCAGCGTTCTGGATGAGCTGCAGCTGTCTAATGGTCTTCTTTGGAAGGCCTGTGAGGAGACCATTACAATAATCCACCCTGTTGGTGATAAATGCATGGACAAGTTTCTCCAACCCTTGATTGGAAACAAAACATCTAATTCTTGCAATGTTTTTAAAATGATACTATGCTGATTTAGTTACTGCTTTGACATGACTATTGAAACTAAGGTCTGTCTCCAGAATCACCCCAAGATTTTTTACTTTTTTTTTATTTATTTTTTTTATGAACCCTAGAGTGAAGGTATGCATTCACCTTCAGAGCTTCATCTTGGTTTCCAAATGCAATGACCTCAGTTGTCTCCTTGTTTAACTGAAGTTAAACACATCCAACTGTTAATTTCATCAATGCATTGGCAGAGGGAGTCAACTGGGCTATAGTCATTTGGAGATAAGACTAGGTAAATCTGGGTATCATCAGCATAGCTGTGATAGGCAATTTGGTTCTTTCTCATTATCTGACTTATTGGAAGCATATACAGGAGGAGGGGTGCATGAATTGAGACTAGTGGGACTCCGCATGTCATGGACGTCCACTTAGACTTATGCTCTCCTATATCCACATAATAACCTCTCCCTTCTACGTATGACCTAAACCATTTTAGTACCTCCCAGAAAGCCCGACACAGTATTCCAGACTTTCTGTTAGTATGTTATGATCGACAGTGTCAGACGCAGCACTAAGATCTAGCAGTACCAGCACTGATATTTTTCCAGAATCAGAATTTAAATGAATGTCATTTATTATCTTTATTAGTGCTGTCTCTGTACTATGATGCGCTCGGAAGCCAGATTAAAAACTGTCCAGGTATTCCCAGAGAGAAGTGAGGTGTTCACCACTTCTAAAAGATCTGCTTCTAAACAGTTAAACACACTTTTGAGAAAAGATGTGGGAAGTGTGTCAAGGTCGCAGGTTGACAATTTGAGGTGCTGTACTATTTCTCCCAAGATTTTGCTATCAATTGCTTGAAAGACAGACATTTCAGGTTGATAATGCATCTTGCCATCTTGCAAAAAGTGTGAAAACTTTCCTTCAATAAAGACATATAATGTCAAAGGCATGGCCTCTAAATACAGTGGAACCTTGGATTACGAGCATAATTCGTTCCAGAAGTGGGCTCGTATTTCAAAACACTCATAAACCAAATCAAATTTTCACATATGAAATAATGGAACCTCAAATTATTCATTCCACAGCCAAAAAATAAATAAATACATAAAAATAATTAACACATAAATATAAAGTAAAAATAAAACAAATTAACCTGCACTTTACCTTTACAAAAATAAATCCTGAAAGATTGTTTCCGTTTGTGTGCGCAGGCGCTGTACGTGTGTGTGTGTGTAAGGAGCCCCTCCCCTCTTTCCGTCTCACAAAGTTACCCTTCCTCCTCTCTTTTCACACACACCCGCTCACAACGGGAACACTGTTTTATCGGAATAAACAAGAAATCTCTCTAATGACATTCGATTAAGCCACACACTAACGGAATCACTGCTGTAAAGTAAAAATAAAACAAATTAACCTGCACTTTACCTTTGAAAAGAATCGACAGAGCAGTGTTTCTGTGTAGAGCAGAGAGTGCGTGCGTCTGTGAAGTTGAAAGTAGGAGAGGTCTGTGTGTGTGTGTGTGTGTGTGTGTGTGTGTGTGTGTGTGTGTGTGTGTGTGTGTGTGTGTGTGTGTGTGTGTACGGTGTCCAATGATGCGAGCGCACAAAGACACAAAGAGCAGGCTGTTACAGAGAGGAAATGGATTTTAAACCTCTGTAATGAGACTTATTTTTGCTTTACACGCAAACTCGCAACTCGATGGACCAGAGGAGGCGCAGCAAACAGTAAATCCTTTTTACATGAATGAGCACTAGAGCAGTTCATATAGAACTGATACAGTCAATGGATACATCCTGCTGTATCAGCCAAACAACTTAGATCTGATTGTGGAACACATTTCGTCACAGCATGCGAAGAATTTGGTTTCTTGACAGACTGGTCCAAAAGTAAAGTAAAAGTGATCATGGCAATTTAATTCCCCTCACGCGTCACATGACAGTATGCTACTGCAGAACAAATCAATCAAGCTTACGCATGAAATTCTGTATACTCTAATGGCTGAAGTGTCTGCAGTAATTAATGCATGAAAAGAGGTGTATCTGTACTAGGAAACTCTTGTATACACCACTGATTTCCGGAAGTATCTACAAGTACCACTGAGCGTATACATCAAATTCCACCAAGCTAGGACACTTCCGGATTGATACCAATTCGGATGTATCTTGCTGAGGAATCCTTCCATGGTACAGCCATTTGTTAGCATGGCAAATAATCCACTCAAGGATTTTGTCAGGAGACATTCACACCTCAAGCCCCAACACACACACCTTTGCCCAACTCTGCTTTTCCCTATTGGTTTCTTATCTCAACATTGATTGGCTGTTTTTAAAAAAACCACTCCCAAAACCCTGACATCTATTGGGACATTACCCAGTCACTACTATTTATTTATCCCAACCCAAGCCCTCATAACTTAGTTACTTGATTAGTTATTGGTTATTGGGCAGGTATGTAGATAGGCCCTATCCACCCCGCCCCCCCCACACACAATACTATATATCCCCCACATCCTTTAAAAAATGACTGTAGAATTGATTAATGTTTTTTTAATTAAAATCAAACCAAACACTAATAAATATACAAAGCAAAGTAAGAATAAGGGGAAAAAAACTAACATAAAAGCAATACTAAAACAAACATGCACCAGTGCTTGTTAGATGTCCAAAATAAATATCCTTCTAGCTCGGTCCCATTAGATATTACACGCTGACGGCATGGCACGTAATGGCATCCTCCTCATCAGACATCAGCTCCAGTATTGCAGTCTGCCACAGTTCTCTCCCTGCATGTGTTTGAATGACGCTACACCTGGACTCCAGCAACTGCAAAACACATCATACGTTAACCCCTAAAAACACTCAGAGATATACCGAACTTAATACATAGATGAATTTGTACACTTACTTATCTTTGTCAGTTTTTAGCCCCTGTCTTAATGGAGTCTCTTAGCTGAGACTTTCCTGGCTGAGACAAAGAGTATTTTCTCTGCAATGTCTCATAGTTCTGTAACTGCTGGATAAAAAAAATTCAGATAAGTGACAGAACCAGTTCAAATTATTAGAGGGACAAAAATAAAGGGAAATGAAAATAATTACAATAACAATTTCTGATGACCCTTTATACACTCAGGGTCTGCATCTGCAAAAGACATCTTTAATTCCTCCAGCAGATATGTCATCACTGTCTGAGCATGAAGTAAACTTATTCTATGTGGAAAGAGAGTAGTATCATTAATTACATTTAAAATGATTATGTAAAACCCCATACATAGCATGTAAAGAAACAACATTCTTACCCAGTTTGTGGATCGTATTTATGCGGGTTATTTTCTGAATTATGGAGGGTCCTTACAGCTTCCTGTAATGTTGAATTAAAAATGCTTTAATACATACATTTGTAAACAACATTGTATAATTTGAACATGACAAGCTTTTAAATATGCTGGACACCTACAACAATGCAAGTAACAAAAAGTAGATGTGTAGCCAAATGCTTAGGCTAACTTAGCAAGGTATAATTTACTACTGTATTGTCAGGTAACATAAAGGTCAACTTAACGCAATGCCCATTCTATGCGCCCTCATAGCTCTTTTATGCACATGGCTTGACTCTTCCTGCGGTCTTCTCTCATCAAACTTGCGCTCAAATGCATCAAGACGCTGGATAACCTCTTTGTGTGTGCAGCTTGCTTCTCCTTCAAACCCTTAAGCGTAAGAGACAAAGGCACACCATGGCTAATCCCCCCACCCGGCTATGATAAGAAGGACAGCACTTCCTGCTAGTCATTAACATACAAAAGGCCTTTACACCTCACAGCCTCTCACTGCTAGTGAGGATTCCTAGAAAGTTTCACAGATTCCCATATACATCCACATACATGAGGTATCTGGTCGTTTCACAAAATTTCCTTTGCATTCTACTTTTCCAAGCACTCTGCCTCATGCATCTGGCAAACTTAAAGTTTAGCGGGGATTTTCATATTTTCATATTTCATATCCATAGCATATTTGTCTGGATACAGCTCTTTTCATGCAGTGAGACCAATAGTTCCAGTCTCCTCTTATCCAAAGACTGGATTTCTCAGAGAAGGTGAGTCAAAATGTCAATAGAGAAAAGTACAGGCCCTTGCACTTCAGTGTGTACATTGCACTGGACACACACGCATACAGACACAAAATAAAAGATTTTTAGGCACACATACGTGGTCACATTGTTATAGTAAACAGCGTGTAAAATGCATGTAAAAGGGATAGTCATTGTCTCTGTAACTTCAGGTACTTGCTGTGATTCTCCTGTTCAACAAGCAATAGAACATTTGCTGGAAGTCAGCAATCATGGCTATCTGTTCTTTCTGGAAGCCTTACAATACTCCACAGAGATAATTGTTCAAGTTGGGTCCTGTGGGAAGGACACTGTTTAACGACGCTGTGCACTGGAATCGAAGACTACCCTTATTTGGTCTAATTTTTGTGGATCTTGTGCACTCTCTCCAAATGCAGGATATGGGCAGTTGAATCTGCTTGGAATAAATATTGCAATAGGTTTCAAGTGGGAATGGCAAAGTGCTACTTCTTCATTCATTCATTCATCTTCTATACCGCTTAATCCTGTGTTCAGGGTTGCGGGGTACCTGGAGCCTATCCCAGGAGACTTCGGGCACTAGGCGGGGTACACCCTGGACAGGGTGCCAATCCATCGCAGGGCACACACACATACACACATTCACACACCCAATCACACACTACGGGCAATTTGGGAACGCCAATTAGCCTAACCTGCATGTCTTTGGACTGTGGGAGGAAACCGGAGTACCCGGAGGAAACCCACCAAGCACGGGGAGAACATGCAAACTCCATGCACACAGAGATGGGAATCGAGCCTGGCCGGGGAATCAAACCCAGACCCTGGAGGTGCAAGGCGACAGTGCTAACCACTACACCACCGTGCCGCTGTAGTGCTACTTCTGAAGTTTGTATTTCTTGCTATTGAGGATATCAATGCATTCAACGAGTGGAGGAAGATCAATGCTCACGCCTCTGCTAAATGCCTCTATCTGCAATCCATGTGCTTTCCTGCCCATCATCTCCATAACACCTGCACAGGTTCGAAGTGTGTTAGGATGTGGGCTGCTTTGAATGTCAAACAAGTCAAAGAATTCTGAATAAGATAAGGAGCGATTACTTTTGTCATCAAGAATTACGTACATGCTGGTTGTGTGCTCTGGTTGTCTGTATACACTTTGACTAAGCAAATTTTTTAACAAGATCGAGGGGACAGGTTAGTGTCACATAACTCTGAGTTGCAGCTGAGTAGCAATGTTTCTCTTTCTTCTCACTTTCTTGTTCTGTGCACTCTCACACATTCTGAGGCCCAAGTTGGATGCATTGCTGTGGAGTGGAGTTCACTTTCGCACTCTGCATTTCAGCGGCATTCTGCTGTTTCTGGCTAAGTAGGACATTGATGTTCCTCAATAGGCTTAGCTCTGAATCCTCTGCACTTTTCAAGGCGGTTGTCTTTGTTATTGATAGGACAGATTTTGGTCAGATCATCTTTTTTCTCTATTTTCTCAGTTTGAGGTTTCCAGTAAAGTGGTTACTGTACGTCTGTCTTGTGTGCAGATATGAAGCCTTATGATGCTATGCCCCTGAGAGAGACCTTCTCATACCTGTGAGTGATGGTGCTACTGGTAGATAGTTTAAAGCTGGGGTCATTTTATTCATCTTTGTACCTTGATCCAATGGAAACCCAGTTCTCCTGCAGATTATGTGACCATTTATCTGCAGTTGGGTTGATACCATGGGAAGTGTCTAGGTAGTTTGATGCTGGTAAGTAACCATCTTCTTTGGCAGACTGGAGCTCTAGTAGAAGGTCTCCAAGCTCTCTTAACTTGCAATTGTCTTTATTAGATATGTGAGGAAAGTTGTCAAGCTTGCTAAAAAGTATGTTCTCTGCAATCTCAGGGGCTGCATAACACTGGTTGTGTCTATCCCAGACCCAATTGGTTATGTGCACAAATCTGAATCTCTTCACTTTGTTAAGAGGTCCAGTCCTTACCTGCTGTCAGATCCTGTCCTTCAATGACATTGATTAAGGAAGCTTGCCATGCTCTATAATTTTCGGGATGGTCATCAAACTTTGTGAGCCCAGTGGTAACAAGTTCTCTTCGTGCTAAATATTTTGCAAAGTCTGCTTGTGATAAATTTTGTGGCGGCATACATGTATGTATGTATGAAGGAATGCAAATGAGGAGCATTACTTGAATAAGGTGAAGGTGGCTCACGCTTGAAAGGAGATTGTTTAGTGATGTGGTTGTTTGGCAACTGAAAGTTTTGTGTTTGAAGAATTAGTGATTCAGCTGGTTTGTGTCCTTACTCCTCTTTGTCTGTCCATCAATTACAACACATGAAATGGTGACAACATTGCATGAATGACTCACCTGAGTGACATCATGTGTTGCTGATGACCGCTTAATATAGCTTTGCGATGGATCCTGTCTACTGCAAGCCATTTACTTTGATCCTTAACGTGCTCATTTATTCGTTCTTGGACAGTCAGAGGTATGTCTGAGCTGCTTTTGGAATCACTGTGCTATGGACCCACCTACTCATATTCTACTGCAACCTCTAGACTTTCGGCCTCAGCCTGTGCCTGTAATGCTTTCAATGTAGCCTCCAATGTGCCTTTCTCTGCCTTAACCTTTCTTTTTTCATGGTCAGCTCTTCTTCTGCAAATTATGCACATGCTCGTGCCGCTTCAGGCACAACTCTCGCTCTTGCTGCTGCATTAATGGTTGAAGATCTTGAATAACTGCTTTTTGAGCTAACTGATAAAGCTTTCTCAGAAAGTTTGGTTTATCCTCCATATCTTATCTTGATGCTTGCTTTTCAAATAGTTTTTCAATAGCGTTTTACTATACTGTCCTTCCTTTATGTTTACCCTTTCTAAAGTTTGACAGCAAACTAAACACCATCCACTACAAAGTTGAGAGACGCAAGTTTCAAGTCCAGCATTTATTACAACTTAACTATACAATGGACCAGAGTGAAACTCAAGGAAAACAAATATAATCTCTAATTAGTCACATTGCTGAAACATGTTTAAATAATAATTATGATATCCAGGTTACAAGAATGCTGTTATGACTTTTCCTATTAAAACATTTACATTGAAAAGGCTTAATATAACATTATGCTTATAAATGACAACATCCTATCAACTTCACACATTAATATCAAAATTATTCATCACCCAAAGGTAAATAGAAAATGTATAGAACATAATGCATTATGTCCTATAAAACATTTAATGTTAAATTCTAAATGTTACCCGATGAAAGGATAACAGTTGAAACCTTGAATATTAGACTGTAGACCCTGAGCTTCCTAGTTCTCTTCCCCCTCTGAAGAAAACCCTCTGTTCTCATGCTGTAATGAGAACAGCTGTAAATATGCTTCCTGTGTCCTCTTCCTCTAGGCTAATATTGGGCAAATGGACACAGCCAAGGAGATATGGAAAATGATCATGGGAAACCTTGCACTAATTCAGGTACCAGACCTTATTTATACGTAATCTCACTGTACACACATACATACATTCAGTCACAGTCATAAGCTGCAGAGGGGACTTTAGATGATCAAATGTTTAAACAGTGTTTTTTTTTCTCTAAATAAATCTTAAATCTCACAGGTTCAGGCCACTGTGGTGGGATTCCTAGCTTTTGTCGCAGCAGTCATTTTTGGCTGGATCTCAAAGGGCCAGTGGTGTCATATAGATAATGCTGTTCTGCTCTGTGCGAGCAGTGTAGCTACAGCCTTCATCGCTTCCCTTGTGCTAGGTGAGAGGACAAAAATTAAGCAAAATATGAGACATCAGAAGCCCAAAACAGGCCCTTTTCTCATTGTGTACAGATTAGAGCCTTTCCTGTGTTTGCTTGAACATCTCAACCATCACAGCCAATATTTCCTCCAAAACAGGTTTTATCATGATTGGCGTGATCATCGGCTCCAGAAAGGTTGGCATCAACCCCGACAACGTGGCCACACCTATCGCTGCCAGCCTTGGGGACTTGTTTGCACTGGCCATACTGTCTAGCATCAGTACAGGACTCTACCAGGAGCTGGGTGAGTGAAGGATTCTGGGTTTGTAGGTAGCATCTAGTGGCATCATGTGTTCTTGTTGAAAAAGGGAATGTTTGGGAATAGTTCTGGCTTTAACAAATTGTCAGGCATGAAAATGCATTTTTTAAGAAATGGTAGGCCAAACTTTTGTCCAAACCATTCAGAAGTAAACAGTGCCCATAAAAAGAATTTCACCCAAAGCATTGTTTGTGTTTTGTCTCACCAGGTATCTGGCTTGGGATTAATGCTGTATCATAATTGTGTACATGTCATATTATCTGTGGTGCTATTTTTCACAGTATTTTGATAGAATTGTATTGAAACAATTTTTTTCCTTCTCATAGAGTATAACAAGTATGCCAATCCGCTAGTCTGTGCATTTTTTGCCGCCTTAACACCAATCCTGATTGTGATTGCCTGGCGTATTCCTTACACCCAAGAATTGCTGTACTCAGGCTGGAAGCCAGTGATAATCGCCATGACGATCAGCAGGTACAATAAAAAGATGTTCGCACATAATGCACCTGATTGCTTTAATGTCAAGCAATCTGAGGTTTCTATATTCAAATGATTTTTTCAGTATTGGAGGCCTCATTCTGGATAAAACTGTGTCAAATCCCAACTACGTTGGAATGGCGGTGTTTACTCCGGTCATCAACGGTGAGCATCGAATTAAAAAAAAACTGGTTGGTTTAACGAGGCTATTTTTAAAATGTAAGGAGTAGAAAGTACAGATAATTGCTTAAAAATATAAGGAGTAGAAGTAAAAAGTCGGCTGAAAAATAATTACTCGAGTAAAGTGTAGATACCCAAAATTTCTACTTAAGTAAGGTAACGAAGTATTTGTACTTCGTTACTTGACACCTCTGATATAAAAAAATACAGTAACTCAGAATATTTATCATTTTAGTGTGTTATTATGTGTACTATTATCAGGTATTATTGTTCATTATGTATTATTATATCAGAATTCTGAGTTAGGACAATGGACGCTGGTCTATCTTGTAGTGTTGACTCTTTATAGTGTAAGGTAATTCAATCATTTGATGAATTTTCTATCATTCAACATAAGATCTAAATAGATTTTAATATAGTGATTACTTTTTTATATATATATATAATCAGTAAATAACCTAACAAACATTCTCATCCTGTTGAGAAGCAATAGCCCTTTAAGGAAATGATACACACACACCAAACAGGAAGTATAGGTGTGTGTGTGTGTGTGTGTGTGTGTGTGTGTGTGTGTGTGTGTGTGTGTGTGTGTGTGCGTGCGTGCGTGCGTGCATGTGTGAACATGTGTAGAGAGAGGTATTAAATGTCCTCATTACATTCACGCGCGTTTTATGCGCGCAATATTACGTTGCAATGCGTTTATTATATCGGATGACTTTAGAGAAAACTACAACAAAAATATATTGTCATACCAAAGAATAAACTACCCGCCAAAGTGGCTAGTGAGACTAAAATTATTACCCCCCACAGCCGAATTTTACCCGCATTTGGCGGGTGGGGGGGTGCCAATGTCAAACCCTGATATGCTTCTGTGAAATATATATAATATATTTAGCTCTACTTAATATTATAAGGTTTTGAGAAAATTTATTTAATTAGTTCGTTCATTCTATTTGTAGCTTCTGAACTTCTCTGATGTATTTTTAGTGTGACAGTGCTTTAGATGGAGCAGGAGCAGCGATATAAACCCCTTCTGAGGTTATAAAGCTTTATTATTGTGTTTGAATAAATCAGATCTACCACAGCAGATAATAAACTATGCTATGTCATAACCGAAGCAAACACTACGATTACTGTATGCCTTGTTTCGTTCAGTGTTGCTAGGCAACGGACCACGCGCCTAATCTACACTGGATGTAACATCTGCATAGTGACACTAAACAGCTGAACAACTTCACTTTTCCGTTTACCTCTGAGAAAAAAACTGTATTTTGTTTGTTTATATTTAGAATTTTTATAACAGTACAAGAAGATATAACAATTTGATCTGAGCAGTTAGTGCCCTTGTAGAGAATAAATAAATGAGTAACATCTTCCAACTCCCCCTCAAAAGAGTGCCATAGTCCATTGTTAGTTTTAATGATTTGGCTGAAACTAATTATCACTAAGTACCCTAACACCATTGATCATGATTTTCAGCTGAAACTAATTCTATACTGTACATGTAACAGAAAATGTAGATGCAGATTCCAAATGTATAAATATGCATATATATATATATATGCATCGAGTTTCATTCAATATATATATATATATATCGAGTTTTCATTCAATATATATCGAGTTTCATTCAATATATTCAGAATCCATTCAATATATATCGAGTTTTCATTCAATATATATATATATCAAGTTTTCATTCAATATATATCAAGTTTTCATTCAATATATATCGAGTTTCATTCAATATATATCGAGTTTCATTCAATATATATATATATCGAGTATTATGGCAATTATTACATATTATGGCAAGCCGTTTAGGAAAATATTCATGAGAGAATTGAATGAAAACTCGATATATATTGAATGAAACTCGATATATATTGAATGGATTCTGAATATATTGAATGAAACTCGATATATATTGAATGAAAACTCGATATATATATATATTGAATGAAACTCGATATATATTGAATGAAACTTGATATATATTGAATGAAAACTTGATATATATATATATTGAATGAAAACTCGATATGTATATTGAATGAAACTCGATATATATTGAATGAAAACTCGATATATATATATATATATATATATATTGAATGAAACTCGATATATATTGAATGAAACTCGATATATATTGAATGAAAACTTGATATATATATATATATATATATATATATATATATATATATATATATATATATATATATATTGAATGAAACTCGATATATATTGAATGAAAACTTGATATATATTGAATGAAAACTTGATATATATTGAATGAAAACTCGATATATATTGAATGGATTCTGAATATATTGAATGAAACTCGATATATATTGAATGAAAACTCGATATATATTGAATGAAAACTTGATATATATTGAATGAAAACTTGATATATATATATATATTGAATGAAAACTCGATATATATTGAATGGATTCTGAATATATTGAATGAAACTCGATATATATTGAATGAAAACTTGATATATTTTGAATGAAAACTTGATATATATATATTGAATGAAAACTCGATATATATTGATTGGATTCTGAATATATTGAATGAAAAGTCTGAATATATTGATTGAACCATGACGTCATCGAAACAGCGCCGTCTTTAGAAAAGGCGAGTGAGTCAGCGAGAAACTTGGTCGCTGCGATTCTGAGAAATGAAGAGATGGTTTAGTGAGCGCGTGTACGGCCCAAAGTGGTGCCGTAAGCCGCACTCAATATCAGATTTCCACATTCGAATACGTTTAAACCCGCCACGATTTGTTATTATATTTTCCTCCCTAATGTGTCACAGCTGCGTTTGGTTTTCCCAGTTAATTTGAGTTGTATTTAAGCCCAGCGTTTCGTCATGTACTAGGCTGTTATGGTCAGTTTCTTTATGGCTTGCTCTAATTAATTTCGCCCTCTGTGAATTATGGAGCGATATCGCGGACAATATTCAAATGCAATTGCAAATTGCATTTGCAATTGCGTTTCCCATATGTGGACGCACAAAGTGTGCCATAATTCAAATGCAATTGCAAACTTTGCATTACCGTTTGCTGATTCGCCTTTGCGAGCGCACACTGACTGCCAAATTTCAAATGAAAAAATAAAGTCCATTTGCATTTGTATTTCCCAGGTCTTACACGTCATGAACCTCTCATATTTAAACAGCAAAATCAATTACCACATTTGCTTTTTCACTTTCTCTGCGCCGCGCGTCAAGCCGGCCAAAATTCAAACGCAATCGCTAATCCATTTGCAATTGCATTTCCAACACGTTACACAGAAACCTGTCAATCAGCGTCAGGGGCGGGTCTATACTGTGGGGCGAGATTGTATGGGGAGTGACGTCACTTTCACTCGCCGACCAAGAGGGGGATATTTGAGCACTGGAGGTGAACCGAGATTATCTCATTTGTTTATCAAGAAATAAACACACAAAAATGACAAATCGCATATTTTCTTGCTCCGGAGTGGACAGAGAAGTTTTTACAAATAAAAATATTTTTAGATCTTCTCCCGTTACAGCCTGCTGGAGCTAAATCTTTCAGAAACGCTGCGTTATTGTCACGTTTCCTTCCCTTACTGTGTCTGTGTCGGCCGTGTGGTCGAGGCATGATCGCGGAGGCAAGCTGACGGTTTCACAAAGTCCTTTATTTTTTTTCCAAAATAAACATAAACATAAACAAAACTTTCCAACACAAACTAGATTTTCAGTAACGGTTGCTAGACGCCTGACTGGAGTCCAGCCAGGCTATTTATAACTAAACTTAAACATAATTACCTCGTTAATCTTCCCTCGGTTCAGGTGAGCTTCTACGTCACCTGACCGAGGGGCAATCTGGGAACTGAAGTCAAAATGCAACTCAAAACAAACTACAACAGAAAAACCCAAAAACGGGCGTTAGGCGCCCTCTAGTGGTTAACCGTTACATAACCCCCCCTCCAAAAAATGCTCCTCCCGGAGCATCACCGGAGGCCCCGGACACCCACCCCAATGTTCTACCTTACGCCTCCTGTCCAGGAGGCTGGGTGATGGGGCTGAAGGCATGCTCAGCGGCTGCTGAGCTGAAGACGTGTTCGGCGACTGCCGACACGCTGGAGACGTGCTCGGCGGCTGCCGACGCGCTGGAGACGTGCTCGGCGGCTGCAGAGCTGGAGATGTGCTCGGCGGCTGCAGAGCTGGCGATGTGCTCGGCGGCTGCAGAGCTGGCGATGTGCTCGGCGGCTGCAGAGCTGGAGATGTGCTCGGCGGCTGCAGAGCTGGAGACGTGCTCGGCGGCTGCAGAGCTGGAGACGCGCTCGACGCAGGCGTTGGAGCGGTCACTGCGCTCGACGCAGGCGTTGGAGGGGTCACTGCGCTCGACGCAGGCGTTGGAGGGGTCACTGCGCTCGACGCAGGCGGTGGAGCGGTCACGGCGCTCGACGCAGGCGTTGGAGCGGTCACTGCGCTCGACGCTGGCGTTGAAGCGGTCACTGCGCTTGTAGACGCCGTGGGAGCGGTCCCTGCGCTCGTAGACGGCGTGGGAGCGGTCACTGCGCTCGTAGACGGCGTGGGAGCGGTCACTGCGCTCGACGCAGGCGTTGAAGCGGTCACTGCGCTTGTAGACGCCGTGGGAGCGGTCCCTGCGCTCGTAGACGGCGTGGGAGCGGTCACTGCGCTCGTAGACGGCGTGGGAGCGGTCACTGCGCTCGACGACGGCGTGGGAGCGGTCACTGCGCTCGACGACGGCGTGGGAGCGGTCACTACGCTCGTAGACGGCGTGGGAGCGGTCACTACGCTCGTAGACGGCGTGGGAGCGGTCACTGCGCTCGTAGACGGCGTGGGAGCGGTCACTGCGCTCGTAGACGGCGTGGGAGCGGTCACTGCGTTCGTAGACGGCGTGGGAGCGGTCACTGCGCTCGTAGATGGCGTGAGAGCGGTCACTGCGCTCGTAGACGGCGTGAGAGCGGTCACTGCGCTCGTAGACGGCGTGGGAGCGGTCACTGCGCTCGTAGACGGCGTGGGAGCGGACACTGCGCTCGACGACGACGTTGGGGCTTGGGCAGAGCTCCACAGCGGCGTTGGAGCGTGCACTGCGCTCGACGACGACTTTGGAGCTTTTGCATAGTTCACCAGCGGCGTTGGAGCGTGCACTGCGCTCGACGACGACGTGGGAGCTTTTGCATAGTTCACCAGTGGCGATAGAGCGTGCCCTGCGCTCGACAGCGGCGTGGGAGTGTGCAGTGCGCTCGGCTGTGGCGTGGGAGCGTACAGTGCGCTCGGCGGTGGCGGGGGAGCGTACAGTGCGCTCGGCGGTGGCGTGGAAGCGTGCAGGGCGTTTGGCTGCGGCTTGGGAGCGTGCAGGGCGCTCGACTGCGGCGTGGGAGCGTGCAGTGCGCTCGAATGCGGCGTTGGAGCGTGCACGGCGCTCGCCGGCGGCGTGGGAGCGTGCAGTGCGCTCGGCTGCGGCGTGGGAGCGTGCAGAGCGCTCGGCTGCGGCGTGGGAGCGTGCAGTGCGCTCGACTGTGGCGTGGGAGCGTGCAGTGCGCTCGAATGCGGCATGGGAGCTTGCAGTGTGCTCGTCCGCGGCGTGGGAGCGTGCATTGCGCTCGTCTGCGGCGTCGGAGCGTACTCGGCGCTCGATAGCGGCGTTGGAGCGTGCAGTGCGCTCGACGACGGTTCTGGAGCGTGCAGGGCCTTCGATGACGGCTCTGGAGCGTGCAGTGCGCTCGACGAAGGCTCTGGGACGTGCAGTGCCTTTGACTGCGGCTCTGGAGCGTGCAGTGCGCTCAACGACGGCTCTGGAGTGTGCAGTGCGTTCGACAGTTCCACGTCGTCCTCCAAGCCGGGAGGCGGCGGCAGAACAGGTGCGTGGGACAGCGGCTGCTGGCATGCTAGCTCGCTATCTTCAAAACCAGGAAGTGGCGTAGGAGCCTGCATCGTGCTCAACAGCGGCGTGGGAGCGTGCACGGCGCTCGACTGCAGCGTTGGAGCGTGCACGGCGCTCGACTGCAGCGCTGGAGCGTGCACGGCGCTCGCCTGCAGCGTTGGAGCGTGCACTGCGCTCGACTGCAGCGTTGGAGCGTGCACTGCGCTCGACTGCAGCGTTGGAGCGTGCACTGCGCTCGACTGCAGCGGGGGAGCGGGCATCGTGCTCAACAGCGGCGTCGGAGCGTACTCTGCGCTCGATAGCCGCGTTGGAGCGTGCAGGGCACTCGTATGCGGCGTGGGAGCGTCCTCAAAGCCGGGAGGTGGCGTCAGAACATGTGCAGGGGACAGCGGCTGCTGACATGCTAGCTCGCTGTCCTCGAAGCCGGGAGGTGGCGTTGGAGCGTGCACGACGCTCGCCTGCAACGTGGGAGCGTGCACAGCGCTCTCCTGCAGCGTTGGAGCGTGCACAGCGCTCTCCTGCAGCGTTGGAGCGTGCACGGCGCTCGACTGTAGCGTTGGAGCGTGCACGGCGCTCTCCTGCAGCGTTGGAGCGTGCACGGCGCTCTCCTGCAGCGTTGGAGCGTGCACAGCGCTCTCCTGCAGCGTTGGAGCATGCACAGCGCTCTCCTGCAGCGTTGGGGCGTGCACGGCGCCTTCTTGCAGCGTTGGAGCGTGCACTGCGCTCGACTGCAGCGTTGGAGCGTGCACGGCGCTGGACTGCCTCGTTGGAGCGGGCACGGCGCTCGACTGCAGCGTTGGAGCGTGCACGGCGCTCGACTGCAGCGTTGGAGCGTGCACTGCGCTCGACTGCAGCGTTGGAGCGTGCACTGCGCTCGACTGCAGCGTTGGAGCGTGCACTGCGCTCGACTGCAGCGTTGGAGCGTGCACTGCGCTCGACTGCAGCGTTGGAGCGTGCACTGCGCTCGACTGCAGCGTTGGAGCGTGCACGGCGCTCGACTGCAGCGTTGGAGCGTGCACGGCGCTCGACTGCAGCGTTGGAGCGTGCCCCGCGCTCGACTGCAGCGTTGGAGCGTGCACTGCGCTCGACTGCAGCGTTGGGGCGTGCACGGCGCTCGACTGCAGCGTTGGAGCGTGCACGGCGCTCTCCTGCAGCGTTGGAGCGTGCACAGAGCTCTCCTGCAGCTTTGGAGCGTGCACGGCGCTCTCCTGCAGCGTTGGAGCGTGCACGGCGTTCTCCTGCATCGTTGGAGCGTGCACGGCGCTCAACTGCAGCGTTGGAGCGTGCACTGCGCTCTCCTCTCCTTGCAGACACGGCGCGACGTCTTCCTCCTCGACAGACTCAGGCAGTGGCCGGGGGGTGAGCGCATCGTCCAGACCCGGGAGGGGGATCGCTTCCGGGGCTACAGACTGGTTCTCCCGAACCTGGACGAACTGCAGTTGGAGCTGCAGCACCTGCTCGCGCAGGTCACGAATGCGCTCCTGGTTGGACTCCGCCCACTGCCTGTAGAAGTCTGCCTCGTCGCCGTGCTGCAGCGGCGTCCAGTCCTCCAGGCTCAGCTCCGGTGTGCTGTCCGCGCCACCTTCAGGCAGTGGCCGTGGGAGGAGTGCATCGTCCAGATTCAAGAGCGAGATCGCTTCCGGGACTACAGCTTGGTTCTCCCGAACCTGGACGTACTGCAGTTGGAGCTGCAGCACCTGCTCGCGCAGGTCATTAATGCACTCCTCGTTGCGTTCCGCCCACTGCCTGCCGAATCCTCCCGTCTCTCCCTCGGCTGCCACACCTCGCTGCGGTGTGCGCCGGACGACGGGTCCGCAGCCTTCCCAGCTTCGCCTTGCCACTCTCTCTCGAGCTGTCATGCTGTCCTCCCCTGAGCTCGCTGGCTCGCTGTGCTCAATGTTTCTCCACCCTTGCCAAACTTCTACTTCGCCGGGCTCCTCGCTAGCCCGCAGCAGTTCCGCCAGCTCGCTGGAGATGATGATCTCTCCTCCTAAGTAACTCCTTAGGAGGAGATCCTCCGCCATGCCTCTTGGGGGGTCTAGCAATCTGTCACGTTTCCTTCCCTTACTGTGTCTGTGTCGGCCGTGTGGTCGAGGCATGATCGCGGAGGCAAGCTGACGGTTTCACAAAGTCCTTTATTTTTTTTCCAAAATAAACATAAACATAAACAAAACTTTCCAACACAAACTAGATTTTCAGTAACGGTTGCTAGACGCCTGACTGGAGTCCAGCCAGGCTATTTATAACTAAACTTAAACATAATTACCTCGTTAATCTTCCCTCGGTTCAGGTGAGCTTCTACGTCACCTGACCGAGGGGCAATCTGGGAACTGAAGTCAAAATGCAACTCAAAACAAACTACAACAGAAAAACCCAAAAACGGGCGTTAGGCGCCCTCTAGTGGTTAACCGTTACAGTTATGCGCTAAAAAGCCTCCCTGCCACTGATTGCCCCCCCCCCTCCCCAACATAACCTCTATCAAATATTATATTACAACATAAATTAATAGGTTTATGATTTACAAATTGCACCAAACGAATTTGATTATAAAATAATCTATATAAAAAAAGCACATGTAGTATAGGGGGAAAATATATTAATTATATATTATTTTCATATACAACCCCTGGCAACCAAACATCACTTTATACAACACTAGTGTAAGTACTCGGACGTGGAAAAGAGGAGGAAATGACCATCTCTTCATTTCTCAGAATCGCAGCAACCAAGTTTCTCACGGACTCACTCATTCTTCCTAAATATGGCGCTGTGTTTCGATGACGTCATGTTTCAATCAATATATTCAGACTTTTCATTCAATATATATCGAGTTTCATTCAATATATATCGAGTTTCATTCAATATATTCAGAATCCATTCAATATATATCGAGTTTCATTCAATATATATATATATATATATCGAGCTTCCTTCAATATATATATATATCGAGTTTTCATTCAATATATTCAGAATCCATTCAATATATATCGAGTTTCATTCAATATATATCGAGTTTTCATTCAATTCTCTCATGAATATTTTCCTAAACGGCTTGCCATAATATATATATATATATATATATATATATATATATATATATATATAAAATCGCTATTACTTGACCCTTAAGATTAGTTTAGCACACAAAAACCAAAAGTTCTTTCTGATAAGTCAACTGCATATGTAGTTTATTTACAGTAATTCATAAAAAAATTTATATACATTGTACAGTACAAGGTAAGCATGGGAAAGATTACAAAATATAATCTTTATAAACAGCTTAGTATACTGTGCATCGAGATGCTGAAATCACTTGCATGTTGCCTCACCTTTTTGTGCTTCCATTTCAAGTGGAGTGATATTTGACCGCCAGCCTATATTATTAGATATTAAAACAAAAGCCTAGGTGCGATCACAGCCTCCTCCTAATGTCCTTGCTTTTTCTTTCGTTTTGCCTGGTAAATGGTGAGGGTGGCCTTTCCAGCCTTCAACAACCTAGTGGTATATCGTTCAGACTGTGCCTGTGTACAAGGGTGCATTTCTCATCTGATTTTATTCATTGTGCCAACAATGGTGGTTTTGTTCGCCAAAAGATTGTTTGCCAGTGCCAGCGAGGTTTCCTTTGCTCCACAATACGCATTACAACAGTGTCTGATAACCGCTGACCAGCCGCCCTACTGTCGTCTTTCCACAGATAGCGATTTGCGTTCAAAATGTATTTTGTTTCAACATCAGCGGCCGCCCAGAATTTATGATTATTGTCCATGTACTGCGTGAAAAGGCAGCGCGCTTTAGTAGGGAACAGTTGCTCATCTACTGTAATGTTTACACCGGGTGTGTAAGAGGCAATGCTGTTTTTCACAAATTTCTCGAATATCTCAGAGATCATGGCCAATTTATCATTCACAGGTCGGGCAGCTCATGTGGTCTTGTCATCAAAGCGCAGATAGCGCATAATGTCTCAAAATTTTTGTCAAGACATTGTCTCTTTGAAAATAGCTCAGCATACATTGAAGGGAACTTCTAAGGTTATTCATGGCACGATCGTTAGGAGGGGGTTGTGATCACACCTAAGGCATTTGTTCTAGGCTGTCGGTCAAATATCTCTCCATTTGAAATTGAAGCACAACGTCTCCCCAATTCACCATCCGCAAGAACGTCTGGCGGTACGTGGGTGCGTGCGAGGTCTGCCAGAACACCCAGAGTGAGGCTAAGCGAACCAGGGGCCGCTGGAGCAGCCTACCACCCAACAACACTCCACAGACCCAGCCACTGATACAGAACCGACCGACATCAAGATCACAGCGGAGGAAGAGACACCACCATCAACAGGTCAGTCTGCCAAAGAAGCCAGCTACTACAGTTCCCGGCAGCTCAAGGTGCCAGAGCTACCGGGCGGGCTGGTTTGGCGATGGACTCCATCTCTTTCCTCTGCCCATCAAAGACTTGTCAGGTGAGCTAGTGCCCAGTGGGAGGGTCCTGCTAAAAAACGACAAAGAGAACCAATGGACTGACACTAGATCTGGGGGCAACCCACTAAGCCGAGAAAGTGGAACTAAAAAAGCGCTAGTGCGGTCCTCTCCTCACACGCCGGAGGCTGGGGGGGGGGGTCTATGTAGCGCGGCCACATAAAGGGGCGGTTAAACAGCAGGGGAAAAGGGAAGGAGCTAATGTTGCTCACCTGCACACACAAACTGACCCCTTTCGGTTATTTTCGTCCCCATGGCAACGGTGCCTTGGTTCCGGGGTTAAGCTCTCGCGCGCATGCGCAGCTGTGCCGCGAGGGAACCCTGATGACCTATCAGGTCACGTGTGCCGGTATAAAGCCGGAACCGGCACGACAGTCAACACGGGGAGATGAAGAAAGCAGCGCTGTGTATGGAGAAAGAGAGAGAGCTAGTTTACTGCCATTGGATTATTCTTTTCCTGGACGTCAACTATACCCCTCTGATTCCGTTTCTCGAGCTCCCGGACTTACCATCTTTCACCGGTGAGATCGAACCGTCTCCCCAATTCACCATCCCATTAATTTACAATAACACGGACTTGGACATTCATACATACGCACTCACACACTCGCACACACTACTGACATTGTATATATTTGTTTATATTTTGTATATATTGTTTTTTCGTTGCACTTTATTTGTTTGTCTCTTGTATATAATACACTTTGGTTTGGTTTTGGAATTTGTTGTTGTGTACGTCTTTCCTTGCTCCGCGAAGGTTGCGCAATACCGGAAGTAAGTGAGATTTACCCGTTTATAGATCTTAGACCCCGATTTAGTGTAATTAGCTCAAATAATAATTCTGAGCGTTACACATGTATAGAATTAGTTTCAGCTGATGGTAGGGTACTTAGTGATAATTAGTTTCAGCCAAATCATTAAAACTAACAATGGACTATGGCACTCTTTTGAGAAGAGGTTGGGAGGTGTTAATTGTTGGCTACTTGTCCGTCAGAGCCTGAATGATTCATGTTTCATCAAGGAAATCTTTTATCCAATATTTATTTATTCTCTACAAGAGCACTAACTGCACAGACCAAACTGTTATCTTCTTGTACTGTTATTAACAAAACACAGATTTTTTTCTCAGAGGTAAATGGAAAAGTGAAGTTGTTCAGCTGTTTAGTGTCACTATGCAGATGTTACTCCTAGTGTAATTTAGGCGCGTGGTCCGTTGCCTAGCAACACTGAACGAAACGAGGCATAATCGTGGTGTTTGCTTCAGTTATGACATAGCATAGTTTTATTATCTGCCGTGGTAGATCTGATTTATTCAAACGCAATAATAAAGCTTTATATTCTCAGGAGGGGTCATTACATTGTACATTGTTTTAGCGATAATTTATAGTACGAAGCCCCTAGATGGACAAACTAAAATCGCAACTAAGCCAATGGTTCTTCTCTTTCTTGTGCTGTGGAATTGTGGGTAATCCCCTCCCATCCTCAGTCTCAGTGCATGTGCGTCACTTGTATAGTCAACATCCATGCTTGTATTTACTGTTTACTATAAAATTGTGTCCACGAATGTGTAAACGTAATTTTTTTTAATTTTGCGTCAAAGTGTAAAAACTGTTCTTTAGTAGCTGTACACACGTGTGTGAAAGTCATCCTACATGGTAGCCCCCCTGCTCCTGCTTCTGTAAGAAAAAAAAGTTGTAAAAAAGAGTGTAGCAGTGCACAAGATCAGTCTGTTCAGAGGACTGATTCTGGTAGTGTGCGTGCATGCACATAAAGCATTTTTTTTTAAATTTTGTGTAGTGATTGTTCTTTAGTAACTGTTCTGCCACAACGCACACCGTGAAGAAAAAAGTTAAAAAGGGTGTAGCAGTGCGGAGGATGAATCTGTTTAGAGGAGTCATTCCAGTAATGTGTGTGTGTGTGTGTGTGTGTGTGTGTGTGTGTGTGTGTGTGTGTGTGTGTGTGTGTGTGTGTGTGTGTGTGTAAAAGTCCTAAATATTTTGTATAAAAAATTTTTATATGAATATTTTTGAGTTGTGGAACGAATCATCAAAGTTTTCATTATTTCTTATGGGGGAAATTTGCTTTGATATGTGAGCTTTGATATACAAGCACATGTCCAAAACGAATTATGCTCGCAATCCCAGGTTTGACTGTAAGTGTATTTCTTCAAAATTATTATTATGTTTTTAACAGTAATGGATTCCATGTGAGGTTTTTAACAGTGTTTCTATTTAGAATCAGTAATGTCTGTTATTTATACCTGAACATTAGACCATGAGGGAAGGTTAATGTTGTTTGTGTTACCCTGATGTACTGTAGGTGTGGCTGGTAATCTGGTCGCGGTGCAGGCCAGTCGCATCTCCACATACCTGCACATGGTTGGCCTCCCTATCACAGAGGCGAATCCGCATCTTCAGAAATGTCCCACACCATGCAGCACATTCTTTGGGTCAGGTACTGTAACAAAAGAAAGTGATACTCTAAACCTGGTGGAGCAGACTATAAAAATGGTTCAGATGTTTGGGATGGATTGAAATGACTAGGAGTGTCGGTGAAAAATGTGTACTTAATAAAATCATTAATTTCCCAATGCCCAAACCCCATCTACTAGATGCAATGCTAGTCCCAATGCAGGATAAGGGTTCCGTCAAGAAGGGCATCTGGAGTAAAACCTGTGCCAAGTTGTGTGTGCAAATCGGATGGCCTGCTGAGGGTTCTGGTGACCCCTCGACATGAGCAGCCAAAAGACCAATCAACCATTAAATTATTAGATTTAGATTAGATTGGATTAGATTAGATTCAACTTTATTGTCATTACACATGTACAAGTATAAGGCAACGAAATGCAGTTTAGGTCTAACCAGAGTGCAATTAGCAGAAAGTGCAGGATAAAGGTATAAGTTAAAAAGGATATGTGCAGGGAGAAGCTATGGGTAACTATTACAGAAGGATATTATTGGCGCTTTTCCACTGCATAGTACGGCACAACACGGTTCAGTTCTACTCACTTTTGGGGGGTTTTACACTGGGAACAGTACATGGTACCTCGTCCTTTTTTTAGTACCACCTCAGCCGAGGTTCCAAGCGCGCCGAACCATTACCAAAACGTGACGTGTAAACACGGCTGGTCACTGATTAGCCGGAGAAAATCGTCATTACTACGTCACCGAACTTGCGACACTAGATACAACAGAACCGATATATTTAGAATAGCCAGAGAAGGATCGCACGCACCTTTTTGTATTAACCGTCGGCCTCTTTTGAAACAAACTCCTTCGTCTCGCTGTTAAAAACATCCACATGCCGAGAATGAAGAACACCATGCCGTCGATATGCTCCATTGTTGTGTGTTTGTTTGTGGCGCGTTTACAATGACGTCACGGCGGCAGTAGGGGCGCCGCGACTAAACGACACGTGAGTAATCCCGCCCACTCTAAAGCATTACTACACTGCAGTGGAAGCGCAAACCGAGCCAAACTGCGCCGAACCGAAGTGAGTTGAACTGAACCGTGTCGTGCCGTTCTATGCAGTGGAAAAGAGGCATATGTGAGCATAATATACAGATTGCTAGTAACTGTAATTATAAATTTACAATAGATGAGCAATATATACAAGTTGGTATTGACTATAGTCAGGAATTTGCAAATATATATGAGAATAATGTACAGGGAGCTATTTCTATAGACAGAAATTTACAAGTAGACATGTACAGATAATGTACAGGAATATACAAGATGAACATAATGTAGACATGTCCGAATATATACTCAGTCAGAAGTTTACAAATGTATTGTGCATGGATATTTGTATTTCCAAACAGGTATGTACATTGTAGTGCAGTCCATATTAAATGGTGAAAAGTGTAAATAGTGTAATGGTAATGGGAAGAGTATAGGGGTGTGTGAGGGGTGGGCAGGTGTCAGTGGGGGACAGAGTTCAATAAGAAGACAGCTCTGGGAAAGAAATTATGAAAATTTTTATTGTTATAAAGGAACTTGTTAAGGAACATTTGCTATATATTTTATTTATTTTTCTTTTAAAACATTTTTGCTGTTAAAAATTTATGTCAAAATTAGAAATGTTCTCAAGGTATTTCCCTGTGTGAAACTGTGAAATGATAGACAATGTTCCCTGCTCTATTTTCTCCCCAGGTGTGAATTCTCGCTCCGCCCGAGTGCTCTTCCTTCTGGTGGCCCCCGGTCATCTTGTTTTCCTGTACACCATCAACTTATTGCGCCCTGGACACATCAGCCTGACCTACATCTTCATCACAGTCTACCTGACCGTAGCTTTACTTCAGGTACATAGTAATTCATCAGTCATACACAGTAGTGTGGTGTGAAAATCATTCATAATTACAGGTTGGTCAGATTTCTGGAATAAATGTCAGTTTTAAAATACTATAGCGCTTTGCTATTATACGAAATTACCATAACATTATTCTATTCAATTATTTTACACTATAACACTATAACACTGTAATTTTATATTACAACAAATCCTATTATACTATACAGTATGCTGCATAAAATTATTTGAAGATTATACTATTCAACTAGACTAAAACACTAAAATATTATATTAATATACTACTATTTTTAACGCCATATTACTGTAATACACAAAATACAACCTGATTCCAGGAAATGTTGGGACGTTTTTTTTTTGTTTTGTTTTTTGAATAAACTGAAAACTAAAGGACTTTCAAATCACATGAGCCAATATTTTATTTACAATAGAAAATAGATAACACAACAACTGTTTAAACTGACAGGGTTTTCCACGTTTATCCACTAAATGAGCTCATTTCAAATTTTATGCCTGCTACAGGTCTCAAAATAGTTGGGAAGAGGCATGTTTACCATGGTGTAGCATCTCGTGTTCTTTCCAAAACAGTTTGAAGATGTCTGGGCATTGACGTTATGAGTTTCTGGAGTTTTGGTGAATTTTGTCCCATCCTGATATAGTTTTCTGATGCTGAAGAGTTTGTGGTCGTTGTCGTAGTTTTCATTTTATTACAATTTAAAAAACGTCCCAGCATTTCCGGAATTTGGGTTGTACTATTATATTATACAGCTACTGTATACTATTCAAATTTTATAATATATTTATGCAATATCACACGAGATGGAGTGCTGTTATGCTGAACACCACACCCAGTCATGTAATAAAATTCAAATTCAAATTTTATTAGTCACATACACAATCATACACAGTATAATATGCAGTGAAATGCTTTTATACGACCGCCAGTGACCTTAAAAAAAAGAAAATAAGAAAATAAAATCTTGTACGTAAAATAAATAATCAATAAAAAGGAAATACTAAGAAATAATTTTAACTAGTAAAATTTGTAAAATTAACTGTGCATAAGGGCATAATAAAATATTGCAAAAATATAGAAATATGGTATTAAAGTGTCCGTGGTTGTGCAAATATGCATGAAAGGTGACATGTGCAATTGTCCAGATGTATGAGTATTTAGTGCAAGTGTGTATGAATGTGTCCATGATTGTCCAGTCAGTGTTGTGAGCTTAAAAGATGTTATTAGTCCTGTGTGGAGGTGTGATTGAGAGACCTTATCGCCTGCGGGAAGAAGCTCCTCCTCAGTCTCTCTGTGTTGGCCTTTAGGGAGCGGAATCTAATATTGTGAATATCAGCACAGCTTTGATGTGACCGTTGGCATGAGGGGGCAGACAGAATCACAGCATTGTCACGGTGTCAGGGAAAACCATTGAGGGTCATTTGCGTCCATTGACTGTTTTGTTCATGGACTTTGTCAGGGACTTTATTTTCCGGAGTGCACCGATGGCGCATGGTCTGATTGTAATCATCTGTAGCATGTTTAGCCATGGATGTATAAATAGACCTTCGATTAGTGTTTGAGTGGTCCCGCATCTAATCTGCTATTTGATCTGTTCATATATTGTTTTCACTATCAATGTTTCGAAAGTTAAAATATTGGTTGTTTTTGTCATATTCTAGCGTTTGTTTTGGTTTTGTTTGCTTGAAATTAATTAAAGTCTTGACATCTGCAATTATGCCATGGCTGCATTCCTCTACACCTACACAACACAAGGCAACAGCACAACCTTATGTATGATATTGTTTTATTCAACGGTTCTACAACAGCTATTTATTTTCAACAGGTTATGGTTTGTTTGTTTTGTTTGTTTAATCAGTTATGTTATCCTCAATCAGCGGTCAAAAACAAAAAGAAAGTTAGTGTGAATACAAGTAGTTAAATGTTATATATGTAAACCCACTGCTGTTGTTCTCTATTATCACCTATTGTGGAATGCCTCTCGTCCAATCAGATTCATCGGTTATATAATGTTATATTACATGAAGATTTTATAATACTATAATATACTACATTAAACTAACTATTGTATAATATTCTGTTACACTAAGTTTCTGAAATACTATATTATGTACTATTACAAATATCCCTAAATACAGGACCGTACTACAGGCAGCCGAAAGACTAACAACAACTACTCTACATACTCTATATATAAAATAGAGTGGTAGAGTAGTTGTATATTGTATATATTGGATTAATGGGATTTTTGTATATTTCTTTAATAGTGGTGTTTCCTCTAGGTGATGATCCTGCTTTATCTGGCAGACTGTATGGTACAGTGGATGTGGAAGAGAGGGATGGATCCTGATAACAGTTCCATTCCCTACTTAACTGCACTTGGTGACTTACTAGGCACGGGCCTCCTGGCTCTATGCTTTTATATACTGTGGATGGTTGGCAATAGGGACACGGACGTGCAAGACTGAATGGCCTGAACAAACGCAGAAACCTCACAAGCCTATATTTATCAGAAAGAAAAAAAAAGAATCAAAGGTGAGTATAGTATAAGTACAATTTTAATTATATTTGTATTTTACCCACAAACTTTTACACCAAGCTGTATAAACATGGTTTTGAAGTCCCAGCTGCTTTAAATCTCATTTTATCTTGCTATATTTAGCTCTCTTAAATGTGTTAACTATTATGTGTTTTTAAAAGTAATTTATTCCATGTTTATTCAATCTTAACATTGTTCCTTTTTAGAATAAACTAACAGGGCTATTCTGACCTGTACATGAGTCTTTGAGTAAAGGTTAATGTTGTTTGTGTTACCCTGATGTAGGTGTGGCTAGTAACCTGATGGCGGTGCAGGCCAGTCGTATCTTCGCATACCTGCACATGGACAGCCTCCCCATCACAGAGGCAAATCTCCCTCCTCAGAAATGTTCCACACTATGCAGCACATACTTTGGCTCAGGTAACAAAAATAAGCATGTGATCATTTGCTCTAAACCTGTTGGAGTAGAATATAAAACTGGTTTAGGAAATTGGATGGATGGGAATGACTAGGACTGTCAGTGAAGATGTGTAAATACTAAATAAATCATGTTTTTGTGTACAAAAACTGTAATATTTTCCTTGTTTGGTTTGCACAATATTTGCTTTAGGTTCCAAAAAAGGGTGGAATTGAGTAATATAAAATAATTATGATACTAAATAAAGCATTATACATACAGTATAAATGTATTTGTTATAGCGCTTTTAACAATGATCATTGTCACAAAGCAGCTTTACAGAATCAAAAGAAAACTATGGAAATGTGTAAGACATGTGAGAAAATATGTGCGAATTTGTCATGGACTCCATGGTTAGAGAGAGAGATGAACGCATTGAAGCTCACGATTTAGCACATCACGCGCCGGGACCCAGCTGCGCTCCTCCGGTCCGTATCCCTCCTAGTCGACCAAGTATTGCAGGGCGCCTCCTCTCCTCCGGGAGTCTAGAAGTTCTTTGACTCTGAACGCAGGAGCGCCCTCTATTTCCACAGCCCCGGGGAGTGAGGGGCCTGCGACGCCTCCGTCCATGGGGCCCCGTACTACTGGCCTAAGAAGTGAAACATGAATGACAGGGTTAATACGCATGTGAGATGGGAGCTGTAACTTAAACGAGACAGGATTAATTTGGGCTAATATTGGAAAAGGACCGATGTACTTAGGGGAGAGCTTGCGACAGGGTAGATTGAGGGAAAGATCCTTTGTCGAGAGCCAGACTCAATCGCCTACCTGGAGCGGAGGACTTTCCCTTCGCCGCCTATCGGCGAATTTTTTAAATCTGCGAAATGCTTGGGAGATTCTTGTGTGTGCGTTCTCCCATACTTTTTCCGCTCTATTAAACCACTGATCCACCATGGGGATATTGGTGGGAGTGGCATCCCAGGGACAGAGTGGCGGTTGGTATCCTAGTACACATTGAAACGGTGTTAAGCCGGTTGAGGAGTGTTTTAGTGAGTTTTGTGCATATTCCGCCCAGAATAAACAGTCTGCCCACTCATGTTGCCAACTACTACAATATGCCCGGAGGTACCTCCCGCGATCTTGGACAGTCCGCTATGCCTGTAGGTTAGATTCAGGGTGATAGCCTAAAGTCAGGCTAACAGTGGTTCCCAATTTCTGGAAAAAAGCTTTCCAGACTCTAGCAATAAATTGGGGACCACGATCAGAAACAATGTCCTCCGGAATAACGTAGTAGTGAAACACTGTATCGTATAGGGTTTCTGCCACCTGGAGGGCGGTTGGGAGAGAGCTAAATGGGAGAAATCGGCATCCTTTCGAGAAGCGATCTACTACTACCAGCACTGTAGTGTACCCTTTTGACACGGCAGATCCGTTACAAAATCCACGGCAATGTGTGAACACGGTCTGTTAGGTGTTGGTAAGGGCATTAATTTCCCAACTGGCAAACATCGAGGGGTTTTAGTTGGGACAAGACAAAACTACTGTTTTCACGGCTTCCTGCATGTTTGGCCACCAGAACTTTGGTTCCAGGAGTTGATACCTTCTTAATACGCCGGGGTGTCCTGATGATAGGCTGGAAATGAGCCTCTATTGTCACTCGCTCCCGTAGTGACAAAGGGACGTAGGTTCGACCTCACCGGAGCCACCACGAGTGACGCGGGCAATATTGTGTCAGGATCTGAATTCAGATCCGGCGTCGGAAAACATAACGCATCCGCCTTTTTATTTTTTTGTTCCTGGACGGTACGTGATAACAAAATGAAAGCGCGTGAAAAACAGCGCCCATCGGGCTTGACGAGAGTTTAGTCTCTTTGCTTGTTGGAGGTACACCACAAAGGGGTGTTTAGCTTCCTCCAACCAATGCCTCCACTCCTCTAACGCCGTTTTTACTGCTAGCAGTTCGCGATTACCGATATCAATATTGCGTTCGGCAGGTGTCAGTTTTTCGCGAGAAGATAGCGCAGAGGTAGAGCTTTTCTGGGTGACGCTGTTCCCAGTCCCACCTCCGACGCATCGACCTCAACTAGAAAGGGCTTCTCTGGATCAGGTAGTTTTAAAATAGGCGCTGAGGTGAAAGCTTGTTTTAGGCGCTGGAAAGCCGTACGTGCTTCCAGCGAAAATGCGTGCAGTCGTTGTGGTTTCCCTTTTAACAACCCCGTGAGCGGTGCTGCCATTGTACTGAAGCCCCTAATAAAGCGTCGATAGAAGTTGGCGAACCCAAGAAAGCTCTGTAGTGCCTTAACTGACTTGGGTTCCGGCCATTGTTGCACCGCCGTTACCTTGGCTGCGTCCATTTTGACCCCATGTGGTCTTATGCGATAGCCGAGAAATGCGATCTCACTCTTGTGGAATTCGCATTTTTCTGCCTTCACATAGAGCCCATGTTCGCGTAGTGATGAAGGACGGCGGTTACATGACGGACGTGCTCGACATATGACCGTGAGTATATCAGAATATCATCTAAATATACTATAACAAAACGGTTTAACATATGCCGAAACACGTCGTTCATGAACCCCTGAAACACCGCAGGTGCGTTTACCAGTCCATAAGCCATCACGTTATATTGGTAATGACCTGATGTCGTGCTAAACGCAGTCTTCCATTCATCACCGTTGCGAACACGAATGAGGTTATATGCTCTGTGGAGGTCGAGTTTGGAAAGGATGGATGCGCCGCGGAGCTGGTCGATTGCGGCCGGTACCAGGGGCAGTGGGTGCTTGTGCTTTATTGTGATTGCATTGAGCCCTCGATAATCAATGCACGGGCGTAGACCCCCGCCTTTTTTCTCAATAAAAAAGAATCCTGCCGACGCAGGTGACGTGGACCTGCTGATGAGTCCCTGACTTGAGAGCCTCAGTCACGTATTCCTCCAAAGCCCGGGTTTCATCCACGGACAATGGATAAACACGAGAGCAAGGCGGTGTTTTCCCCGGCAGGAGCTCAATCGCGCAGTCCCACGGACGGTGAGGGGGAAGTCGTGCAGCCGCCCTAACACTAAACACATCTTTAAATCGCGTGTACTCAGATGGCACCATGGTGGACACTAGGGCGCGTGGACTTTCAATTGTGGTTGTTTGGACCATCAATGTCGATGGTGTACAGAATTTAGCACATTGGGGGTCCCAGGAAATGATGCGAGAGCCAGCCCAATTGAAATTTGGATTGTGAGAACTGAGCCATGGCAGTCCCAGCACGACGGACTGATCCATCTAAGAAATTACAAAGAATTTTAGTTCCTCAGTGTGATCGGGGAAAGTTAACCGGAGGGGCAAGGAAAGAGATTCAACAGGTGAGTACGTTAATGTTTTGCCATCTAGAGCTTTAATATTGATCGGGTGTGGAAGCTTCGACACTGGAGCTTGCAGTGAGGAAAGGACAGCAGACGAAATGAAGTTTCCAGCGGAGCCCGAATCTATTAAAGGAAAAACAGTGACAGAACGATTATTATATGTTAGAGAAGCCTGAAAAAAAAAATCGTGATGTGTGCGTGGAGGTGTGTGTGCTTGAAGTAACGGACAGTTACTTCCCCCCCACAGTACAGACACAGTCCCGACGAGAGTCTTCTGCGTCTCTCCTGAGCCAACAGACAGGACGTGCCCACGCCCATAGGCTCCGGTGGGTTCGCTTTGTGCGGTTCGGCGGGTTTTTTTTTTAAGGCACGTCAAAAACTCTCGGACCTGCCGCCTGTTCCTTTCGAGGAAGGATGTTTTCGTTGGCCACGGAGGTGCTGATCCAGCTTAATCGCCAGGTCAATACACCCATCAAGAGACAAATCAGCGTCGCGACAGGCCAACTCCAGCTGCAGGTCTGGGTGAAATCCATCTCTGAACCTGGCGAGTAAGCTCTTGCTGTACCAGCCACTCTCCGCGGCGAGGATACAGAACTTTACGGCGTAGTCCGCAACTGGTGACTGACCTTGTTTCAGCCTCAACAGTTGTGGTTCCCACGTCCTCCCGTGATCGGGGTGGTCAAACACCACGCGAAAAGCTTGTAGGAACTGCTCGTAGCTGGCTGTGGTGCTTCCGCCCGCACTCCACACCGCTGCGGCCCAGTCCATCGCCGGCTCGGTTAGCTGCTGGATGATGAACCCAATTTTCTTTTCTTCGGGTAGATCGGGAAAGTCTTTCATATAAAGCTCGCATGCGAGAAGAAACTTTTTGCATCCCTCCGGGTCTCCAGCATATCCTTCGGGAGGGGAGGCCCGAGGGGGAGATCGTGAGGAGCGTGTTCGTGACGACTGCCCTGTAGAGAGGGTCTGGACGCTGCGTGCCAGATCATTCACTGCTCTCGCCAGTCCGTCGATTTGCCCCTGCTGTCGTCTGACGTAATTGAGGTATGGGGGCTCATCTTCGGGGAGGGGCATCCCTGCTGCGTTCAGAAAGGTCTGTTCCAAAATGAAAACAGAGATACACAACGGAGAATTTCTACTGGTTGTGACTTCGCCAGGCTGGGTCTGCAGACGGGCTATAAAAATCAAAGAAAATAAAACAACTGGGGCTTATCCGGAACCTTGAGACAAAAAGGGGGAGCTGCTATTCTCTCAGCTCCACCTTGACCTTTGAGAAGGCCTTCCACGCAACGTGCCTCACCTGCAGATACAGCTCAGTCCTGGGAGAGAAATAAACATGAGGTTAGTGCCAGACACAAGACGGTGAACAACAGTGAACAGACGAGGTGCTACGGGTTCGACTGGAATAAATAGTGACACAGATAGGGTAGACACAGGTGAACTTGATCTCGTGTTATACCTGGTTAATGGGGAACAATATGCACACAGACACACTAGGGGGCGACAAAGTGACGGCTCAGTAGTCCGGTGAGCCAGATCTTACTCACCAGGGCTGAGATGTTTCGGATGTGACAGAATTAAAGTGATTAGATTGCCTCCTATGAGCAAGCCGATGGCGTTAGCAAGGAAAAACTCCCTGAGCTACAGTAACAATGGAACCCATTCTTATTTGGGTGATAACAGATAGCAGGAATTGTTTTGTAGTCATACTGTATGTTAGGCAGCTGTGTGTAAGTTCAATATAACTGATGATGTGTTCAAGTTAATATGGAATCCTGTTTGTTATTGGAGGCTCAGGTACAAACCTTTAGGAAATGTTGACACAGTTAATCTTGAAAAATTTTAATGTTGTGAAAAAAAAATCTAATTTTATTTAAATAGTGAAACTCTCATACATTCTAGATGCATAATGTAAACTGAGATATTTAAAGTATTTTTGGTTTAGGGGCAATTATTTTTTCACAAACAAATGAAGCCATAATTTTAAAACTGTGTTTTGTACTTACTTGGGTTATCTTTGTGTAAAATTAAAATTAAATTGTTCTCAATCATTTAAGTGTGACAAATATCCAACAAAAACATCAGGAAGGGGCATATAAGACACCACTGTAAATGAAGTAATTAATGGAAAGTTATGGAGCAGGTCAAGTCACACTTAAATTTTTTTACGATTCTTTTCAAGCATTTTATGTATTGTCTTTATTAAACTGCCTTTTAATAAAAGCAAAGCTTAAAAGGGCTACTTGATGCAAGGGGAATTCCGTAAAAGGAACATCGGGTTTCTCAAAGACTAGCTAAAACGGTTAAATAGACTTAACTTTATTTTCTGTGCAAAGCATTCATTATTATTTTTTAATGCAAATACCACCCTTTGAAAACTTGACCCTGATATGTTGTGTCTCATAAAAGCAGATAATCTTTGGTACTAGGCTTAAAGGGGACCTACGGTGCTACATGGACTTTTTCAAGCTGTTTGGACTGCATTGTGTGTTAGGAGAGTGTGTACACAACACCTCTACAATGATAAAGCGCCACCCAGCGATTTTCTTTTAATTTAATAATATAATATATAATATATATATATATATAATATAATATAGTCTGACACCAGGACTCAGTCAAACACACATACACACACACACACACACAATGCTTCGCGTGTATGATGTCCTATTCCCGGCATCTATATGACTCAGTCACACACACACACACACACACGTTGTCTGTCAGAAAGGTCTCTGTTTATTAACAGCAAAAGATCGGTATAAATATGTTTGAATAAACGTCTGTGCTATAGACATATGTTACTACAAATTAACCATTGTAAATGTCCTGGTGAGATCCCGAAAAAACAATGCTTCGCGTGTATAAGGTCGCGGGTTGAATAGCCGGCATTTCCAAGATGGCAACCATTAATCCTCCATGGTCTAGTAGTTAGGATACGGTGCTCTCAACGCAGCAACTCGAGTTCTATTCCCGGTCTGGGAAGTCAAAAAAGTTTTACAACCAGATTCACATGTAAAATTTTATATGCATATATAACTATATATATATATATATATATATATATATATATATATAAATATGAGTGCATAATAAAAATCTTACAAAATATAGGGGAAATATATATATATATATATATATATATATATATATATATATATATATATATATATATATATATATATAATTAAAAAAATGGAGAAAAAAAATATTATATATATATATATTTCCCCTATATTTTGTAAGATTTTTATTATACCCTCATTTGTACATTGTATATTTGTACAACTATTTTACTAGTTAAATTTATTTTCTTTAGTATTCCTTTTTATTGATATTTATTCCTTACGTATAAGCTTTTATTTTCTTTTTAAGGTCACTGGCTGTCATATAAGCATTTCACTGCATATCATACTGTGTATGACTGTGTATGTGACAAATAAAATTTGAATTTGAATCAAAGGAGAGGAAGATAAGTGGAAGGAGACAGAGGGGGAGAGGGAGAGAGAGAGAGACAGAGTATGGGAAGGTGAGCGTGAATGAACAGATGCAAGAGGAGACAGGAAGATAGCAGCAGGGAAGATTTAACACGTTAATATCAGACTATGAGGAAGAGAGCAAGAGAGTAGAAATAACTCCTTTATATATAAAATAATTCTAACATCATGTAAAATTATTTTTAACTGTTTTTTAAATATTTTTAACTGTTGTCAAAGCTATACCCCACTTGTATTATGAAGACACGCCCCACAGAACTGGGGGGCGGGTTCAGTAGAGGTCATTAACATTTAAAGGAGCATGTACTGAAACAGGTTGCTGAGAACAGAGCTACTTTTTACCAGGTAAAACTAATGTTTTTTTTACACAATAATTGAGAATTTTTAATTAAAGTATATTACAAACTTTTCATTAGGACCCTAAAGAATCATATTAACCTATGCAAAATTGAGACTGTATGTCTCCTTTAAGAACAGGGAGCTCCTTAACTTCTTTTAATAACTAGTTAATGCATGTACACCAATGTGGTTTATTTATTTATTTATTTATGGTTTAGCCATAGAATTTATGGACTTTCATCTATTGGTAAAGCGATATGGGAGCCATTTTGCATTAAATAAAAGGGGGAAAGACACGGGATATAAAAGTTTCAAGATTCAAGATTCAAAGAACTTTATTAATCCCAAAGGGAAATTGCTTATGCTCAGTTACAGGTGCTCACAGTTGTAATAAAGGAAATAAATAATACAAAAAAAAAAAAAAAAGTTCCTAAAACATTAAATACCAACAAAATATGACTCAAGACGACTTGTAAGTATTGCACAGTAATCAAGTATGTATGTAATATTGTATTATTATATGCAATCGTGTATTACACATTCTATTGGGAGGTAGTATTGCAGTTATCATATTATTAATATGGGTAAGTATTAGTGTCCTGTTGTGTAACAGTCAGTGAAAAAATCCACATACATGTGTGTATGAGTTACAGAGAAGAGTTGTAAAGTTTTATGGCCGTTGGGAGAAAAGACCTCCTGTGACGCTCGGTGGAACACTTGATAGTAATCAGTCTCTGGCTGAAACTGCTCCTCTGTTCAGCAAAAACACTGTATAGCGGGTGAGAAGGATTGTTCACAATGGATTCTACTTTGGACAGAATCCTCCTCTTTGCTACTACATCCACAGAGTCAAGCTCCATGCCTAGCACAGATCCGGCCTTTTTAATTGACTTGTCCAGTTTGTTCCTATCAGACACCTTAATGTTACCACCCCAACAGACCACAGCGTAGAAAATGACACTCGACACAATGGTTTCATAGAACATCCGTAGAATGGTGTTACAGACGTTAAAAGACCTGAGCCTTCGAAGAAAGTACAATCGACTCTGACCTTTCTTGTAGAGTGCCGTTGTGTTGAGTGACCAGTCAAGTTTGTTGTCCAGATAAACTCCCAGATATTTGTAATCAGAGACAATGTCCACTATCTCCCCCTTGACAGATATAGGAGTCACAGGGGTCTTGCTTCTCCTAAAGTCTACCACCATCTCCTTTGTTTTCCTGATGTTGAGTTGTAGGTGATTACGCTCACACCAGGAAACGAAGTCATCCACAACAGACTGGTACTCCGAGGTGTCACCCTCCTCTATACACCCAACAACCACAGAGTCGTCAGAGAACTTCTGCAGGTGGCATGACTCTGAGTTATATCTAAAGTCGGATGTATAGAGGGTGAAAAGAAACGGAGACAGTACAGTCCCCTGGGGAGCTCCAGTGCTGCAGATCAAAGTCTCTGACACACAGTTCTTTCGTCGGACATACTGGGGGCGACAGGTCAGGTAGTCCATGATCCAGGAAACCAAGCGGGTGTCAATGTTTATGTTCCTTAATTTCTCCCCCAGTACTGCTGGTTGGATGGTGTTGAAGGCACTGGAGAAGTCAAAGAACATCATCCTTACGGTGGTCCTAGGCTTGTCAAGGTGAGAGTAGGTGCGATGTAGCAGGTGTATTATGGCGTCATCAACTCCCAAGAACGGCTGATAGGCAAACTGAAGAGGGTCCAGAGAGGACTTCACCAGGGGACGAAGTGTATCCAGGATCAGTCTCTCAAACACCTTCATAATGTGCGATGTTAAAGCAACCGGCCTGTAGTCGTTCTGGGCACAGGGACGTGGTGTTTTGGGTACCGGCACAATGCATGATGTTTTCCACAGTGCAGGGACTTTCTGAAGAGACAGACTCAGGCTAAAGAGGTACTGGAGGACACCACATAGTTGGGGAGCACAAGATTTCAGGACTCTCGGATTGATCTTATCCGGACCTACAGCTTTTGTAGGGCTGATCTTACTCAGGCCATGTTTAACCTGATCCACTGAGATGTTGATTGGTGGGAGTGCAGGAGTAGTGACTGTGATTGTTCTCTGTGTAGGGGAGGACATAGGAGCAGGAATGTGTGGATTTGGGTTGGAGTCGGGGGAAGTGTGAGACATAGGGACATCAAATCTATTGAAGAAAGTGTTGAGGTCGTTTGCACGTTCCCTATTCCCCTCAATAGCCTGGCCGCTTGTCTTATAGCCAGTGATGCTCCTCATGCCCCTCCACACCTCTCTCGTGTTGTTTTGCTTCAGCCTTTGTTCTAGTTTTCTCCTGTATGCCTCTTTCCCCTCCTTGATTTTCCCGGTTAGCATTTTTTGAGCCTTCTTCACTGCTTCCTTATCACCAGACCTAAAAGCACTTTTTTTTTTCATTTAAACACGCTTTAATGTCTTTGGTGACCCAGGGTTTGTTGTTGGGGAAACAGCGAATATCTCTCATCGGTACACAGGTGTCAACACAGAAGTTAATGTACTCCGTGATGCAGTCCGTCATTCCATCAATGTCCTCTCCATATGATGCACTGAGAACCTCCCAGTCTGTAGCCTCGAAACAATCCTGTAACGTAGCAGTGGCACCTTCTGACCATCTTCTTACACTCCTCACTATAGCAGGCTGTCTCTGAACCAGGGGTTTGTATGTAGGCATGAGGTGGACTAGGTTGTGATCCGACCTCCCTAGGGGGGGAAGTGCTGCAGCACTGTAAGCACCTTTAACATTAGCATACAGCAGGTCTAGTGTCTTCTCCCCCCTAGTGTGACAATCCACGTACTGAGTGAAAGTGGGAATAGTCTTGTTCAGTGATGTGTGATTGAAATCACCGGAGATCAGGAGAAAGGCATCAGGGTGTCGAGTCTGGAGTTTGGCAGTTACAGAGTGAATGACGTTACACGCGGCAGCGGCATTCGCGGATGGAGGAATGTACACAGCAGTTATTATCACATGTGAGAATTCTCTTGGTAAATAATATGGGCGAAGTCCGACAGCCAACAGTTCAATATCTGGACTACAAATACAGTCACATGACCGGGGTTACACCACATGTTGTTGATGTAAACAGCCAGCCCCCCTCCTTTCCTCTTACCGCTCTCTCTCCTCGTCCTGTCGCTCCGTATCGCGCTGAAGCCGTCCAGTGTAAGAGTCAGGCACATCACTATGTAACCAAGTCTCTGTAAAACACATCAGACTGCACTCGCGGAAGATGTTTTCAGTCTTTAACATAGCTGTCAACTCGTCCATCTTATTGTCCAGAGATCTCACGTTGCCCATGATAAGAGACGGGACATACGGCTTGTACTTTCTCATCCTTTCCTTATGCGCTGCGCGTTTCTCTTCCTCTTTGGCTCCTCTGCGCCGCTTCCTTCCACCTCTGCATCCCCTTATCGTCCTCCTCCGTATCTCATCCGGAATGTTTAGAGTCCTATACAGAGTCGGATCTCTGATGCCGGCCGGCTTCAGTGCGATCAGCTGTTCCCTGGTGTAAACAAAGGAGCCGCCTCCTTGCTGTTGCGCGCTGATCACCCGGAGCGACGAAAATGTAATTAAAATTGCGTAACTAGGAACAAGAACACTTTCAAAACGCATGGTTTGAAAGGGCGACCTTACTTGTTAAATACTGAATAAAGTTATAAATAAATAATAGAAGGAAAGTATAATAAAAAGTAAAAAACACACGAGAATTCCGAGAGCAACTGCACCAAGTTGCTGCACGCTCGCGCATGCGCAGAACTTAACATATAGATGTTTGCATATAGATGTGGTTTATTACAAGTTGGTGGGGCTTATCTCTTTCATATAACATATAAGATGCCGTTGATCATTTATAATGTGATGTGCTAGATCCAACAAAATAATTTAGCAGTCAAAAGCAAGCACTCAAAAAACATTCTGTAGCAGAGCTGATCCATCTATACAATGCGCTAATGAAGCCAACGAGCTGAAGCCATGATGGATATCTGTCTTACTTCTTTAAAGACTCCGCATTGCCCCGATGATGTCCAATCCTGGTCTTGAACTAATCGTAGCACTAAATAAAAAGTTTCTCACCTATCATGCGGAAGGCCCGGGTTCGATTCACAGCCAATGCCCAAAACCCAGCCACTGAATGCAGTGCCTGTCCCAAGCCCAGATAAAATGGGATGTATCAGAAAGGGCATCCAGCGTAAAATCTATGCCAAGTTGTTGTACGAATCAGTTGGTCTGCTGTGGCAACCCCTCAACGGGAGCAGCCAAAAGACTAACAACAACATTATACATGTAACTGCTCTTATCATTCAGTCACGTGAACTGCTAATCTGAAATGGAAAAAATTTATGTAAGGGGACCTTTATCATTTGTAGTAGAATTACTCTGATGTAGCAATGTTGGCATCTCTGTGTAGACACACACACAACCACCCTCCTTGAGAGTTAAATTTTAGTGACTCCACTTGTGTTGTGTTTTAAGTGGAGGGTCTGTCTTTGCTTTATGTTTTGCTTTATGCTACAACGGCCAAGAGAATGGATTGTGCCGAGCACAGAATATTAAAAAAAACTACAGGCACCCTGAACGGTTCACTGTGCAAAGCATACTGTACTCCCAGGAGCACTCACTTATTAAGACTCCTGCTGCCTCCAGTATCACATACATGTATGCGAAACATTTCTGTGACGATGCAGCCTTCCTGGAGTCATTTAACAAAAAAGAATAAAGCAAAAAATGTGCATGTACATTATATGTATTGATGTATATGTTCTATAAATACGATGTTTATTTTTTAATAGTCTTCAATGTCTCATTTCTTTGCATGTTTAGGTCAGAAGAGATTTACTGTAATTTATTTTACTTAACATACTGTAACGGGTTGGTCGCATGGGCGTCATAACAAACACAGATACGAGGGAAGGTCTTAGGGAAAAGGGCAATTTTATTTAGAAAAAGAATTAGGGAGGGAGGATGGAAATAAAGGAAAGGTAAGAAGTAAAAGCGGTGTGTGTAATTCGTCTAGTGGCAGTGAAAAGGGGAAAGCTCACGAGCCAGTGGCAGTGCCCAGGCTGGTGAGCGATGGTGGCAGGCAGAGTAAACCCGCATGGGCAGCGGTTCCTGGGCATCTCCTTGGGCACTCTTTTTCCCCACAGACCTGGCCAGCCGGGAGTCCCTTTTGACATCCGACAGATACAGATTTTCCCTCTTTAGCGGCAGGACCACGAAGGCTGGTTCTATGCGGGGGTGTGAGTGCCACGGGAGCTTGTGCAGTGTTCACATGGCGAGTAAAAGACTGATTTGAGTTTTGTTTCTTTGAAGTCCCTGGGCAAATTACAACGCCCCGCTCCCATGCCACTCTTCCACATTTAAATGTCTACCACACGACTCTGCTCTTTGGATTTTCAGCGCAATACCAGACAGACCCCGAGCTACACTCCCCGCCTTGGCTTTATAACACGGGGAGAATCCCTCGATCAATTAGCGTTGATTATGCCACAGCCATGCCCATTTCCAACGGCCCCAACCCTTTGCATACCTGCAGAAGAGGAGGCCATCATAGGCCATAACTTAACTCCAACTAGCTGTTTATTTTGGTTTTTGTCCATGTGATTTAGTTTGCTTTGTTTTTTTGTTTTTGTTTTTCTTTGTGTATCACAATGATTTTAATGCATGAATAGCAAAATTGCTAAACTGTTTTTTCCTTGTTTTTTCTTGAGCTGTTTTGCTGGTAGCAGAAGATCTGTTTACAATCATAGGTAGAAGAGCAGAAATAAATACATTGAAAAAATTTCATCTCAGAATTTCATCTGTCAATCTTTGTCATCATTTCAGATCTTACACTTCTTCTCAGAGGAGACACATTGTGTAACAGCTACTTTGTGGTGCAGGACGCAGCACAGTAATCCTGACTTTTTTTTCTGCTTCCTTCTACCCTGCTTTTGGAAAAGGGTTTGTAGCAGCTTGTAATAATCTGGAAGCGTAGTTTATTGGAATTTGTATTATTCCTGATGGTTCCCGATGGCTGATTTGGTTTTATTTTGATGGAATTTCACACTTAAACAAAAAAGATGGATTCTACATTCTGACAGCCTTTTTTTTATTGACTCAGTCAGTTGCTTTCTGCTTCTGATGCTGTGTTATGCTTAATCCAGGGATTAAAGTTCTCCGTCGTTACGACGGATTTCTGTTAATTGTAGCGAGTCATCGACGGATTTCCGTCAATCACACTGTTCCGCCTGTCCTTAATGTTTAAAATTCACTTTTCATAATTTTAATGCTGTGTATATATAGGCTTACATGGGTCTTAAATTAAGGAAAGACAGTGTATTCAGCCTGCTGAGGAGGATGTGATCAAAGCCTGGAGTGGAGCGAATGCACGTTCCTCTCTCCACTATACTGTAAGCGTTTTGTTATCACTCCGGTATGAATCCACTCCGGGTTTTGGTTTAGTTTTGAAGAACTACATGTCAGGCTGAGGTATAACTATATTTAAGATAGCATGGACACACTTAATGCAGGAAGGCTCCGATGTTTCGGAGATTGATAAAAGTGTAAAAAAATAAATAAATGGAGATGGGCTTGGCTTAGCGAAATTGGGGAGAATGCAAGCCTTTTAGTTCGTAGACTAAAAAAAATCAAACATCCAGGTACGTGTCTTTGCACAGTATGCCACAGGAAACTTCAATATGGCAATAATGACAAAACAAAGTGCGAGCTCGCCATCAGTCAGCAGCTCGTCACAATGCTGCCGTTCGTGCTCTAACAGTACACATGCTCCCTGTCTGGTGCGACAAGAACCACAACGGAGATTCACACATCTGTGGCCGACCGTGTGCGCGATGTAAAAGTGCGCCTATGTTCTTTCATAGCGGAGCATGACCTGTCGGTCACAGTCTCACAACCACTAGTTAATTTAATGCAATCAGTTGTCAAGACAAGAGTGCACTTTCAAGATTGTCTATGGCTACGTTTACACTGCCAGGTCTCGATGCTTAGTTCTGATTTGTTGCCTATATCTGGTATTTTTGACCGTCTGTTTACACGTTATTTCCACTATGACTCATATCCGATTCACGTGTTTACACTCGCCATACCATCTGAAACATCGCGCATACTTAAAGGGAGGTTCTTACACTACACACTAACAAAGAAAGATGAAGGTGAAATATACTTAACACTCTGCTATATATGCAAAGTTCACGAAGCGTCACCATGGTTTTAAAACGGAGGAGGAGGGAAAAAAACAGCATAATTGCAGCCTGCACATATGCTTAATTCATCAAATACTGATTTATTGGGGGGGGGGGGGCGTTGTTCTTTTCCTTTTCCATGTCACCTGCGATGTTGTAATTCCACATGCGCTTCCGCCGGAGAATAACATTATTATATTACTATATTATTATATACGTTATTCTCCGGTGGAAGCGCGTGTGGAATTACAACATCGCAGGTGACATGGAAAAGGAAAAGAACAACAATGAGTCATAGTGGAAATAACGTGTAAACAGACGGTCAAAAATATCAGATATAGGCAACAAATCCGAATTAAGCATCGAGACCTGCAGTGTAAATGTAGCCAAGGAGGCCTGAAACCGATCTCGAAATATCGGAATGCATGCGTTTTTTTCCTGTTTACAGGGACATAGAACATATCCGATATGTGTCACATATGAGCAAAAAATCGGAATTGGGTCACATTTACCTGGCAGTGTAAACGTAGCCGCTTACTGGAAATCCAAATTGTCATCTAAGCTGAAAACGAAGATGTTTTCTTTGGCTACGTTTACACTGTGGTATATGGTTGATTATTTGTCAAGGTATATTTTCTTTCAAAGATTACAAATAGCTTTTAAAATATGCAAACTGGCAATATTAAAGTGGTTTAATCTCCCCTAACGCTATTGGTCTCGACAATTTAAATAAAGTGTTTGTTAAAGTAATATGGCTTGGCCTGAAAAAAGTTCAGTCAGAAGATTTTTTTTCACTTTAATCCCTGTTAATCATATGTGTAGTTTCTATCATTATTTTATTTTCATTAGCATAAGGTTAATGTCACGGTGTTAGTATGGAATTTAATACATAGTTTACTATAGAGTGTACGGTCAAATGTTTTACTGCTAAATCTTATATACGTATAGTATGTGTCTAGTATAATTCTGTTTTCGGAGCTTCTTTATAACAGCTAGTATCAACACATCAGTTTTAATTAACTAGTACATATATTTTACAGTATACAGGTAGTCCCCGACTTATGAACGAGTTCCGTTCCATTTTGTTCTTATGTCTGTCAAAGTAAGTCTTACTGTATACTCCTTTGACACAATCTAAAGCATGCCAATCCAATTGACTAAATCTGTCCCCTTTCCCCACACTGTCATCATGTGGCCAAAAACCATAACTATGCATAAGGATACTGTACTGTATGTGGAAGATTTTCTGTCTTCCACTGTTAATGCCAGTTACACTTTTGTGCTAGACATGAGCTCTGTAACACTAATTATAATAGTTTAAAAAAAAAAAAAGACTCAGCAATCAGTTCATCTGGATGATCCTCCCTAGGTTTTTTAATTTTTCTTTGAAATTTTTTTTTTCTTTTACCAAATTTGGTTTTACTTCCATTTGCCAGATTTAGTGCCCATGATCTCTTCTCTTGTTCCAGAGAATTTTTTCCATTATAATCCAACCATTATTGTTCCTGTCACTAGACATACATAATTTATATCACGTTATTATTTTTTTCCCAATATAATCCTTTTTTCCTTATTTCATATTTATATCTATAATATCTATTTGTAAGTCTATCATCTACATATCTATTATCTATAAAATTTATTTATATCTATCTTTTAACTGTTTTCATTGGATTAAAAAAAATGGCAGGAGGTGCTTTATTTTTTCATCCAGGCCCCAGCTTCTGGACCTATGTCATCAGTTACTCTGAGACAGATCTTGGGTGAGCATTTTTTCTTTTTATTAAACAAGTGTAACCATAGTGACAGCATGGATAGTGTGAACTCCCCTCCCCACAACCAAACGTTGATTGCACTGCTCTTGGTCAAGCTCAGGCTGAGTGCTAAAAGTTCTTGACTTTGCAGAAGTTTCTTTGTGAAAGATGAGTGGGTCTGCTGTGACCCAGACTGATTCCACTTTTTCTGTTGTCTCATTTGGAACTCCTTAGTTTCCTAAGTCCAATATAGTGTGCACACAGACCAAATGTGACTTTCAATAGGCGTTGAAACAATGCACGTAAAGCAAGTGCCATTTGAAATGTTCTTTGTAAAAGTTTCCCGACAGAGCAATGTTTCCATTTGTGTGTATGTTTGTGAAAGTCATCCTACACAGTAGCCCCCTCCCTCCTTCTCTCCTCTCGCCTTCATACATAAACAAATACACTAGAGAGGTTCCTTGTTAAAGTGTGTGTGTGTGTGTGTGTGTGTGTGTGTGTGTGTGTGTGTGTGTGTGTGTGTGTGTGTGTGTGTGTGTGTGATCCTACACAGTCTCTCCCTTCCTCTTCACTAGTCTGTGTAGACTGGTTATACTCCCAAAATCTGCGGGGGTTACGTTCCAAGAGCAACCATGAACTGTGAAAAACTGTGAAACTTGCATGTGGTCTAAGTATGACTATAAATGCCTATATTTATAGGTAAAACCCTAATATATGCCCCCCAAATATGCATTACCCTTAAAAAAAAAAAAGAATGTAAAAGTGAACTCTTATACTGTACAGTACTGTACTGCTATGTCTCCCGCAGTGCTAGAATGTAAAATACTGATGTAATATTATATGTACTGTAATTAATGCAAGCGTGTTTTCTTTGGTAGAGGTAGGGTAAATATAGCAATAATTCACCATCCCAAGCCACATTTTCCTCCACAAAAAAAGTCATAAAAATTTTTGAAGGATATTTTTCGGTTTCCACAAACAATTATTAGGTAAGTTCTACAAACAAGTGATAGAAAACCAATCTCATTCTGACATCAACCGAGCATCATTCTAAACTTTGCCTTTACTTTTCCCCACGCACTCAGTAGTATCTCCCTGAGTCATGAGATCCGATCAATGAAAAACATGCTCGCTGTTTTGGTAGAGACCATGACAGACAGGCTGAGGGAGTGGAGGGGTTTCCTTCTGTCCACTGACTCTTTGTCTGATAAATATCAACGTGTCTTAGAAGTCTAACCTGTAATATTTTTTTACCATAGATTTCATTTTGATTCTGAAATAGTGTCAACCCTGGTTTATAGTTGGCAACCCTAGCCACACTGACTCAACACAAGAATGTTTAAACAAAAAAGAATCAAATAAAGATACTAATCTTTACTAAAACATTAGTTTTCTAAACTATTCATTCATTCATTTCTATACCGCTTAATCCTGTGTTCAGGGTCGCGGGGGACCTGGAGCCTATCCCAGGAGACTTCGGGCACTAGGCGGGGTACACCCTGGACAGGGTGCCAATCCATCGCAGGTTTTCTAAACTAATGTGTTTTATTTCAGATTATTACTAAAGAGTCTTCAAATAAAATTGTAAGCAATGGACAATGCTGATACATAGCCATTTTTCTGAATCCTGGCTGATTTATCTGAACCGTGAGATTTACTGGATTTGTCGAACTCTTGGGTTCTTCTAGTGAAGCAGCCCAATTCGACTCCATGTGTGAGATTCATGAGTCGAAGGATTCGGTGGAATCTAGGGATTCGGTTAGTGCCCTCTAGTGGGATACCATGCGGTAAGAATCCCTACAGACTAAAGTGACTCAAAGGACTTGTGAGACTTGGATCCATTCAGTGAGTGATTCAGAAGGATTTGAATCCGTTAATGGATTTAGGTTTCTCGTCTCCACCCACAAGAGGGCAGAGGTTTCAATCACGTTTTCTCGTACTTCCCTACCGATTTGGAACACAGCCAAAATGACAGTGCTACACACTATCTAGGTGTTTCAGTTCAAGTACAAGTATGCAGATTGCACCAGTTGACTAAAACACGGAACGCCAAATGAAATACTCTGATTCAAACTTTTAAAACTTTACACACTACTGCAGGTTCAATTTAATCTGACACAATGCTTTCAATCATTAGCTGTTTATGGAAATAATCTCAAACCCATAATTATTTTGCACATTTGCATAAGTTTACTTTATTTTGTCTTTTTGTATAGATCTTTTGTATAGCTACAGTTTTCTTTATTTGTGATGTTATTTTTCTTTATTTATGATGTTATTTATGATGGTTATAAAAGTTAATATTAACACTTTTCACTTTTCACATTCACTTTTTTTCTCAGCTGCGTTCTTATTTTATGTGTTTTCTTTACATCCAGAAGCACATGGTGTCCCTTCGTCTTTGACTCTGGTTGACCAATACAAATGATTTGATCAGGCACAACACTTACGACTATTTTCTGACACCTACTAAAGCACACACATGCAGGAGATAAAATTGTGTTGCTGTAGTGTGCATCATCCTCATCTTGTCCTGACTGTTAAACATTTAACCTTGACAATGAGAATGAAATGTCAGTACAATGTCAAACTGCAGTAGGGCTGGGCGATATGGCTGAAAACTGTATCACAATATCAGTGTTTCATATCGGTGGATATCGAAAATTATTGATATTTTTTATGACCCATTTAAAATAAGGACCAGGTGAAGAATATTGTAGCGTTTTTCAACGCTAGCAGGGATCTTGGAGTACGAGTGAGCTTACTTGCTCCACAATTCAAATGGCTGGGGAGTAGTTTATTAAACTCAGCACAAGCACACATACATAGGTCAAGCACACACACATATACACGCCTAACTTGGCCAAAGCCACTAACCCAAACACCCTTCTCTCTCATGGTGGACACATAGAAAACCCCCGCAAGGCATGACGGTCGTCAGCCGCCGCCCCGCCCATGCCACAATATATTAAAAGTCCCTTGTGTACCAATGGAACCTTCGCTCACTGTTCAGGCCCTAGACGGAGACCCCCTGCCAGCTATCACGAGCTGAACCGTTCCACTTATGCTTTATCAATGACCTACTCAGAGATTTCCTGAACTCTTTTGGGTCTGTCTTTTTGAACAACATTCAGATTTTCTCTCATGATTTGGAGGATCATCGTCACCACGTTCATCAAGTTTTACAGAGACTCTTAGAAAACAACCTGTATGTCAAACAGCGGTCTCCAACTGATCAACCCCAGCCTTCAACTGTTTATGGGCTTTGGCAACTTTTACCGCTGTTTCATTCGGGTGTACAGTTCTGTCGTCTCCAAGATAACTTCCTCCAAATGCGCCTTTTTTTTTTTTTGGAACGAAGAGGCGGAGAGAGCTTTGCCGACCTCATGAGAAGATTCACCTCAGCTCCCATTCTCACCATTACCGACCCGTCCTGTCTGTTTGTGGTAAAGGTTGACGCTTCCAACACCGGTGTTGGAGGGATCCTGTACCAGACATTCACACAGGATAACAAACTGCATCCTTGTTCATTCTACTCCCGTCGCCTATCCCCAGCCGGGAACTACGATGTAGGTGTCTGAGAACTACTAGCTATCAAGTTAGCTCTGGAGGAGTGGAGGCACTGCCTGGAGGGGACAGAGCTTCCATTCCTAGTATGGACCGATCACAGGAACCTCGAGTATCTGCATACTGTCAAGAGGATCCATGCCCGTCAAGCTTGATAGGCACTATTTTTCTCCAGGTTCAACTTCGTCCTGTCCTACCAAGCCAGATGCTCTTTCACGACAGTTCTGGTCCAGCAGCGACGGAGGACACTCGCCATTTTGTGAGTGCCTGTGATGGTTAAATTTAAATAATTTTGTTGAAATATATAAAATGTAGATTGCTGAATACGCCAGTGGATAAACTACAATTAAAAAGAATAACTATTTTTCAGGTCCTTTGAATCAGGTGGGAACAATTAAATAATAAAAAAAACAGTCAGCAAATTGGTCATCATTAAATGTATTACAGTAGAATGTCAATAAAAGTCCAGATGCAAATAACCCATAAATCATAGAAGTCACTAAACACTAAAAGTCCAACCTCAATAATAAACTTGGGAAAGGGACAAGGGAAAACAAAAAGAAAACACAGCCTTCACAAGCGTCTTCCACTCCACCCCACCATTCCATTTGTTCGGCTCCTGACGATGCCGCAACACCACAGATTCCGTCCCACCATCTCCTTCCAGGCTGCCGTAACTGGGTCCTCACTTCACTACAGCTGATGGTAAGCGTCTACCTCCCACAGCATTCAGACCCTCTTTAGTGTTGTTCCTCAAGCCTATTTATCCTGAAACACGTCTTTCTACCACCCATACTTTCACACTGCTACAACTACTAGAAAGGGAAGTCAAGTTCAATTTCGACATGCAATTAACCATTGTCAAAATAAAAGCATGAAAACTGCAATCACAAAATCACAACAGAAACACAAAACATGCAATAAAATACAAACCGGATTCCAAAAAAGTAATGACACTAAACAAATTGTGAATAAAAACTGAATGCAATGATGTGGAGATGGCAAATGTCAATATTTTATTCAGAATAGAACATAGATGACAGATCAAAAATTTAATCAGAGAAAATGTATCATTTTAAAGGAAAAATATGTTGATTCCAAATTTCACGGTGTCAACAAATCCCAAAAAAGTTGGGACAAGTAGCAATAAGAGGCTGGAAAAAGTAAATTTGAGCATAACGAAGAGCTGGAAGACCAATTAACAGTAATTAGGTTAATTTCCAACATGATTGGGTATAAAAAGAGCTTCTCAGAGTGGCAGTGTCTCTCAGAAGCCAAGATGGGTAGAGGATCACCAATTCCCACAATGTTGCGCAGAAAGATAGATTGAGCAATATCAGAAAGGTGTTACCCAGCGAAAAATTGCAAAGACTTTGCAGTTATCATCATCAACTGTGCATAATATCATCCGAAGATTCAGAGAATCTGGAACAATCTCTGTGCGTAAGGGTCAAGGGCGTAAAACCATACTGGATGCCCGTGATCTCCGGGCCCTTAAACGACACTGCATCACAAACAGGAATGCTACTGTAAAGGAAATCACAGAATGGGCTCAGGAATACTTCCAGAAACCATTGTCAGTGAACACAATCCACCGTGCCATCCGCCGTTTCCAGCTGAAACTCTACAGTGCAAAGAAGAAGCCATTTCTAAGCAAGATCCACAAGCACAGGCGTTTTCATTGGGCCAGGGATCATTTAAAATGGAGTGTGGCAAAATGGAAGACTGTTCTGTGGTCAGACGAGTCACGATTCGAAGTTCTTGTTGGAAATGTGGGTCCATGTCATCCGGACCAAAGAGGACAAGGACAACCCAAGTTGTTATCAACGCTCAGTTCAGAAGCCTGCATCTCTGATGGTATGGGGTTGCATGAGTGCGTGTGGCATGGGCAGCTTGCATGTCTGGAAAGGCACCATCAATGCAGAAAAATATACAGTGGTGTGAAAAACTATTTGCCCCCCTCCTGATTTCTTATTCTTTTGCATGTTTGTCACACAAAATGTTTCTGATCTTCAAACACATTTAACTATTAGTCAAAGATAACACAAGTACACACAAAATGCAGTTTTTAAATGAGGCGTTTTATTATTTAGGGAGAAAAAAAATCCAAACCTACATGGCCCTGTGTGAAAAAGTAATTGCCCCCTGAACCTAATAACTGGTTGGGCCACCCTTAGCAGCAATAACTGCAATCAAGCGTTTGCGATAACTTGCAACGAGTCTTTTACAGCGCTCTGGAGGAATTTTGGCCCACTCATCTTTGCAGAATTGTTGTAATTCAGCTTTATTTGAGGCTTTTCTAGCATGAACCGCCTTTTTAAGGTCATGCCACAACATCTCAATAGGATTCAGGTCAGGACTTTGACTAGGTCACTCCAAAGTCTTCATTTTGTTTTTCTTCAGCCATTCAGAGGTGGATTTGCTGGTGTGTTTTGGGTCATTGTCCTGCTGCAGCACCCAAGATCGCTTCAGCTTGAATTGACGGACAGATGGCCGGACATTCTCCTTCAGGATTTCTTGGTAGACAGTAGAATTCATGGTTCCATCTATCACAGCAAGCCTTCCAGGTCCTGAAGCAGCAAAACAACCCCAGACCATCACACTACCACCACCATATTTTACTGTTGGTATGATGTTCTTTTTCTGAAATGCTGTGTTACTTTTACGCCAGATGTAACGGGACACGCACCTTCCAAAAAGTTCAACTTTTGTCTCGTCGGTCCACAAGGTATTTTCCCAAAAGTCTTGGCAATCATTGAGATGTTTTTTAGCAAAATTGAGACGAGCCTTAATGTTTTTTTTGCTTAGAAGTGGTTTGCGCCTTGGAAATCTGCCATGCAGGCCGTTTTTGCCCAGTCTCTTTCTTATTCAGTTTCAATTCAATTCAGTTTTATTTGTATAGCGCTTTTAACAATTGACATTGTCTCAAAACAGCTTTACACAATCAAAAGAATTATTTAAGTTTGTATGGAATGTGAATATGTACGAATCAAAATGTTCAGATATTCCCTGGCGAGCAAACCCGAGGGCGACAGTGGCAAGGAAAAACTCCCTGAGACGGTAATAGGAAGAAACCTTGAGAGGAACCAGACTCGACAGGGAACCCATCCTCATCTGGGTGAAACAGATAGCAGGAAATGATCTGCATTTATACAGTGTTAGGTTCAGCTATAATAGTTGATGTTAATTGATGTTATAATACTTGATGTAAAATGGAGTCCAGTAGTTATTCGAGACTCAGATAGACTTGTAGAAAGTTCCAGTCCTGAACTATCGAATTGTCAAGTCCTCAGAGAAACAGCTGACCACACCAGTCGAGGCCAGAACCATCTTCTAAGTATAGAGAATCATCCCCAGACACCAGACGCATCCTAAAGAGACACACGGGGCATCCATGCGATGAGACCTCCAACCAGAAACCGGGCACCAGGATGGATCAGACAGGTCCGGAGGGCAGAGGGAGTCTGGATCACTGGCAGCTCAGGAACCACATGTGTAGCTCGACAGAGAAAGAGAGAGAGAAAGAGTGAAAGGGGGAGACAGGGGGAGAGAGGAAAGAGAAAGAGGGGGAGGAAGAGAAGAGGAGGAGAGATTGCAATTAGGTATGGTCACAGTCACAATGTCTAATGTGAATGTATATTTACTGTAGAGTGCAAGCAGGGACTCCGGCAGAACTAACTATGACAGCATAACTAAAAGGGAGAGCCAGAAGGAAACACAAACATGAGGGCTCCCTGAGATGTAAAGCAAACAATCACCTCACCGTCAACAAACCTGAGTGATCAAATGAGACTGAGGAAGACAGCATCTAAACATACCAGTTCACCATAATACTCTACGTCCATGAGTCCCCCAGATCTGCTCCTTTACCTTATGGCAAATCTATTTATAAAAATGCTTGGCTAAATAAATAGGTTTTTAGCCTAGACTTAAACACTGAGACTGTGTCTGAGTCCCGAACACTATTTGGAAGACTATTCCATAATTTTGGGGCTTTGTAAGAAAAAGCTCTGCCCCCAGCTGTAGTTTTCATAATACGCGGTACTGATAAGCAGCCTGCATCCTTTGACCGAAGTAGGCGTGGCGGATCGTAAGACACTAGCAGTTCGCTCAGATACTGCGGCGCGAGACCATTTAATGCCTTATATGTCAAGAGTAGTATTTTAAAATCAATGCGAAATTTCACAGGGAGCCAATGCAGTGAAGATAGGATAGGGGTGATGTGCTCATATCTTCTGGTTCTAGTGAGGACTCTCGCTGCTGCATTTTGGACTAGCTGAAGCTTGTTTATGCACCTAACTGAACAACCAGACAGTAAGGCATTACAATAGTCCAACCTAGAAGTGATAAAAGCATGAACTAGTTTTTCTGCATCATTTAGCGACAATATATTTCTTATTTTGGCGATATTTCTAAGGTGAAAGAATGCTATCCTGGTGATATTATCTACATGAGCTTCAAATGAAAGGCTGGAATCTACAATCACGCCGAGGTCTTTTACTGTTGCACTTGACGGAACAGAAAGGCCATCTAAAGTTACGGTGTGATCTAAGATTTTACTTCCTATGTCCTATGACTAGAACTTCTGTCTTATCCGGATTAAGCAGAAGGAAGTTAATTAGCATCCAATTTCTTATGTCCTGAACACATTGCTCAACTTTAGTAAGATGGTTTTTCTCATCAGGTTTTGTTGAGACATATAACTGTGTGTCGTCAGCATAACAATGAAAACTAATACCATGCTTACGGATTATGTTGCCCAGAGGAAGCATGTAAAGGGAAAAAAGCAGTGGGCCTAAAACTGAACCCTGCGGAACGCCAAACTCCACTAGAGAACATGCAGAATAATCACCATTTAAGTCTACATACTGATAACGATCGGTCAAATAGGATCTGAGCCAGGAGAGGGTTGTACCCTTAATTCCTACTAAATTTTCTAATCTGTGAAGAAGAATAGCATGATCAATAGTGTCAAAAGCTGCACTGAGGTCGAGTAATACAAGCATAGTTACACAACCCTGATCAGAGGCCAATAGGAGGTCATTTACTACTTTAACGAGTGCTGTTTCTGTGCTGTGATGAGGCCTAAATCCTGACTGATACAGTTCATGTATGCCATTTCTATGTAGATATGAGCATAGCTGCTCCGCTACTATCTTTTCCAGAATCTTAGAGATAAAGGGGAGGTTTGATATTGGCCTGTAATTGGACAGCTGACAGGGGTCGAGGTCAGGTTTCTTAATTATTGGTTTAATAACTGCTACTTTAAAAGATTTTGGAACATAACCAATGCTGAGTGAGGAATTAATTATTCTCAACATCGGTTCTGTTATTACTGGTGCTATCTGTTTAAGAAAATGTGTCGGTATAGGATCTAATATACAGGTTGATGAATTTGCAGAAGAGATGAGTGAAATTAGTTCATTCTCTTCAAGAGGAGTAAAGTATTCTAGGTTTGAATCTGACATGGCTAAGTTAACATCAGTATCAATTACATTGTTTGGTTTCAAAGCCTCAATTTTATGCCTGATATTTACAATTTTATTATTAAAAAAGTTCATGAAGTCCTCACTATTGCATGATGTTGTTGTGGAGATTTCTGTAGTGGTCTTATTTCTGGTTAATTTGGCTACGGTATTAAATAAAAATCTAGGATTGTTTTTATTTTCGTCTATAAGAGTGGAGAGATACGTTGATCTAGCTACACTAAGAGCTTTCCTATAGTTCAGGATGCTCTCTTTCCATGCTATTTGAAATACCAACAATTTAGTTTGACGCCATTTACGCTCTAATTTCCGAGCAGTCTGTTTTAAAGTGCGCGTGTGATCGTTATACCAGGGAGCGAGTTTCTTATCTCTAATAATTTTTCTTTTAGCTGGAGCTACATTATCTAAGGTACAACGAAGTGTCGACTCTAAATATTCAGTCGCCTGATCAAGTTCTGTGGGGTCAGACGGTGGCCTAATCGAAGTTGGTAACTCTGGGAGATTACTGATAAAACTCTGTGTGGTAGTTGATGTGAATGTACGTTTAATACGGTAGCGCGGTACTGTGCGTACATTATCACTGTGAGACACTTGAATGGAGACAAGATAGTGATCTGAGATAATTTCAGACAGTGGAATTGTGAACACATTTCTTATAGTTAATCCGAAGAATATTACTAAATCTAAAGTGTGACCTGCTTTATGAGTGGGTCCTACTACTCACTGATTTACACCTACGGAGTCCAGTATGGATATAAATGCTGTTCTCAGAGGGTCTTCTGGATTCTCAAAATGAATGTTAAAATCTCTAGCAATTAACACTTTGTCTACAGAAATGACCAGGTCTGAGATGAAATCTGCAAATTCACTAAGAAATTCAGAATACGGCCCTGGAGGTCTGTAAATTATAATTAGTGGAATCGACTGAGCTGATTTAATATACTTAAATACACTTATGTTACTATAGAGAATTTCAAATGAGTTAAATTTGTGTCGGTGTTTTTGTACGATAGACAGATTATCATTATGAATAACTGCGACGCCTCCTCCTCTACCAGTTAACCGAGGCTGGTGTATGTAGCTGTATCCAGGAGGACTAGCTTCATTTAGAGCTACATACTCGTCCTGTTTAACCCATGTTTCAGTTAAACAGAGTATATCAAACGCCTGATCTGTGATAATTTCATTAACAATAACTGCTTTTTATGTGAGAGATCTAATATTTAACAATCCTAGCTTCAGATCAGAGGTGCCGGCTGCGCATTCAGTATGATCGGAGTTTGTGGACTTTATGTTAATTAGATTATTGAAACAGACTTTCTGAGTCTTTCTACATTTTTGCTTAGATCGGGGAACAGACACAGTCTCAATAAGGTGAACCCTGAGTGACGACTCTGTGCAGCTAGCAGACGGTTGGTTTAACCTGTCTGTCTGCTCCCTGGCCTGGGCTCTGGATTGTCACCGATTAACTAGACCTCTACTGAGACTATGAGCTATACTACAGGAAATGAGAGCAGCACCTTCCCGAGTGGGTTGGACACCGTCCCGCCCTAACAGGCCAGCTTTGCCCTCAAAGGTCTTCCAATTATCTATGTAGCCCACATTATTTTTGGAGCACCACCTGGACATCCAGCGGTTCAGCGACCATAACCTGCTGTAAGCTATGTCGCCACGTCTCATTGGGATGGGACCAGAGCATACTACTTCATCGGACATCGCCTTCGCTAATTTAAACACCTCTGTAAAGTTACTCTTACTAACCTCTGACTGACGAAGGCGTATATCATTAGCTCCAGCATGTACCACTATCTTAGAGAACCTGTGCTGTCCTAGAGCCCTAAGATTACCTGCTATGTCCGGTGCTCTGGCTCCCGGGATACACCTAACCACTGCCGCTGGCGCCCCTAAAGGTCTAGCTAATGTCACGTGTCTCAGTATAGAGTCTCCTATAACCAGAGCTCTTTCAGGTTTCTCAGCGGGTGCAGCACTGAGGAGAGCAAACCTGTTGGACACGTGAGGCGCAGAGGAGGTGTGCTCCGGTGGGCTAGCCTTAGCGCTAGCTTTGGCTGAACGAGTATGCCGCCGAGTCGTCACCCACTCGCCCCGCTGTGAGGGCTCTAATGCCGGAGTCGGGGGCTGATTATCTCCGCCTGTGGCACCCAGACTGTCCGCTACAGGAATAACGCTGCTCTCACACTGTCTAACACTCTCTAAAGTCTGGATGCGCTCCTCTAACGCTGATATCTTCTCCGTCAGAGTGCTCACTAACACACACCTATCACAAATAAAATTATCGCTAATGACGGAGGAAGAATGTCTAAACATCCTGCACGCTACACACTGAACAAGCTGAACGGTAGACATTATAACGTACCTCTGTGTCGGAGTTTTTAGTTGTTTAGTTGAGGAAACTCGCGCGTTGCGAAACTTTCGCGGCAACAATACGAAAACAGGAAGCTACGTCACCAACATGAAACTGCTACTGAGTTACTGCTGAGAGCAGTAACTGTAACTCATTTCTTATGGTGGAGTCGTGAACACTGACCTTAATTGAGGCAAGTGAGGCTTGCAGTTCTTTAGATGTTGTCCTGGGGTCTTTTGTGGCCTCTCGGATGAGTTGTCTCTGCGCTCTTGGGGTAATTTTGGTCGGCCGGCCACTCCTGGGAAGGTTCACTACTGTTCCATGTTTTTGCCATTTGTGGATAATGGCTCTCACTGTGGTTCGCTGGAGTCCCAAAGCTTTAGAAATGGCTTTATAACCTTTACCAGACTGATAGATCTCAATTATTTTTGTTCTCATTTGTTCCTGAATTTCTTTGGATCTTGGCATGATGTCTAGCTTTTGAGGTGCTTTTGGTCTACTTCTCTGTGTCAGGTAGCTCCTATTTAAGTGATTTCTTGATTGAAACAGGTGTGGCAGTAATCAGGCCTGGGGGTGACTACAGAAATTGAACTCAGGTGTGATAAACCACAGTTAAGTTATTTTTTAACAAGGGGGGCAATAACTTTTTCACACAGGGCCATGTAGATTTGGAGTTTTTTTTCTCCCTTAATAACGTAAACCTTCATTTAAAAACTGCATTTTGTGTTCAATTATGTTATCTTTGACTAATAGTTAACGGTTTTTGATGAGCAGAAACATTTAAGTGTGACAAACATGCAAAAGAATAAGAAATCAGGAAGGGGGCAAATAGTTTTTCACACCACTGTATTCAGGTTCTAGAGCAACATCTAGTCATCTCTTTCAGGGAAGACCCTGCATTTTTCAACAAGATAATGCCAGACCACATTCTGCATCAATCACAACATCATGGCTGCGTAGGAGAAGGATCCGGGTACTGAAATGGCCAGTCTGCAGTCCAGATCTTTCCCCTATAGAGAACATTTGGCGCATCATAAAGAGGAAGGTGCGACAAAGAAGGCCCAAGACGATTGAACAGTTAGAGGCCTGTATTAGACAAGAATGGGAGAGCATTCCTATTTCTAAACTTGAGAAACTGGTCTCCTCGGTCCCCAGACGTCTGTTGAGTGTTGTAAGAAGAAGGGGAGATGCCACACAGTGGTGAAAATGGCCTTGTCCCAACTTTTTTGGGATTTGTTGACACCATGACATTTTGATTCACCATATTTTTCACTTAAAATGATACATTTTCTCAGTTTAAACTTTTGTTCCGTGATTTATGTTCTATTCTGAATAAAATATTGACATTTGCCATCTCCACATTATCGCATTCAGTTTTTATTCACAATTTGTTTAGTGTCCCAACTTTTTTGGAATCTGGTTTGTACACACTGCCACCCAAACATTAAAATCTTCACAGACTTCACGTGGACACCATCCATCACTGTAGGCCCCAGTTCTCTGCCCAACCCCTGGGTCTGCCACTGGGATCCTTTAGAAGAATTGGCCTTCATCATGACAGTAGACTGCTCAACACACTTGATTGTGCGTTATTGATAGGGACATTGATGTTCAAACGAATAATATAATATTCAAGGCACAAACTTCTATTCTACAGTACATCATAGTGTATATATGGCAAAAGAAAATCCAGTTATCAAGCCAAATACTGTATACAAACATGTGAGAGTGTAGTTCATATGATCTATGTCATGTATTTTAAGTGACTAATTACTGGATTCTGTGTTATAATAGAAAATGTATCTTATGACATACAGTATTTGCAGGGTATTTTTGTAGATTTACCTAAAATGCTCAGGGCTGCGTTTCCCAAAAGCAGCGTAAGCCTAAGTAGTTCGTAAAAATGATCGTACGAATGATCTTAATATTACGGTCTGTTTCCCAAAACCATCGTAACTTAAGTACTGTAGCACTTGAAAATCTTCGTAGATCTACAAGTGCTCTGGAGTAATCGTAAAGCCTTAAGTGCATCGTAAGGAGACAGAATAATGAGGGCGCCTGCTGGACAACCGGCAAATTGCACCTAAAATTTACTTCTCTTCAAAGTCAATACTGAAAGTAATTTTTCATTTTATTTGTACGTATATTTTTTTCATTTAGATTTTCTACTCATTACACAATTCAATATACAAATTAAAAATAAATAAAGAAATAAAATAAAAATGACATAATAAATGTTAGAATGAAAAAAAAAGTACACTGTGGTATATGGACTTTTCGAGGGTACAGTACAAATGTATTTAATAGAAAATATGTAATGTGCTTTAAAGATGACACAAATAAAGGATGACTTGCTGGCGTGCATGAAACCCAGCCATGTTGAACATGTCTTGGTTGAGCAACAAGAATTCTCATCTCGATTACATTCTCTTCCTCCATCTCTTCATCTTCCTCCCTGATGTCCAAGGGCATTCTTGCCCTTACTGCAATGTTGTGCAACAAAGCTGTTACTGTTATTACAGCACAGCACTTTTGTGGCACAAAGAGCTCCACTTCTTCTAAAATAATATTAATTTCTTATTTTTGAAAAATGTATTTCCTTAGTTTTTTGATTCCAGCCATTTTTGCTAATTTCTCCACCCCTAGGTGAATTTATTTTTAAAAATTTCCTATTAGCAAATGAACGTCAGGTGAAGATAATTATCTTCAAGGCTAAACTTTTAAAAAATAAATGTAAGAGCTTATTTATTTATGTACTTATTTCTTTATTTTGATGTGAGATAAGCAATTGTTGATAAAGAAATTGATAAATAATTTTACTTAAATAATTAAGGTTTCATATAAATATCGAAAATTATGCTTTTAGAACAGCTAGAATTTGTTTTATGCGAGATTGGAGCAAGACAGTGTTTTTACAGAACAACATTTCAAGTTAATTTCTGTTTTTAAACTAGCTCAAGAAGAAATTACAGGACTTTTTTATGTTATTCGAGTTGGATATACATTCACACAAGTAGAAGAAACGGAAATAAAAACCTAGATGGATTGCTAAAACAGCATGTGCAACAATGACGAGCCATTCTACAGCGTGAAATTTCAGCACGTGACCAACAGACATATCTCTAATCCTTGCCCTAGGGACTCCTAGGTAGCACTTAAAGCAGGGCTACGTGCAATTGTGTTAAGTGCATGTTTGGGAAACGCACGTGAAACAATAACAAACGTTCGCAAAATGACTCGTAGAAAACGCTCTTAAGGCGCTAAGATCAATCGTTATCGGGAAACGCAGCCCAGGTTGTTGCAACATTATTGCTGTAGATTTGTACTCCTGACTATGGCCTTGAGAATTATTCCTGGTTCTTTCTGAAGTTTCTAGCCAAAATAAGTGCACCATTGGGGTAGCCTTGTCAAATTATTTGTTGTTTTTGGTGCCTGTGCTAAACTTTACTGTCTATTGTGATGTATTGTATTTGGATTCCTTAGGATATGAATTTCTGAGTATTTCTAGAAATATTTTTTCAGTTTCATAATACTGTAGCTCATTGGAGATTTATCTCACAGTTTGATCCATAGAGATGCTCCAGGGGTCATGCCAGATAATTTATCAGGCTTCTAGTAAAATTGTGCATGAATATCATAATAGCCACGCAAAAAAAATTTAAAATGTTTTTTCTTAAAAAAGAAACTAACATGATTGTAAATCATTTTTGAAAGAGTGCCATTTAAGAAGGTAATAATACAGCTCAGCTGTTGCTGCCATAGACATACAGTATATTCATTCATTCATTTTCTATACCGCTTAATCCTGTGTTCAGGGTCGCGGGGGACCTGGAGCCTATCCCAGGAGACTTCGGGCACTAGGCGGGGTACACCCTGGACAGGGTGCCAATCCATCACAGGGCACACACACATACACACACTCACACACCCAATCACACACTACGGGCAATTTAGGAACGCCAATTAGCCTAACCTGCATATCTTTGGACTGTGGGAGGAAACCGGAGTACCCGGAGGAAACCCACCAAGCACGGGGAGAACATGCAAACTCCATGCACACAGAGACGGGAATCGAGCCTGGCCGGGGAATACATACAGTATACATTTTGAAAAAAATAAAAAATAAATCCCAGCAGTTCACTGCAGCAAAGGCTTCAACTGACCTCCACAGCCCTTACTTTTGTCTCCTTTGATTTAATCATGTCAGGTACATGGCACTCTCAGCTTAATCCTGGCAGGAGAAAGTATTTTAGAAAGAAGAGACTTCAAAGTCCTAGCCACAGGGTTTATTTGTCTTTATCGATTTTCTTCCTGTCTTGTACAAAAAGCTGGTAGTTACAGTTTCCCTCCTGACAGTGTCGCTCAAGCCTACATTACAGGAGCTCAGCTAAAAACACCACTGTGCACACTATGGCTGTTCTTCAGCTAAATGAGCTTCAGGATGATGTGTAAGCCAGTTTAGCTCTAATTAGGCAGTGCCACCGAAGCCAGATTTTAATGAAGTCAGAGTTCCACTTGCCGCAAGCCGAGCAGCTGGCTGAAATAATAATCATCTTGCCTAATGTTTTTCGGATTGAGTCGTAAAGCCTTACAGGCAGTGTATTTAACTTTGTGTATATGATGATGGTCAAAACAATAATGTGACTATGGTTAACGGAAGGCTTCAAGCTGTGCGTGTACACTATGTCTGGTTGTCTCAAGTGCTTTATGATGAATTCAATTATGTCTAGGTTTTGGAGGAGTGATTTATTATAGGCCTGCCACTTGATGGGACTGTTACACAGTAAATGTGTTGCAATAGTCTGTACCAGTTGATCAGTCAACATTTTACCGTTTGTAAATAAGCAGGACAATTTATAGTTGAGGGAAATATATGGCAGTGGAGGTCTAAAGACTGTTATAGTGTATAGTTTAGTAAATACAGTTGAAATACAATGATTCATTCACAGAATATAACCTTCATCTAAAGCAACAGCGTGTCTCAAATTGCTGCTTCAACTTTGTCCAACCTGTTTGTAATAATTGTGGCATAACTGACAATAAAAGCTTTTATCAAATCAAAGTCTACTCTTTTATCATTTCACCAATCAATATTAGTATATCTTTTTGAAGGATAACTGTAATTTCAATGATTACGCTATCCAAGACATTGCATATCAAAACATCGGTGGGATATGTAGCAAAAGTTTGCTACCTTAGTATAATGCCTTTATGGATATAAATTTGTTTATATAGTGTATGGTCAAAAGTATGTGGACAGGCATAAAAATTATTAAGATCTCTACACTTCAGCATGGCTATGAGTGCTTGTTCATTGTTTATTCATCTACAAGAGCAGTGAGGTCAAGTGCTGATTCATACCAAAGGTGTTCAGTTGGATTGAGGTCATATCTACATGGATCTGGCTTTGTGCACAGGGGCATGGTCATTTTGAAACCGTTGCAGGACTCTTAGGTTGCTACAGCATACCAGCTTAATGGGAAATGTTTGTGTAAAGCCCATACATGAGTACTTCTCATACAGTTGCAAGAAAAAGTATGTGAACCCTTTAGGATTAAGTGGAGTTTTGCATGAATTGGTCATAAAATGTGCTCTGACCTTCATCAAAGTCACAACAATAGAAAAAACACAGTCTGCTTAAAATAATACTACACAAACATTATATGTTTTCATGTTTTTATTGAACATAACATGTAAACATTCACAGTGCATTCCTATAGTTGCAGATCAGACCTGTACAACGATCTGGAGTAATTTTGGACCACTCCTCTTCACAAAAGCAATATTCTTGGTGTGAATCGCTCTCTTAAGGTCATGCCACAGCATTTCAATCGGGTTGAGGTCAGGACTCCAGAAGGCATATTTCCGGGCCACTCCAGAAGGCATATTTTGTTCTGTTGAAGACATTCTTTTGTTGAATTACTTGTATGCTTTGGGCATTGTCCTGTTGCATCACCCATCATCTGCGGAGCGTTAGTTGGCAGACAGATGTTCTTATGTTTTCCTGAAAAATGTCTTGATAAACTCTGGAATTCATTTTTCCATCAATGACAACAATCAGTCTAGGCTCTGAGGCAGAAAAGCAGCCCCAAACCATAATGCTCCCTCCAACATGTTTTACAGTGAGGTTTTGATGTTGTGTGCTGTGCCTTTTTTCTCCACACATAGTGTTGTGTGTTTTTTCCAAAGAACAAAATTTTGGTTTCATCTGTCCATAGAATATTTTGTCAGTAGTGCTGTGGAACATCCAGGTGCTCTTTTGCAAACGTCAAACGTGCTGCAATATTTTTTTGGACAGCAATGGCTTCCTCCGTGGTGTCCTCCCATGTACTCCATTCTTGTTTAATGTTGTCCTTATTGTAGATGTGTCAACAAAAAATGTTAGCATGTGCCAGAGATGTCTGTAAGTCTTTATCTGACACTCTAGGATTCTTCTTTACCTCATTAAGCATTCTGCACTGTGCTCTTGCAGTCATCTTTACAGGACCACCACACCTAGGGAGAGTAGCAACAGTGCTGAACTTTCTCCATTTATAGACAATCTGTCTTACCGTGGACACATGAACATCAAGGCTTTTGGAGATACTTTTGTAACCCTTTCCAGCTTCATACAAGTCAACAATTCTTGATCATTGGTCTTCTGAGAGCTCTTTTCTGCGAGGCATGGTTCACTTCAGGCAGTGCTTCTTGTAAACCCAAAACTGGTGTGTTTTTAAAGGGCAGGACAGTTTTCAGCAACACCTCCAATATCATCACACTAATTGGACTCAAGGTTGGCTCACTCCTGGCTCCAGTTAGCTCTTGGAGAAGTCATTAGGGCTAGGGGTTCACATACTTTTTCCACCCTGCACTGTGAATGTTTACATGTTATGTTCAATAAAAACATAAACATATAATGTTTGTGTAGTATTATTTTAAGCATACTGTGTTTTCCTATTGTTGTGACTTAGATGAAGTTCAGAGCACATTTTATGACCAATTCATGCAAAACTCCACGTAATCCCAAAGGGTTCACATACTTTTTCTTTCAACTGTATAGTGAACGTGAATCCGTTGTTTTTCCTGGTTAGGGACAATAATGATATGGATCATAATCTCAGAAACAAAGTGTGAGGCAGGAAAACACTCTAGATTGACTCAGGACATTCACACGTTAATTCTCACTAAATAGCAATTTACAGTAGCATATTCATTTAACTGTCTTTTTGTATGTTTTTTTTTTGCGATTGGACAAAAACATAGACCCCTGAATGAACCCACATAGACAGTAACAGAGGCTCAGGACCGAATTAGGGACCCTGAAGATATGAGGTAGCAACACTAGCCACCATTTCACAATGCGCTTTGATTGTATATGTAATATATCATGACCCTGAGTTAGATGTTTTTAGAAATAAAATAAAATTCACTTTTAAAGTACAGAACTTTTACAATGCTGTTGACTGTAGTGACAGGTCCATTGGACTCAACTGTGAAACCCTAATTAGATCTTAATGTTGTCATGTACTTTAAAAAAGTGCTCTAATGTAATTTTGTATGTACAGTAAGTTCTAAGTACTGTAATGTTCCTAGTTGTGAGTCTTCAGCGGTGCAAATCACACATTTTATATTGCAGATACATCATAATGTTCTGTATCAGCTTTGAAATCCTTTGAAATTTAGAAAATCTTGAAAATCTTTTCCTATGTTATGCTAAATACCTTTATGGGAGCAGCATGAGTTGCAAGCACGACAAAACCAAGAGACAATGTTATTACCCCAAAGGTGATTATTTTCAATAACAGTAATAAAGCATATACAGTATAAAACATCTTTAAAACGTCTTTAAGTGTTTTATTCCTCTTAAGCCACAGAATTTTGACAAGAGTTGCCAATTTATTTATTAATGAGTTATTTTATACTTTGATCAGTCTTAACATTAAAAATACTGACAGGTGAATTAGTAACATTGATTATCTCATTACTTACAGTTGCACCTATCAAGGGGTGTCATATATTAGGCAACAAGTAAATGGACAGTTACTGTAGTTAATGTGTTGGAAGCAGAAAAATGGGCAAGTGTAAGGATCTAAGCAACTTTGACATGGGCCAACTTGTGAGGTATAGACTGCTGATTTAGAGTATCTCCAAAACAGCAGGTCTTGTAAGTTGTTCCTGATATGCAGGGGTTAGTACTCACCAAAAGTGCAACTGGTGAACTGGTGAGAGAGTTATGGGCAAATAAATGTTCATGTAGATTCATGTGGAGAGTGAGGTTTAGCCCAAATGGTCTGATCCCACAGAAGATCTACACACAGTTTGTTGCATATGGGGATGCAGACTGGTCAGGGTACCCATGCTGTCCAATGTCCACAACCAAAAGTGTCTACAATTGGCATGCGAGTATCAAAACTGGAACATTAAGCAGTGGCCGTGTGTGTGTGCATCACTTACCTGGAGTGCATCGGGAGGATGCAAAACATCGAAGGCAGCATGATGTTTTGCTGGGAAACCTTGGGTCCTGCCATTCATGTGGATGTTACTTTGACATGTACCACCTACCAAAATAATGTTGCTGACCAAAGACACCCTTAATGGAAACAGTATTCACTGATGGCAAGTTTCTTTCAGCAGAATTATGTACTCTGACAAGATGCAGAAATCGTCCAAAGATTCTTACAAAGGGCTAATCCAGAAATCTCATTCCATAAATGCTGCCTGTGTCTGCTATTACAGAAAATTAATCAACACCTTACAAAATTGATAATTTAACACCATTTACCCAAATGAATATGATAATTTAGTGGGGGTTATTCTGTTACCGTTAAGTTAAGTGTATGAAACATGAATGCTGCATGAATCATAGATACATAGCTCGATAAACATTTGTGAATCTGTTGCTTCTTGGGGGTATTCAAGGTGACACTTCTCAGGATTGAAGTACCTTTTTATAGACCCAGTTAATGCTAGCCATCATGTAGCCAAGCTATTCTATAACCAGGCCTTCCTGTGCATGGTGCCTCCTGGCTCCTTCCACTTAGGCACTTAACTGGTCATGTGACGTCCCTAATCCTTGGATGTCCGTTGACCTCCTATGCAAAGTGGGTCATTTCTCTCTGGTAGTCTGCCATTGGGGATGGCGCCCATACTGTATGCTGAGCCACTCTGGAGATTTTTCCACATTAAGCAGACTAAGTAGTGTGCAGTGCTGCTCGGAATGTAATCTGAAGCTGTCGACACAGGGTATAGCTGCTTAACAGTGAGGAGGGTGGCAGGGTAATGGGCGCTCAGCACACCAAAATAGCAGACTTATAGCAGAACAATAAGAAGGGTTTTTTTTTTCTTTTTTACAAACAGAAAATCTCCTATGATATTTATAAGCATTATGAGTACGAAAAATTTAGTTCAAATTGCATAAAAAATGTAGCAGATTGAAAGCTTAAATGTGTTAAAATGTAAAAAAAAATTAAATAATAAAGTGTGAAGCAGAATTTGTGAATGCACTGTGAATAAAACTAAGAATCAGAAAGCTTTGTGTAAACAACTTTAACACAACTTTCTTTTGTTCAAAAAGAATGAAGATGAGGTTCAAAAAAAAGAAAGAAAAAGAAAAAAAAGAAACATGCTTCAGAACCAGTTTGAAAACAGGAACCTTGTTAAAAATAAAGTATTTACAGAATGTCATTTCAGGTTTAGCAGGAATACCAAGCTAACCTTGAATATTTTGTGGCTAAGCCTTGCATTTAATTCCAGTTTAAAGAATTTAGACACCTTTTAGTGGATTTCTATCTTTAAACTTCCTGTCTCATTGCTGGTGACTTAACTGAAAGATGTTCACAAGCATGTGTATTTAATTATAATTTGATTATTATACTGTCTGTATTATGTTATCATGATTATCAAATATATATAGGTGCATCTCAATAAATTATAATATTTTTAGAATTCAAAAAGTCAAACTCATTATACAGTATAGATTCATTCCCCACAGACTGATATATTTCAAGAGTTTATTTCTTGTCATTTTGAGGATTATGGCTTACAGCTAATGACAACTCAAAATTCAAAAAATTTGGATATTGTGGAAAAAGTTCAATATTGGCAACCATTGTGGATTGTGAAGCGAAGCCCATTGAAGCGTTTGGGGGAGATTCATAAGAAGTGGACTGCAACTGAAGTCAGTGCTTCTGGAGACACTACGCACAGGTCAGTTTTAAAGCATTTCGTACTTCCCTCTGCTGACCAGCTTTATTGACATGCTGATTTTATTTTCCAGCAGGACTTGGCACCTGCCCACACTGCAAAAAGTACTAATACCTGGTTTAAGGACCATGGTATCCCTGTGCTTGAATGGCCAGAAAGCTCGCCCAATCAAAACCTCATAGAGAGTCTATGGGATCTTATGAAGAGGAAGATCAGGAGAGAAAGATCGCAAAAGAGCTGAAGGCTGCTATCAGAGCAACCTTGGCTTCCATAACAACTCAGCAATGTCACAGACTGATCACGTCCATGCCATTCAGCGTGGCTGCAGTAATTCATGCCATGGGAGCCCCGATCAAGTATTGCGTTTTGTACTGTATATGTTCGTACTTTTTCCATAGTCCAACATTTCTGTGTAATTTTTTTTATTGGTCTTATTTCTGAGATCCTGTATTTGGGGTTTTATATTAGCTGTAAGCCTTGAACACCTGAAATATATACGTTTGAGTGTAACTAATATATATAATATACTGTATGAGTAAGTGAATTACAGAAATTAATAAACCTTTTGATGATACTAAAATTTTTTGAGATGCACATTGATCAGTTAAGGCTCTGGGTTACTAATCAGAAGGTCAGTGGTTCAAGCCCCAGCACTGCAAAGTTTCCACTGTTGAACACTACTGCAGGGGCACTGTTTCCTGCCTGGACTCTGAAAATTGTGAAAATTTGTTTTTGAATTTCTTTGGATCTCTGCATGATGTCTATAGCTTTTGAGGATCTCTTGGTCTTATAGGTTTAGGTATAGGTTTAGTTTATTTATAAAGCACATTTATAACAGCCGTGAGACTGACCAAAGTGCTGTACATCCACATCATAATATCATAAAAAGGCTAAAAATACATTATACACACAAAAATGTAATAGGCTAAAAATGCACTATACTGTACATACAACAACGAAATAGGCACAGTAGCGCCTAGTAGGCCAGGGAAAACAAATGGGTTTTTAAATGGGTTTTCTTCACTTTGTCAGGCAGGTCCTATTTAGTGATTCTTTGATTACGAACAGGTGTGGCAGTAATCAGGCCTGGTTGTGGCTAGAGAAACTGAACTCAGCAGAGTTAAATTATGTTTTAACAGGGGGGCAAATATTTTTCAATAAGAGGCTATGTAGTTTTGGATTTTGTGTTCCCTTAATAAAAAAAAACCTTCATTTAAAAACTGCATGATGTTTATACTTGTGTTATCTTTAATGTTTCAGATATAATTTAAATATAAAGTGTGACAAACATAAAAAAATAAATAATAATAATAATAAGAAGAAGAAATCAGTAAGGAGGCAAAAAAAATTCACACTACTGTACATGTGACAAATCAATTTATTATTATTTATTATTATTATTATTATTATTATTATTGCAATTTTTGTTTGTTTTTCTTAGTTTACGTGTTAGGTCAGATGTCCGTCAGTGAAAATAAGGGAAGAATATAAACAAGTCTTCCAAAGCCATGGCTTTCAAAGCATCTTGTTGATGATGGCATTAATCAGTACAGGGATACAAAAAAAGAACAAAACATTGGATGTACAATGGGACACTTAACAAGTGGAGAAATTGGTCAACCACAATGACATTGTTAAAAACAGGACATGCCTCCAAGAAAAAATGTACCAAGAGACATACGGCAAGTCTTGTTTAAGGTTCTGGAACAATATCTAGCAAATACTGCTCACTCCTTGCATGTGGTGGGGAGGCTAGATGGAGGCCAAAATAAGACAATCCTGCACGAATCACCCTAATCCATGTGATACAATGTGATTCTAAATTTGTTTGGAAGCCCCACACATTGGTGTGCAGGTCAGGTGTCCACATAGGCAATATACAGTACACTGCCTGGTCAAAAAAGTGGCCATTTCAGAAAGACCAAATTATTGTGCTGAATCAAGCTAAGCTAATGAACATTTGAAACTACTGAAACTGGTTTAAGAACCTTTCAACACATTGTGAAAACCTGGAAGAATAGTGCTGAACCATCAAATATTTGGAATATATGTGGTCAGAAAGATTAAATAAAGATAAATGAAATAAAGATTGGACTTTGGAGCAATGGAAAACGTTTATATGGGTTGACGAGTCCAGATTGACCCTCTTCCAAGAATGATGGACACCTCAGGGTAAACATGGAAGCACACAAGACAATGCACCTATACTGTATAGTCTCCACTGTACAATTCCCTGGAATCAGTGTTTATGATTTGGGGTTGCTTCAGTTGGACAAGTCTAGGCTCAGCAAAACTACTGTCTGTATGTTGAGTTTTTCTTCCCTGATAAACTCAGGAAATAATTTTCACACATGACCAGGCCGCCGCACTGTGTGCTGTAATTAAAGCTAAAGGTGACTGAATGGAATCTTAGAGCATGCAAATGTTTTTGTTCTGGAAAACAGGAAAAAGGATCAGCCAAATGACTCCATACCCACAGTTACGCATTAGTGGAGCCAGCAGCATTCTACGTATCTGCTTCTTTTCAGCTGGCATCTATTTTTGCACAAACCCTGTACTCTTCTGTTAGACAGCTGGGGAGGAAATATTGTCTTAATTAAGGAGTATGCAAATACATAAATCACATTAAATGAAGAAAAAATCTGATCTGTTTTATCTTGTTTCCATTACAAAAAAAACACAGCAAAATTAACGGTGGAGGGTAGACTTTTTATATCCATTTAAATTAGTGAACTTTACTCTAGATAACTGGTGGACAAAATAAGATTTTTGTGGCTGGTTTTAAGAAAAAGCCCATTCTATGAAACCAGTAATGTAAACGTAATAATGTAACTCATACTATATATATAGTATGATCTACTTCAAAAACATATAAACTTTGTCAGTGAAAAATGTCCTGTTGTTTCTTCAGTATAAATGTCACAAAGTGTAAATAAATAGCAAAAGACCATGCGGGTACCAGAGGACAGTGTAAATACAATGGTCACTCTATGTTATGTAACCAACATAGATAGTATCCATCTGTTTTTTAACTTGATCTACAGAAGAAATCACAAAGTCACGAGAAAGGATAGATGCTTTCATGTCACCTATAACCTGAAACTTTCACCCCCCCCCCCCAACTTTTATTCTTTAACCCTAAATCTTAACCCCTAAACTTTAATGTTTTTAACATAAAACCTTTAGCTTTAAACTTTAAACCTTTACCCTTTAACCCTTTAACCATCAACCTATGTCATAAAATCTACACCTTTATCCTCTAACCGTAAACATTAAACATTAAATCGTAAACCCTCAACCCTAAAACTTAAACCTCTATCCTTTAACCCTAAACTTTAACTTTAAACCATAAACCTTCAATTTTTCCCTTTACCCTTAAACCTTTACCCTTAACCCTAAACCTTAAACATAAACATTAATCCTTTAACCTTAAACTTTAACCACTATACAGTAAATGTTCAACCCTAAACCTTCAACTTTTAACCTACAATTTTTATCCCTAAACCTCAAATTATAAACCTTGAATCTTAACCACTATACTTTAAACAACAACCATTCAACCTTGGTGGTTGTGGGGTTTGCACCTGGGATCTTCCGAACCGTAGTCCAATGCCTTGACCACTGAGCTACCCCTGGCCGCTAGTAGAATTTCCCTTTAACATTCTATATGATTTTATACATGATTTTATACTCCATACTGTAGTAAATGCTGTATATAAATGAATACAAATTAACAATAAATAAAAATGACTTTATTTTGTTATTATTATCATAACACTTTGACTTCGCTATTTTAAGTAATGAAAGAGCTCATTTAATCTGCTTATTATCTAGTTATTTATTTATGTGCTTAAATTATATACCACAATTTATTTAGTATTAGAAACCCTAATACTTATCATTTAGTTGAGAAATTGTGTAAGGAGGTGAGCAAATAAGCAAAACCCACAGTATTGTAACAGCCATGTTTGTTCCTGTCTGCCTCACTTGGGCTAAAGGGATTGCTCAGGGTGGCATTATGCAATTTAGTACTGTCCACATTCAACCAACCATTCTTTTCAGAGTGGGGACAAAAAAAAGAACGAAAAACAAGTGCAGAAGACAGAGCTGGCAGAACTTTCCAGCACGTTGCCAAGGAGAGAGCTTGTACAGAAATCGTCACTAAGAAGCCATTTGTTTTGTCTGTCCATTTGCAACATCACTTCCTGCTTGGAAAAAGAGGAGAGAAGATCGCTGTGGAACGAAAATCATTAACTCTGAGTATCCACACTAATGAAATGACAGATTTAAATAAGTTTCCATAGTTTTGGATATCTTAGATCATATTTATAAGTCATGGGTTTATATAAGCAGAGGTGTCAAGTAACGAAGTACAAATACTTCATTACCTGTGGGTATCTGTACTTTACTGAAGTAATAATTTTTCAGCCGACTTTTTACTTCTACTTGTTACATTTTCACACAATTATCTGTACTTTCTACTCCTTACATTTTAAAAATAGCCTCGTTACTCCTATTTTATTTCAGCTTGTCATTCAAAATACAAAAAAAAAAAAAAACATCCGGATAAATCACGCCATCCAGATGGAGCGAATTTGATTGTGGTTGGATGATGTAGTGTTTGTATGTAGTTCTGTTCCAAGTTTTCTGTTCAGCATCCTGACTCTGACGTACAGTAAGCACGTCGAGCGGGACGAGGTAACTAAGCAAGTGTAATCTGTCACTGGGCATGCGCATGAGAGAACAAAAAAGTAAACGGCACATTCGCTAACAACTCCGTTTGTCTACAGGTATGTGATCTTTATTTTCTTTTATATCGAAGGACGTTATGAAGGATGAGAAGGATGAGAAGTATAAACATACCATTCCGACACCCTGTTGGTTGGTACGCGATCTATCGCACCTGCACATGACATTACGTCACACACTCCAGCAAGGACGTTTGAATAAATTAGCATTTTCGGTTGATAAGGTTGTAATAAGTAGACGAAGCTGTCCATGATAGAGACTCAAGATTCGAGTGAAATGTCACAACCAAGCAGCAGCGAGGAAGGTAACAGCACCAGGAAGGTAACAGGAATGATGTATACTGTATATATACACACACACACACACACACACAATATATATATGTGTGTATATACTGTGTGTATATATATATATATATATATATATATATATATATATATATATATATATATATATATATACCTGTATATATTTATTCATTCATCCTTCATTCATTTTCTATACCGCTTAATCCTGTGTTCTGAGTCGCGGGGGACCTGGAGCCTATCCCAGGAGACTTCGGGCACTAGGCGGGGTACACCCTGGACAGGGTGCCAATCCATCACAGGGCACACACACACATACACACACTCACACACCCAATCACACACTACGGGCAATTTGTGAACGCCAATTAGCCTAACCTGCATATCTTTGGACTGTGGGAGGAAACCGGAGTACCCGGAGGAAACCCACCAAGCACGGGGAGAACATGCAAACTCCATGCACACAGAGACGGGAATCGAGCCTGGCCGGGGAATCGAACCCAGACCCTGGAGGTGCAAGGCAACAGTGCTAACCACTACACCACCGCGCCGCCCGTATATATATATATATATTTTTTTTATTTTTTATTTATTTTTTTTTTTTTGATTAACCACTTGGATGAATCATTCATTCTGACGGCAGTAATGTTTATTGTAGACAACCATACAAGGGTAATTGTTACTAAGCCTGCCCTGGGTACACTAATTTTCTTGTATGTTGCCCTCACAGATTCCTACAGCTAATGTTACTGATGACAAGCCTCTGAAGTTTGACTTTTTGCACCATTAAAATACTTACAAGTTATCATATCTTCTTCTCCATGAAACATGTTAGTGCTCAGTAGTACACATACATGTTTCTTTAATGTATTTGCATTGTACTAAAATGCATTCTTTTTCAATTGCCATATACTGTACAGGATCCCAAATCACTATGGCCGTTAAAAAATAGAACAAAAAAACAACACATTTTTCTTTTCTTTTTTTCCCCTCACGTTACTTTTACTTTTATACTTTAAGTAGTTTTGAAACCAGTACTTTTACACTTTTACTTGAGTAAACAGCTTGAGTTGATACTTCAACTTCTAAAGAAGTCTTTTTAAACCCTAGTATCTATACTTCTACTCAAGAATGTGAATACTTTTGACACCACTGTATATAAGTGATCTTACAACACATTAGTTCTATAGTAACAGCTCATTCACAGACTTAAATGTGCAATATATACACCATACTGTGCATACAGTACCTGAGCCCCCGTTTATTTAAATTAAATTAAATTTTATTATATTATGTAGATTAAACTAAAGAAATAGTACATACGCACAATGGAACATAAGCATCTACAAAACTGCATGATATGCACTCATTGTTTTGTAACCAAGAAAATAACTGCATAATTATTAAATAGGATGGAAGGAACTGTTAATTTAACATTTATGGAAGGAGTCTCCCCCTCCTTGAAACACCACCTTATCGTGGTGGAGGGGTTTGCGTGTCCCAATGATCCTGGGAGCTATGTTGTCGGGGGCTTCATGCCCCTGGCAGGGTCACCCATGTCAATTTGGTCCTAGGTGAGGGAACAGACAAAGAGTGGTTCAGAAGACCTCTTATGATGAACAAAACCATTGGAAAACGTTTCCCTTGCCCGGACGTGGGTAACCGGGGCCTCCCTCTGGAGCCAGGATGGAGGTGGGGCCCGATGGCGAGTGCCTGGTGGTCGGGCCTGCACCCATGGGGCCCGGCCGGGCACAGCCCGAAGATGCAATGTGGGTCCCCCTTCCCATGGGCTCACCACCTGTAGGAGGGGCCAAAGAGGTCGGGTGCAGTGTGAGCTGGGCAGTGGCCTTGGCGGTCTGATCCTCGGCTGCAGAAGCTGGTTCTAGGGACGTGGAATGTCACCTCTCTGGCGGGGAAGGAGCCTGAGCTAGTGCGTGAAGTTGAGAAGTTCCGGCTAGATATATTTGGACTCACCTCGACGCACAGCTTGGACTCTGGAACCAGTCTCCTTGAGAGGGGCTGGACTCTCTTCTACTCTGGAGTTGCCACCGGTGAGAGGCGACGAGCAGGTGTGGGCATACTTATTGCCCCCCGGCTCGGGGCCTGTACATTGGGGTTCACCGCAGTGGACGAGAGGGGGGCCTCCCTCCGCCTTCGGGTGGGGGGACGGATCCTTACTGTTGTTTGCGCTTATGCGCAGTATAAGTTTGGAGTACCCGCCCTTTTTGGGGTCTCTGGAGGGGACGCTAGAGAACATCATTCCTGGGGACTCCATCGTTCTGTTGGGGGACTTCAATGCTCACGTGGGCAATGACAGTGAGACCTGGAAGGGCGTGATTGGGATGAACGGCCCCCCCGATCTGAACCAGAGCGGTGTTTTGTTATTGGACTTCTGTGCTCGTCACGGATTGTCCATAACGAACACCATGTTCAGGCATAAGGATGTCCATATGTGCACCTGGCACCAGGACACCCTAGGGCACAGTTTGATGATCGACTTTGTGGTCGTGTCGTAAGACTTGCAGCCACATGTCTTGGACACTAGGGTGAAGAGAGATAGTTACCGGCAGGCCAAGTGGAATGCGGCTTCCGTGGTTGCTGAGGCAAAAACCCGGGCGTGGGAGGAGTTTGGGGAGGCCATGGAGAATGACTTCCAGACGGCTTCGAAGAGATTCTGGTCCACCATCCGGCGTCTCAGGAGGGGAAAGCAGTGCACGGTCAACACAGTGTATAGTGGGGATGGTGCGCTGCTGACCTCGACTCGGGACGTTGTGGGTCGGTGGGGGGAGTACTTCGAAGACCTCCTTAATTCCACCAACATGCCTTCCGATGAGGAAGCAGAGTCTGGGGACATAGAGGTGGACTCTTCCATCTCTGGGGCCGAGGTCGCCGAGGTGATCAAAAAGCTCCGTGGTGGCGGGGCCCCGGGGGTGGATGAGATCCGCCCGGAGTTCCTCAAGGCTCTGGATGTTGTAGGGCTGTCATGGTTGACACGTCTCTGCAACATTGCATGGACATCGGGGACAGTGCCTCTGGACTGGCAAACCGGAGTGGTGGTCCCCCTCATCAAAAAGGGGGATCGGAGAGTGTGTTCCAACTACAGAGGGATCACACTCCTCAGCCTCCCCAGGAAAGTCTATTCAGGGGTCCTGGAAAGGAGGGTCCGTCGGTTAGTCGAACCTCAGATTCAGTAGGAGCAGTGTGGTTTTCGTCCAGGTCGCAGAACAGTGGACCAGCTCTACACCCTTAGCAGGGTCCTGGAGGGGGCATGGGAGTTTGCCCAACCAGTCTACATGTGCTTTGTGGTCTTGGAGAAGGCATTCGACCGTGTCCCTCGGGGAGTCCTGTGGGGGATACTCCGGGGGTATGGGATATCGGATTCCCTGTTAAGGGCTGTCCGGTCCCTGTACAACCGGTGTCGGAGCTTGGTCCGCATTGCCGGTAGTAAGTCGGACCTTTTCCGATGAGAGTAGGACTCCGACAGGGCTGCCCTTTGTCACCGATCCTGTTCATAATTTTTATGGACAGTATTTCTAGGCGCAGCCAGGGCATTGAGGGGGTACAGTTTGGTGGGCTCAGGATTGGGTCCCTGCTTTTTGCAGATGACGTTGTTCTGTTGGCCTCATCATCCTGCAACCTACAGCTCTCACTGGATCGGTTCGCAGCCGAGATGGGATGAGAATCAGCACCTCCAAATCTGAGGCCATGGTCCTCAGTCGGAAAAGGGTGGAGTGCCCTCTCAGGGTTGGGAGTGAGATCCTGCCCCAATTGGAGGAGTTTAAGTATCTCGGGGTCTTGTTCATGAGAAGGTAAAATGGAACGGGAGATCAACAGGCGGATTGGGGCAGCGTCTGCAGTGATGCGGGCTCTGTATCGGTCCGTCGTGGTGAAGAAGGAGCTGAGCCAAAAGGCAAAGCTCTCAATTTACCGGTCGATCTACGTTCCTGCCCTCACCTATGGTTATGAGCTGTGGGTAGTGACCGAAAGAACAAGATCGCGAATAATAGCGGCCGAAATGAGTTTCCTCCGCAGGGTGTCTGGGCTCTCCCTTAGAGATAGGGTAAGAAGCTCAGTCATCCGGGAGGGGCTCAGAGTAGAGCCGCTGCTCCTCCGCATCGAGAGGAGCCAGGTGAGGTGGCTTGGGCATCTATTTAGGATGCCCCCTGGACGCCTCCCTTGTGAGGTGTTCCGGACATGCCCCACCGGAAAGAGACCCCGGGGAAGACCCAGGACATGCTCGAGGGACTATGTCTCTCGGCTGGCCTGGGAACGCCTTGGGTACCCCCCGGAAGAGCTGGAAGAAGTGGCCAGGGAGAGGGAAGTCTGGGCATCCCTGCTGAACCAGCTGCCCCCGCGACCCGACCTCGGATAATCGGAAGAAAATGGATGGATGGATGGATGGATGGAAGGAGTCTCCAGTGTCAGAAGAAGTGTATACTTTTTAGTAACAATACAAGCTTTGTTTTTTGTTTTTTGTTTTTTAACACAAATGGGGAGATTAACTTACTTGATTTGTGCACATTCTACAACATTAACATAAACTTGAATTTAGAAATTATCACCATTACCTGGCACTTCCTGGGATAGGGCTTCAAATCATGCTTGTGTATGGAGTTTACTGGTTTCTTCCACATGCTCCATCTCAGATGTTCCCTGCTTTGTGCCCTGAGTTTCCCAGGATATGCTCTGGATGGATGGATGGATGGATGGATGGATGGATGGATGGATGGATGGATGGATGGATGGATGGGGAAAAGAATACATGTGATGTTATAGGAAAACAATCAACTTCCAAGGTCTAATAATAACTCTGCTTTATCACACTCACACTACCCTATCAGTAATTATTCCTTTTTTTTTCAGTATGTCTTAACAATGTGATTAAAAGTTTATTTGTCATTTGTGTAAGCTGAAGATGGACAGTGTTGGTATACTTTTATTATTATTATTCACCTTATAGACAGACCTAAGTGTCACTATCACTCTGTCATGGTGTCTTTGTTTTCAACATATATTTCTGTACATACACACACACTGCATGGTTCTCTCTGTCTTTTGCCTTGATGTAGGTCTCTGTCAGTTTTCACTGGCTGACCCCATGTCATCACGTGCATGACCCTTACTCCTAACCCTACATTCCTCATCTGTTTAATTATTTATGTGGTGCACTGCAGTGAGTCCTCTGTGAAACTATCAAGAGTTGGCTCTTGGAATGTCGCCGGTCTTGGTATAAAGTGTGCAGATTATGACTTCTCTCTCTCTCTCTCTCTCTCTCTCTCTCTCACACACACACAACTTCACCTCTTTACAAATACAAGGTGTACATACAAAGTCTCTCTCTCTCTCTCTCTCTCTCTATATATATATATATATATATATATATATATATATATGTAGATAGATAGATAGATAGATAGATAGATAGATAGATAGATAGATATAAATTACATGATTGCCTTTTCTTTGTAAATGCACATGGATCTGTTTCTCTCAGTCATGATGAATCAGGTGGTTTTGTGTATGCAATAATCCTCCAAATGTGTTCCTTTAAATGATGTGCGGTATCATCATGGTCATCACATGCGTCCTATTAGTGCTGTACATGAAATTACATGAACATAACAAAAAGGCTGAACGTTATTACAGGTATAATACACTTTTGTGGGAATTTATTTAGATGTTTCAATATAAGATGATACATATAACTGCTAAATATCACAGTTTAAATTGCAATGTGACCTTCTGACCAAATCATGCAGCCCCACTACCTATGCATTTTTAAAGGAAGAAATAAAAATTCATAAAAACCTGATTGACACAGATGATTTCAAGCAAGAACAGTGATGAGACTCTTAGCTGCAGTTAAACATTTGAATGATGCAAACATTTCAAAGAAGGCAGTAGGTCAATGAATGACAAACCCAGCCAAGGTGACACAGAGTCCACCCAGTTATTCCCATGAACATTTAGTGAGTCGAACATCTGATCCTTGGAAATCGATGGATAACTTGTGGGAGAGACACATCTATATGTGGGAACTGTACACACAATCATTTACCAACACCACTTGCACATTACAGTCCTAAACTCTCTCCAAGAAATTTCCACATTAAAGTAGTTCCTGGGAAGTCACTGTTTCGGACGTGAAGCAGGCAGTCTGATCATGGCACCATTCTACTGAGAAAACTTTCTACCTTAAATGGATTTTATAAAGCGGCAATTCTCAAAATTAATATTCAAAGTTCTGCATTTCTATTCAATGTCAAAGGTCGGGAACAGTTGATAAAATGTGATCATGATCTTCAAGATTCAAGATTCAAGATTCAAAGAACTTTATTAATCCCAAAGGGAAATTGCTTATGCTCGGTTACAGGTGCTCACAGTTGTTAACTAAGGAAGGTGGGGAAAAAAAAAAAAAAAAAAAAAAAAAAAATGGGTAAGTATTAGTGTCCTGTTGTATACCAGTCAGAAAGTCAAGAGTATTGTCAAATATAATGTGTCATAACCTTTTATGTATTTATTGAAAACAACCATAATAACCTCATAGTGCTAGCGGAAAATCTATGTGAAGCTTTGAGTTGATGACCTTAAAAAAGCTAAGTGAAGTCTATATTAGCATACCTGGATGTCACGTAGCGGAACGGAACGAGGTGAATCCAAGTGCAGATGACGTGCCACAATGTCAGGCGAGAGCGTGGTCGGAATGCGGAAGTCAATGCCGGGCGATCAGTCAGCGTAGCGTCTAAGCCAAATCGTAAAGTGGGAGCCGTGGTCAAAAGAGGAAGCGTTAATTCAAAACCGGGAGATCAAAGGGCGAGGCAAACAAATCCGAGACGAGAAACCGAAAGCGAAAAACGAGAAACAAAGCGAACTTGGCAACGTGAGATCAAGGGAAAATAAACGCGAGAAGATCAGGGCATGAAAACACAAGATAATCCAGCGATTTAAGCAGCGCACAGCGCGTGCTTAAATGCTGGAGTAATCAGACAGGGATTAGAGACAGGTGTGCAGACGGGGCGGAATCAGGGGCGTGGGAAAGGATGCAGGCAGACAGGAGTAAACATGAGCACATGGGGAAAGTGACAGCGTGGGAAAACAAACGGCCTCAGTACCCAGTACAGTACAGTACCCCCCCCCCCTTACGAACGCCTCTGGGCGTTAGGACGGGGAGCCTCAGGGAAGCGTTTCTGAAAGTCAGAGATTAGCTTGGGGTCTAGGATGAACTTGGCGGGGATCCAGCTTCTCTCCTCAGGTCCATAGCCCTCCCAGTCCACCAGGTACTGAATGCCTCTACCTCGGCGGCGAGCTTTCAGGAGGCGGCGGACGGTATAGGCTTCACCGCCGTCAATGATACGGGGAGGAGGCAGAGGGTGGGTGGGGGGATTTAATGGGCATGAGATGAGGCGACGTAGCTGGGACACGTGGAACGTAGGATTGATTCGCCGCATGGTTGAGGGGAGCAAGAGTTTAACAGCGCAGGGGTTGACTATCTTAGTGATGGTGAAGGGGCCGAGGTAACGAGGGGAAAGCTTGCGGCAGGTGGTCTTTAGGGGGATATCTCTGGCGGCGAGCATGACTCTCTGCCCCACCCTGTACTTGGGAGCCTGGGAGCGTCTGCGGTCGGCCTGTGTCTTATATCTTCTGCCGACCCGTAACAACGTTCTCCTCGCTTGCAGCCAGGTCTTTCTGCATCGCCTGACAAAAGCTTGGACGGATGGGACACTGACCTCCTCCTCCTGAGATGGGAATAAGGGTGGCTGATAGCCCAGGCAGCACTGGAATGGAGACAAACCAGTAGATGATGATACTTGGGAGTTGTGGGCGTATTCCACCCATGGCAGAAACTTGCTCCAGGAGGCAACATCTCGGGAGGCCATGCACCTTAAGGCTACCTCGAGGGACTGGTTCTTTCTTTCGGTCTGCCCGTTGGACTGGGGGTGAAAGCCTGAGGACAGACTGGGGGTGGCTCCAATGAGTCTGCAGAATGCCTTCCAAAATTGTGATGTGAATTGGGGCCCACGGTCAGAGACAATGTCATTGGGAAGACCATGCAGCCTGAAAGCGTGCGTTATCATGAGATCAGCGGTTTCCTTGGTGGATGGGAGCTTGGGTAGCGGAATGAAATGGGCAGCCTTAGAGAACCGATCCACCACGGTCATGATGCATGAGTGGCCGTTGGAGGAAGGTAACCCTGTGACAAAGTCCAGTGCAATGTTGGACCATGGACGAGATGGGATAGGTAATGGTCTGAGGAGGCCTGCCGGCGCGGTGTTGGTATGTTTGCATCTAGCACAGGTGTCACATGCTGCCACGAAGATGGAGGTGTCTTCCTTGACCGTGGGCCACCAGAAACGTTGTTGGACTTGAGACAGGGTTCGAGCTGAGCCAGGATGACAGGAGAGCTTGGAGCTGTGTGCCCATTCCAGAACTTGAGAACGTAGAGGAAATGGAACAAACAGGCAATTAGGAGGCACGTTGCTTGGTCCGGGTTCATGAGACAGGGCTTGCTGGACCTTGGTCTCGATATCAAGCTCAGCTGCTGCGAGCAAGCATGACGGGGGAATGATGGTTTCGATGGCAGTGGAGTCGTGAGTAGGTGAAAACTGTCTGGAAAGTGCATCTGGCTTGGAATTCTTGGACCCAGGACGATAGGAGAGGACGAAGTTGAATCTGGCGAAGAACAGTGACCACCGAGCCTGGCGAGAATTTAGCCTCTTGGCATTCTGCAGGTATTCGAGGTTCTTGTGGTCAGTCCAGACCAAAAATGGGGTCTCCGTCCCCTCTAACCAGTGTCTCCATTCTTCTAGGGCCAGCTTGATGGCCAGCAGTTCTCGATCGCCTATGCCATAATTGACCTCAGCAGGAGTTAAGCGGTGAGAGAAGAAAGAGCAGGGGTGTAGCTTGTTGTCGTGTGCAGCTTTCTGGGAAAGGACACCTCCTACCCCCGTGCTGGAGGCATCGACTTCCACAACAAACTGGCGTGACGGATCTGGAATAGTCAGGATTGGGGCAGACGTGAACCGTTTCTTGAATTCCGAGAAGGCTTTTTCAGAGTTCATGTCCCAACGGAAACGTGTCTTGGGGGAAGTCAGGGCTGTTAAGGGGGCAGCAATGGAGCTGTAGCCTCGGACGAAGCGACGGTAAAAGTTGGCAAAACCCAAGAATCTCTGAAGTTCCGGTCTTGTGGTGGGCGTAGGCCAGTTCGTGACTGCATGGAGTTTAGCAGGCTCCATTTCAATGCCTGAGGGACCAATGACGAACCCCAGGAAAGTGGTGGTTGTAGTGTGAAATTCGCACTTCTCTGCTTTGACGAAAAGATTGTTCTCTAACAGTCTTTGTAGCACCTGTCGAACATGATGTTGGTGCTCTCCTAGGTCTCGGGAGAAGATTAAAATATCGTCCAGATAAACAAACACAAATAAATTCAGAAAGTCCCTGAAGACATCATTGATGAGGGCCTGAAAGACGGCCGGGGCGTTGGTCAGGCCAAACGGGACCACCAGGTATTCATAGTGTCCTGTTGGGGTATTGAAAGCAGTTTTCCATTCGTCACCCTCTCGGACTCGGACGAGGTGATATGCGTTGCGTAGGTCCAGTTTGGTAAAAATCTTTGCTTCCTGGAGCAGTTCAAAGGCGGTCGCCATTAACGGAAGGGGATAGCGGTTCTTCACTGTGATCTGGTTTAGGCCCCTATAATCGATACATGGACGAAGGGACCCATCTTTTTTACCCACGAAGAAGAAGCCGGCTCCCGCCGGGGAGGAGGAGGGGCGAATGATATAATGATATATACGCCGCAAGGGACTCCGAGATATAATGATTCATAGATTCACGCTCCCTGGGTGACAGAGAATATAGGCGGCCCTTGGGGGGCGTGGTACCTGGGAGCAGGTCGATAGCGCAGTCATATGGTCGGTGGGGGGGCAGAGAGACAGCACGAGATTTACTGAAGACCTCCTTGAGATCATGGTACTCTGGCGGGACGGCGGTGAGGTCCGGTGGTTCCTCCACAGATGCAGGGCTGAGGCAGGACGTGGCTGCAGCTCGCAGGCAGGTAGTGGCGCATGACGGGTTCCAGGCTATGATTGTGTTCCTGACCCAATCGAGTTGAGGATTGTGACGGGTTAGCCAGGGCAGGCCCAGGACAACAGTAGCATGTGATCCCTCCATGATAAACAAAGAAGTTTGTTCTAAATGGTTGCCCGAGACCCTTAGCCCGATAAGGGGAGTTCTGTGTGTGATAGATGGGAGTGGGCTGCCGTCGAGTGCCTGAACTTTGAGGTGGGTCTCCAAGGGTAGCGCGGGGATTCCTAGGGTCTTGGCAGAAGTCGCATTGATCAGGTTGCGGTCTGAACCTGAATCAATCAGTGCCTGCACCAGGTGGGTCCGTTACTCGTGGATGAGAAAAACTGGAAACAGGCGGCGTTGATCTGGGAATCTTCCTGGTGACACACCCTCCAATCCTCACAACTGGACTAGAAGACGCCCCCTTTTAACAGGGCAGTTCTTGAGCTGATGACATGATTTTCCACAGTAGAAGCATGCACCATCCACTCTATGTCGTCGTCGTTCTTCAGGGGAAACGCGGGTCCTGTCCAGTCGCATGTGTCTCCCCTGAGGATTAGTTTGAGGGGGGCGAGATTGTGGGCGGTCTCTGGGTGGTGAGAATCTGGTTGACTTTCCCAGGCGGAGACGTGAATCTACTCGGCCGGCCAGATCCATGAGATCTTGGAACGACGAGGGAAGTTCTTGGGAGATCAGCGTATCCTGGAGCGTCGCAGTCAGGCCTTCGAAGAAGGTATCACTTAGGGCCCGACCATTCCACCCGCTGGAGAGAGCTAGGGTCTGGAACTCTATGGCGTAGCCATAGGCTGAACGTGAACCTTGGTGAAGTTTTAACAGCTTGTGGCCTGCCTCCCTGCCATGACATGAGCGATCAAACACCCTCCTCATCTCTTTAGCGAAGTGCTCGTAGCTGGTGCAGCAGAAGTCATGAGCATCCCAGAGTGCAGTGCTCCATTCCCGAGCCCGTCCTGAGAGGAGAGTTATCACGTATGCGACCTTGGAGCGTTCAGTGGGAAATGTGGATGGCTGGAGCTCAAATATCAGCGTGCACTGAGAGAGGAAGGAGCGACAGGTGCTTGGATCTCCTTCATAGGTGGGGGGGGGCAGGTAGTCGTGGTTCCCGTTGCGTGCAGGGGCCCCCACTTTGTGCCGGAGAGAGATGGAGCCGTTGGAGTTAGGAAATAACATCATCCAGGGTTTGCTTGGTGTTGAGCAGCTCCTGCTGGTGAGCTCCGAGAAGTGCACCTTGACTCTCCAGCGTCGATTTCATGCAGTCAATATCTGCTGGATTCATTTCGCAGGCTGGATTATTCACGGAACGAGGTGAATCCAAGTGCAGATGACGTGCCACAATGTCAGGCGAGAGCGTGGTCGGAATGCGGAAGTCAATGCCGGGCGATCAGTCAGCGTAGCGTCTAAGCCAAATCGTAAAGCGGGAGCCGTGGTCAAAAGAGGAAGCGTTAATTCAAAACCGGGAGATCAAAGGGCGAGGCAAACAAATCCGAGACGAGAAACCGAAAGCGAAAAACGAGAAACAAAGCGAACTTGGCAACGTGAGATCAAGGGAAAATAAACGCGAGAAGATCGGGGCATGAAAACACAAGATAATCCAGCGATTTAAGCAGCGCACAGCGCGTGCTTAAATGCTGGAGTAATCAGACAGGGATTAGAGACAGGTGTGCAGATGGGGCGGAAACAGGGGCGTGGGAAAGGATGCAGTCAGACAGGAGTAAACATGAGCACATGGGGAAAGTGACAGCGTGGGAAAACAAACGGCCGACAGACCGTGACTCGTGACACCTGGAGTCTTTTTAAGAAAATGAGTTTGGAGGAGTTGGCTAGAGTTACTTTGACTGATAAAAACGACTCACACTTTTTGACTCACAAGTTTGCTCCGCACAAGTAAAATACACTCATGTGGATTTTTGTAAAATTACTAAACTGATCATGCAAAAGATGCGACATGTGAATGGAACCAAAGACAATCAAAATACATGGCATCCTATTCTGAGAAGTCACACTAAATGTATTCAATCAGCAGTATAGCCACACCTTTATTGGATCATGTGGAGGGAATTTACTGCAATGTTGTCACAAATGTTATTTATAAATAAAGGAAACACTGACTCAGGAATGGGTAGGAGATTTTCCATGACGTCTTTAGAGACCAGCATCAGTAAACAATACAACAAACATTAAAAAACAAGAACATCACAATAAAAATGTCAGAATACAGTTGTGTAATAGTTGATGTGTACACTTTTTAAAATGATCCTATGCATGATTGTGCTGAATAACTGAAAAAATAATATAAAATAAATGCATAATTAAAAACATTACAGTACCTTTTATCTAACAGGTCACTATGGTTTTTTCTATGTCTGAGCCTCAGGGTGGAAACCGTATTACTTTTTGTTCTTTATTTGTCACTGTCAGGGTAAAGACAATGAGTTTACATATACAGTACTGATACTGATTGAACAGATTGTTTCTAGGCCACCAAACAAGTGAGACATTTTCTTTTCCCTACCTGACAATGTTCAAATGTGTTAAAGGTAAAATGAATGTATTGACATATAGCACTATATATATATACAGTTCTTGCAGTGAAATTCTACCCAAAGGATTCAAGAGAAACGAAATACAAGATATAGGACAAAAAGTGCAGCAAACATAATAAAATCTTTGTACAGGATGTACAGTCCATTATACAAGTACCTGTGATATACTGCTGTGATATACAGTATATGCTTTAAAATATTATGTAACAGGTCCCTGTAGGTGCAGCTGGAGGTTGTGTGCAGAGATTAAAAAAATAAATAAATAAAATAAAAAAGAAAGTATTGTATGTGTGGTCAGAGGTCCCCTTCAGGCCCTTGTAGCAAGCAACTCTGAGATTTGGGTCATGCTTAAGCATCCACATCAAACTAGCAAATATGTTTTTTGTTTTGTTTTTTAGCACACACTGTCTAGCTTTGTCTTTTGTTATCATTGTCATTGCAATTGTTGGCTCCTGTTCATGTAGTGTTCATGTACCTTGCTTGGCTACTACTCACACATGGTTCATGGTCTTCATATTTCTTTTCACATTTTCACTTGTAAAAAATAAAATTTGCGTTTGCATCCCTATCCTTTTCCATTTCCTGGCAATTGGGGTTTTGTCATTACCTCACACTTAAAAAAAAAAAAAACACTACATGGCATAAAACTGTAGATTATTTGGACACATGATTATTACTTCTATATGTGCCTTAGTGACCGATTCAAGATTATAATAAGCTCTACTCTTCAGGGAAGGCTTTTCAGAATGTGAGGATTTGTGTTCATATACATACAAGAGCATTAATGAGATTAAGCATGGGATATCAAGGAGGCTCTACTTCCAGTTCATCCCAAAGGTGTTCATTTGGGTTGAGTTTAGTCAAGGCACTCTGTGCAGGACACTCAAGTTCTTACAATCTAACTTTATCAGAATACACTGTGGAACTTTTCATGAGATGCCTTTGTGGATCTCACGGAGGCATCATCATGCTGAAACGGTTTGAGTCTCTTAGTTCCAGTGAAGGGAAACTTTAATGCAACAGCATATACAGTACAGACATTCTACATATGCAGTGGCTTGCAAAAGTATTCACCCCCCTTGAACTTTTCCACATTTTGTCACAATACACAAAACACAAACATGAATCAATTTCATTGGAATTCCACATGAAAGACCAATACAAAGTGGTGTACACGTGAGAAGTGGAACGAAAATCATACATGATTCCAAACATTTTTTTTTTACAAATAAATAACTGGGGGTGTGCGTAATTATTCAGCCCCCTTTGGTCTGTGTGCAGTCAGTTGCCCATAGACATTGCCTGATGAGTGCTAATGACTAAATAGAGTGCACCTGTGTGTAATCTAATGTCAGTACAAATACAGCTGCTCTGTGACGGCCTCAGAGGTTGTCTAAGAGAATATTGGGAGCAACAACACCATGAAGTCCAAAGAACACACCAGGCAGGTCAGGGATAAAGTTATTGAGAAATTTAAAGCAGGCTTAGGCTACAAAAAGATTTCCAAAGCCTTGAACATCCCACGGAGCCACTGTTCAAGCGATCATTCAGAAATGGAAGGAGTATGGCACAACTTTAAACCTACCAAGACAAGGCCGTCCACCTAAACTCACAGGCCGAACAAGGAGAGCGCTGATCAGAAATGCAGCCAAGAGGCCCATGGTGAGTCTGGACGAGCTGCAGAGATCTACAGCTCAGGTGGGGGAATCTGTCCATAGGACAACTATTAGTCGTGCACTGCACAAAGTTGGCCTTTATGGAAGAGTGGCAAGAAGAAAGCCATTGTTAACAGAAAACCAGAAGAAGTCCCGTTTGCAGTTTGCCACAAGCCATGTGGGGGACACAGCAAACATGTGGAAGAAGGTGCTCTGGTCAGATGAGACCAAAATGGAACTTTTTGGCGAAAAATGCAATACGCTATGTGTGGCGGAAAACTAACACTGCACATCACTCTGAACACACCATCCCCACTGTCAAATATGGTGGTGGTAGCATCATGCTCTGGGGGTATATATATATATATATATATATATTCCCTGCTGAATTTCCAATATGCTTAATCATTTTGAAAAGTTCACCTGTCATCTGAACACACCTACTAAAAACTAATCTATTATTACCCAGACCGCACCTCGAATGGCTTGTGTTGCAATGTATAGAACTCAGCTATAGGAATGTGACAGGTCTGGTTATGTGTAACATTCCTGTACAAATTATCTTTTTCTCTTTCTATCTCATTCTATTTCTGTCTCCATATATACATATATGTATACACTGTATGTATATATAGTGAAAGATACACTATGTGGACAAAAAAGTCACTACCTGGGTTAACAAAGAAAATAGTTAATAGCCTTTCATTGAGTAATTACTGCAGTGATTAAAATGGTTTAGCTGGCAACAGGTCATTTAACACTAACTGATGCAATGAGTACCGTCACATTTCTTAAATAACAATGTTAGAAAACATACAGTATTCTTCGTTCCATACTGTAGCAACAGTGGTGTCAAAAGCATTCACATTCATTACTTGAGTAGAAGTATAGATACTAGGGTTTAAAAAGACTTCTTTAGAAGTTGAAGTATCAACTCAAGCTTTTTACTCAAGTAAAAGTGTAAAAGTACTGGTTTCAAAACTACTCAAAGTATAAAAGTATAAGTAACGTGAGGGGGGGGGGGGGGGGGAAGCATTAAGGATAAAAGCTTAGGCTGTGCCACGGGCCTATATACGGCACTAACACCTCATTAAAAAAAAAAGAAAAGAAAAATGTGTTGTTTTTTTGTTGTATTTTTGAACGCCCATAGTGATTTGGGATCCTTTATATGGCAATTGAAAAAGAATGCATTTTAGTACAATGAAAATACATTAAAGAACCATATATGTGTACTACTGAGCATTAACATGTTTCATGGAGAAGAAGATATGATAACTAGTTGCCTATAAGTATTTTAATGGTGCAAAAAGTCAAACTTCAGAGGCATGTCATCGGTAACCTTTATTGGAATGTAATTGTACATCCAAGCTTAGCTGCAGGAATCTGTGAGGGCAACTTACAGAACAAGAAAATCAGTGTACCCAGGGCAGGTTTGCTTGCGTGCGTACGTGCGTGCGTGCGTGCACTCGAGCCGTGGTGGAAGCGCTCTGGTCAGGCACAGCAAAAGCCCCGGCCACTTCGTGAAATAATCCATGACCACCAGCACATAACGGTTACCACGATCGGAAATGGGAAACGGGCCAAGAATGTCCACGCCCATATGCTCCATAGGTTCCCCCACCCGAAAGTCCTGCAGCGGTGCTCGTGAGCGCTGGGTAAGGGCCCAGGAGTTTGCCATGCAGGAGTCGCATTTGTGAACAAAGAGTTCGCTATCAGTATGACAGCCCGGCCAGTAGAAGCGAGCGCGCAACCGCCGCAAAGTTTTGGTTACACCGAAGTGTCCCGAACCTGCATGCCCATGAACCAAACCCAGCACACATGGTCGCAAAGTCCTCGGTACCAGCAGCTGAAAACACTCGCCAGCACCACACGGCCGTTCCCAGTGACGGTAGAGTAAACCTTCCCGCAACACTATGCGGGTAAACTGAGTGGAGAGCCTTTACCTCTAGTCCCAGATGAGCGATCGCGGTATAATCCGATCTCAGGCCCGCTTTAACCCAACCTAGTACCTGACGTAGAATCGGGTCACACTCCTGCTCGGCAATGAGCTGATCACTGTCCAGCTGTGGCACAGGTGAAGCAACTGTGGACGGTACTCTAGACGAGGCAGTAACTCGGCTGCATGTCGGCTCGGTCGGCTGATCACCCCTGGGGGTCCGGAGGATTTAACGAGAGGAATGTTACGGTGGTTTCGGAGGTTGGTCTACATTGCAACCGCCCACACGCTCCTCGACCCGCTCGCAGTACCAACAACGCACTTCGGTGCATGGCCAGCGGGATAAAGCAGGCTTTTTTGTTAACCTGTGCAATGGGCTTGCGATCGTGGCAAAGTTTTTCACGAACCGGCGGTAGTAAGAGGTGGAGTTTTGAGGGAGGAGATAGGGGCTGATTTTGTTTGCTGTTTTGGCCTAGGCCCAACCCTGAAGCCCAGAGCTTCCTGTGTGTGTGTGTGTGTGTGTGTGTGTGTGTCAGTCCAGTCCCTTTTTGTTGAGGAGACGGATAGCTTGTGGAAAAAACTGTTGCACAGTCTGGATGTGTTTGCCCGAATGCTTCGGTACCTTTTTCCAGGATGGCAGGAGTGTGAAGAGTGTGTGAGAGGGGTGTATCTGATCAGCCACAATGCTGGTGGCTTTTCGGATGCAGCGTGTGGTGTCGATGTCTTCAATAGAAGGGAAAGAGACTCCGATGATCTTCTCCGCTGTCCTCACTATCCGCTGTAGGGTCTTGCGGTCCGATATGGCACAATTCCCGAGCCAGACAGTGATGCAGCCACTCAGGATGCTCTCGATAGTTCCTCTATAGAAGGTGGTCTGGATCGGTGGTGGAAGCTGGACCTCCCTCAGTCTTCTCAGAAAGAAGAGACGCTGTTTGGCTTTCTTGTGTAGGGAGCTGGTGTTGAGGGACCAACATGGTGGCCTTGAACGATGGTGGTGGTCTTGAAGCACGTGGGAACAACGACGGTGCTAAGAGAGATGTTGAAGATGTTGGTGAGAACATCTGCCAGCTGTTCAGCACATTCTCTGAGCACTCTGCCTGGGATGTTGTCTGGTCCAGCAGCTTTACGTGGGTTGACTCTGCGTAGAGTTTTCCTCACCTCAGCTGTAGTGACGGAGGAGGGGTGGTCTTCCTCGCCGCCATGTCGTTTTGCCTGTCAAACCGAGCGTAGAAGTTGTTCAGCGCATCTGGGAGGGAGCCGTCACTGTCACAGGCAGGTGATGTCGTCCTGTAGTTTGTCATGGCTTGTAAGCCCTGCCACATGCGCCGTGTGTCGCTGCTGTCTGTGAAGTGGTTATGTTATCTGGGCGTGTGCGCACTTCGCCTCTCTGATGGCCCGAGAAAGTTCTGCCCTTGCTCTTCTAAGGGCCACCTTGTCTCCCGCTTTGAAGGCAGAGTCTCGGGTCCTCAGAAGTGCACGCAGTTCCGCAGTAATCCACGGTTTCTGGTTGGGTTGTGAGATGATGTTCTTGGAGACAGTGACGTCATCGGTGCACTTGTTGATGTAGCTGGTCACTGATGACATGTACTCCTCCAAGTCAGTGAAGTCGCCATAAGTTGCAGCCTCCCTAAACATGTTCCAGTCAGTGCTCTCGAAACAGTTCTGAAGAGCAGAGATGGCTCCTGCTGACCAGGTTTTCACCTGCTTCAGAACCGGTTTTGAACGCTTGACGAGTGGTCTGTATGCTGGAATTAGCATAACAGAGATGTGGTCTGAGTAGCCGAGGTGGGGGCGAGGCTCTGCCCGATATGCGCCAGGGATATTTGTGTAAACAAGATCCAGCGTGTTTTCCCCTCTCGTTGCAAAGTCCACATACTGACTTGAGATTTGCATGGTTGAAATCTCCAGCAACAATAAACAGTCCATCCGGGTGTGTATTTTGCAGTTCACTGATCTTTGTATACAGTTCCGATAGCGCTTCCTTAGCAGTAGCACTAGGTGGAATGTACACTCCGATAATGAAAACCATGGTGAATTCTCGTGGTAAATAAAAAGGTCTGCATCTAACATTCACAAACTCCACCAGCGATGAGCAATAACTAGAAACTAGCACAGAGTTCTTGCACCATTTTGCGTTGATGTAAACACACAAGCCGTCACCTTGAGTCTTACCGCACAGAGCTGCATTTCTGTCGGCGCGAAACGAGGCTAGCCCGTCTAGCTGAATAGCGGCGTCCGGTACTCTGTCACTGAGCCATGTCTCCGTGAAAACAAAGACACAGCAGTCTCTAACCTCATGCTGTGTAGCCTGCTGGAGTCGGATGTAGTCCAGTTTATTGTCCAGGGAGCAGACGTTGCATAAGATGATGGACGGGAGAGCCTGCCGGCTAGGGTTTGTTTTTAGCCTAGCATAGACTCCCGCCCGCTTGCCGCGCTTCCACTTCCTCGCGCACCGCTTCCAATGTCCCCTCCTCTGGCTGCCGACATCAGGCAACGCCGAGGCTTTGAGGCCTGATTAACGTAGCAAGCCGAGGTCACGTAGCTTTTCTTGCAGCTCATCGTGGATGTCGATAACCGGGTTATTAAGGTTGAAAAGTGTCTGGCTGTTGTATGTACGGACACCAGTTGCGACAATATCCATACACAGGGTACAATAAACGCGCTACACACAAAACGTAAACAACGTAGCACCATTTTGGCTCCACCAAAACGCCCGAGTCGGCCATCTCACGCAGCTTCTGGTCGGCAACAGCCCGTTTAGCTAGTGGAAGACATCTCGGGTGCAACCAAACACTAGCTGCGTTTCCTGTATCGATCGTTTGCTGCACCAAATTGGTATGGGTGCATTCACGTTCATCTACCGCGAAAATATCTCGTGAAGGAACAACCTCAAAGTATCGGTCTGTGATTGATTCAACCCCACGCTGCTACGCTGCAAAAGCTCGACTAGTATACTCGCTCGGTCGAGTACCGGATGTTTGTATGGCACAACCTCCGGAAGGTCCGCCCTCCGGGTGTGTGCTACTAACGTGTGCGGCTGTGGTTTAGGTTTTAGCAACCTACCTACCCTAAGGTTACCACGCAGAGACCCGTCCGTTAGGTTGAGCACCGCACCCCACCTTTCTAAAGTGTATGAAAACTATTGGAAATGTAAAAAATGTATAGAAACTATTTGCCCTAAAAAAGCTAATTTCGTCTTGTTTAAAAAACTATACTTTTTAAGTTCATTGTAGTTACAATTTCAAATGCATTTAATTAAACATTTAGTTGACTGAAATAAAAGTTTTTAGTGCAACGCTATTAGAATCTTAGGTACATTAAACCTAAAAGGTGTTGTTTTTCCAACAAATCAAAATTAGCTTTTTTAGGGCAATGTGTTTCCATAATGTTTTTAAGTTCAATCAACATGTATAGGCTTAAAACATAAAATCTTAATCTGAATGTTGTGACAGAACTTAATTTAAATTTACTGTAGCTATTCACTATAAATGATGAAATTACAAACAAGGACAAAGAATAAAGATTTACTTTACAATTTATTTGAAATCACTTGGCAATATCACTTTGTGACAAAACAAAAAATTTTCTTGAGTATAACAATTACTCAATGCAATTTATAACAATTAATAATTAACAATTATTTTTAATCAGTGTTTACAAACCTGTTCATATATCAAACAACCACAATGTTATTATACTGTACACTAAGGCATAGTTCTAAGAACATCTGGTATAATTTTAAAACAGTTAAACGTGCATTTACTATACCTGTTTACATGGCAAGCTGATTTTTAACAGCCAGAATCTTACCCTTCAACTCCTTCTTACCCAAACCCAGCAGAACTTGTTGAATGAAAAGAAAGGTATTGCCCATGCACTTTGGGTAGTCTAGGTGCGCATAGGTTAAACCAAAAAGAAGACACATGGCCTGGGGTATGTTTTCAATATTGTCCATTACAACATTCCCCTCCAAGATGATTCTGACTGAAGATGGGTGGAGGCGGAAGGACAGGGTTTGCAGAACCGCATCTTCATTTTCTCGGTTAAGGATTCCAACTGGCACATGTTGGTATGAGTCTCCATCATCAGAAGCCTGACAACAATAAATAGATAAAAATAAATCTTGGCAGTGTACAGTTTTTTTTTTTTAACTATAAAGTATATTAATTTTATTTAATGTTTTTTTTTTTTGTTGTAAGCAAGCATACTTTTTTTGCGAATTGTATACCCAAATATATGCAGGATTTAATAATATATAAAATATAAAAATACTACAAAACATTAAATTAAAATTGTTTTTGTATACAAGTCATTGCATATGGCATGACCTGATGATTAGATTTAAAAAATCTAAAGATATGATATTATTCTAGATAGCATTTTAGGGTTTCAAATATGTCATAACATGAATTCAAATTTCTTCTTGATTATTATTCCATTTATCATTTAACTACAATATGACATTGTGTTATTTATTTATTGTTATTGCTAACATAAATGCACATTAAGAAACATAATGCAATAAAACTATTAAATAGTAAAAATGTAATGGCGGCACGGTGGTGTAGTGGTTAGCACTGTCGCCTTGCACCTCCAGGGTCTGGGTTTGATTCCCGTCTCTGTGTGCATGGAGTTTGCATGTTCTCCCCGTGCTTGGTGGGTTTCCTCCGGGTACTCCGGTTTCCTCCCACAATCCAAAGACATGCAGATTAGGCTAATTGGCGTTCCTAAATTGACCATAGTGTGTGAATGAGTGTGTGAATGAGTGTGTGAATGAGTGTGTGTATGTGTGTGTGTGTGTGTGCCCTGCGATGGATTGGCACGCTGTCCAGGGTGTACCCTGCCTCGTGCCCTGAGTCTCCTGGGATAGGCTCCAGGTCCCCGCGACCCTAAATACAGGATAAAGCGGTATACAAGATGAATGAATGAATGAATGAGTAAAAATGTATTAATAATACTTACAAAACATGCTTTGAAGAACTCGGTTGGGTCATCACCAAGAAGTACTGGAAGTCCTCGAATGGCAACACATCGCATGTCAGTGAGGTCAGAAGTCTCAGGTGTTGCAGTTGCAGAAAAACAACATTGTATCATTTGTCCGCATGACAGAAAGGCAATTTACATGTCTCATTATTTTGTCTTCTAAAGTTATTATATCAGGTTTCAAAATTCAGCAAACAATGGCATCAATTTATGTCAATGGCATGTACAAACAATGGCATATACAAACCTTGGCATCTTGCAGAAGATTGCTTAAAATCTGTCCGGCGAGACCTCTCTTTGACCTGAAAATCTGAATCAGCTATGGACAGTGATTTTTGCATAGCTCCCATGTTTAATTCTGTAATGTTTTAACACGTTCGTCACGTGCGTGCTACCACGGCTAAAGGTAAGGTGCACACACGCTGTTTACCTGGTGCACGTGTTCTTGATGTTGCTGCACAGGTGCCTGCTGCCCTGAGGAGGAACATTGGAGCTGTGGTTCTTCATGCCGGCACGAACGACACCAGGCTGAGGCAGACGGAGATCCTAAAGAAGGACTTCAGGAGCCTGGTCGAGAAGGTCCGCAGCACATCACCCACGACAAGGATCATCGTATCTGGACCGCTTCCCACATTTCAGCGAGGAATCGAGAAGTTCAGTAGATTATTTGCTTTTAATGAATGGTTACAATCTTGGTGTCAACAACAGAAATTACGCTTTGTTGATAACTGGAATGTTTTCTGGGAGCGTCCTAGGCTCTATCACACCGATGGCCTACACCCTAGCAGAGCTGGAGCAGCGGTCCTCTCTGACAACATCTCCAGAACCACTACGAACCATCTGACTGGCGGTAAGTCATACTGTAGATTCCAAACATATTAGACACATCACAACTCACCGTAGTGATAGACGAACACACATAGCTTGTCCTATAGAAACTGTGTCTGTTCCCCGAATACTGAGAAAAAAGAATAAATTTGTTAAATTTGCCCGAAACAATCTGATAACCATAAAACCAGAAAAAGGCAAAATAAGTAGTCAAAATCCACCTCTAAAGTTTGGACTACTCAACATTAGATCCCTTGCGCCTAAAGCACTTATTGTTAATGAAATTATCTCAGATTATTGCCTTGACGCACTCTGTCTCACTGAAACCTGGCTTAAACCAAATGAATATTTTGGTCTGAATGAGTCTACTCCGTCAGGATATTTCTATAAGCACGAGCCCCGTCTAATTGGTCGCGGTGGTGGTGTCGCCACTATCTACAATGATGTACTCACTGTTACCCAGAAAATAAGGCCCAGGTTTAATTCATTTGAAGTGCTTATCATTAATGTTGCACTAAATGAAATACGTAATAAACCCTTGCTATATTTTACCCTGGCCACCGTGTACAGACCCCCGGGGCCATATGGCGATTTTCTTAAAGAATTTGGACATCTGCTATCAGACCTATTGGTTAACTCTGACAAAGTATTGATAGTAGGAGACTTTAACATTCATGTAGATGATGCTAACGACGCTTTAGCACTCACATTTATGGATTTACTAAATTCCTTTGGGGTTAAGCAAAATATAATTGGAGCAACTCACCGCTTTAATCATACGCTAGATTTAATTATATCCCATGGTATAGATGTCTCTAATATAGAGATCATACCTCAAAGTGATGATATCACAGATCATCACCTCCTGACATATACTCTACCCGTAGAACAGATTAGCTGTGTCTCCCCAAGTTATCAATCTGTTAGAAATATGAATCCCACCACTAAAGACAGATTCACAAGTAATCTGCCGGATCTGTCCCAATTTCTTATCAGACCCCTAAATGCAGATGATCTAGATGAAGTGACTAGCAGCATGGGCACTATTTTTACCAGTACATTAGACACTGTTGCTCCCATCAGATTAAAAAAAGTCAGAGATAAAACATTGGCACCGTGGTACAACAGTCATACTCGCGCCCTAAAGAGAGCAACCCATAACCTCGAGCGAAAATGGAGGAAAACTAAATTAGAAGTCTTTCGAACTGCATATAAAGACCGTATGTGCAGCTATAGACAGGCTCTAAAAACTGCTAGGACCGAGCATCTTAGCCAACTGATAGCAAGAAACCAAAACAATCCCAGGTTCTTATTTAGTACAGTGGCTCGCCTAACAAAACCTAAGATGCCCGCAGAGAGTATCCCATCACAGTTTAGAAGTGAAGACTTTATGGACTTCTTTAATGAAAAAATCAATAATATCAGGAAGAAAATAATGGAGGTTCAACCTCTAATATTATCTCACGATCCAGTTCAGCCTATAGCTTCACATTTAGATTTTCACTGCTTTACAGGTATAGGACAGGAAGAGCTGTATAAACTCATCACCTCGGCTAAATCAACAACGTGCCTGTTAGACCCAATCCCAACCAGATTTTTAAAAGAAGTGATGCTTACGGTTGGAGAGCCACTCCTAAACATTATTAATTCTTCATTACATCTAGGTCACGTCCCTAAACCTTTCAAGTTAGCAGTTATTAAGCCGCTTCTTAAAAAATCTAATTTGGACGCGAATGAAATAAAAAATTACCCACCGATTTCAAACCTCCCGTTCATATCAAAAATACTAGAAAAAGTAGTATCAGCTCAAATTTGCACATTCTTACAGGATAACAACATCCATGAAGAATTTCAGTCAGGTTTCAGGCCCCATCATAGCACAGAAACTGCACTAGTTAAGATTACAAATGACTTGTTTTTAGCTTCAGACCAAGGCTGCATCTCATTGCTAGTCCTGCTTGATCTTAGTGCTGCATTCGACACTATAGATCATAATATTCTCATAGATCGCTTACAAAATTATATAGGTATTCAGGGACAGGCATTAAAATGGTTTAGATCTTACCTGTCTGATCGCTACCATTTTGTAGATCTAAATGGAGAACCGTCTGGTATAATGCCAGTGAAATATGGGGTCCCACAAGTGTCAGTTTTAGGACCTCTGTTGTTCTCAATATACATGCTTCCCTTGGGTAACATCATTAGAAGACATGGGATTAGTTTCCATTGTTATGCTGATGATACCCAATTATATATCTCAACTAAACCAGACGAAATACCTAAGCTGTCTAGATTAACTGAGTGTGTCCAGGACATAAAAGATTGGATGACCAATAACTTTCTTTTATTAAATTCAGATAAGACAGAGATATTACTTATTGGCCCAAAAACCAGCACACAACAGCTTTCACAATTCAGCTTGCGCTTAGAAGGATGTACTGTTATTACCAGCTCAGCAGTAAAAGATCTGGGAGTAATATTAGACAGTAACTTGTCTTTTGAAAATCACATTTCAAATATCACAAAAACAGCCTTTTTCCATCTTCGAAATATTGCTAAACTTAGGAACATCTTATCCATATCTGATGCAGAAAAACTAGTTCATGCATTCATGACCTCCAGACTGGACTATTGTAATGCATTACTAGGTGGTTGTCCTGCATCCTCAATAAACAAGCTTCAGTTAATCCAAAATGCAGCTGCCAGGGTTCTCACTAGATCCAGAAAATATGATCATATAACCCCAATATTATCATCCCTGCACTAGCTACCTGTTCAGTTTAGAATAAATTACAAAATAGTATTACTTACATACAAGGCCTTAAATGGTTTAGCTCCCACATACCTAACCAGTCTTCTGATACGCTACAATCCACCACGCGCCTTAAGATCACAAAACTCCGGACTTCTGGTAGTTCCCAGAATTTCAAAATCTACAAAAGGGGGTAGGGCTTTTTCATATTTAGCTCCAAAGCTTTGGAATAGCCTTCCAGACAGTGTTCGGGGAGCAGACACGGTTTCTCAGTTCAAAAGTAGACTCAAGACGCATCTTTTTAATCTGGCATACACATAACTCATCCCAGTACTCATACTCCAGTACACCTATACCGAATGGCAACTACGCTAATTCTCCCCATCTGTTCTGTATTTCTCTACCCATCCCGAGGCATCGGGAGATTTTGCCAGCTTCAGTAGACAAAGGCCGACCCTGCGAGGTTCCTGAGGCATCCAGAGAAGGACCAGCTCCAGCTGGATTCAGCTTTATGATGGTTGGAGCTACACATGCTGCTCCTGTGCTTCCAGTGATCCAGACCTCATCTGCCCTCTGCACCTACTGACTCGTCCCTATGCTGAACTGGTCTTCATGTCAATTTAAATAATTTCTGTCATATTGAATTTTCACCTGCACAACACACAAGATGTTATATCATTTCTATCTGTTATCGCCCAAATGAGGATGGGTTCCCTGTTGAGTCTGGTTCCTCTCAAGGTTTCTTCCTAATGCCATCTCAGGGAGTTTTTCCTTGCCACCGTCGCCGTCACCCTTGGCTTGCTCATCAGAGAAATTTCATTCATTCGTCTCATTATTATCTGCACATTTTTCTCACACATCCACACTTCCAATTATTTTCTTTTCTATAATTATTATTATTTGTTTTTATTTATTTATTTTCTATTATAATTTTATTTATTTATTTATTATTTTATATATAATTATTCTATATACAGGTTTTTTTTTTTTTTTTTTGTTAAATTTCTTTAATTTTTGTGAAGCTGCTTTGAGACAATGACCATTGTTAAAAGCGCTATATAAATAAAATTGAATTGAATTGAATTGAACAAGTATCCTCTTTTGTCACAAGCAAATATGCAAAACTTGCATTTCCAGCTCATCCTGATTGGCCTTGCTTTGATCTCCCTGTAATCTGCAGAGTTAAAAATACACATTAGATTACTAGCTGACAAAACACATTTACACCTTTTGATCTGTTATGTCCAAAATTCCCACAAACAGCTAACCAAAAGAATTAGAGGGCTACAGCTATTTATTTATCTAGCTTTTGATTCTAATTAACTGAAAATGCACGTGCTAACACCATGCTGATGAGCACGAGGTTGCATGTCTTTGAAAACTGCTAATCAACGTGGATTAGTATTTCTCACATGTGAAAAAAGGGTCAAATTTCAATGTATGCTAGTCTGTTTAATACTTCACTCACAAAGAAATGTAAAAAAGCTTGAATAGGTCAGTGAAAAGGTGCGCTGTATCTGCGTTACTAATGTGTGAATGTTGAACATTTCTGACGATTCATAACGACCACCGAAAAAATAATCGTCTTACACAACCGTTAAAGCTTTGCATAGAACTGTAGGCTATATAAACGTGGTGGTTGCAATTAACCGGAACAATAACGTGGCAAAAATAAACATGAACTTAACGTTAGACACAGCGTAATCTTACATGTAGTTTTCTTGCTAACGGTTACATATTTTGTTTAATAAAGGAAAAACAACATATGAGCTGTTTGAGACAAAAGTATGAAGTCTTACTCACAGTCACCAGCAGACGTTAGAAAATGCGCGCTGTATCCATCCGTGACGTCAGTTCAAAGAGCCAATCACATTTTTCCTTGCACACCGTTTCTTTGACAACAGACTAGAATAAGCTCTGTTAAGTACATTCAATTTAAACATTCCAATAGAATGAAAAACATCACGTAAATCGTACAACAAACTAAACAAATGGAGTAAATGGGCAAAACCTTTGGTATTTATGTTTATTGAATCTAAGTTTTTTGAATTAATACAATTTTAGGGATAACAGTGTAGCCATGACGGGTAGCCCTGTCCGCGGCTAGGTTCACCTACCGAGCGCCCCCGAGCTGAGGGAGGTCGCTCGGCTCTTTCGCCGTGATGGGTTCAGCGCGCTCGGCCTTCCAGCGCCCGGGGCATGTTGCCTTTCAGCGAGAGTGCTACTCTGACCGCGGTTTCTGCCGGGGACCAGCCCGCAAAGTCGGCGGCTAGCTCTACCTGCGCAAAAGAATGCGTAGGGTTCGACAGCGGCGTTGTAGGAAGGAAGGCGCAGCTGCAACTCGTTTCGCCGGCTGACGGCGCACGGAGCTGTAGCTTGCTAACGTTGGGCTCCGCTCTGAGATCCAATGCCGGGATCTTTATCTCACCGCTCCGCTTTGGTCGCGCTGCTTTGCACACGCTGACAGATGCTCTTTCGTCCGTAGCCACTCAGCGGCCCCCTTGGATCTTTTGTAGGTCCTCAATAGTGCGCTCAAACTCGTACTTCTGACACCAATGTAGCGTTTTACCGCAGGAAAGGATATTGGAGAGACGAGTGAGCTTTATTGCTGCCCAATGCAATGGCTGGGAGTACTTTATTACCACACAGCACTGTATAGCATAAGCAGCACATTCACTGTCATAGCATACACAGAGAAAGCACACACACACATAAACTCCCTAGCATGGCCGAAGCCACTTAACCTAAAAACACTTCTCCCACAGGGTGAACACTAACAAGACCTCCCGCAAAGCACGATGGTCCCGCCCATGCCACAATATATCATTCCTGTTACCTTCCTGGCGCTGTTACCTTCCTCGCTGGTGCTTGGTTGTGACATTTCGCTCGAATCTTGAGTCTCTATCACGGACAGCTTCATCTACTTATCACAACCTTATCGACCGAAAATGCTAATTTATTCAAACGTCCTTGCTGGAGTTTGTGACGTAACGTCATGTGCAGGTGCGATGGATCACGTACCAACCAACAGGGTGTCGGAATGGTGTGTTTATACTTCTTATCTGTAACGTCCTTCGGTATAGAAGAAAATAAAGATCACATAGACAAACGGAGTTGTTCGCGAAAGTGCCGTTTACTTTTTTGTTCTCTCATGCGCATGCCCAGTGACAGTTTTCACACGCTTAGTTACCTCGTCCCGCTCGATGTGCTTACGTCAGAGTCAGGATGCTGAACAGAAAACTTGAAACATAACTACATGCAAACACTACATCATCCAAACACAATCAAATTCACTCCATCCGGATGATGCGATTTATCCGGATGTTTTTTTTTTGTTTGTTTGTTTGTTTTTTAAGTAAGGTAACGAAGTATTTGTACTTCGTTACTTGACACCTCTGCATAGCAAATATGTTACTCAATTTCAAAAGTTATCAGAAATTATTGTCCTGCATGGATCCCCATGATTTTGTCACTAGTGCATGTACACACACACAGATCAGATGTATTATATATTAAGTATATTGTATTATTATAATATATTATTTATATATGAATTCATATTTAGTATTATAATAAGTAATATTTAGTATTTAATATTTATTTATACACTTCTTCAAAATTGCAACATGTAATATCAATAAATGTTTTTCCAATAATTCTCTGCTGGGCATATACAGTATCTGACACATCTACAAATTCTGCTTGCCCCTGATGCCTACATATAATTTTCACTTCTTCAGATAAACACAGATATGAAGTTTTGTTTGGTTGCTAGTTGTTAGTACCTCTATGTCACCTTCACTCTCCTATGTAAGGGCAAAATCCTTAAGAAGTGCACCAAGGGATCTTGTTAAAGCCAGTAGCTGTTGCTTTATGATCATTCCTACGAGAGTAAGAAGTGCATGGTTTGGGCCCATGAGCACAGGTTGATTCTCTCTCTGTAATTATGTCCTATCAGAGCTAAAGCTAGAGACCCCAGCTCGGTGTTCTGCATTGTGCCTTTTTAATTAAAACATCTAATCTGACATGCTGATATTACTCATACTGTTTATAAGAATACAATATGAATTTGCATTTGACTCCTTAACACTGGCATGGTCATACTTCCTTCTGGATGACCGAGGACAGGTTTGTGTTCTTATAATCAACAAGCTGTTGGCAGGAATTATGGGAAATTTGCATTTCACTATTTGGGTAAACATACCTGACTTATGTGCTGTAGAATAAAACCAGGGAGATATTTGATAATATTAGCGTTTAAAAGTGCACATTGCAATTAAAGTATCCTTGAGACCACTAATACAATCTAAGGAGCTGTCTCAGGACACAGAAAAAACAAATTCGTGATGCTGTTCTGCTAATTTTGCAAGAAAAATGTAGGTCAAGATGTGCTTTACTACAAAACATGCTGCTGTGCGTTTACCTGGTTTGTTTGTGGTTCTCATGTTGATAGAATGTTCTAATTAAAAATTGCTATTTGAATAGTAAGCGCACTGTTTATTGTCATATTCCCATATGAACAGGGTTCAAGGTTGCACACTCTTAGAATACTGGTTGTTTATTTGCACATAACACTAAGATGAAATCTGTGGGTTGACCATTGTAATATTTTACCAGAATGTTGCAGGGCATCACAAATCAACCCACACAGATACATGTGTCTGTAATTTTAGCTTGACTCTAATACATGTAAACTATACAGTAGGTTCAAGTTGGTTATACTTGTTATTGTTGGTTATACTTGTTTTGTCTGCACTTTTAGAGGTGAACACACCTAAATAGACTTTACCGTATACTGGATAAAGGGTATTAACTGATTCTCTTATGTGCTAGTCTTTGCACTAATTTATTTGGCATATTAGTAAAGCAAGTTAACTGTGCTAGTCATACAGATTTACCAGAGGCAGCTACAATCTCTTGCACTTGCTTTCAAGCTTTTTTTTCTTTGTAACATTGCTTGAATTCCTACGACAGGATAAGGTTAAACTCGTTCTTCCAGTTTTGTACAACAAACCATAAATGAAAAAATAACTACAGTAGTGAGTGGATAACCAAAGACATGTCAGACCAATCATGTGATACTGTAGGACTGATCTGAGAAATCATTGAAGCCAATTGTTTCAATTTGTTAGTTTACAAAGAATTGAGAAACTCTTGTTATATATAATATATATATAATATTATATCTTGTTAAATATAGCGTGGGTAAATGTGGTTTATTTCCAGCTAAAGGTAAGATCCCATTTGTATTTCTAGATTAAAGTAGAATATGTTCATTATTATGGTCTATTGTTCATGTATTTTAATAATGCACTGTGCTAGTTTGAGGTTGTGGAAATGTGATTGTATTGTTCCTTTTTAAACTGCTTTTACATGAACAGCAGTTGTTTGTTAGCTTTGTGTGAGATATAATACCACATAAAATTGCACAGTAATGCTCCATAATAAAGATAATTATATTAGTAACTGACTGGGACTAGATTGCAATGGACTTTGTTGATAAGAACACAGAAGGATTAGAGCTAAACTCTTAAACGGACGTTCTCCAAAGACGAGCTATGTATTCACAGAGAACAACACGTGTCATTGAAAACACAATAAAAGGAGGTATCTTTGATTAGTTAAATTTTTTACATTAGATTTTTTGCAAAGCCTTACTTTTATTTATTGTCAATTTCATAGTAAATTTGAACTTTCCCAAGTGTCTGTGACAATACCCCCCCCCCCCCCCCCCCCATTGTGTTTCCTGATACCTCATATGTGATATATCATATATATATATATATATATGTATGTGTGTGTGTGTGTGTGTGTGTGTGTGTGTGTGTCAATCTGTATATTTCTAATGTGTATTTCTAATGTGTTAATTTATCTAGTTACTATTTGATGCTGTATATAGCCCCTTGGTCCTGGAGGAACGTTGTTTCATTTCATCGTGTGCTGAACTGTATACGGTTGAAATGGCAACAAAAGCCTACTTGACTTAACTATAATGATAGGCTATCTATCTGTAATCTGTTGTTTCCCCAGTGTTAATGGTGATAATATTTATTATACTGGTATTGCGCAAGCAACACTGGTATTTACGACGCGCGCTTCTCGCTGTCACAGCGGGTCACGTGAACATTTCGAAACGCTGCGAGTTATGCCGAGCCAAGCCGAGTAGAGCCGAGCCAAGGGCGCAAGCGGTGGCGTGATTGGTTCACTGCGGTTCGCTGCTCTGCTCTGCGCTCGAACCGGGGGAAATTATCATTATCAATCCGGCTCGCGGTCACTCTGACGGCACTTCCTGCTTTCATGCGAGTGATAAAAAGAGACAGAGAAATAGAGGGAGAACGAGAGAGAGAGAGAGAGAGCTCGCGCAGCGTCCAGTGGAGGGAGCAATGTGACTAACGGCTCGGTTACTTATTAACCCGTGTCCGGCCCAACAACCCGCTACATAAGGCATGCGAAGCGGCGTGGAGGCCGGAGGCTACCGGGGTACATCAGTGCAGGAAGGTAATAACGAATGTGCGGTGAATACTTCTTCTTCTTCTACTGATTCCCCTTCAGTGTGCGCGTTTAATTCGTACAGCTCCATAGGCTATTAAATATGAATGATCATCATCATGTAATAGATTTGTGTAAGAGTAATAAACAAACAAAAACACTACATTTTATATTCTTGTGCTTTTTATCATTATTTTAAAAAACATAATTTATATCCGTTATTTGGGATGCCAGAGTTGATGCCATCATGACTTGATAAATATGGTCTGGTTGAAAGGATGAGAATGTGAAGCAGAGGCAGAAGCTGCAAACCGGGAGGTTTTAATTTACGCCGCTCGGTGCTGGAGTGTATTTGATCAGACTACTAAGTAGGGGAGTTTGTTTCGGTGTTGGAGGTAATGAGGTAATTGAGGAAACTGGCATTTCTCCATTGCAGTGGACACTAAGTAAGAAGCCTCCTCTCGGTTCTAAAGACTGAAGTTTTATCATTATTATTTAAAAAAATGTAAAAAGTAGAAATCACAACTGTCTGTCTGTCTTCCAGGCTAAAAAACACAGGTCGAGCTGGTCAAACTGGAAACCCGTCAGACCAAGCTAGCGAGTTTTTTCACCATAAATAAATAAAACAACCTAAGATTCATTAGGAGTTTGTTCAATGCTGGCTGCTGTTTTTTTTTTGTGTTTGTTTTTCATGATCCACTTCCTGTGCCAGGCTCTGATTTGTGTGTATTTTTTCAATTTTTTTCCCTTTGGCAGGTGATCACTGGACAACGATCTGACCCTACGCACATTTTCCTGAGCCTTGTAACACGATCCCTTAGCTCTGGAGACCTTTAAATAAATTTCAGGATCCACGTGGTGTAAACTGAGCCAGTACAACTGTCCAGAACTGATCGGGACAGTCCTGCCAAGTAATTGCCCTTTTTTCCCCATCGAAAGTGAAGAGGGACAAGGAGCAGTTCTTTGACGTTCAGATCTCCACTGACTGAAATACTGAAGTCATTTTAGGTTTCCATCAACCGGATTGTGAAATGTACCCTCCTCTTATCGGTTGGCCTTAAAAAAAAAAAAAAGGTTGCGGTGAATGGGGAACGTAATTTGTATGCTACCAAAGTTCAGGCAGGATCTTATCCTGGAGTGGGCGAAAGCACCTGCCTCTTTTACTCAACCTGTAGAGCGCAAATTATAAACTGAGGAGCCAAGGACCCACATCTTGGATGGGATAGATTGACACTGTGGATCAAGTGAAGCTCCAATCAAAAGTGAGCACTGACTAAAGGTGTTATTCGTTTCTTCTGATACAACTCACAACTTCAAGGCTTCCGCATGGTCCTCTGGTCGAAAGAGCAAGACAAACTGCCCAATATGTCCACCGGGGGGACAGAAATCATAGAGGTGAAGAAGGACTTCATCTCTTCGAATGGCTCGGTCCACCCGGTAATCCTGGCCACCGGGACTGAGGAGAGGCAGCCAAGCAGTGGCGAGTACGAACTCACTGAGGTGACATCTCTGCCCGAGCATCCCGAGGCGGAGAACGAGCGGACGGAAATGGTGGTGATCGACTGCCGTGCCAATGCCAAGGGTCAGAGGGAGGAGGACGCTCTGCTGGAGAACGGCAGCCAAAGCAATGAGAGCGATGACACGAGCACGGACCAAAGCCCTGTGCCACCCGTTCCTCTAAAGGAGACGTCCTTTTCCATAGGATTGCAAGTTGTGTTCCCATTCCTGCTGGCCGGGTTTGGGACGGTGGCCGCTGGTATGGTCCTCGACATTGTCCAAGTAAGTGTGTTTTGCTTGTTTGCTAATAACGTCTTAATGAAAGTAGTCTGGTGGGAAGACTAACACCATAACTTTCTATTCCAATACTAATTGGCCTTCCTATATACCATGAATAGAAAAGATAATTGTCAAAGTGTTTACATTAAACGCCACAAAAACCTCATGGATACTGATCCAAGTATGTTGCTCATTGACATGTTTTTTTCCCCCACATTGGCTAAGACACAGCTTTACTGTAAATGGAACATTATTTGAATATGATTTGGCACTACTAATAGTATCAGGTGCTGATTGCATTCCTTTCATGTTTTTTGCTTTCTGAATAAAAAATAAATAAATAAAAAAAGGTTCTGTAACTGTACTCTTTTCATTAAAGTTAAATATAAGTCTATTTTTTGAGTACGCAGTAGAAAGACATTTTAGTGAAAAATATGCTGAACTAAAATTTTTTATTTAGTCACCATGTCTAGTGGTGCATTCACTACAGATCACTGGTGGACGATACATCAAAAAATATCACATTCAGACTTTATCATGACGGGTATTAGGTCCGGTGATAAGGTGCTCTGCAAACATGACAAAACCCTGACAAAGACTGAACGCAAAAGGAACATGGAAGTCTAGAAATGTAAGTCTAGAATGTCTACAAAAGCAACTTACGTCAGTGAAATGGATAAAAATAAAAAAAACTTTATACATGTTTTTGTACACTTTTTGTACAATTTACAGTTTCAAAGGTTAAGTTCAAACATTTGTTATTGCTACATCTAAAAGAAAGTTTGACATTCAGTAGATATCTCTGAAAAGTTTTGAGACACAATTTATCACACTATAAGTATAATATTGAAATATTAATCTGCAAGAGTGTGCGAACATTGTGTATGCTAGAGCTGTCAGAGATTTCATTGTACAATGACAATAATGTTAGTTAGGTCAATTGGACTCCAAGTTGCGAAATCAGGAGAAAAAACTGCATTTCAACCAACTGTGATGTCAATTTTTTGCTAAACGTACAGTCCTTTTACAGAAATCTTGTACTTATCATGCATGCTGTTTGTGCAGCAGGACAACTGTTCTACGGATTCATACAAAGCCAAGTGATTTGGGATGTTAATAGTTGCGGAGTGAGTGAAAGAGCAAGAGAGAGACAGAACTCTGTAATTACTCCCTGTCGACTTTGTGTACTTTTGTTTTATGTTTTTTATTTGTTTTGAAGAAAACTTAAAAAATATGATGACGTGGCATCCAAAAAGCCACATTACAAACCATAAAAAATGTCTTCCAGTGGTTGAAATGGCACATTTATTTTTTAATCTTTATTATTTAATTTACAACTAAATCAGTCCAAAGGTATTGGGAAGGTTTCAGGTCTGCTACATCTGCTTATTTAAATGATGGGATGTTTTTGTGATAAGTTGCTTATTACAACATTTAATTTTAATGTTATGTTTTATTTAAATGTATGGGATTTAAAAAACTGTTTTGTGTAGTACACATATGTGTAAGTATATACATATTGCTGTATCATTCCTTTGAGGTTGACATTGTTCATGCGCATGCTTTAACCCCTGAACTACATGGGAAATCGATATGTCAACTGATTATCAAAGCATATCTCTGAGTCATAAACTGGTACTTTCTTTAAACTAGGACATCTGGACATAAAGTAACATTCAAATTATTAAATTAAGAATTATTTTTCAGTTTCAGTCACATAGCTTTTGATAAATACTGTATGAAATGGCAAAATTGTCATGTTGAAATTAACTAAGAATGTAACCTGAAGCACAATTACACGATTAAACCCTCTCTTGCCAAGACTATAAAAATCTAGATTTTTTTTTATGTTAACTTTTTATTTACTAAGTACTTTCAATTTAAATACATTATAATCTTTTTATTCTTTAGAGGAGAAAAATGGGACAAAGCATAAGTGGTGAAAAATCACTTGCAACATTAGATAAAAATTACTATAAAATAATTTTTAAAACTTAGTTGCCAGGGATGGTTTTAAATGCATTTATAACCCCGTTATAATTATCCATCATTGGCGGTTTGTAGAAATAGTTAAAAAGGTTAAAGCTAAAAATATTTATTGATTAGCTGTAACGTAATCAGTGATATGATCTGTACAGCAGAACAGGAAAATACACTCTTCAAAAATCGGGGAGTGAATCACAGATGAGAAATCGGAATAGTACTGTAAATAGGATAAAGACATTACCCATGTGCCAGCCATTTTGTATTGAATTGCTCAGGATAATGGTGGATATCCACATCTAGGCATTTGGCAGACGCCCTTATCCAGAGCGACTTACATTTTTTTTATCTCATTATACTGTACATCGGAGTAATTGAGGGCCTTGCTCAAGGACCCAACAGTGGCAACTTGGTGGTTATGGGGTTTGAACCTGGTATCTTCTGAACCATAGTTCAGTGCCTTACCATATTTGGGCAGGGGTAGCTCAGTGGTTATTTGTTGTGGTTTGGAAGTAGTGAATTTACATTTTCTGTAAAAATTCTATGACGTTGATGATGGTATAGTATTAGTCAGAATTTTACTAAGGAAAAAATTTGAAAAGCGTAACATTTTATGCTAATGGAAAAAAAATGGAAAAGACTTCAGAAATGTGTTATTTGTTTAGTGGGTATGAATGGGACAGGGTAAAACCAGGGCTTGATAAGGATTTACACTGTGGGGAGTTAAAATTAAAATAAGGCATAAAACAATTGACAGAGTAAAGAAAATAAAAACAATACAACTAAAAACAATACCAATATCAATACCGATTCAATCAATACCATTTTTTTACCTGTAAATTATTATGATAAGGTTCTGTGTCTTACATTAGATATGGTGAAATATATAAAAATTAAGCATTATGGGGAAAATATCCCATCCGTGTTTCATATATTTCTTTATTTCAGTTCAGGGTTGAATCTAAAAGCAAATTCATAATAATAAATCCATCCTATCAGTCATAACAAAAGCATGTGTGGATCATGAGGATATATATTGAGAGAAATTACCATACAGTATATGTAAAAACTATGGATTCTCCATTCAAACCTGTCAGCACAATGCTAGCGATGTTCGGAAATGTGCAGATAAAGGATTTGGATCTTTTGGTTTTCTTAATTTTTCTCCAATTTCGTTCCGATATTCCTTTTATTCTGGATTTGTGGTGTTAGACCGGAAATGTTAGGGAACCTACAGATAAGGATTAGCACCCTCAATAAAGAAATAGCAACAGTTATTTTTGTTATGTCTGAGAGGCTTTGTCTAGAAAGGCCTGGTGGTTTGGTCAAGACCAAAACACGAAGGGAGAAGCGTTCAGTCCAGACAGTCATTCAGCCTATTTTTACCAGGAGGAAAACAGACTCAACATCAAGCCCTCACACCAACCGGTGTCTCAGCACTCCAACAGGAAGCCATTTTGGGTCTACCACATTTGGGCTGTCACCCCATTCTTACAGGAATCGGTGCAGACAAACAAGCGTGGGCAGCACTTTGCTCTCAACACTCTTAACAACTTCCTGTTTTTCCACAGAATTTTTTTTACTTATCAGGGATGAAGCTTTACTATTTTCTGTTGTGCTGTTTTCAACATTATCTTGTTTTGCTGTCTAAACCAAACCTAAAGGAGAGACTGTGTCCCTGACTTCCTGTGGGGGGAAAGGCCTGGTTAGTTATCAGGAAGTGAAGTTTTCCGCCTTTGAGTCAATGAAAGAATGACTGAATGAATCATACCCGGTTTCTGGGTACAGAACATTTTAATGATGCTGTAAACCAAAGTTCAGCTGCTAGTTCTATTGTTTATACAGAAAGATGGGTTACTTCATTCACCTTTAATAATATACTAGTTATTATTAGAGGGACAAGAAAAATCAAGCTAGTAAAAAATTGAAAAAAGGTATAATTATTAATAATTAAAATTGTAGCAAATAGAATCACTGACAGAATAAAGAAAATAGAAACAATATAAACCTTTTTTTTTTTTTTTTTTAAGCTTAAAATCTTTAAAAAAAGATTCCAAAATTTTCTGTTAGTGACAGGATTGGATAAAAAAAAAAAAGTTCTCCTATATCCGATACATTACAAATTGATATATGAAACTGTATGTCCGAGGGACATTTAAGTCAAAGTGGGATACCAGATCACAGTTATAATAGGGAAACCTCCCTTTATTTCTCTATATAGTCCCCCGCTAATGCACTTATCCCAGAGTTTTCACTCAGTACGCCAGAGCCATCATTGGACTGCCTGCTTCATGTCTGAAACGCTGGACTTCTTTGGCTTGGAGTGAAGTCAGGTCAGGACTGTACGGGGGATGTGGCAATAACTCCTAGTCAAGTGCCTGAAATGTGCAAGTGGTGTTGGTAAATGGTCATTTACACACACTGTGTGAATGAACAAACCAATGTTTTTTTTCCTGCTCCAGTTCAGTAGGGGTAGTATTGCACCAACTGCTCATAAATTAAAAAAATATAAGAAATGATAATGTAAAATGTAAGTATTGTCATGATTTGGGTGATACTGGCTGTTGTAGTTGCCGTGGCCACAAGCGGGCAGGCATAGGCGCAAAGGTGTGTTTTTAAACAAAAGAGTCTTTAACATAAAAAATGAACACAAAAGAAACCAAATCAACAAAGGAACAAACTCAACTATAAACAGAGGCTCTAGGACATGACACACGACTGAGACTTTATGACGACACATGAGCTCTAGCACTAAACAGAGCTTATGTTTCGCCATATAGCCTATGCATTCTATGATTAAACATGCAGCGCATAGGCTATAGGCATGGAGCTGACACGGAACAAGACAGGCCACTTAGAGACACACCAAGGGACACTTAGAGACCGGATTTAACATTTAACTGGATTTTTACAATTTAACATTAGTAAGGCTTCCTAAATAATAATAAAAAAAAAAGTCTGAATTGATTTCTGAATCAAATCCTGATCCAACGGTTCAGTTAATTGGATTGACTAACTAAAGCTCACTTGAATTACATAATCATTTAACTTGCACAGCTCTAGCATACCGTATAGGACAAAAGGATACTCTACAGTATGTGTGACATTTACAACATTATACTATGCTTGAAGTAGGGCTGGGCGATTTGGCCTAAAATCAAAATCTCGATTAATTGAACATTTTAACTCGATTACGATTAATAAACGATTTTTATTTTTATTTTATTTTTTGCCCTCATAGTTCACTGACAAGTTTTGTACAGTAAATATACTCACAAGTGAGAGATTTTTGAATGAAGGCTGCATTACTTGATTGATTAATTGAAGGCAACACACACTATCTACTATCTATGATTATTTATTGAACATCAATGTTGAACAACTTAAATTAAACTGAAGCCACAAAAATTAAAGGGTTCATTAAATTACATTTTAAAGTATAGTTTATTAACAAAAACAGATGACAGATTTGGCCTTAAAAATTAAGATACTATAGGCACATGCTCAGAATCTTTACAAGGCAAAGATTTTTATAAAAAAAAATACTTGTTTGTGATGATAAAAAGTATCTTGTGATGATATATTACAATGTTTTGAGATTTTTAAACAATAATGAGAAACAACATTTAGACCACACACACTAGGGCAATTTCACTTTTACTATATAGTTGGGTACCTGCTAGGTGTTGTATAGTTCATATTTGCTTGGCCAGAATGGTTTAAGCCACCAGAATAACATTTTATTGATAAACTGCGCAGCATTTGGCAACGTGAACACTCCCGTTAGTAACGAGGCGAATAAGGAGCTAAACTTCAGCCGCAGAATGAGACGCTGCGCAATAAGTATGGAATAAAATCACTGTCAAAAATATTCTTGCATAAAAAAAAGATTTGTGTGTAATTCCGTCTTTTGTCTGAGTTGAATCCCAAAATCTACGGCCACGACAGCTTACAGATATGAGATTTTGTGTGTTTGTTACAGTACAACTCTGAAATATACGACTCTGACCGTATACAGATACAAATCTCGTTTTTACAACTCCTCTGTTTCACGGACGAATTGCGAAATTACGGCTACGAATGCTGTGCGTGAAACCACTGTCAAAAATACGTCATCAAGGCCACATGCACAGGCATTAGTATCCGAGGGAAGATGAATCGATTCGGCGCATGCGCCCCGTCTCCGTTTTAAACCAGCAGTCGAGCGCTCTCTCATCGTCTTAGCTAAGTTTTTTTTCCACAGATTCGGACGTTTAAGAGAAGTAAAATTACAGAGATGTTTTAACTATAGTAGGTAAGATTTTAGGAGTTTAAAACGGAGCTTTAGAGAACATGCAGTCTGAGCCTTGCCTGGTCTGCAAAGTTCACAGGCTTTAAGGGTCCGTTTAAGGGTGCTGTTCCCCGGAGACATCATCATATATCTCAGAAGGCAAGTGAGCTAGAGAGGACAGGAGAGGAGAGAGCTTCTCAGCAAGGAACCCAAAGCCAATGTGGCAGATGGCCAATTTCAAGTTCGTGTAGACCTTATTTTTTAAAAATGGCCCCTGTATTGCCAATTAATGAGAAAAAAATGCCTGTTGGTTGCAGCTGGCCAAGCAGAAAACCCTTATGTACAATTTTTGTACAAGATTACGCATATCAATTCCCAAGGGTTGTGTTTAACATTGATAGCTCAGCGCTTTTCTCTCCTCTTAGAGCTCGAGTGATTCCTCTGCATTGATTTAGTTGTCCAAAGTCAGGGCTGTAATTGTAGTGTGCCAGTGGGATGAGTTCTAAAGATAAGCACTTTCTCCACTTATTGATTTGCACGGGCTCTTGCTATATTGCATCTGCCAGAAAAAAGAAAAAAAGATATACTTGCTGCCAGTTACCCCAGTCATCAACTATTTAATAAGGATAAAAGCTGGATGAGGTTCAAATGGATGTGATCAGGGATGACTCTATATCTACCTTCGGCCAATTATGTTACTGGAATCTGGACAAGCAGAAAGTGGATAAGAAAATAAATATAATGGAAGCAGAGCTATAGATTTGACAAAAGATTTTGACAAAATTTTAAGAAAATGTATCTCTCTTTTAACAGTACATTTTTATAATGAAAACTGTTTTTGATAATGACAAACATGATAGTATTGCGTGCAATTGCAAATTTTTGCATTATATTTTATAATATCTTGTATAAAATGTGCATGATTATACTTTTTGTGAATTTTTATGAATTTCAGTATATTTATATGCTATATAAAATCTGCCTTATAATTTATTTTCCTTAAAAATCACGATATATGATTTGAAAGTTTGACCTACAAGAGGGTCAATATCTCTGGAGCAGCTTTGCCCAGCCTAACAGGGAGAGAGAGAGAGAGAGAGATCAAGTTACAGCATTGAATCAATACTATGGTAATTTAAGGTCATGGAGAACCCACTAACTTCACATGTCTAAGGAACCTGTAAATGCACTAAAGGATCTTTTTATTCTCTTTGTGTCTCCCTGCAGCACTGGAAGGTGTTCTCCGAAGTGAACGAGGTCTTTATCCTGGTACCCGCTCTTCTGGGTCTGAAGGGAAACCTGGAGATGACACTGGCATCCAGACTGTCCACCGCTGTGAGTGAACCAGTGATTACAGGGTTATGTTTCTGAAGGAAAATAATCACTGACAGGGTAGTGGCATGGCACATGATTTTGTGGTATCAGAACCGAGACATTAGTAGTACATTAGTGGACTTGTATGTCTAGCATATCCCATCAGATTGAGATCTGAAGAATTTGGAGGCCAAATCACCACCCTGAACTCTTTGTCATGTTCCTCAATCCATTCCTGTACAATGTTTGAAGTGTGTCAGGTGAATTATGCTGCTGAAAGAGATTTCCATCAGGAAATACTGTTTCCATGAAGGGATGTACTTGGTCTGCAACATCGTTTTGGTAGGTGTTGAAGTAACGTGCACATGATTTCTAGAACCTAAGGTTCCCCAGCGGAACATTGTCCAAAGCATCATACTACGTTTGCCTGCTCACCTTCTTACCATAGAGAATCCTTGTGCTATCTCTTCTCCGGGTAAGCTGTATGATATAAAAGAAAAACATGATTTATCAGACCAGGCCACCTTCTTCCATTGCTGTATGGTTCAGTTCAGATGCTCAGTTACCCATTGTAGGAGCTTTTGGAGGTAGACACGGGTCTGCAGTTACCCAGCCCCATACAACAACTGCAACGCACAGTGTGTCCTGACTCCTTTCTATCAGATCTAGCCAGCATTCACTTTTTAAGCTGTTTGTGCTACAGTAGCTCTTCAGTGGGATCCGACCAGATGGCTTAGCTTTCACTAATATTTTTTTTACCATATCCACTGATTTAAACCTGAACATTCCCTCTGAGTACCTTTATGGTCATAAACTACTATTACTACATTATGACATAGAATGCAAAGGATTTTTGCCACATTACAAAATATTTCTCTGTTATTTTTTACTGCACAAACAGAAGTATAATTCTGATAGATGTTCAACTCAAAGTTTTATGACCTGTGAATGATTTCCCTTGGGGATTGGGGAAAGTATTCAATCTGTCTATCTAACCTTTGGACATCTAGCTGATGTGTACTTTAAGGTGTGCTTTTGTCTCCTGGATGTGTGGCATTTGCAAGAGTGTGTTTTCACTGATCATTCCTTTATTCGTGGTTTAAGATGGACAGTTTGTTTTGCTGACTTTGGACAAGTAAAAGGCAAAATCAGAAATGTTAGTCTAGCTGATAATTAGGTGAAACAGTACCGATGTACAGAAAAACATCAGATCACTCAGCTACTGTTAGTTTTGAGAATCAGTGTAAACTCTTTTTATCTCACAAGGATTGTTGATGTCATGAACAGCTAATAGGTGCAATAAAGTCATTTGTGTTCTCACCAGCAGTGACTCAACTTCACAAAGTGATCACCAGGTTCAATATTTACGGTGGTGTAAAATGGATGGTTACTAACAATTCAGAGAAATATATAAGCATATTGTTTAAAACTCTCAAAATAGCAGCTATATTCATAGCCCTAATTTCCAAAGATTTGTGCAAAAGAGGAGATGCAATAAGGCAACTAAAAGATTTGGCCAAATGAATAAAAACTTGGGGTTTTATCTTATCCTGCCATATACAATGTCTCATTAAATGATTCAGTGACCAATAAAGCTAGCACATACTGTAGTAGCAGGTTACGTGGAAGTCAAATATCCAAATATCACACTGATTCGTGTGTTATTTAATATGTGTTCACAAAAAAAAGCTTTAGAAGCTTCTATAAACAGTAGACCAGTCCAAACGGTTTGATTAGATTTATGGGCATTGAGAATTATTATTTGATTAGCTTCAATAGCATCAAGAACTAATGTGTCCCAAGCAGACGTATTTCTTTCACGTCTAATAAACACTGAAATTATGTGTAACCTTTGTTCTAAATTGTTAACATGTCCCATCTCGTATAAAGCAATAATCTTTTTTTCTTGCTCCACACTCCAGTAGAGGTGGAGGTAGAATTGCACCAACTGCTCATAAATTAAAAAAAAAATTTAATTAATTAAAAAAAAGAAAGAAAGAAAAGAAACGATACTCTTGCAAAATGTCAAATGTATAATGCAAGCAGATTCTGTTTTCTTCTAAATCTGTGGTGTATTTTTAAAGAATTTGTCAATTCTATACAATTTAACATTTGTAAGGTTATCTAAGTAATTAATTGAATTGACAAACAAAAGCAATTGAATTACATGATTATTTAAATTTCACAGCTCTAGGATACCGTATAGGAAAAAGACGAATGCTTTGTACACAACATTCACAAATAATGAATGAGACAAGTTTCAATGTTTTTAGGTACTTTTTTAGGTAGTTTTGAATCATTTAAAACCTGTAAGAAATATAGTTGCTTGAGACAAATCAGATAATAAACATAAGTGCTATTTAATGACTACACCTGTTTCATCATCAAATAATTCATTTTCACTCACTCTTTAGCTAGGTATGTCATTTCTGTTACCAAAAGGATCAGAAATAGGAATACAAACTAACACTGGAAGAAAAATGACCATCAGTGTGAATGAAAGATCCTTGATGTAGTGTAAAAGAGAAAAATATATCGTATCCTCTGAACAAATTCATGTACAGTAACTGTCACGGGTGAACTAACCTGAAGGACCAGAAGACGTAGCTTCAGCGGTTAGCCCAATGTAGCGTGGATGGTGAACCCAAACGTTGAGAGAAGCGAGTAGGTAGGATATCCCCGCGATTTAGTTTAAGGACTCTCACAAAGGGTGAGCGAGGGAAAAACACAAATTTAACCCGCGTCCTATAAATGCACACACAAATAGCAGAAAGCAATAACCCAAAATACTGGTGAGTACTCACGGTTTGGTAGATCGCAACACGAACCGACATGGGCCGAACTCAATGACTGAGCGTTCTGCTATGGTTTATTTACTCCTTTTATACTTCCTGATTTACGACCGCTCTACTTCCGGGTCCTAGTGCTGGTCGTGGATTGAGTGTGCATGACAGTACCCCCCCCGTCCAGGACCGGCTCCAGATGGTCCTGGGATGGAGGATACCCTGTGACGGTAATCCCGAATTAGTTCTGGGTCGAGGATGAAACGTGCCGGAACCCACGTCCGTTCTTCGGGGCCATAGCCCTCCCAATCAACCAGGTACTGAGTACCTCTGCCCCGAGGGCGCGAGTCGAGGATTCGTCGGACGGTGTAAGCGGGACCGCCGTCAATGATACGGGGAGGAGGAGCAGGGGGGGTGGGTGGAACCATGGGTGAAGTGATGAAGGGTTTTAGTTGGGATGTGTGGAATACTGGGTGGATTCGGAGCGCCGCAGGCAGCTGGAGCCGGTAGGTGACAGGGTTAATTTTGAGGTGGATGCGATATGGTCCAATGAATCTGGGTGATAGTTTTCTTGATTCAGTGTGTAGATGGAGGTTCTTCGTAGACAGCCATACCTTGTCACCTACGTTATACAAACGTCCCGGAGGGTGTCGACGGCGATGTTGAGCGACGTAGCGTGTGTTGGCTCGTTGGATGGCTTGACTCGTTAATGTCCAGAGCCGCCGACACCTGCGGACCAACTGTTGGGCTGATGGTACATCAACCTCCGGTTCTTGGTGTTCGAACATCGAAGGTTGGAAACCATGGCATACCTCGAATGGACTGAGGTTGGTTGCAGACGAGACGTGTAGGTTGTGTGACAACTCAGCCCAAAGGAGGTAGCGAGCCCAGGAGCGCTGAAGATCCGCCACAAAACACCTTAGATAGCGCTCCAGTTGTTGGTTGGTCCGCTCCGTCTGACCATTGGTCTGGGGATGGTACCCAGAAGATAGGCTGCAGGTGGAATGGATCAGACGGCTGAAGGCCTTCCAGAACCGGGCTGTGAACTGGGGCCCCCTATCCGAGACGATGTCTTTGGGGAACCCATGCAGGCGGACTACGTGCTCTAATATCAGTTTTGCGGTGTCCTTGGCTGACGGGAGTCCGGTCAGGGCCACCAGGTGCACGGCTTTGGAGAAACGATCGACGATGGTTAAGATGGTATTTCTTCCTTCGGATTCCGGCAGGCCCGTGATGAAATCGACGGCAATGTGTGACCAGGGGCGACGGGGAATTGGAAGTGGTTGAAGTTCCCCTGGTGTCGGCTGGTTGGTGTCCTTTGCCCTGGCACACACTGGGCACGCCTGAACGTATTCGTCGATGTCCTTGGTCATGGATGGCCACCAGAAGGCGCGCTGGACGAACTGAGTTGTACGCCTGCTTCCTGGGTGCCCGGAGAGGAGTGAGGTGTGGCCCCACTGGATGACTTCCGATCTCATGGGGTGAGGCACGTAGAGACGTCCAGGCGGCGCACCTGCCGGTTCGTTCTCCGTGACCTGTGCCTGGCGGACCCTTGTTTCCAGTTCCCAGCGGAGGGGTGCGATAATCCTGGATGGTGGGAGGACAGGCGCGGGTTCCGCCCGGGCGACATCCTCTTCATGCTGACGGGAGAGGGCATCAGCCTTGGTGTTTTTCGAGCCCGGGCGGTATGACAGATGGAAATCGTAATGTTCGAAAAATAGTGCCCATCGCGCCTGCCTCAGGTTCAGCTGTTTTAGGTTGCGGATTGTGATGAGATTTTGGTGATCGGTCCAGACGATGAATGGCTCTCTGGTGCCCTGGAGCCAGTGACGCCATTCCTCCAAAGCCCACTTTATGGCCAGCAGCTCGCGGTCCCCTACCCCGTATCGCTGCTGAGTGGTGTCAAATTTTTTGGAGAAAAAACTACAGGGGTGTAGTTTTTGGTCTGGACCTCGCTGGGAGAGAACAGCCCCAGCGCCCACGTCTGAGGCGTCCACCTCCACAACGAATGGTTGACTTGAATCTGGGTGAAGAAGAATCGGTGCAGTGGTGAAAAGTTGGCAAAGCCTTTGGAATGTTGAGATGGCGGCAGAGTCTAGAGTGAAGGGTGACGGTGAGGGTCGGGTCAGAGCGGTTAGGGGGGCGGCAACCATACTGTAGTCCCGGATAAAGCGACGATAGAAGTTCGCAAACCCGAGAAACCGTTGAAGCTGCTTAAGGGTCTTGGGTAGGGGCCAATGACGCACAACTTCGAGTTTCTGCGGGTCCATGGCCACACCCTGGGGCGAGATGACAAAACCCAGGAACGTGGTGGAGCGCTCGTGAAAAGCGCACTTTTCCAACTTACAGTACAGTTGATGGGCGTGTAATCTCTTTAAAACCGCTCTGACGTGCTGAGTGTGTTCTTCAGGAGTTCGTGAGTAAATTAGGATATCGTCCAAGTATGCGAATGCCCACCGCCCTAACATGTCCCGGAGAACGTCATTGATGAAATGTTGGAAAGCGGCGGGGGCATTGCAAAGGCCAAAGGGGATTACTAGGCTTTCATAGTGTCCCGTGGGTGTGATGAAGGCCGTCTTCCACTCATCACCCTCTCTGATGCGCACCAAGTTGTAGGCGCTCCGCAGGTCCAACTTTGTGAAGATGGTAGCGCCAGAGAGGGCGTCCAGGGCAGAGTTGGTAAGAGGCAACGGGTGTCGGTTCTTTATGGTGATGTTATTTAGCCCCCGATAGTCGACACATGGCCGAAGTTCTCCTCCTTTTTTCTTCACGAAGAAGAACCCCGCGGCAGCAGGCGATGAGGAGGGCCGGATGGTACCTTGGCGGAGGGCATTTGTCACATAGTCTTCCATCGCCTGCGTCTCGGTGGTGGAGAGAGAGTAGAGGTGGCCGCAGGGTGGTATAGAGCCCGGCTGGAGGTCGATTGCCAGGTCATAGGGGCGATGCGGTGGGAGGTGTGTGGCGCGTTTTCTACAGAAAACCTCAGCCAGGTCTCGGTACGCAGTGGGGATGGCGTTGGTGTCGACGTCGGGGGCCTCGGACTCCCTAGAGCACGTCCCAGCCGCAGCCCTCAGGCAAAGTTCAGTGCAGGTCGCGCCCCATTGTAGTATTCTGTTCTGAGCCCAGGATATGAGGGGGTCGTGTTGGATGAGCCATGGGTGACCCAGAATGATGGGTGGTGATGAGACGGAGGTGAGGTGAAACCGGAGCTGTTCTTTGTGTTGGTCGATGATGAAGGTGATAGGTTGGGTTTGGGCGATGATAGGGCTAGATGAGAGGGGGCGACCGTCAACTGAAGTGATCTGAATGGGCTGGGATAACGTCTCAATTTTTACCCGCAATTTTTTGGCATAGGATGAGTCAATGAAGTTACCCGCTGCCCTGGAGTCGATGAAGGCGGTACTTCGAACTCGTTTGTGGCCAATCTGGAGGGATACCTGAACCGTAAGGCGCGCGTTAGGGTTGTCGATGGTGGTGGAGATCTGAAGGAGACCCGGTGAATCTCTCCCTCTGTTCACCGGGGCTGGGCGTTTCCCGGACGTAGAGGGCAGATCGCTCGGTGATGGTCCGCGGAGCCACAATATGCGCACAGACCCTCTTTGAAGCGGCGTGCGCGTTCCGATACGGTCAGGGAGGCGCGCCCTAGTTGCATGGGTTCCCCGGCTCCTGTGTCAACCACTCAGCTGCCTGCCCTGTTAGCAACGAAACGAGTAGTGCAATGCGTAGTCGGTCGGTGGAGTACCTGGTGGAATTAAACTCAAACACCAACTCAAGTGCTGTTAAAAACACACTGCATTTCCCGTCCGTGCCATTCCACTTTTCTGGTAGAGAAAGAAAAACATCAGAAGGGGGGGGGGGGTGATGATGCGGCGGCGCGGCCTCCGCGGCGTGCGATCGAGCAGTGACGCCATCAACAGCCGCGCGGAGATCCGCGTTCTCCCGCCGGAGCTCAGTGACCTCGCGGCGGAGAGAAGCGAGATCCCCGGTTAGCTGATTGATTAGCGCGGCATGCTGATCCACAACGTCGCAAAGACTCGCGTAATCCGCTGGGTTCACCGCGGAAGGCTCAGTCATTCTGTCACGGGTGAACTAACCTGAAGGACCAGAAGACGTAGCTTCAGCGGTTAGCCCAATGTAGCGTGGATGGTGAACCCAAACGCGGAGAGAAGCGAGTAGGTAGGATATCCCCGCAATTTAGTTTAAGGACTCTCACAAAGGGTGAGCGAGGGAAAAACACAAATTTAACCCGCGTCCTATAAATGCACACACAAATAGCAGAAAGCAATAACCCAAAATACTGGTGAGTACTCACGGTTTGGTAGATCGCAACACGAACCGACATGGGCCGAACTCAATGACTGAGCGCTCTGCTATGGTTTATTTACTCCTTTTATACTTCCTGATTTACGACCGCTCTACTTCCGGGTCCTAGTGCTGGTCGTGGATTGAGTGTGCATGACAGTAACTGCTTAAAGCCTGGATAAATTCCTGTTCAGGACACAAATGCACCAGACAGAAGCAGTTTTATACTTTCCTTTATTTGTCCTAAACAGCTGGAGCTGAATTGCCTATAGACAGATTGCTGCTGCAGACATTCCTGTGGCCACTCGGTTGCCACAAAGCCTCTCCATGAGTAACTTTAACACGTCATTATGGCGGTGGATTTGGGCTTTTTTAACACGCTTACTGTGAGACGGCATGAAAAAGTGTGTTTTCCACTTGATGAAGGAAAACACCCTAAAAACTAATTAATGATTATAAATGTCTGTAACTGGAGAGCAAACAATTATGTCTAGCCTGGAAAACATATATTTTTAGATTTGTCTGGGGTATGGAAAAAACTAAAGTTTTTTTTTTAATCTGTCTTTTGTTGTTGCATGCAAACTTTTAATTAAATATGTTAACATTTTATTTTAGTTTATTTAATCTGAATATAATAAAATAATAAAATGTAAATGTATCATATATAAAATATACATACATGTATATTATATGAAATATCTTTTTTTTAATTCTCATTTTGTTTTGATTACTTTTGTAAATTTTCAAAATTAGGCAGTTTCCTTTGCTTACTTAATGAATTATTTATTTACTTATAGCACCACTAGTTTCCTGGTAGTTTCATACCAAAGCGATATATATTAAGATTATATATTAAAATTATACATATTCTATCCTATTTTTGCCAGCTGTTGCATCTGAATCCATCTAAAATTCAGTCAGCTTCTTTCCTGTATCTCTTCTGCATGAACAAAGTATTTTCTCCCCCCCCCCTTTTTTTTTTTGTAATTGGCAGTTAAGAAAGCAAGGTGGATTAACATTTTGGCCTTTTTTTAAGTCGCCAAATCCAATTAGCAACAGATTAACAGCACTGTTTGTTCCAAATAATCGTATTACATAAAAAGAAAAGAAAGGAAAAGCAGTCACAGGAAAACATATCGTTTTCGTAATAAATCTGATGACAGCATAATGTGTAGCAACAACTTCCTTAACTCTACAGCTAGCAAATTAAATAATGAAAATGATGACATATATACAGCCACATTTGTTCCAGGTAGTATAGGCTAATTTCATAGCTAATGCATATTCAGATATAAAAACTACACTGACATTTCTAATAGTGTGGACATATTACATATTTGTAATATGTAATATAGTAATTAACAATGATGTTTATAATAAAGTAATATAATTTATAATATAATAGTTGGCGGCACGGTGGTGTAGTGGTTAGCACTGTCGCCTTGCACCTCCAGGGTCTGGGTTTGATTCCCCGGCCAGGCTCGATTCCCGTCTCTGTGTGCATGGAGTTTGCATGTTCTCCCCCGTGCTTGGTGGGTTTCCTCCGGGTACTCCGGTTTCCTCCCACAGTCCAAAGATATGCAGGTTAGGCTAATTGGCATTCCCAAATTGACCGTAGTGTGTGAATGAGTGTGTGAATGTGCGTATGAGTGTGTGCCCTGCGATGGATTGGCACCCTGTCCAGGGTGTACCCCGCCTTGTGCCCGAAGTCTCCTGGGATAGGCTCCAGGTCCCCCGCGACCCTGAACACAGGATTAAGCGGTACAGAAGATGAATGAATGAATATAATAGTTTATTGTATATATTATATTATTCATAAGTAATTAAAGGCTCATTATCTCAGTCTGGAATATTATTTCCTGCTCATGACTGACACTGTCTATTTCATTACTACAGTAAAGGCAGTGTACTACTGTAGATCTAGTTATCGTTACCATCGTGGAGAACTTGCCCAAATTCTCACACATCTTATTGTGCTGCACGTTATCAGACTGACCGGGTTTCCCTCCCTCTTGCCTCCATTTGTGCCACATAAGATCTCACACTGCGGAAGAGGCACCGTAAACTCCTGGCACAAGTCCTCTTTCCTCCAATTCCAGTATCACACACTCGCACACACACACACACACACACACACACACACACACGGATCCTTGCACATCCACATATGGTACTTCCCCCTCTGAATGGCCTCTATCACCTTTGTCCCACTGCCAAGGACATTTGTTACATAGCAGTGTAGCTAATATTCCCTTAGCAGCAACGGTAAAAAGAGTGCCGGCCATTTCATTGACATCCCAGTGTGACCAATCAGTAGGAATGAGCCAAGTCTGATTTCCTAAATGAGTTAGAGGTGGCTATGTATGCTAAGTTTTAACTCTGATGTGCATATACGAGTGAGAATATAGAGAGATAAAGTGAAGGGCTGCACAGGAAGTGCACAAGTACTACTACTCCTTTGAAAGCTAATGAAAGAGGGCACAGCCAGTTGGGGCTCAATGGCAGCAAGAGGCCGCTCCTCTTTGGGGAAATGTATTCCTCCCTCGTCTTTGCACTATTGTCCTTCCTCTCCTGTTTGGCCAAAGCTTCGACTTCCACTATACTTCAGCAGGAGGCCACTGGTCAGTGTAAAGAAGCTGGCTTTAGGTTTACGAGTGCTTAACTGAAACCTGCAATTAACTCTTTAATATATTATATTAATTGTTGAATAATATTTAAAGTACTTGACTTTCTGAAATGCAGATAAACTTAATGTACCAGCACAACGTCTCGAACCATCGCTTGAAGTTGTACTGCAGAGTGTTAGCTAGAGGGATGAGATAAGCGGGGGCCAGCCAGCAGGAGGAAGATGAGATGGATGCGTGTGTCAGCGGCTCAAACCCCCTTTGTCCCGAGAACTGACCACCGTTTGTTCTAACCAAGCTTTAAGCTTATGCTGTTCAGAACACTGGATATTCTCAGTGTCCAAACACGAAGGTAGATGCTCAGTTCATGGCTGCTTATTTTGCTCTGGAGTATTTGAACACACAAAGCACTTTTAATTGATACTCATGATATTTTAGCACATGAAATGATTACGCCTAGTACGACAGTGCTGTGAAAATTTCACTTGTGATTCAGCAGCAGCAGCAGCATCTCTTACAGCAGCGTACCTACGAATCATATGTTCATGATAGCTGTGAGAGCATGTTCACTATAGAATGGAGGATGATCTACATTAACTGATATAGAAAAGTGTTATCATTGATAAGGTGATAACATTCTTTAAGGAGAGGTTTATTTAATGTAATATTTATGGAAGGAGTGTCTAGTGTTAGCAATTTATATAAGTCGGCGATCGAAGATACCCCTCCACTGTATTGTTGCTCAGCTCTGCTGTTCTGACTATATAAAAGACCTGACTATATAAAGGAGTTTGAGGTGTGTAAAAAATGCATTATCCGTGGGTATTTCAGCCCCAGCATTAACACACACACCACCTGGCAGAACTCTGAGAACTATGTTAAGAAATGTTAAAATAGTGGACCTTTAAAGAGACAGAAAAAAGAGAGGCTGGTGAGGTAATATAAATAACAGGAACTTGTTTCAAAGATGTTACTCAACATTAACTGTACTGTATAGAAAGAAAATGTGCTATTTGCTTCTTTATAATAGAACGTAATTTAAAGCAACAAAGACAGCTTGTGTGTATGTGTGTGTGTAAACCAGTAAACAGAAATTAGTAGCTAAAGACACAACAAGCACCAGGCAATTGGTCCAAAGAATATTTTGAGGGAGTCCTTTGAAGTTGTTTTATTGCACCCTAGTAATTTCACTTGTCAAAGAAATTTCAGCTCTATGCCAGGCACATTAACAAAAAACAACAACATTTTCCTGTTGCTTTTATCGCTTGCTAATGTAAAAATAGACTTCCCAATTGGAAATGTTGATGTAGTGCCATTATATAGAATATAATGCATTAATACAAAATGTGTAACATAACTATACTTGTATTCCAAAAGTTACCTGATGGAAGGACAACTGTTGAAACCTTTAATATTAGACGGTTGCCTTAAGCTTCCTAGTCCTCTCACCCATCTGAAGAAAACTCTCTGTCCTTATGGTATAAATAGAGCTGCTGTAAATATGCTTCCTGTGTCCTGTTCCTCTAGGCTAATATTGGGCAGATGGACACAGCCAAGGAGATGTGGAAAATGATCGTTGGAAACCTCGCACTAATTCAGGTACCAGACCCTGTTTACATGTAATCTCACTGTACACACATCAGTCACAGTCAACAGCTGGGGAGTGGATTTTAGATTATTAAATGTTTGAATGCCGTTTTTTTTTTTTTTTTTTTTTTAATGAAAATAATCCAGATTTTACATCTTACAGGTTCAGGCCACTGTTGTGGGGTTCCTAGCCTCCATCGCAGCAGTCATTTTTGGCTGGATCCCAGAAGGCCAATTTAAGATAGGTCATGCTGTTCTGCTCTGTGCAAGCAGCGTAGCTACAGCCTTCATCGCTTCCCTGCTGTTAGGTGAGAGGAATGACATGTTTCTGTTTAATACCATACAGAATGAGATGAGGGAGCTGAAATAGTATTGAGAAAGCACTTGACATTTAGCATGTCAGCTGCATGATGTCCAATAATTTAACCTCTTCTGACCTGAATGTCCTCATGTGGATTATTTTGCATTGATTATCTATATATATATATCTCATTCCAAAAACAGGCAATCGGCAGCACAGTGTCAAAAACAATACCAATAACAGCTTTAGGTTCAGCTACAATCCAGAACAAAGACAGATGTTTGTCATTTGGAATTGGAAATTAGAAAAACAAACTGTAAAATCCACATTAGCTAAACCTCAAGGGAGTTAGTTACTGAGTCAGTGTAGCAATTAGGCCTACACTGGTCACATGAAGGAGATTAGAAGATTAGAATTGTTGAGCCTTTGCATTGCTTGTTATGGCAATGGTTTGAAATGTTCCTATAGGCATTTACAAATTAAATAACTGATCAGTCACCTTGTTATTTGTGAAACTGTGTTCCCAAACATTTGGGAAGTGTACCATTTTTTCCCTAAAGAAAAACAGCAGACCTCAGAAGCCTAAAACGCCCCTTCTCTCATTGTGTACAAATTAGAGTCTTTCCTGTGTTTGCTTGAACATCTCAACACCATCACAGCCAATATTTCCTTTAAAACAGGTCTTATCATGATTGGCGTGATCATCGGCTCAAGAAAGGTTGGCATTAACCCGGATAACGTGGCCACACCAATCGCTGCCAGCCTTGGGGACTTGATTACTCTGACCCTACTATCTGGCATCAGCACAGGACTCTACCAGGAGCTGGGTGAGTGAAGGGTTCCGGGTAATCTAGTACTTTTGGGGTTTATAGGTGGCCTCTAGTGGCAGGAAGTGTTCATGGTTGAAAAGGGAACTAAAGATTTCCAGTTCATGTTTTACTTCTGGCTTCAACAAATTGTGTAGTGTACACTGTAAAAAAAAAAAAAAAACAGTCAAATGACTGGCAGCAATGGCTGCCAAACAAAAACCGTAAAATTAAGGTAAAATACTCTAGTTCATATTATGCTCAAAAACATAAAACTTACAGAAATTGTTATTTTATCTTTTACAGAGAAACACCGTTATTTTACAGATTTTTCCTAAATTTATACGCTTAAACACCTTCATTAAACGATCAGCAGTAGAAGTTTAGCAGTGAAACACCATTATTTTACAGATTTTTGCTAAATTTATACGATTGAAGACCTTCAATAAAGCAACAGCACTATATGTTTAGCAGTGAAACACCACTATTTTACAGATTTTTCCCAAAATGTATACGATTTAACACATTCATTAAAACAGCACTAGACGTGTAGCAGCAAAATGTTTTTATTTTACAGAATAAAATTATTATAATCAAACACCTTCAATAAAGCAAAAGCATTAGGCATTTAGCAGGGAAACACTGTTATTTACAGATAAATTGAAGATCAAACACCTTCAAACAAAGCAATAACACAAAACACCTGATATTTAACTTTTCTTTTCATAAATTCCTATGAATCCAGATGTTCAATAAAGTGTTAACACAAACTCAAGATTACAATATTTCAAGGTACAATATTTATTTTTCAATAAAAAAAAAAAATTACTAAAAAAAATAAAAATAGTCTGTATAACTGACACAGTATAGTACAGGTATGATGCAAAATACAGTAAAAAGAAGTTCAGTTTTATAGCATTACAGTAAAATCCTAAAATGAAAAACAATGAAATATTTAGACTATTGTGCTATAACAGTGGAACATTCGAAGGACGCCTGTTTCCCATTGGCTGGTTCATATTACGTTACGTCTGTACCTGATTAATAAACATAGGCGTTTTCCGCATCAGGTCCCGCCCTCACTCGCGCGCTTATTTAAATGCGCTAGTAATGAAGAGGTAATTAGAATATCTCCGCCTCCAGCTTCTGATTGGCTGTGGCAGTTAACACGGAGAGTTCGTGGAGTTTTGTCTAACGTTTTTGATACAAAAATGACACCATAGTTCCCCTACAAGCTAAATATCAAAATGTAACTTAAAGCGATGCTTTAAAACAGCTACTGTACATAGCAAATACATTATCCTTGTGTCAGAATATGCAAGAATGCATTAAGAAAGCTGATGGCTAGATTGCCATGGTGATATTTCAGAACAACTGTAATACAAAAAAATATATATATATATATAAGTATCAGTCTCCTAAATTCTCTTCACACTCTTTGAAGGCATGAAGCAGATACTATAGCCTACATGTAAGTGATAATGTAAGAATAATCTTTTAAAAAGTTATTTTAAAAATGCTAAACTTGCATCTAGAACTTAAATATCAAAGTATTATAAAACTAATATGATTTACCTCAAAATTACAAAGAAAAACTAAAATTTTTTTGTATGGACATTAACCTTTATCTAATGAGTTTTGTATTTAATTACAATTTATTATTGCAATTTTACATAAAGTTACACGTAATTTACAAAAACAGAAAAAACACAATAAAAATAATATGGTATTTTTACTGTTAAAAAATGTGAAAAAAAGTTAATTTTTCAATATTGAAATAATACTTAAAAAAACAGTCGACTTTGTAATTTACAGATAATGTCTGTCATTTTACAGAGATTTGTATGTAGTTTTAAAAAAAAGGAAAACTACTATAAAATTTGAAAGTTATTTTCCGTAAATTTAGGACTTTTTTTGTAGTATATATGTATAAACTAAGATGTATATGTATAACTAGGATAAGTTTTTTGCCTTCATGCAAGACATACTTACTCTGCATTAGTCATGTGCTGTACATGCACCCTGGGGTCAAATCATTGGCCTGAATCAAACAATGAGATTACTGAAATGATTGTGTAAAGGTCTGTCCACTGTATTATTAAAAACTGGAAGGGTAGTGCTGAACCATCAACTGTGTAGGAGAAATGTGAGGAAAAAAATCTTGAACGGTCATGTGGTCTGATGAGCCCAGATTGAACCTGTTCCAGAGCAGTAAGGATAAGAAGGGATGCATGAACTGATGCACCCAGCATGCATAGTGCCCACTGGACAAGCCTCTAGATGCAGTGTTATGATCTGGGGTTGCATCAATTGGTCAGGTCTAGGCTACATTATGTGGCAATAAAATAAGTCAGCTGATGACCTGAATGTGCTAAATGAGTTTTTAAAGGAGTTTTTCTTCCCTGATGGCATGCCTCAAAATAGGCCTCAGGACTCAAAATAGTAAAAGAAATATAAGTTAACATCTCTGACTTAACAACTCAAACAAACAAACAAATAAATAACAGAAATATCACAGCAAAAATCCCAGTTTCGCTCATTCAGTAGTGACCACACTGTGGTTTTAAATTGTAATCCTGAGGTAGTGTGTGCATAAAAAGGCAGGAAAACCTCTATATTTAGAGTAATTACATGTTTTCACAAATGTTATCCCAAGATTTTGATCCAAGTCTAAACCATCCAGAAGTAAACAGCTTTCATAAAAAGGTGAACCAGCACTTAAATTATGCCCAGAAGAATTTCCACCAAGGCATTGTTTGTGTTTTGTCTCACCAGGTGTCTGGCTTAAGGTTAATATTCTGTCATGATTGGGAACATATTATTGCTTCTCAGGTGCTATTTTTCATGGCTTGTGTAAAAGTAGTTTGATAGTTTGACATTGTATTGAAACAATCTGCATTGTTGATGTTTTTCTTGTCACAGAGTACAATGATTATGCCAATCCATTAGTCTGTGTGTTTTTCGTCGCCTTGACACCGATCTGGATCCTGATCGCTCGGCGAATCCCCTCTACCCGAGAAGTGCTCTATTCAGGCTGGGAGCCTGTGATAATCGCCATGGCGATCAGCAGGTACAATAAAGAGTTACACATAGTACACCTGATCTCTTTCTTGTCAAACAATCTGAATTCTAAATGATTTTTCAGTATTGGGGGCCTCATTCTGGATAAAACTGTGTCTAATCCCAACTACGCTGGAATGGCGGTGTTTACTCCGGTCATCAACGGTGAGCATCGTATTAGTTAAATTCAACTTCTTTTTGTATTTTACCCACAAACTTATACACCAAGCTGTATAAACATGGTTTTGAAGTCACAGCTGCTTTAAAACTTATTTCATCTTGCTATATTTAGCTCTCTAAAAAGGAAAATTTCTTTGACAGTAATTGATCCCATGTAAGGTTTTTAACATTTTAACTTAGAATAAATGAAGCTGGGTTATTCAGACCTGAATATTAGACCATAAGGGAAGGTTAATGTTCTGTGTGTTAAACTGATGTAGGTGTGGCTGGTAATCTGGTGGCGGTGCAGGCCAGTCGCATCTCCACATACCTGCACATGAACGGCCTTCCCATCGCAGAGGCGAATCCGACTCCTCAGAAATGTCTCACACCATGCAGCACTTTCTTCGGCTCAGGTAACAAAAGCAAGAATACAGTATGATCAGCAGCTCTAAACCTGTCGGATTAGACTATAAAACTAGTTAGATGGTTTCGAATGACTAGAATCATCAGCGAAAATCATGTACCATCATGTTCTGTTTGTTGTTTTGGTATGAAAAAACTGTCATATTTTCCTTGTTCGGTTTGCACAGTGTTTGCATCTGAAAAAGTATATATAATATAGGTGTACATCTAGACCTGAAAAAAGTACATTATATACTGTAGTATCATTTAAAAAAAATTATATTGTACCTGTACTGTTTACAGATTTCTAGCAGGACTTAGCACTTGCCCACAGTACCAAAACTACAACTAACTTGTTGATTGGCCAGCCAACTTGCCTGACCTGAACCCCTTAGAGAATCAATGGGGTATTGTCAAAAGGAACATGCGAAACACCTGACCCAACCTAGCTGTAAGCCGTAGTCATCAAAATTAAAACGAAAAATGCTTAAAATATTTCATCACATCAACTAACTTTTTCATGATAGTTAAACATTTTTAGATGCACTATATGAATGACATTTAGCATTTCGCAATAAAAAAATCCAAAGGATTTAAAGGACCTAAAGAGGTCTTAAGGTATTTCCCTTAAATCCACCTTAAACTGACTGCATGCATAAGAGTGGACACTGTGTGAAACCGTGAAATGATAGTGTTCCCTGCTCTATTTTCTCCACAGGTGTCAATTCTCGCTCCGCCCGAGTGCTCTTCCTCCTGGTGGCCCCCGGTCACCTTGTTTTCCTGTACACCATCAACTTATTGCGGGCTGGACACACCACCCTCACCTACATCTTCATCGCTGTCTACCTGACCGCTGCCTTACTTCAGGTACATAGTAATTCATCAGTCATACACCGAGTACATACACAGAGACCGAGTACTGAAGATATCACGGCAATGCTTTAGCATAACAGCAGGTTTAGCATAACCTGCCCTATGATATGGCTTTTATACAACTGTTCTGTAACAATTATTTACTATCAAAAAATTATGATTTTTTTGTCTATTTAACCAGTTAGGATACCCTCAATCAAGGGTTAAAAAGGATTTCCGATCCAGCCTTGTGTTAGAAGCTAGTTAGCTTTGTAGTTCCCTTTTTTTTTTTTAGGCCACCAGCACCGATCGGTGTGCATAGGGCAACTAGTGTTTTTTCTCGTTGTTTCCTTAGCGGTTGATTTTTACGGGGCGGGTTGCTAGCCCTACGCCCAACCCTTCTCCTTTCTCATCCAGCACTTGGGATCCGGCAACGGCGGAGCACACTCACACACCCATTCACACACTATGGGCAATTTGGAAACGTCAGTTAACCTGACCTACATGTCTTTGGACTGTTGGAGGAAAACGGAGTACCTGGAGGAAACCCACCAAGCCCGGGGAGAACATGCAAACTCCATGCACACAGAAACGGGAATCGAACCTGGCCGGGGAATCAAACCCGGACCCTGGAGGTGCACGGCGACAGTGCTAACCACTACACCACCGTGCCGCCCGTAGTTCACTTTAGCATAGATAAAACAACATGGACAGTTCAGTTGCAATTCAGAACGAGTGAGAAGCAGTTAGTAAGATGACGTGTGAAGATCTGTGTTTATAAAGGAAGTCTAGCATTTCAGACATGAAGCAGACAGACTGATCATGACTCTGGCATTCTGAGAAAAGTTTCCACCTTAATGACATTCAAGCACTTGCGAAACCCTGGGATAAGTGTATTAGTGTAGCAGGGGATTATATAAAGAAATAAAGGGAGTTTAACTCTTATAAATGTGTTCTGTTATACTGCACAAAAGTCAGAATTAAAAGTCTCAGGTCGACTTGAAGACCACTTCAATTATACTATACTAATATAATGCAATACCATGGTATTATACTACAGTAAGCTGCAGTGGGATGGCTCTGGCAATAATAGTATATTGCAAATGTTTGAACTTATATTTATGAACATATCATTGTACAGTATATGGAAGACCCTTGGATTGCGAGTACCTGTGTGTCTGTGAGTGATACGCAAGATGAGTAGAAATTATAAATACAGTACGAGCAGTATTGTGGGTAATTGTCTCCCATGCTGCAGTGAGAGCCTCTGTCGGTAAACTGGCGAGTGTGTGTGTGTGTGTGTGTGTTTGTGAAAGTCGTTCTACACAGTAGCCCCAACCCTCCCCGCCCCCCTCCTCTCCTCTCTCTGGTCTCAATTACTACACCCACGATTCTTTTCAAAGGTAAAATGTAGGTTAATTTGTTTTATTTTTACTTTATATTTTGTATGAATTATTTTTATATGAATATTTTGGGTCGTGGAATGAATAATCAGTTTCCATTATTTTTTATCGAGAAATTCGCTTTGATATACGAGTGTTTTGATATGCAATTTCAAATAAACTTTTGCTTTGATATACGAGTGTTTGTTCTCCCTGAACGAATTATGCTTGCAATCCAAGACTTAATTGTATATTTCTTTAACAGTAATGTTGATTTGTTAATAACCACCACCACCCTCCCTCCCCATTGTTTCCTGCAGGTGATGATCCTGCTTTATCTGGCTGACTGGATGGTACAGTGGATGTGGAAGAGAGGGATGGATCCTGATAACTTTTCCATTCCCTACCTAACTGCTCTTGGTGACTTACTAGGCACGGGCTTCCTCGCTCTGTGCTTCCATATCCTGTGGATGGTCGGTGATAGGGACACGGACGTGGGAGACTGAATGGTTGTGATGAACACATGCGGAAATCTCATGAGCCTTTATTTATCAAAAAAAAAAAGAAACACCACAATGAGATATTATGGCTACAATAGCCACTATGATTATAGTAATAACTGATAATACTGTTGCTGTAGTAGTGATATGTAATGATTATTACATTATGGCTTAAGTTCTTGTGGGAGAACAGGAATCCTCATTATTTTTCAATGGGGATGTTCAACCCCTTTTTATTCTTAGAGGTGTTGGCAGCAAACTTAAACGTGAAGGTTTCACAAGAATTAAGATGCTCAGACACCAAGTTCTCTATGTGTAAGTGATATAAATAGGAAGTTTCCAGACCACAGCAAAGTGACCTTGATTATGAGGTGATTACCGTTTTTTTTTTTTTTTTTGTAAAAGTAGGAAAACTGGAACGTTTTAAATCTCTGGGTGGCAAGCAAGTGCTCTTAGCTCACAGGCGATGGCAAAACACAAAGTCGTATTTACATACCTACCTGCGAGTGCTGTCACCTTCATTCTGGATTATGAAATAGGATAAAAATGATGTAAGATTGCTGATCTAAGTAAAATCTCCTGTACTGTACAATTAGGGAATTAAATGCACCACTTAAATTTATCCAATTCACTTTCAGGCAGAGTCAGGGAAAACTGAGCAGGTCAAGTAACGCTGTGCTTTTCCCGATTCTTTTTCGAGCATGTAATTTTTTTATTAAACTGTCTTTGTAATAACTGTGCAACGAAGCTTAAAAGGGCTACTTTGTAATGTAGAACTGCTGCGTGATGGGACGGGATGGGATGGGAATTCAGGAAAAGGAACATCTGCTTTCTCAAAGAATAGCCAAAAGGGGTAAATAGACTTAAAGTCATTTGCTGTGCAAAGCATTAATTATTACTTTTGATGCAAATACCACCCTTTGAAAACAAGAACCTGATATGGTGTGTCTTATAAGAGCAAATAATCTTCGGTATAAGGCTTAAGAACAGGGAGCCCTTTAACTCCTTTTAATAACTAGTTAATTAATGTACACAAAGATGCCAACATTTATGGTTTAGACATAAAAATTGATCATCTTTCACCCGTTGATAAAGCGATATGGGAACCATTTTGAGACCTGGGTGTGGTTTATTACAAGTGGACAGAGCATATCGCTTTCATTTAACATATAATGTGCTGTTGGCCATTTATAATGTGATGTGCTACATCCAATAATATATTTCAGCAGTCCAAAGCGAGCACTTCAAATATTCTGTAGCAGAGCCGATCCATCTATACAATGCACTTATGAAGCCAACGAGCTGAAGCTGTGATGGATATCTGCCTTACTTTTCTAAAGACTCCCCTGATCATGTCCAATCCTGATCTGGAACTGGAGAGTGGCATTCTTAACCACAGAACTAATTATTAAACTAAATAAAAAGTTGCCAAAAGCTTCACTACAAAATAATACTATGAACTAAATGAATAATTAATAGTTATTACAAATGTAACTGTCTTACCATTCAATCATGTGATCTGCTAATCTGAAATGAAAAAATTGTAGAAAAAGGTCATCGTTACCATTTGTAGTAAAAATGTTGGCAACTCTGTGTAGACACACACACACCATCCTCGAAAGTTCAGTTTTAGTGAAAACACTTAAGTGGATGGTCTGTCTTTGCTTTATGTTTTGCTTTATGCTACAACGGGGCCAGCAGAATGGATTGTGCCGAGCACAGAACATAAAAAAAAACTACAAGCACTGTGCATATGCATATGTAATTGACATGCATTCTCTTAACACTGTTACAGTCGTCTCACAACGTCCGAACAGTTCACTGTGCAAAGCTTACTGTAATCCCAGGAGCACTCGCTTAATAAGCCTCCTGCTGCCTCGAGTATCACATGCATGTATGCGAAACATTTCTGTGACGATGTGTCCAGCCTTCCTGGAGTCGTCTCGCCGTTCCCATTACAGCCCTCCGGTTGTGAATACTTTTTCAGAGTATGAGATTGCTCTGTTTATTTATTTCTAGAGATGCATACAAAGCAAAAAAAAAATGTGTATATATCTATATAATATATTTATTCTATAAATAAGGTGTTTATTTTATTCAATGTCTGTTTTCTTTGCATTTTTGGGCCAGAAGAGATGTAATTTACTGTAATTTTTTTTTACTTAACATACATATCAGATGTCGGTGCCTAATACTTTATGAAACCTCACACTCGAGCTGGTTCAGTAGAGCACTGAACGTCGTAGGCCTTAACTGCAGCACGGCTCAACTCCAACTAGCTGTTATGTTTTGTTTGTTTTATTTGTCCTTTTGGTTTGTCTGTTATTTTTTTGTATATCGCAATGTTTTAATGCAGAAATAGCAAAATCGCAAAAATGTTTTGCTTTTTTGTTTTTGATTGAGCAGTTTTGCTGGCAGCAGAAGATCTGTGTACGATCATACAGTAGGTAGAAGAGCAGAAATAAACACATGAAAAAATCAAGCCAAGGTCAAATCTTTATATCATTTCAGATTCTGATTATGTATCTAAGAGGACATGCATTGTGTAAGAGCTACTTTGTGGCGCAGACATGTGTATTTAGTCTGTATGATGTGACACACGAGTAATCCTGACTTTGTTTCTGCTTCCTTCTACCCTGCACTCTGTTGCTCCAGAGGGGACTCAACAGCGGTACTTGTAAATTGCTGGAAATAAAGGAATATATTATTCCTTCTATGTGGTTTTTGTCCTTTCTTTCGAATGACTTTAGAACCTCACTGAAAAATGGTCTGCATTTTAAGTGTACGCAAATTGTTAACATAAATAAGTTAAGAATTGTACATCTTATCTATTAATGCTATTCTTAGCTCTGACAGTCGGCTATAAATTAGTCTAATTAATCACAGCCATAGTCTGAGATTAATCACAATTTTGAAATACTTAGATTTACTTGTATTATAAATGCAATGTTGGAGAAAGAAATGCATAAAAAACTGGTTAGAAAAGACAGCTTATGCTTAAATTAAAATCTCTCAAATGGGACCGGCACTGCATGCAGTGGCTGGAAAGTAAGGGGTGTGACAACCCACCGAGAGTGGGGCTTGAACCCAGATCATCAGATCTTAAACATAACAACCTTAATTAGCCTCCTGAACCCCCACGTTTCACTTAAGATATGCTTAAAAATCGTTCCCCTTAAAGGTAGCTTGTGCAAAATGTTTGGTTTTAACCTAAGTTCTACCTAGAAGCTCCTTTTAGCTCCTAATGAAATTTTTAATCATGGTAGATATTTAGATGGGTATCCAGTGTCCATAAATAAATTCAATTCAATTTTATTTATATAGCGCTTTTAACAATGGTCATTGTCTCAAAGCAGCTTCACAAAAATTAAAGAAATTTAACAAAAAAAATAATAATAAAATAAAAATAAATAAATGAATAAATAAAATAATAATAATAATAATAATAGAAAATAAATAAATAAAAACAAATAATAATAATAATTATAGAAAAGAAAATAATTGGAAGTGTGGATGTGTGAGAAAAATGTGCAGATAATAATAAAATTAATTAAAATTAAATAAATAAATTACTGCTATTTGTCCTTTATCTGTTTTTTTGGATTGGTCAATTAGAATTTCCCCCTACAGTGACTTCATATAAGGACAGCCCCTCCCCAAACTTGTTGATCAGCTCTGAAGTTCTCTGGAGGGGTGGGGCTCAGCAGTAGCTCATTTACATAAACACTAAAACAGCATTTATGTAGGAGAAGTTAAATAAAGTTAACTTGGTAAAGAAATAGTAAAATGTAGGAACCCTTAAAAGTTGCCCATGTATGGTATATACCTGTATGGTATGCGCCAAAATACACATTATTGAAACTCACCCATCTCAGACGTGCATACAGTAGCAGGGCATAGCTCCAACTGTACATGTTCCCAGTAGAGGAAAGGAAGATGTGTTGTGCGGTCGTTGTTGGAAATGGGTCACTAAACGGAGTTAAAAAGCATTCATAGTTGAGTATTATTTCCGCTCATACTGTACGCAAGTGGTCGTGAATGGGGACCGAATTGTGAAATGGTGGCAGAACAATTCCTTTCCATACCCAACCCATTCTGCCGATCTTACACCGCCTGATGCCTACTTGTGTGGAATGTTAAAAGAGAGTGTGTTCAACTGTGACAATCTGCCAAGAACTGTGGCCACATTACACAAGAAAATCGTCTCCTTTTGCAGGAGTCTGCAGCAACCTTTGTTCTAGGAATCCAGGTTGAGAATCTGCCAGTGGTGTCAAAAGTATTCACATTCATTACTTGAGTAGAAGTATAGATACTAGGGTTCAAAAATACTTCTTTAGAAGTTGAAGTATCAACCCAAGCTTTTTACTTAAGTAAAAGTGTAAAAGTACTGGTTTCAAAACTAATTAAAGTATAAAAGTAAAAGTACCGTGAGGGTCGACAAAAGCATTAAGGTCTCGCTTTCTGATCATGCGGGGGGGGGCGGGTGGCGTTGTGCGTGTTCTGATCATGCGACGGGGGGGGGGGATTTGCGTTGTGCGCGTACTTATCATGCGACCGGGGGGGAGGGGGGGGGGCGATTGTTGTGCGCGTTCTTATCATGCGACCGGGAGAGTTGCGAGTTCTGATCATAAAAATAGAGTAACGAGGCTATTTTTAAAATGTAAGGAGTAGAAAGTACAGATAATTGCTTTAAAATGTAAGGAGTAGAAGTAAAAAGTCAGCTGAAAAATAATTACTCCAGTAAAGTATAGATACACAAAATTTTTACTTAAGTAATGTAACGAAGTATTTGTACTTCGTTACTTGACACCTCTGGAATCTGCATGAACGATATGAACACTGTGTACAGTGAGGCGGTGCACACACACTTAAAATACTTACACCATGCATACCATGGTAAATCAACATGCTAATAGTGTGCATGTTAATTTCTCTCAGGAGAACTCACAGATGACAAGAAGGTAATACTGTTGGTCTTTTCATTTCAGTGTATATTTTGGTGCATACTGTAAATCGCATAGTTTGTTAATTGTCTGTTTACATTAAAAAAAAAACATTTTGTCGCTTTATCAGGGCTGACTTGTATTCGTTTTATTAAAAGTTAAATGAAAGGCATTTAAAGTCATATAAATGTTTAATTTTAAGAACCTAGTGTAATAATAAATATAATCATTTAGCTTATTGATTTCCACCGCTACAACTAAAAAAAAAAAAAAAAACTACCCTAGAGGGGATTTGTTTGAAAGCCTCATTAAGATGTCTAATAAATGTAAACTTTTTTTTTTTAATGTGTATACTTAATGTTTAATACTTAATAATGCTTAATGATTTCAAAAGAAGAGACCAGATGTAACACAGTTTGTAACTATAACCATGCTTATTGGTTAAGATGTTGTTGATTAATAATATTTGTAGCATAAAATTTATAATCAGGCCAATAAGAAAGGCGAGACAATTTTCGTATTTATTAAGCCATTTAAATTAGGCATATTTAAAGACATTTGTTCTGCAGGTGCTTTATTATGAATTTAATTACTAATTATTTTTTCATTCATCTTCTATACCGCTTTATCCTGTGATCATTATAAATAATAATTATATAATTAGAAATAATTATATTTAGAAATAAAAGCTTATGCACAGATAAACAGTTGAAGCACAGCCTCAAAAAGCTTACAGAGCTCTTAAAGAGCTTACAGAATAGTTCAAGATGAGATGTGTAATGGACAGATATGTGGAGCGATGTGGAGACGTTCGGACTCGAGTGTCCTGTGAGGTCATGAACAAAACGCTCTTATCACAGAAACAGAGGCAGGCTCTGGGAAAATAACTGAGCATCATTGTTCTCACACAGATGTGTTGAAATGTCCCTTACCAGTGTTCTCAACAAAGGCAGAACATACACTCTGGTTCAGCATTACTGGCACCGTTTTTTTTTTTGTTTTTTTTTTTTAAGAAAGAATAGAAAAGAAAAACATGATTGTATAAAATCATCACTCTTATAAGACTTACTGTAGAGGAGTCTGATTTGGAATGTTTTAAACAACTTTCCCTCCTGTCACTTGAATAAACCTGCAAAGCATATTGTACTTCGTACAATGCATGAGGACTTTATGAGACCGTCAAATATGAAAGAATTCCATATGCCTCTCATTGTAATGCAAAAAAAATAAAAAATCTGCTTAGAGATATAATGTGCACAGTAACATTACAGGAATAGTTTATTAAATGGTAAAGAGTCTTAAGGCTTTAGCAGAAACTTGTAGCTGTTCATAATAATCTGCAATGGTACTGTAGTTTATTGGAATTGGTATCATTCCTAATGATCCCTGATGGCTGAATTGGTTTTATTTTAATGAAATTGTGCACTAATAAACAAAACAGGCCATATTTACTAGTAACCAGGAATTTGTCTGATTCAATTTGCATAAGAAATGAACAGTGATGGATTCTAGATAGGTTAGATGGTGTTCTAATTCAATAGAATATTTTCCTTTGCTTTTTATATTTTATTGGCACAATAATAACAACAACTAATATTTCTCCCAGTACAGACCTATACATTAAATGTATAAATACATTTATAAACACAGAGAAAAAAAACACCAACCTGAATAATCCATATAAAATGTTAATAATTACACCATGAATTTATGAATTCTGTGTCCTTAAAATGGACAGAGACAATACCAGCCAACCAGAGACTAGAGGAGGGAACATTCCGACGGCCTGTATCTCATTCAAGTGCTCTCTGCTTCTAAAGCTACATTATGCTTTATTATCGTGTGTGTTATATCATTATTATATAACTTTTATCATAAGGTAAATGTTAGTGTATCGTGAATAGTTCAAAATGTATTGTTTAAATTAAACTTTAAAGTGCATTGGATTGCTAAATCTTATGTACTTCTAGTATACTTCTAAAAACTGATCTAGAGAACAGATCAAAAGCAAAAACCTTTTCATGGCACTGTATAACATTAGGTAATTAAGTAACAACAACAACAACAACATTCATTCATTCATCTTCTATACCGCTTAATCCTGTGTTCAGGGTCGCGGGGGACCTGGAGCCTATCCCAGGAGACTTCGGGCACTAGGCGGGGTACACCCTGGACAGGGTGCCAATCCATCGCAGGGCACACACACATACACACACTCACACACCCAATCACACACTACGGGCAATTTAGGAACGCCAATTAGCCTAACCTGCATATCTTTGGACTGTGGGAGGAAACCGGAGAACCCGGAGGAAACCCACCAAGTACGGGGAGAACATGCAAACTCCATGCGCACAGAGACGGGAATCAAGCCTGGCCGGGGAATCGAACCCAGACCCTGGAGGTGCAAGGCGACAGTGCTAACCACTACACCACCGCGCCGCACAACAACAACAGTCAATTGTTATTTTAATTCTTGCAAGAGCAGTATTGTCACATGCATTTGCATTCAAGTTACCAGCCTCAAAAATGACCAATTTACAGTGCTGTTAGGCGCTGTTGATCAGCAGATCATAAGTAGCAGTCGCAATATTACAGTATATAAATATAATTACAGTATAAATAAATACAATGTAGAAAGGCATAAAAATAAAAAATGGAAACCATGGAATTAGAAGGTGTGTCCAACATTTTGGAAAGTGTGTCCAATCTTTTGACTGGTAGTGTATGTAGTAAACAAAAATTTGTTTTGTGCACAAAGCAAGATTCATAAAGACATGGATGAGCGAGTTTGGTGTGGAAGAACTTGACTGGCCTGCAAAGATAGAATACCTTTGGGATGAATTAGACTGGAGACTGCGAGTCAGGCCTTCTCATCCAGCATCAGTGTCTGACCTCACAAATGCGATAACTTAATAATAACGTAATAATGGTTAAAATTTCCCATAAACACACTTCCTGTGGAAAGCCGTCCCAGAAGATTTGAAGCTATTTGTAGCTATTTGTAGCTGCGAACGGTGGGCCACCGTCATAATAAACCATATTAAAATCTATGGATTAAGCATTGAGCGAGTACTTTTGGCGATATATACACAATTTCATATTTGTTCTGTCATCATTTTAATGTCTCCAGTATATATTTTTATAGACAATTTTGAAAACAATAAAAATAGTAAAGAATAGCAGCACAGCACCATCTCCTCCTCCAGTCTCTGATTGGCTCGTATTGTGGCAGAATTTTAATGATGCACAACTTTACATGTTTGACCGCAAAGGGTTAGTAAGCATCAATTTTAATTTACAAACTTGTTTTTTAATTGCAGTGTAAGGTGTGTTCTTGAATCTGTTTTAAATACTTGCAATAAAAAAACAGAATTCACTTAATACGAATAGTTTTGGCGTTATTGATTGACTTTATGTCTCATGATATGATATGACAAAGCAATTGTGTACTGTATGTACTATGGGCAATTTGGAAACGCCAGTTAGCCTAGTCTTTGGACTGTGGCAGGAAACCCACCAAGCACAGGCAGAACTTGAAAACACAGAACCCAGGCAGGAATGAAACTTGGACACTTGAGGTACAAGACAACAGTGTAAACCACTAAGCCACCCTTTTGCAACCAATGAAAAATAACTACATGCCGATGGGGAAAATGTTTAGAGCATTTCTGATGAGGAGTAATTCCGATATCTGTGTTTCCCTTTTTCCAGCAGAAATCTAGAATAGTTTGTAAGTCTATACCATACTGTAAGACATGGATAACTGTAAATGAATCCTGGAAAAACAATTAGATCCTGATGGGAAAATGCTTTATCGCTTGTTTTTAATTGTAAGGAGGCGGATGGTTTTTTTTTTGTTCTAAGAATTTGATACACATAAAGTTTTTTTTTTAATGGGGTTCTTCTAAACTTAAATATAATTCTAAAAACTGATTACAAAAACACACAAATTTTAATTTCATACATTTATCCAGATGTTACTCTTTAAGCGTTACTCTTTAATCAGTCAAGTCTTTCAGCATGAGATGAGGAGTGGGTTGGTGGTGTTTCGGTGATGTGGGTTCACACCTTGCCACGCTGTAAAATCTCCCCGCAAACAGAACAGCTCATTGAAGTCTAACTGCTGACAAAGTGCGTCTACAACCTGGATGATGGGAATCGAGTCTGTAAAAAGATAGACATTAGTTGTTTCTTATGCGCTTCATATTCTGTTGACTAGTTATAGATTGTTGACTAGTTCTTTTTTACGAAAGTTACGTTATTATTCAGTTTTAAACTGTAAAATAAATGCATATACTTTCAATTCTTTTGCACATTATGTTTTATTGTTCTAGGCCTTCACTTCTATGATTCACTTCTATGATTCACTTTTATGATTGGATCACCTTCTGACCCCACAGAACTCGATCAGTTGACTGAATATTTAGAGTCAACATTCTGTTATACCTTAGATAATGTACAGTAGCTCCAGTTGAAAGAAAAACGATTAAAGATAAGAAACTCCCTGGTTGCAACAGTAAAAAAAGATAGCATTCTTTCGCCAGTATAGGGAATATATTGCCACTAAACAAAGCAGAAAAACTAGTTCATGTTTTTATTACCTCTAGTTTGGACTATTGTACCAATATATACACCTTAGAATCTTGTTGTTTAACTAGGTGCATGAACAAGCTTCAATTAGTTCAGAATGCAGCAGCGAGAGTCCTCACTAGAACCAGAAGATACAGTACAAGCATATCACCCCCATCTTATCCACACTGCATTGGCTCACATTTATTTTAAAATACTACGTTTGATATATAAAGCATTAAATGATTTCGCGGCGCATCTTATGCTCCATCACATCTAATTCGATCAAAGGATTCAGGCTGCTTGTCAGTACTGTGAATTATGAAAACTACAGCAGGAGGCAAAGCTTTTTCCTTACAAAGCCCCAAAGTTATGGAATAGCCTTGCAATTAATGTTTGGAACAGTCTCAGTTTTTAAGTCTAGGCTAAAAACCTATTTATTTAGTCAAGCATTTTTGCAAATGCTTTTCCATGTTTCGGCCAGTAAAGGAGTTCCTGGGAGGCTAGCGTTTCACACAAGAAGCAGGCAGTCCAATCATGCCTCTGCCGTACTGAGAAAACTTTCCACCTTGATGATATTCAAGCACTACTGAAATGCTGTAACAAGTGCATTAGTGTAGCAGGGGATTATATAGAGAAATAAAGGGAGTATTTACTCTCTGAACTGTGTCGTTATTCTACACAATTAAAGGTCTTGCTTTGAACTGAACGCCCCTTGTGTAAATATCATATTTTCATGCTGATGTCTGGGAATTTCATATGTACAGTAATACTAAATAACCTTGTTTAGCTTATGATACTAAAACGAAATAATTGCATTTTAATTTTTAATGACTTTATAATTAAATTATATTAGAACCATTAAATGTTCTTTAAGACACTGTGTTGCCTACCTTGGCCTTTTGTGTTACACAGATCTAGCATGTTCAGCAGGATTCTACTCAGGGTTCTCTGTGAGATTCTCTGGAAGGACAAACAATGCAGTTATAAATAACAGAAATAACAGTGTATGAAGAGTCTGGAATATTGCTATTTAATGGTGAAATGAACATAATACTGACATACAGAATACTACACTCCTATATTATGGCAGGATGTGGGTTTACTATAGGTTATTATTACATATGATGTCAAATATTACAGCATTCCCGTTTACTTAATGATGATTTATTTTAAATGTGTACACCATAGCATAAACACACAGATGTTAGATTCGCAAATTCATTCAAATGTCCATTACTGTTTAAATGTAAGTCTATTTAGTTTATGTTATTTATTTACTGTATTTATGCATTTATTTTAAATACTCTAACTCTCATTAGTTTTAAGAATGTGGGAACATTTGATCAATGGCAGCAGGTGGAATATTTTGTAGGTGGGTCTGTCACACTGACTAAACACAATGTTTCAAGAAAGAAAGAAAAGATACTTTAAAACTCTAACAGCTGCACATCTACAATATATATATATATATATATTGTAGATCTAACAGCTGCACATCTACAATATATATATATATATATATATATATATATTGTAGATGTGCAGCTGTTAGTTGCTTACAATTTTATTTTATGACTCGTGAGGAATAATCTGAAATAAACAAGGTTTCGTTTGCAGTTGTTAGAGCTTTAAACATTTTTTATTTTTTTCTTCTTTTTTAAACATACATAAAGTTTCCACCAGCCACCACTGCTCAAAATTTACCACATTCGCAAGATTAATGAGCGTTAAGTTAGTAGCATCCTTGCCACCATTTCGGACATATTGTAAATATTCTAAATCGGTTGTGGAACCTTAAGGACTCGTAATTAAACATTTTTAACATTCGCCTTCATATGGACACTGTGAGTAACTGCACGCAAAAGATGTCCGTTGGTAACAATGTACAGTATGGCAGTAGATGCGTTTACTATGCATTATCACATTTGATGTCAAAACAAGTACAGTGGAACCTCGGATTACGAGCGTAATTCTCCTCTTACACAGTTACCCTTCCTCCTCTCATTTCACACACACGCGCGCACACAACGGAAACAGTTTCATCGGAAAAATTAACAAGAAATCTCTCTAGAGACACTCGATTGAGCGACACACTAACGAAATCACTGCTGTAAAGTAAAAATAAAACAAATTAACCTGAATTTACCTTTGAAAAGAATCACGACAGAGCAGTGTTTCTGTGTCGAGCAGAGAGAAAGAGTGTGTGTGTCTGTGTGTGTCTGCGAAGGCGAAAGTAGGAGGGGTCTGTGTGTGTGTGTGGCACGATTGTCCAATGACGTGCGCACACACAGACACACAGGGCAGGCAAAGAGCAGGCTGAGCCTTGAGCAGAGAGAGGAAATGTATTTTTAACCTCTCTAATGAGACTTGCTTTTGCTTTACACACGCGCTGTACACACACGCATACAGACACAAAATAAAATATGTTTTAGTAACATATTTATATTATAGTATATATAGTATAGTATAGTAATATATATTATTATAGTAAACAGTACACGCGTGCACGGCAGGGATTGACATTGGCACCCGCCCACCCGCCAAATGCGGGTAAAATTCGGCTGTGGCGGGTAATAACTTTAGTCTCACTAGCCACTTTGGCGGGTAGTTTATTCTTTGGTATGACACTATATTTTTGTTGTAGTTTTCTCTAAAGTCATCCGATATAATAAACGTATTGCAACGTAATATTACGCGCATAAAACGCGCATAAATGTAATGAGGACATTTAATATCTCTCTCTACACATGTTCACACATGCATTGCGCGCACACACACACACACTTTTACTTCCTGTTTGGTGTGTGTGTATCATTTCCTTAAAGGGCTATTGCTTCTCAACAGGATGAGAATGTTTGCCCCTTTTGCATAGGTTATTTATTGATTATATATATAAAAAAGTAATCACTATTAAAATCTATTTAGATTTCATGTTGAATGATAGAAAATTCATCAATTGATTGAATTACCTTACACTATAAAGAGTCAACACAACAAGATAGACCAGAGTCCATTGTCCTACTGTAACTCAGAATTCTGATATAATAATACATAATGAATAATAATACCTAGTAATAGAACACAACACACTAAAATGATAAATGTTCTGAGTTGCTGTATTTTTAATATCAGAATGAGTTCAGTTGTACTGAATCTGTTATTTTTCAATTTCATGTGGTAAGAGGCTTGAATTTAAGTTCAATAAGCAGAATATACTGTTCATGTTTGCATGTTTTTATATTAACAGTACTGAATACTTGACTACTATATACTTTACTACTATAGTTATACAGTGTATGCTGTCATTTATAAGTAAATCTAGATCTAACAAACATTAACGTATCATGGTGAAGAAAAAACTGTGATTATCTGGTAACAAAATTGTGACTAGTAAAAAGGCTGAATGGCTCCGGAAATCCACTAGCCACATTGGCCAGTGAGCAAAAAAGTTAATGTTATGCCCTGGTGCACGGATGTTGATTATACCAGTAAGAAACGTGCATTAAGACCCAGCAGGGGAAACGATTACCCACAATTCCACAGTGCAAGAAAGAGAAAAACCATTGGCTCAGTTGTGATCACGCGACGCTCAGCATCAAAACAAGAAGCGCATGCGTGATACATGATACTCGGTACTCATAAACCAAGACTTGTTCGTTTTCCAAGTCAAAATTTATTTAAAAAATCTTTGCTCATCTTGCGGAACACTAGCAAACACGTTACTCGCAATCCAAGGTTTCACTGTACAGAATTTCCTTCCACATAATTACGTAGGTAGAGGTGTTTGCTCATTCTGATTATTGGAAGCAGTCCAGTGACTGTCCAGTAGATGGCAGGTTTGCTCTATTATTGGTATAACTGGCCTTATGGGGTGCAAATAAGAATAATTATTTAAAAATCCTAAAAACCTTCTCTAAATAAATTAATCCTAATGCATCCTATTTAAATGACTTTGTAGGAGGGGATTTACCACATTGACTAAACACAAGTATGTTTAACCCCTCTGTTGTGTTCCGGTCAAATCTGACAGATAAAAAAGTTTCTTTTTTTAAAAAGTGCCGTACATTTCACCCGTTTCTCATGAAGTTCAATGAGATGACATTTGAACACATTTAAGAAAATAGAAATATGTTAATAAAATTTGGGGGGTTCTATGAAACTTATATACAGTACACCCATGGTGTTTCCAGTCAAAAATGACTGGTCAATGGAAATGAATGGGTAAGACTACAATTAGTGTATAAAACAGAATTCAAGCACATTTCTACACTCATTTCCCACACCTCAACACGCAAGTGTCCTTATGTAGACACACACACACAGATTTTTGACTTCCAAGGCAACCTGCATGGGGACCTACAGTATCGACAACATCATTTTTACCACACCTGTTAAAAAAAAAAAACTGCAATATTGTTTCAATCTACAACTTTCTTGCAGCTCTGGTTTAAAAAGCTTTTTTGAGCCCTTACTCGCAGTTCAGTCTTTGACAGCACGATGGCCAATTGATACAGTATACTGCACATGAAGCTGTGGAATTATATTTGACAATAACAGTAATCAGAATGAGAGAAACCAGGTTGACAGTTAAGAGGCTTTTAGAGCAGAAAGTACATCCTAGAGGAGGAAGACTTTGACACTACTGAAAAAGAAGACCCAGCTGAAGTTGTTTCTCCTTTCTGACCAACAATGGAACCAACACCTAACCCGGTATGTCATATCGCAAGTGGATGATATCAAGTTCTGTTTTCAACTTGTCCTCAAAAATCCAACTTTTCCTCATGAACATGACAAACCTGGATGGGAGAAGGGTTTAGGGAAACACCTGGAAAGCCGTAGACTAGGTAAATATTGATGCCTACGTGGGTGTATTCGATTTGTTTGGTGTCTACAGATCCCAGAACGAATGAGCATCCAGCTTATGGCATGTGGACAAGCCTACAAGCAAACCGACTCGGGGAAGTGGGGTGGTCCTAGAAATGACAGCAGGGCTACGTTAAAATTGTAAATATGTCCATATACTGTAGTGTATGGGACAAGTATTAAATTTGTGACATAGTTTAATGTATATTTTTCCTGTGTACTTTTGGGCTTTTGTTTTAAATAAATAAATGATGCCAGGTAAAAAAAAAAAAAAAAAAACTTATTTCAGATTATTACTTATTTCACTTAACTTATTTTAGATTATTACTCACGAGCCATAAAATAAAATTGCATGCACTGAGTAGTAACTATTTTTCTAATGTAGTTACAAGGAGCATCCACAAGTGCCTTTCCCAAGCGATTTGGAATACATCCAAAATAGCAACAAGGATGCCACACACTATCTGTTCTAGTTAACGTACTGTACAAGTATGTACACTGGTTTAGTTAGATTGTAACTAAACCAGTGAACTAACACACGCAACACCAAATGTAATTAATACTTTCTTTCCTGAATTGCGACATTTTGTTTTGCACATTAGTAAAGTGCATTCAAGTCATATTTTTTTTCATTTATGCAATTAAGAGTATCATAAAATACATATTCACAATAATTAACACAATCTATTATTTTCAATAAAACGTGGCAGATTTTATTAAAAAGGTACTACTAATTAAATTTGGAGCATGTAAGCCCTCTGGGTTCGCCTGGCAATCTGCATATGTATTTAACCTAGATAGTGTGTAGCATCCTTGCCGCCATTTTGGGTGTGTTCCAAATCTTTTGGGAAAGTTCGTACAATGAAACGTGATTTAACACTCTGACACTACTGACTACTGCCGAGTGTAACTGCATGAGAAAAATGGTTTTAAATATTATTTTGTGACTCATGAGTAATGATCTGGCATAAACACAACACAGTTTGTCTGCAGTTGTTTAAGGACCATTTTCTTTCGAATTTAAGCATACTGTACATGTTTAGTAGTACAGTAAACACTCATCTACATTTCCACAAGCTGCGACTGATAAAACCTCCATCAAATGGATGAACACTGCTCAATCTACACACTGCTGCAGGTTCTATTTAATCTGACACTGTGCTTTCAGTCATGAGATGTTTATATAAATAAGCTCAAACCCATAATTATTTTGCACTTTATTTTGCCTTTTTGCATAGTACTTAGCTAGTTTTCTTAACTCATGGTGTTCATTTGTCTTAGCTAATTATCTAAGTAAGTATCTTAGCTAATTTTGTTAATGTATGCTGTTCATTTATGTTGTATGTAGGACCTTGGTCCTGGAGGAACATTGTTTCGTTTCACTGAGTACTAACCTGTGTATGGTTGAAATGACAATAAAATCCTACTTGACTTGACATGATAAGTAGACTTCTGGAGGCCATATTGATTATATATATATATATGTTATTGAGGAAGTAGGATCTAATAACCATTCTGACCCTAATGGTATGAATATACACCAAAAAAATTCAGGCACTAGGCCATAAAAATGCTATGCTCCTTTCCAGATTAGTAAGGATGGTTACAGAGATGAATATTAACACTTCATTTACTTTTTCCCCTCAGCTGTGTCCTTACTTTATGTATTTTCTTTTCATCCAGAAGCACATGGTGCCTTTGTTCCTTCATCTTTGACTCTGGTTGACCAGTACAGCTGATCTGATCAGATGACAGATGACAGAGAAGCAGATGACATAACGCCATCTTCCGACACCTACTAAAACACACACATAAAAGGGAAAACCTTCACTTCAGTGTTTAAAGTGACTGTAAACAATGTTAGCCCTTGCTGAGAAGTTTAGCCACTGCTCCTAAAAACAAGTAATGTGCAATATTATTGGAACAAACCATACTTTATCACAATTAGCTTATAGATATATATATATATATATATATATATATATATATATATATAGAGTGTGTGTTTGTTTGGGAACCTGAGAAGAGGGGGCTGTAAAGCCGAGAAAGAGAGAGAGAGAGAGAGAGAGTGAGAGAGTGTGTGTGTGTGTGTGTGTGTGTGTGTGAGAGAGAGAGAGAGACGGAGAGACTGTTTATAAAACTGTTTAAAAATTAACCGTTTAAAAACAAGCAAGGAACATCGCTAGTCACACTCGCGTGAGCACATACGAACAGAATCACTGCTGTAAAGTAAAACAACAACAAATTAAACAGCACCTTACTTTGAATCGCGAGAGAGCGGAGTTTCTGTGTGGGGGCTGTAAAGCCGAGAGAGAGAGAGAGAGAGAGAGATAGAGAGAGAGTGTGTATTAGGGCTGCAACAACTAATCGATAAAATCAATAATTATCGATAATGGAATTCGTTGTCAACAAATGCCGTTATCGATTAGTTGGGCTGCTCACGTTACTGAGGAGCGCGACCACAAGATGCACAAATACACAAAGACACACACAGATACACAGTCGCTCGCGCCATGGCGGTTACAGAAGCGTTTGCAGGAAAAAGCGCGCGACCCAGGTCCTCCAAGGTATGGGAGCAATTTACATTAAACACCTCTAATCGGGCATTAAAATCGAGCGTTTTTTATTCTGCCGTTTGTAGTGTCCGGTGAGCGCGGATGAAGCGCCGAGGGTTTACTACACGTAGGAGTTAATGAGAGAGTTCACACGGGCTTTGGTGAGGTGCGTTTGTCCGGCGGCGCGGTTATACGTTGTCAAAAAAACGTTGCATGCAGCTTTTTCGTGGCATTTAAATCCCAACGAACTCAAGGAAAACACTTCTAGTGCATTTTCTTCACGTTCATTTTAAAGTTTTAAATCATTTAAAGTTTACTTTCATACATAAATAATACCCTGATTTATGGCTTTATATAGTTAAGCAAAACATCAAATTAAAGCGCTTAGTTTTATCCGATTAATCGAAAAAATAACCGATGAACTAATCGATTATCAAAATAATCGTTAGTTGCAGCCCTAGTGTGTATGTGTGTGTGTGTGTGTGTGTGTGTGTGTGTGTGTTGGTGTAAGTGAATGAGCACACACACACACACACACACTCTCTCGGGTTCACAGCCCCCACCCACCCCCACTCGGCTTCAAACACAAACACACAGAAACTCCGCTCTCACGCGATTCAAAAGTAAGATGCTGTTTAATTTGTTGTTGTTGTTTTACTTTACAGCAGTGATTCTGTTCGTATGTGCTCACGCGAGTGTGACTAGCGATGTTCCTTGCTCATTTTTAAACGTTAATTTTTAACGGTCTTTCCGTTAATGCGTGTGTGTGTGTGTGTACACACACACACACACACACACACACACACACAAAGCCCCTGCGTGCACAAATGGAAACAGTTATCTGTCGGGATTTATTTTTACTTTAAGGTAAAGTGCAGGTTAATTTGTTTTATTTTTACTTTATATTTTGTGTTAATTATTTTTATGTATTTATTTTTTTGGGCTGTAGTATGAATAATTTGAGTTTCACATTATTTCCTATGGGAAAATTTAATTTGGTTTACGAGTGTTTTGGAATAGGAGCCCGCTTCCGAAACGAATTATGCTCATAATCCAAGGTTCCACTGTATACACAGTGCAGGCCAAAAGTTTGGACACACCTTCTCATCTATCTGTCAATGGGTTTTTCTTTATTTTCATGCCCATTTACATTGGTAGATTCTCACTGAAGGCATCAACACTATGAACGAACACATGTGGAGCTATGTATTTAACAAAAAATGGTCTCCACAGTCACCGGACTTGAACCCAATCGAGATGATTTGGGGTGAGCTGGACCGCAGAGTGAAACAAGTGCTAAACACCTCTGGGAACTTCTTCAAGACTGTTGGAAACCATTTCAGGTGACGACCTCTTGAAGCTCATCGAGAGAATGCCAAGAGTGTGCAAAGCAGTAATCAGAGCAAAGGGGGGCTATTTTGAAGAAACTAGAAGATAAAACATGTTTTCAGTTATTTCACCTTTTTTTATTAAGTACATAACTCCACATGTGTTCATTCATAGTTTTGATGCCTTCGTTGTGAATCTACCAATGTAAATGGTCATGAAAATAAAAAAACACATTGAATGAGTGAAGGTGTGTCCAAACTGTTGGCCTGTACTGTATACAGTATGGGCTGCACAATATTAGGAAAATATGCGATATGCGATATTGTTGTTGAACATTGCGATAACGATATTTCTTGCGATATAACATTTCCCTAGAGAAATGCATTTTTTATTATTATTGCCTATTTTTTAATTTATATTTATTATTTACATGTAATGATCATACTAAAATAAACAGGTAATAGATATTCGTCTGCTGTAATTAAATCTAATTCAGGCTAAAAAGAAACTATATGTCAAGGAAGTTGCAAATATTTAGACTTCAAAACACTATGAATGACTTAAAACCCTCAGCAGATATTCTGATTTCTGGTTTGCTGTTACTATAAACCTGCCAACACAATATGAATTACTTTCAAACATTACTTTTTATTTACATGTAACCATACACTCATCAATAGTGTCTTAAAACAATAGCATCTTTTAAACAAAATATTCTCTTGCCTGTTTTTTTTTTTAAATAAAAATTAATATTATTAAACAAAAATTTAATTAAAAAATACTATTTGTCACACACACACACACCCGCACGCACGCACACACACGCGCATGATCCGCAAGCAGCACTAGGACCCGGAAGTAATGCGGTCACAAACCAGGAAGTATAAGACGAGTAAACAAACCACCACATGCTTAGTCACTGAGTTCACGCATGTCGGTTCAGATTGTTTACTTTCTGATTCGAGTGTGTGTTTATAGGACGGGGGTTAAATTTGTGTTTTTCCCTTGCTCCCCCTCTGTGAGAGTCCTTAGACTAATTTGCGTGGTTATCCTGCCTACTCACTTGCTTCTGCGTTTTGGTTTACCGTCCACGCTACAAAGGGCTAACGGCTAATCGCTAAGTCCTCTGATCATCCCGGGTTAGTTCGCGACAGAATTAAGTATAAAGATATATATATATAAAGATATAAGCGGGTATAAACATAGTAAGGGCCCATCTGATTGGTCAAATTTGGACACACAAATGCTTGGCACATAAATTATTTATCACAACTCTTTGCGATTTTTTTTTATATATCGTGCAGCGCCGGGACTTTTTTTAACGCATTTTAATCGCACTTATTTTTGCACCGCGGAACGTTTCTCACTGGATGAGTTTCGGCGGACCGATTATACTGGAGCACCAACTAGCGTTCAGACAAAAAACAAACCACAGTGAACATGGACAAAAAGCTGATGAGACCGCTTTGGTTGGCCCTGTGTGTTATGTTTGCATCAATATGCACTAACATCGATAATATTTCTTGCTTTTTGTGTGAGACAACCAGAGGAAATGAAATGGAAATGGGAAAAAAAAGAAATGGAAGCATGAAGAAAACGGTATTCTTCTTTTACTGCATTCAGTGCACACGACACATATAGTATACAGCGCGGTATTGCCCCCTGGTGGCCCGCCGGTGAATTAACATCAAACTCAAATATATTACACTGGATGGGAAATTATGTTATAAAAAAACGAATTGGGGAGAAAATTGGAACCCCCCCCCCCCCCCCCTAAAAAAAACAAAAAAGAATGGATAAGATTCATTAAGGGCATGATTGTGTGCAAGCTATGCAACAAGGAATTCGCATATCACCGCAGCACATCAAGCCTCGAGTATCACCTAGGGTGATATAAAATAAGGTCAAATATTTATATGCGATTAATTTCGATTAATTACTTACAAAGCCTCTAATTAATTAGATTATTTTTTTAATCGAGTGCCAGCCTTAATATATATATAGTAACAATTATACACAAGCATATAGGAGCAGAAGGACTGGTTAACTAACATTAGGCTATTATGTATTTTTGCTTATAATTACATTCAAGGTGTATTTCAGAGTCAAATAATCAGTAACAGATTATCTGATTACCCAGTGCTTTGTTCTGCTGATTATTTTCATATGAATTATATTGTGATTTACTTCAAAACGTACTCATAAGAGGAACAAGTGTGTGAAAATGGATGAAGAATATAATAAGGATATTAATTTACATAAGTTTGATTTATCATCATAGCATGATTACCTCAAATGGTGTAGCATTAGCTTATATAGTGCTTCTGCTGCAATTTAAATGATGCTATATAATATGTTGTGCTTCATAAAATGATGTGCAGGTAACATTAACTAATACTGATGTTTTAAGCATTTTAATTAATAACTAGCTAACTGTTCTGGGGTTGAATCTCAAATAGTGATAAATGGAAAGCTAGTGCGTTATATGTTTAATCTCTTTTTATCGACACACCAAATAGTTCCCGTAGTTAGAGGCTGGAGAGAGATTTGGGACATGGACAGTTCAGGGACAATTGGAAAAGACTTTTCCCAAAAGCAATTACTAATAAGACAAAGTGTTGTTTGAGATGATGCCCTGCGATGGATTGGCACCCTGTCCAGGGTGTACCCCGCCTAGTGCCCGAAGTCTCCTGGGATAGGCTCCAGGTCCCCCGCGACCCTGAACACAGGATTAAGCGGTATAGAAGATGAATGAATGAATGAATGTTTGAGATGAGATAATATTATCTGATTTTGTTTGTGGGTTTTCATACCATCCAGAAGTGGAAGGAACCATTCTCTTTTGCAGAAAGGTTCCCTGAAGTCTGTAACTCTTATTACAGAATGCAGACCTGCCATATAGGCTTTTTTGGTCATGAATCATGTCGTTCAATGACTGCTGTCTTTTACCGCAGATTTAAGGGGCCAATTTTGATAACAAAAGAATGACATGTATGAATGTGTGTGTGTGTGTGTGTGTGTTGTGCTGATCTCTTTACCCCTTTGCACAGTTATGAAGTTTGTTAATAAGTCGCTTCACCTCCAGCAAACAGCACTGGCCTTCCTCCTTCACCCTCACCTCCTCCTCCTCATCTGAGGCTGCTTGGCCCTCTACTGCCCTCTGCAGGGCTTCCTCTGCAAGATGAACAAGTAAAAAAAAAAAAAAAAGCTCATTTCCACTACAAACACATAACAAAATCACAAAAATCAATGTTTATAAATATATATGTTAAAACATGAAACATATATTAAATAAAGCCACACAAGAACAAGTGGATTTTCCTGCTCAATATTTAGTCACAAAAATTAACAATATAAAATACATTTAAAGAAAATGTCAAAACCGTCACAATGGGGAACAAAGTAAGAGAAATTTAAATCTGAAACAATCTTTCTCACCTCCTCTGTTTAGAGTTTCATCTTGGCCTGTGGGAATCACACGTGCTGTGGATTTCATGGACTCTTGTGGCGGTTCAGGACTTCTCTCACGTTCAGACCTGCAGGTGCACTGAGATCTGTGATCAAATCAGATGTGAGGAAAATAGGAGAAAATATTGTGACTAAATGTTTCCTTCTTAAGCATACCAATAAATGTTTACCTGTTAATTTCCATTTAAAATTAATGTTTAGTTTAGTTAAATATTAGGTAAAATTGTGTTTAAGATGGGTAATAAACTCAGTAAAATCACCAGTGTTGATCTGACACTTGAGTCCCACTGGCCCTATTTAAACACTGCATGATGTTTTGGTGTGTATTACAGCACCTTTTAAATTACAAAGGGTGTTCAAGTGAAAGCAGGACTTTTGATTGTGCAAAATAAAACGTTCTTCCACAGAAGAATTTCCTTGGATGTCAGCATTTCAGATTTGAAGCAGGCAGTCCAATCATGGCTCCAGTGTACTGAGAAAGCTTTCTTCCATGATGGTAGAAGATTCTTTAAGACGTTCAGGTGTTTCAATGTTTGAACTTCCCCATTTAAGAAAATCACCACCCTTAAAAGCATTCAAAATGTTTATTGTAAAATGTTTAGGAGGTGTTTACTGTGGTCATTCTGATGCTAACTTGGTACTCTACAGTAGCTGCATTTTTGTGATGTCTAAGACAAGTTAGCAGTTGTGCACTGCATCCATGTCACAAAAAGGACAACGTTCTTGCAAGCAACGGTCTTCTCCAGATACAGTACCATGGAGAAAATATTTCAAGTATCCCAAAACATAAGTGATAATGATCAGGTTTCACTTTGCAACAAGACATTGTAGAGAAATAGAGTGGAGAAGCAAACACCAGACACAAATGCCCAGCCTGCATTGCAGCTACATGACACAAAACCTGACTTGGCTAGTGACCTACAGGATGATAGCATTATGGTGTTGATTAGCATGAAGGTTTGGAAGGCAGTAAGGAGAGCTGAACTACAAGACTACAGGAATAAAGCACAATTGCATCACTCTTTTTAGGTAGCGACAAAGCGAGGGCTAAAGTCTGTACCACAATCAGCAGGTGAAAAGGTATTATGGGTAATGAAGGACATTGCTAACTGATGTGAAAATAGAGGTGGACGTTGAGGAAAGAGGCTTAAACACTATTACAAAATAAAACGTTAAAGGTTATGTTAATTTCTTCTTTAAACACTGCTCCATATATACTGATTGTGTATGTGAGGCAATGTAGCTTATACTAGGCGTGTGTGTGTGTGTGTGTGTGTGTGTGTGTGTGTGTGTGTGTGTGTGTGTGTGTGTGTGTGTGTGTGTGTGTGGATACAGCACTGTGTGCAGCCAGTGTAGACAGTATGTTAACCTGCAGGCTGAAACATGCCTGGTTAGAAAAGGAATGAGCATTACACCATTACTGAGCTACTCTGAAGATTTAAATTAATCAAAGCCGCAGGCATTTTGGTGGACAACTTATTATGATAAACCTGAAATTGAAAAGATATCAATCAGCCATCTGATTGCTTCATACGTTAGGAAGTTTTTTTCAACATCACCTATCAACACCACACACTGCATTCTGTATTTAATTCTTTAACATTACCCTGATGGTTATGGCACATTCCATGATTGTATAAAAAATTATGGATTTCATTCATTTTATATAAAAGCAGCTCTGGCAGTAGCAAATATAAAAACAAAGGGGTTATATTAAAACTAGGGATGCAACTGATTAATGAATAATAAATTATTTGATTTTAACTAATTAGAAATTAGAGTTAACCTGATTATTATAATTGTAGCATCCTCTTTTTTAAAGAACAACAGAGAGATGAGAACAGTATTTTTATAGGCGGCCTTTTAATTTTTTTATTTATGTATTTTTTTCAGTTTGTTTGTTTCAAGTATTTGGATTTCGTTATTCTCCCATAACTAAAATATTCAGATTGTTCTATTAGAACAGTTTAAATGAAACTTTAATTTAGAAAAAAAAAAGCATTTTGTTACCACTGATAATTAATAACCCTGTCCAGCGTGTACCCCACCTAGTGCCCGAAGTCTCCTGGGATAGGCTCCAGGTCCCCCGCGACCCTGAACACAGGATTAAGCGGTATAGAAGATGAATGAATGAATGATAATTAATAATTAGTCAATTATTCAACTATCAGGAAAGAAAAATGTAAGAAATTTGTAAACTCTATTGAAGCTATTTTCTACAGTAATGTTATTGTTTCTATAGTAACAGTTCTCAGGCTGTTGTGGCGAAGAACATTTAAGTCTAAGAACATTTACACATGGAGTCTCCACCATCAGTGTGAAAGTGTTCAGTCCAATCAGCTTTGCAATTAAAACAAATTAAGACAAATAAGTCAAAATTTTAAAGAAAACTGAAAAGTGATCATAGGAGCTAGCTGTTTCAAACAGATACAATTATTTCTCTATATAATCCCCTGTTACACTAATGCACTTATCCCAGCCTTTCACAAGTGCATGGATAACCTTAAGGTCCCAAAATGAGTTTAAAATTTTTTTTTCCAAACTTACTTTTTCAAAATTATTTGCCTTCCTGTTTAAAGACAGTGATTAAATTCTAGGTGCTAGTTCCAGGAAAGAACTATGCACTCTTATATTTCCATACAAAAACCTGCGGAAATGGCTTGTGGCGAGTTCAGGACTGTCCAGGGGAATGTGACAATAACTTTCAGCTGAGTCCCTGTAATGTGCAACCTGTAATGTACAGTTCCCACAGAGAGATGTGTCACTTCTACAAGCTGGCGAAAAATTATCCATCCATTTTCAAGTTCAGGGAAACGAATGCAGTAGACTCAGTCGCCTCTGCCTCACCTTAAAATGTTTGCTCCATTCAAATGTTTTACTGCAGCTAAGAATCTCATCACTATGCTTGCCAATGTTAATTGTTTTTACACCTTCATTCACCAGAAATTGTATCACAAGTCCCAGTTTGACTTGTCTGATACAGTACAGTACACTGTATAAGGATGTGCACTACACTACAGGATGTGCTGTTATTGGACATAAATACTTTTAAGGCTGTGACACTTAGTCTGCTTTAGCACACCACCATGTGACTAATTAGTTTCCTGTAACATCACAGCCCTAACTGTTTTATTCTTTACTTCATTCAGCAGTCCATTTTTACTAGTGCAGGTTCCAAATCAATTCTCTGTACAGTGACTCCATTTCACACCATAATCCTGGATATGCAATCCACTGTATACGTCTAAGATGACAATATAGAGTAAATTTTCCTGAATTGAAGTCACTGCCATTGACGCCTCTGGCTGTTTTGGTGTTTCAAACTGAATGAGAGTGAGCTCTAGACTGAAGAGGGAGGAGGCTAAACCGCACAGCTTTGAAGTTTGATGGGATGTGTGTTCAGTCAATTTACGGCCAGACTCGAGAGCAAAACTGGCGCTAGCCCCGGATACCCTGAAGTGCAGTAATGACACGCTGCGCTGACTGTCTGCTTTAGTCATACTTAAAGGATAATGACTAATTGGGCTATAACAGGAAACTAACCTGGCCCGTGTTGTGATTGTGATGTGTCTCTAAGGAAAGGCGGGCATCCCTAAATTTTTCGCATCGCTCTGGACGTGCTCAGCAACTCCATTTTTCTCCTAAACCACACCCACTATAGGACTCATCACTGATCCTCCTTATCCTCAGGGCTCAAATTAATAACCAGCAGAGTGAAATCTTCTAAACATGCAAGAGATTAGTGAAAACTGAGATTCCCTATAAAAAAAGACAAGCCTATAATTATCGTAATAACATGAGGCTTTGAGGGTATGTTTTCAAAAATGAAGCATTGTCAGAAATTCCTGTTGCTTTTTCTTTTCTACTACACTGCTGGTGTATATAATTTCAGGATGTGTTTGTGTATATATGTGTGTGTGTGTGTGTGTGTGTGTGTGTGAACACATTCTTTGTAATGTGGAGCCCAGTAAAAGTTAGCAAAGATCCTATAATACCAAGTGTTTAATAGTAAACATCCAGAACTAACTTGTTTTGTTGATGCTCCATATTATGAAATAAAAATTTTAAAAAGTAATATTGTTTAATTTACCAAATAGCTAGGCGATCTTGATCTCTTTCGGTATAAAACTAAAATGTGATTTTTACCAAATACCAGAAAAGCAAAGCCTCCAATTATATCTACCTGAATGTCTCCAGTTCTTCCTCAAGGTTTCGGACTTTCTCCTGCAGTGGCCTGACTTGCTGTGCTTTGTCCTGGATGTCTCTGACCCTCGTCAGGCCTGCAGAAAGAGCTGCTCTTGCCTCCTCTGCCCGCCTCTTGATCTCAGTGCTCTCTTTTCTCAGCCTCGCCACTGTGTCCTCCAGCTTGCTGACCTCGCCATACGCAGACACAAGCTCCTCTTCCAGCCTCTGGCTGAACCTCATCGCCTCCTCCAGCTGGCCATCACGTGAAGCACGGATCAGCTCTAGCTCTCGAAGCAGGTCCTTTGTGCGCCTGGATTGTTTACTTGGCCTGGGTTTGGGCTCACTGCCAGCAAAGCAGGTTTGCCTTTCAGTGATTTGTGGAGAGCTTTTGCTTAGTGTGTTCACACGTTCTCTCCTCAGAGCTACTTCGAGGGACATGCAGCGAGCGTCACTGCTCTGGAGAGCAGAGCGCAGGTCTTCCACAAGCTCTCTCAGACTGGCATTCTCCAACTCCACCTGTTCCTGACATGATCTCTGTCCTGCAATTGATGGAATAAATGTTTATCCATTTAAAAAACTGCCTTTCATTAAAAATGCCCCCCCCCAAAAAAAAAAAAACAATCAGTGTAATTTGAAAAGCTGTGAATCACCCTTGGGCCAGTATTCTAAATGTATTATTATTATTCACAATTCACTTGCTTTCATGGTACGTTGCTTCATTCATGAACAAAAATAAAAATAAATTCACAGCACGTGCGCCTTGGTGCTTTACCTGCTTCCGTTGAGCACGCGTTCACGTTTTCCATCCTGTCGCGTGCTGCCCTGCTCGTGGCACCGTCCCGAGTCAAGTCGAAACTGACGCACTTTCTCCGCCGCACTCGCGGCCACCGGAGCCTGATCTCGCGCTCCACGTGCTCGGTTTCCACGGTGACCGGAAGGCGCAGGGATGTCGGTACGTCTCGCGCTCGGACGGCGAAGAACGCGCAAAGTCGCGAGTGAAACTCCCTGAAACTGAGCGCGGGTGGAAGCGCGGAGCACACCTCATCCTCATCCTCCTCCGCGCGCACACCGAGCACCGAGCAGAGCAGCCGGAAGTCCTGCTCGGACACCGCGTCGCTGCTGCGATACGTGCTAGAGTAGGCGAGATGGTGAAAGACCTCCTGCAGGTACTGGTCGATGCCGGTGGCCAGCACCACGATCTCGTTCTCGACCCCGGGCTCACTGGAGAAGTGATGCGCGAGCGCGCAGCGGAGCCACTCGGTTTTGCGCACGGCGCGAATCGGTTGCGGTGCGCGAGACATTGGCTTCGTTAATAAAGTCAAACACAAGTTACCGAGAATTCAGTGACAAAAATAAATAAATAAAAAAAATACGGACGACACGGAAAGGCATCAGAAGATGAAAATAAATTGCTTGTACACGAAATAGGAGAAAGAAGAAATACAAATTCAGTGCGCGCTTAAAGAAGTCCGGAATTCCGCCTCCACCCGCACGACTGACAGATGAGATGAAGATGAAGCTCTGAGTCTCGTCCAATCACTTCTGAGCTCCGGTTAGACTTCTGAACCGCGATCAAAACAGTGACGCCTGCAGGAACAATAAACAGTGAGATCAGACTGTGTGCTGCGAGGAAAACACTGTGAAGGGAAGGTTTTGGGGGTTGGATAAGTACAGTACACTACATCATCATAACCCAGAAATCTTATTTGAAAATAACTTGTTTGAAATGATTGATAAAAGTGTTTGTGACATTGAGATTTAAAAATCGATAAATGTTCATAGTTTAATTTAGATGAAATGTGTTAAATGTGCTCTAAGTTTGGTTTACGTTTCTCTCTCAGTTAAGTTCTAACCGATCATTGGATCATTGATAAGACTTATAACCAATCATAATGCAGAAGGCGGGATTTGTCAAAGAAAGTTGATTATTTTCCCAATTTTAAGTACCCATTTGGAATTTCTATTCTTTTTTATAATATTTTTTTTATTGATGTCTCACTTTGTATGCAAAGGCCAATAACCAAGTTTATTATTTTTGATTCCTGTTACTTTACAGCAGCTTTTAACAATCATGCAAAAAAAAAAAAAAAGGTTTTCTATAATTTCTTTATAGTCTGTCGAAGCAGTATCTCAGGTCAGTTATGTAGCTGTTGTTACCATAGAAACACATTAATATAAACCTGTTGTTTGCTGAAACACTACGGTCAGACTTTCTGTCTGAAAATTATGCATCACCTTCTGAAATTTTAGCTGAGCATAATAATTCTTAAGATGGATAGCTAAAGCGATTGACTTCCTTTTGCCAGAAGGACACGGTCATGTGTGCAAAGTTTAAACAGTCACAATTCCATATTGCTGTTTGCAAAAGGTACGGCGCAAACAGAGAACAGTCCTACAAAATGTACAGCATCGGAAGCCAAACATCTTAAAGCCCACTGTGCCTCATGATTAACCTCGTAGTTTTACGGTGATGTAATGAGAGCAAACAGTCTTTTTTTTTTTTTGGAGGATTACTGCCTTAAATAGATTTTTTTTTGTGAAAAACACACAACAGCCTTCGTCTATTAGCACCTAATAGCACAGCTATTTCTATAGTGCTTGCCATTCACAAGTCATTTAAAACCTTTCGAATTACAGAAACTCATTTATTTTCTCAGTGACTAAAAGAAAAGAGACTGTTGTTAAAAAGGGGCACTGGGACACAAAGGAAAGCGATATCTTGACTCCTGTCATGGTGAGGTTTCATTTCTAGCTGTAGGAAAGTGAGTCACTCTGCCGCTAGTCATGCTTTTTTTTTTTTTTTTTTTTGAATTGTGATATCTGTCTGACGAGATCACATTCAGTAATCTCAGCTTGAGTCCACGTTCTGTCTTTATCACCCTGTGACTCGAGTATTTTGACTAGACAAGCTTAGACTACAAATGTAGGTATTCTTCCTTTTTTAAAAGTGTTTAGAATAATTCTGTAAAGAATAAAGTATAAAACAAGAATATAAAAGAATAAAGTTTGTATCTGTCTGCAGACCACGTACAGTATGGTGAAGTTGTCAACCCTGATGCATGTAGTGTAATGAAGAGTTTTCTGAAACGTATATTTTAAATATAACTTGTATATGAAACTTATATAAACCTATATTTTGGTTACTGTCTGCATATAGTTTCATTTAAATATTTTGGAAGCAATGCCTGTACAACAATTTAGTTCCTGTAATGAATTAATGTACAGTATGCAATATGGTATCATCTTTGCAGTTCTCTTGATCAGTTTTGTGTTTATCTTGACTCCATGCCTGACAATTTCTAGTAGACAAGCAATACTTGTTCAGACCCACAGGTTTATCTTAATTTATAGATTTTTTTAAAGATGTGCTTAGTTTACATTAATGCATATTCTGTATATTGATGCTTTGTAAACCCTAGTTCTTCTTTTAGATACTATTTTTGTTCTCACTCTGAAAAATGACCAAAATAATGGCATTTTTTAGCTGAGGATAATAAAACAGACTGATGAGTTTTTTTTTTGTATACTGTTAAGTCAGATAAGCTGTAAATAACATAAATTACCCATGTAAGGAAGTAAAGGTTTACACTTTGTACTTATCTGTGCACATACATGCTGTTTCAGGTAACAGACAGATCCACATTAGAGTCAGATAAAAGTCATTTGTAATGGGATCTGTAATGTACGACAGAGTGTTAGGGCCAAGATGGGATTAAAAAAAAGACTTGGAAGGGCAGGGGCAGGGAATTTCCGGGTTTAAAACTCGAAAGTTTCGAGATGAAAATCGGAAATTTTCGAGATGTAAACTCAGAAATTTCGAGATGTAAACTCAAAACTTTTGTGTTTCAAACTCGAAAATCTGTGGGGGTTTTTCTATCAAGGAAGGAAACCGCATATACACTTTACAAGGTTAGGCAGACGTCACTTGTTTTGCATGCCTGAAGTGGAATATCTAATCAAACTTTACTTTTCCCTTGGCTTGAGTAACAAGGAAATACTTGTTATTTTAGCCAAGAATCACCAGATCATCATGAGCATCCGTACTTTGAAAAGACATTGCTGTAAGTTGAACCTATTTCGAGGAAACACCATACTGACTTGGATGAGGTGATTGCCTTTGTTTATCAGGAACTACAAAGCAATGGACAGATGCAAGGTTATCGCTGGTTACATAAATCTTTTATCCTGAAATATTTTAGTTCTTTTTTTCTCGGAACTTTCAAGTTTTCTTCTTGAAATTTCCAGGTTTTTTTTCTCTAAAATTTCGAGTTTTCATCTTTGGAGTTTTAAACTCGGAAATTCCCTGCCCCTCCCCTTCCAAGTCTTTTTTTTTAACCCATCTTGGCCCTAATACTCCGTTGTAGTAATGACATGGCAATCTGACCTAAAAATCCAAATTGAGCTACTGTATGTTGCTTGTACAGTAATGTGAATGCATTCTAAGTTTTTAACAATCATGCAAAAAAAAAAAAGGGTTTTCTATAATTTCTTTATAGTCTGTCCAAGCAGTATCTCAGGTCAGTCATGTAGCTGTTGTTACCATAGAAACACATTAATATAAACCTGTTGTTTGCTGATACACTACGATCAGACTTTCAGATCCGAATTCTTTCATTTATGGCTGCAAAACTGAATCCAACATTCCTTTCTAACCCCTAATCAAGGGCACTGCTTTGTGTGTTTGACAAGTGATTGTACACCCTAGCACATTAGCTTTCCATTTACATATACTTGGGGTTCAAGTTATATATTCTTATACAGTGAAACCTTGGATTACGAGCATAATTTGTTCTGGAAGTGGGCTTGTATTCCAAAACACTCGTGAACCAAATCTAATTTTCCCATAAGAAATAATGTAAACTCAGATAAGTCGTTCTACAGCGCAAAAAAAAAATACATAAAAATAATTAATACAAAATATAAAGTAAAAATAAAACAAATTAACCTGCACTTTACCTTTAAAAAAGGAAAAATAAATCCCGACAGATAAGCTGTGTGTGTGTGTGTGTCACATTAATGGAGAGTCTGTTTTATCTGGGAAATTAGGATCTCGGGCTCACACCACATTATAAAAGCAAGGTCCAGAGTTCTAAGTAACAGCATCCAAAGTAACAACAGTCAGAATTTTAAGGCTCAGAGCAAGGAATGGTGCGGCAAACACTAACAGTGAAAACAGCATGTGGATGGGAGATGCCATTCATCCATGGAGTTCAAAGGCAAGTAAGATGCCCCATTTGATCACCGCATGGGAAAGAGCGGACAAAAGACTTAAATCTGTGCCGAGAACCAGCTTTCACGATCCAGCCGCCAATGAGAAAAGGGCGCTGTGCTTGCTGTTAAGGCCCTCGTTCCCAGTTGGGGTAAGCCACCCGGACATTGGCAGTCACAAGGGCTCACGCAACAACTCACATGAGCCAATGTATGTCTGCCCACGCAGACACACGCTGCCACTCGGTCACTGCCAACACTCACCAGCCGAATGTCCCTCCACCAGCTGAGAACTGCCTGGACCAGCACATGCACACCCTTTTTACTCTCCCCCTGTCTTTCCTTCTCCCCTCCTTAGTTCCGTGCTCTTTTTCAATTGATTTCTAATAAAACTACCCTTTTTCCTTAAAGACCTTGTGTCTGTGTCTGTGGTGCCGTCTGAGTCAAATATCTTACAGTCTGCAGCATATCTTTGGATACTTTGAGTATTTTTGTATTTTCATGTGAAGGTTTATTTAAGAACAACGGAGGATAATGCCCATGTACATGACTAGGACTTTACTCCTTGAATATACTATAATTAGTTATTAGCATTTAAAAAAAAGAAGAAAAAAAAAGTAACCATTGGCGGTGAACTGTATAGCTTCTCTCTCAATTTCCCTTATGTAATAATCTTTACAGAAAAAACTTATCCTCCTTCTTCTCCTTCAAATCTAATAATTATCCATAATTGTTTGTGTCTTTGTAGCCTGCCACACTGGTAAATAATGAGTTAGAGGATAAATGAACGTCCATCTGATGACTGGGCTGCTGGGCCGGTCGACCTCGTCTTTGTGTCCACAGTCAGCAGCTGCTTCTTCAAAGCCTGTTTATTTTGGCTGAATGGATCTTATTTGAAACTGAATGGGCCTGTGGAGAAAAAGCACTCTATAATAAAAGGAAGTGGAATCAGGGGTCATTAGCAGACAGGGAGGGGCCAAACATAAGGGTTTAATTCACTTTAGGAGACGTTTCTAGCCTACAGTATTGACCCGGGTTTTGCAACCTGAGCTTTTGTCTGAACCATATGTCTCACTATATATCATACAGACACAAGAAAGAAAAAAAACCTGATTTATCAGCCATGATAGTGAATAAACAGAGTTGATTAGTGAATACACAGAATTGATCAGATTTTGTCAGATTATACTTCTCAAATTCAACTTTGTTAATATGCTAATATTAATGACAAAAATATTTTATTAAAAGCAATAAAGACAGAAATGCAATAAAACCTATCCATATTTAAATTACCAAGTATTAAATTATTATATACTTAGTTATATAGACTATTTAAATGTAATGTCCATGTAATAATTGTATTGTTTTCTTTTATTAATGAATTCTGTATTTTTTCTTCCAAAGTTTGTTCCTGTATCCCCTCCACTATAAATTAGATTTAACTAAAAGGATTGTACCTAATAATTAGGCCAATATCACATCTTATTCGTCAAGGCAAGTAATGATGTATGAACTTTTAGATAATGTTTTATATAACATAATAAAAACATATATTATAACATATATTAAAAACAAATTTTTAAATAAAACTTAAAATGAAATTTTAAGTTTTATTTAGTTTATCTACAGTTGTAATTGATTAATTGTAAATGTTCACCTTTACAGAAAAGCATGTACTGTGACATGGTTGTGTTGTTGTTGATTAATCAAACATTTATTAAACATTTATCAAGTGTTGGTAAAACATAAATGTGTATGAATGAATATGATAATATAATTATTAATATTTCAATCTTACAATGTAATTAAATATGAGGGTTGTACTGAAAGTAATGCAAAAATTAACTTTTGCCCCTTTTGCATTACTTTCATTATATATTTTTTCCCCTTTTTTGCCTCGAAAGCTACAATGAAGGCAAACAGCAAGCATAAAATCATCCTAAGAAATATAGAAAAACGTATTCCCATTGTAGAACATCTCTCTCTCTCTCTCACACACACACACACACACATAGCACATACCTTCAGAGCTTCATTACACTATCTTAAACACTCCTGGACACGGATCTAGTCCAAACCATTGTAAAGTTATGTACAGTAATCTTTTCCCAGCACATACTTGTACACACACCTGCCGTGGATCAAGGTCAAGGTCTGAAGCACTACAACCTTAAGCATTCATCACTTAAAATTTTGTGAGGCCTTGAATTATTTGCTGTTGTACCATTGATAATGATTTTCCGAGAATTTTCTTATCAGTACTCCTCTCTCTGTAACTGGAGTCAACAAGAAACCATGCTTTATAGAGCATTTTCTGTATTGCACTTTCTGATGGTTGTAAAGTGTTCAAGAAGTAAACAGTGAAGCAAGCGACGTTAGAGAAATCATTGATCCCAGATGACACCATTGGACCATTGGATACAGACTAAGAGATGCCTGAAATTGTACGTGTCTTGGAGACGGTGAAGCCTCAAAATAGCATTTAAAGGTCTCATATTTTACTGTCTTTAACAAGTTAAGACTGGTCTCAGAGCTCTCCCAAAGTATTTGTTAATGCTCCATGTGAAATAACCCTCAGATAATGCATTTTGCATTTTCGATTCCTGTCTCTGTTTACATGGAGTTTGCATGCGTCCCCGTGCTTGGTGGGTTTCCTCCGGGTGCTCCGGTTACCTCCCACAGTCCAAAGACCTGCAGATTAGGCTAACTGGCATTCCCAAATTGACCATAGTGTGTGCATGAGTGTTTGAGTGTGTATATGCCCTGCAATGGATTGGCACCCTGTCCAGGGTGTACCCCGCCTTGTGCCCTATCTAAGTCTCCTTGGATCAGCTTCAGGAGCCCCGCGTCCCATGAATACAGGATAAAGTGGTATAGACGAGTGAGTAACCTCCCTTTGTTTCGCTACTCTTCCGAATGCACTGTTGTATGTAAATAAGCCACTGCTGAGCCATGACCATTCAGAGAACTGCTGAACTGGAATAAGGAAATCTTAATATATGAGGTCACAGTGGGGGGTGGAATCTATAACTGCAATGCCCCAATTGTGGCAATGCTTGTGGCATTGGAAAATTGCATATCTGTGAAGGTACCATTAATGCAGAAAAAATATTTTCTTTTTGGAGCAACACATGTTGCCATCAAAACACTCTTTTTCAGAGACATCTCAGTATTTTCTAGCAGGACAACACAAAACCAGGTAACACACGCATCGCTGCTAGTGTGACTGCTAGAGTACAGGTACTTGGGGCTGGCCTGCCTGCTCCAACTGAGAATGTGTGGTGCATTATGAAGTTCAAAATATAGCAACAAAGATCCCGTACAATTGTCCAGCTGAAGACCTGCATAATAGGAGAATGAAGGAAACTCCCACAAACTTGTCCAACTGGTGTCTTCAGTGCTCAAAGGCTTAAAAAGTGTTATGAACAGAAATGGTGGTGTAAAAAGTCAGCTGTCCCAAGTTTTTTAGAGGATATGAAATTACATACTGTACTTTCGACAAACAATTAAATTCACAAGTACATTGTGAAATAATGCGTTGTTGTAAAGTTTTCAATACACCTTTTTCTTTTTACTGCAACTTCCATACTGTTCTAACTTTTCTTTTTTTAAATCGGGGTTCTAATTGGCTTAGTTAAAGCTCAATGCAAAAACAGTGTTTTGTTAATTTTATAATAAATTTTTTGCACACGCACACTGGAGACTCATGTGCAGAGGTGTCAAGTAACGAAGTACAAATACTTCGTTACCTTACTTAAGTAGAAATTTTGGGTATCTATACTTTACTGGAGTAATTATTTTTCAGCCGACTTTTTACTTCTACTCCTTACATTTTTAAGCAATTATCTGTACTTTCTACTCCTTACATTTTAAAAATAGCCTCGTTACTCTATTTTTATGATCAGAACGCGCCCCCCCCCCGCCCCCCCGGTCGCATGATAAGAACGCACACAATCCCCCCCACCCCCCTGCCCCTTGATATGATCAGAATGCGCACATCCCCCGCCCCCTCCAGTCGTATGATCAGAAAGCGAGACCTTAATGATCCCCCCCCCTCACGGTACTTTTACTTTTATTCTTTAAGTAGTTTTGAAACCAGTACTTTTACACTTTTACTTAAGTAAAAAGCTTGGGTTGATACTTCAACTTCTAAAGAAGTCTTTTAAAACCCTAGTATCTATACTTCTACTCAAGTAATGAATGTGAATACTTTTGACACCACTGCTCATGTGCCCTTTAAACTAATGACTAATTACTAATTACTAATTACTTGCTGGTCCTGAAGCTCCTTTGAGTAAAAGATATAATAATTGTATCGGTAATACAGTACTACTGTTGTGATCAGTCTGCTTAACAGTTTGGTTGCAGTTTTCTAACTCAAATCCACATCACAAACAGTACGTATTATATTATATGTATTATATTATATACTGTATCTATTATAAAATTAATTACAGTATTTATTTTAATGTTCTGAAACACTCGCTGGTTACATAAATCATAAGAATTTTAAGGCAGCTCTATCAGAGGACTGGGGAGAGACACTTTATAGTCGGGCACATGTGTGAGGCAGTACATTACACTCGAGGTTGAGAATTATTAGGCTCTCCCATTCAGAGCACATAAAAAGGAACATAAAGCCTTCTGAAACAGCAGATGGCCTTCGTGTACTAGATTCAGGATGCTAGCTGACACAGAACTGTGATGTATAGGGCAATACATTCAGGTTTTATTTATTTATTTATTTCCACACAAATTTAATACAGTATGTTTCAGTTGCATATACCTTTATTAATTTATTTATATTTTAAGCATGAGGGAAATATTGTTATTTATTAATGGATTCTGATTCCTACCTACCATGTTAACAGCTTTTGTCAGATTAGGTTACATCACATGCTGCTTAAGCAGTTTTAGCTACATTACATAAACACTGAGATACTGAGCACAATTTAATTGGATAATTAGTTTGTTTTGTTCAAGTTGTTCTTTTAAAGTAGTAATGGTTTGTTGTGAAACGAGCTAGCAAAGTGTTTTATATTACAAATTGTGCATGATTTCTGAACAATCCGTTTAGAAAACTTAAAAAAAAAAATTAGAGGCATAATAAACTCAGATAGCACACACACGTCGCGGAGACGTCTATGCTTCGTCGTCTTTTTCATCTGGCAGATGTCTGGCAGAGGGTCGTTTGCTCATCTGGCAGACGTCGCCGAGACGTCCATGCCCGATGTTAGAACGACGCTTAGCCTACGTATTTAAGACGTAAATGAATTAAAACGAGCTTGATCCGCTCTTTAGATGATGTTAATCAGATGTTTATACATCTGCCAAAGGTCTGATTCATGTCGGATAGATGTCGTTTTATTAAAACGCCCCCTCCCATTATTTTAATTAAATACCCTCGGTTAATTATAATTAACCATGGTCAACAGAATTCTGTGAAGGAAGGAAGCATAAGACAAATGGTATAAAGCTGAGATTTTTATTTTATATTTTACGTTTTACACCAGCAGCAACTTACAAATGAGGTCTCAATTTGAAAAGATGTACAAAACATAAAACACCACAAATAAATATTAATCATAGAAAAACATTTATTAAACACCAACAGAAACGTTTTTGTACTTCGTTATGACTTTTAAATATGACTGTTAGATACAGTTGGTCAGGACCCACTAAACATTGGACGTCGGATAGACCATGTGCAGATCATGTCTATATTGGGTCCGTCAGTCCATGACCAATTCTGGACATCTATTCGACGTTCAAACTAGGTCCACTGTTTGAACGTCCAACCATGACCCAACTTGGACGTCATTTTGACGTTCAACATTTGACCTAATCTGGCTTATTTTTTTTGGACGTAATTTGGACGTCTTTGGCAGTTGCAGTATGTGTTTTATTCATTCATTCATTCATCTTCTATACCGCTTAATCCTGTGTTCAGGGTCGCGGGGGACCTGGAGCCTATCCCAGGAGACTTCGGGCACTAGGCGGGGTACACCCTGGAAAGGGTGCCAATCCATCGCAGGGCACACACACATACACACACTCACACACTTTGTGTAACTTTGGGGGAGGAGCCAAGCAAACTTCAACCCAGCAGCTGGGTTACACAAAAACTACCCAACTCTCTGTAAATATCCCAGAAAAATGACCCAACAGCGGCAACCCAGCGTTTGGGTAGAAAAAACAACCCAGCATTTTTTAATGTGTACATGCATAACAAATAACAAAAAATTACTTCCTCCCTGGGGCCAAGCGAAGAAATCTTTGATAAATTTTTCAGCATTCGATTCTGTCGGAGACTGAAGGATTGGATTCCTCATAGCTGAAGCCGTAAGTTAAAAGAAACAATTACAATAATTTAATAAATATAAAACAGTCTTTTCCCAATTACACTTAATTAACCAGATAATCAGATATTTTTTCTTCATGTCATTCTTCTGAATAAACCTATGGAAGCCCGTTTCCGTCACAAAAAAAAATAAAAAAAATGTATTCACCTATTTCCCCTTAAATCATTCACGTCATAGCTGATGCTGCAGCTTCCCATCCACATACCAGCAAATTTCGGATGATGAAGATACGTCATATAGATGTCGTATAGATGTAAAGACGATGTATAATTTAACAGCTCAAACAGGCGATCTATAGACGATAAGAATACGACTATAAGAAAACAAACGCGATGTTTACCAGATGAAACGTTCTTTAGCAGACGTCTCCACGACGGACCTGTGCTATCTGGGAACACATTTCTATTAAATGAAATGAAATGTAATGAAATTATTAGCGTGTGGATTTTGTGTTGTTTGAGTGATTGAGTAATGAATGTCAGCCTTCAGAATGTTGTCCCCACGTGGTGGATATTGTCTATGATATAGAGGAAGAGCTACATGAAGAACACTGGATTACACTGTTCTTCTAGATTTCTCTTTTGTTTCGGATTGTAATGCCCTTCCCAGATTAGGAGCGACAATTTCACGACTACCAGAATACACCCTTGAATCAAAGACATACACACAGACAAAAAGCATTCCATTGCCAACAGTATGTGAGCTGAGCGGAAGCTGGTCATAGGGGCATGTGTGTGCAAGCAAGAAGGCATGACATCAGTGGGTTTGTGTCCATGGCTGTGTGCATGATTGTGTGTGTGCATATGTGCATGGGTGTGTGCATGTGGGTGGGTGAGTTACCTCTTAACTACACACTGACATGCTCAGAATATTTAAAATCCGAAAGCTTCTTTCATCAAAGTGGATTATTTCTCCATAACAATGGATTGTTTATTGTTCTATTCCTCTTATATCACAGCTACTTACCACCTATACCCTTCATTAAATATTGAACATCATAATGCTCTATTTGTCCATATGCTGTATAGTTACATTTCATTAAGAATTTTATTGACTATGGTTTATTTTCCTAACTAAAATTATTGTTTTGCATGTTAATCTGTTGATTATTTTCTGATATGTTAATACATCTTTTAATTGACAATTAATAATAACATTGCATCTACTTCTTCTAACTTCTTCAAATAAAAAATCTGAAAAATATAAAAGTGGCAATGTGGGGTATGCATACAGTGACAGAATACAGTGGAACCTCGCATTACGAGTAACGCGGTTTACGAGTGTTCCGCAAGACGAGCAAAGATTTTTAATAACCAGGGAGTTTTTCCTTGCCACCGTCGCCGCCACACTTGGCTTGCTCATCAGAGACATTTCATTCATCATTCATTCATCTCATTATTATCTAGACACATTTTTCTCACACATACACAGTTCCAAATATTTTCTTTTCTAAAAATTTTCTTCCATTTTTGTGAAACTGCTTTGAGACAATGACCATTGTTAAAAGCGCTATATAAATAAAATTGAATTGAATTGAATTAATAAATTTTGCGACAGTGGCAAGGAAAAACTCCCTGAGATCGTAATAGGAAGAAACCTTGAGAGGAACCAGACTCAACAGGGAACCCATCCTCATCTGGGTGCAACAGATAGCAGGAAATGATCTGCATTTATACAGTGTGTTAGGTGGCAGGCAGTTCAGCTATAACAGTTGATGTTAATTGATGTTAAAATGGAGACCAGGTAGTTATTGGAGACTCAGATAGACTTGTAGAAAGTTCCAGCCCTGAACTATCGAATTGCCAAGTCCTCAGAGAAACAGCTGCTAACACCAGTCGAGGCCAGAACCATCTTCTAAGTAGAGAGAATCATCCCCAGACACCAGACGCATCCCAAAGAGACACACGGGGCATCCATGCTGCTTTATGAGTGGGTCCTACTACACACTGATTTACGCCTACTGAGTCCCAGTATGGACATAAATGCTGTTCTCAGAGGGTCTTCTGGATTCTCAAAATGAATGTTAAAATCTCCAGCAATTAACACTTTGTCTACAGAAACGACTAGGTTTGAGATGAAATCTGCAAATTCACTAAGAAATTCAGAATACGGCCCAGGAGGTCTGTAAATTATAATTATTGGAATCGACTGAGCTGACTTAATATACTTAAATACACTTAAATTTGTGTCCGTGTTTTTGTACGATAGACAGATTCAATTCAATTCAATTCAATTTTATTTATACTGTATAGCGCTTTTAACAATGGTCATTGTCTCAAAGCAGCTTCACAAAAATGAAAGAAATTTTGCACAAAAAAAATAAAAAATAAATAAATAATAATAATAATAATAATTATAGAAAAGAAAATAATTGGAAGTGTGTATGTGTGAGAAAAATGTGCAGATAATAATAATGAGACGAATGAATGAAATTTCTCTGATGAGCAAGCCAAGGGTGACGGCGACGGTGGCAAGGAAAAACTCCCTGAGATGGCATTAGGAAGAAACCTTGAGAGGAACCAGACTCAACAGGGAACCCATCCTCATTTGGGCGATAACAGATAGAAATTATATAACATCTTGTGTGTTGTGCAGGTGAAAATTCAATATGACAGAAATTATTTAAATTGACATGAAGACCAGTTCAGCATAGGGACGAGTCAGTAGGTGCAGAGGGCAGATGAGGTCTGGATCACTGGAAGCACAGGAGCAGCATGTGTAGCTCCAACCATCATAAAGCTGAATCCAGCTGGAGCTGGTCCTTCTCTGGATGCCTCAGGAACCTCGCAGGGTCGGCCTTTGTCTACTGAAGCTGGCAAAATCTCCCGATGCCTCGGGATGGGTAGAGAAATATAGAACAGATGGGGAGAATTAGCGTAGTTGCCATTCGGGATAGGTGTACTGGAGTATGAGATTATGGGATGAGTTATGTGTATGCCAGATTAAAAAGATGCGTCTTGAGTCTACTTTTGAACTGAGAAACCGTGTCTGCTCCCCGAACACTGTCTGGAAGGCTATTCCAAAGCTTTGGAGCTAAATATGAAAAAGCCCTACCCCCTTTTGTAGATTTTGAAATTCTGGGAACTACCAGAAGTCTGGAGTTTTGTGATCTTAAGGCGCGTGGTGGATTGTAGCGTATCAGAAGACTGGTTAGGTATGTGGGAGCTAAACCATTTAAGGCCTTGTATGTAAGTAATATTATTTTGTAATTTATTCTAAACTGAACAGGTAGCCAGTGCAGGGATGATAATATTGGGGTTATATGATCATATTTTCTGGATCTAGTGAGAACCCTGGCAGCTGCATTTTGGATTAACTGAAGCTTGTTTATTGAGGATGCAGGACAACCACCTAGTAATGCATTACAATAGTCCAGTCTGGAGGTCATGAATGCATGAACTAGTTTTTCTGCATCAGATACGGATAAGATGTTCCTAAGTTTAGCAATATTTCGAAGATGGAAAAAGGCTGTTTTTGTGATATTTGAAATGTGATTTTCAAAAGACAAGTTACTGTCTAATATTACGCCCAGGTCTTTTACTGCTGAGCTGGTAGTAACAGTACATCCTTCTAAGCGCAGGCTGAATTGTGAAAGCTGTTGTGTGCTGGTTTTTGGGCCAATAAGTAATATCTCTGTCTTATCTGAATTTAATAAAAGAAAGTTATTGGTCATCCAGGCTTTTATGTCCTGGACACACTCAGTTAATCTAGACAACTTAGGTATTTCGTCTGGTTTAGTTGAGATATATAATTGGGTATCATCAGCATAACAATGGAAACTAATCCCATGTCTTCTAATGATGTTACCCAAGGGAAGCATGTATATTGAGAACAACAGAGGTCCTAAAACTGACCCTTGTGGGACCCCATATTTCACTGTCATTACACCAGACGGTTCTCCATTTAGATCTACAAAATGGTAGCGATCAGACAGGTAAGATCTAAACCATTTTAATGCCTGTCCCTGAATACCTATATAATTTTGTAAGTGATCTATGAGAATATTATGATCTATAGTGTCGAATGCAGCACTAAGATCGAGCAGGACTAGCAATGAGATGCAGCCTTGGTCTGAGGCTAAAAACAAGTCGTTTGTAATCTTAACTAGTGCAGTTTCTGTGCTATGATGGGGCCTGAAACCTGACTGAAATTCTTCAAGGATGTTGTTATCCTGCAAGAATGTGCAAATTTGAGCTGATACTATTTTTTCTAGTATTTTTGATATGAACGGAAGGTTTGAAATCGGTCTGTAATTTGTTATTTCATTCGCGTCCAAATTAGATTTTTTAAGAAGCGGCTTAATAACTGCTAACTTGAAAGGTTTAGGGACGTGACCTAGATGTAATGAAGAATTAATAATGTTTAGAAGTGGCTCTCCAACCGTAAGCATCACTTCTTTTAAAAATCTGGTTGGGATTGGGTCTAACAGGCACGTTGTTGATTTAGCCGAGGTGATAAGTTTATACAGCTCTTCCTGTCCTATACCTGTAAAGCAGTGAAAATCTAAATGTGAAGCTATAGGCTGAACTGGATCGTGAGATACTATTAGAGGGTGAACCTCCATTATTTTCTTCCTGATATTATTGATTTTTTCATTAAAGAAGTCCATAAAGTCTTCACTTCTAAACTGTGATGGGATACTCTCTGCGGGCATCTTAGGTTTTGTTAGGCGAGCCACTGTACTAAATAAGAACCTGGGATTGTTTTGGTTTCTTGCTATCAGTTGGCTAAGATGCTCAGTCCTAGCAGTTTTTAGAGCCTGTCTGTAGCTGCACATACTGTCTTTATACGCAATTCGAAAAACTTCTAATTTAGTTTTCCTCCATTTTCGCTCGAGGTTACTGGTTGCTCTCTTTAGGGCGCGAGTATGACTGTTGTACCACGGTGCAAGTGTTTTATCTCTGACTTTTTTAATCTGATGGGAGTAACAGTGTCTAATGTACTGGTAAAAATAGTGCCCATGCTGCTAGTCACTTCATCTAGATCATCTGCATTTAGGGGTCTAATAAGAAATTGGGACAGATCCGGCAGATTACTTGTGAATCTGTCTTTAGTAGTGGGATTCATATTTCTAACAGATTGATAACGTGGGGAGACACAGCTAATCTGTTCTACGGGTAGAGTATATGTCAGGAGGTGATGATCTGTGATATCATCACTTTGAGGTATGATCTCTATATTAGAGACATCTATACCATGGGATATAATTAAATCTAGCGTATGATTAAAGCGGTGAGTTGCTCCAATTATATTTTGTTTAACCCCAAAGGAATTTAGTAAATCCATAAATGTGAGTGCTAAAGCGTCGTTAGCATCATCTACATGAATGTTAAAATCTCCTACTATCAACACTTTGTCAGAGTTAACCAATAGGTCTGATAGCAGATGTCCAAATTCTTTAAGAAAATCGCCATATGGCCCCGGGGGTCTGTACACGGTGGCCACGGTAAAATATAGCAAGGGTTTATTACGTATCTCACTGAGTGCAACATTAATGATAAGCACTTCAAATGAATTAAACCTGGGCCTTATTTTCTGGGTAACAGTGAGTACATCATTGTAGATAGTGGCGACACCACCACCACAGCCAATTAGACGGGGCTCGTGCTTATAGAAATATCCTGACGGAGTAGACTCATTCAGACCAAAATATTCATTTGGTTTAAGCCAGGTTTCGGTGAGACAGAGTGCGTCAAGGCAATAATCTGAGATAATTTCATTAACAATAAGTGCTTTAGGCGCAAGGGATCTAATGTTGAGTAGTCCAAACTTTAGAGGTGGATTTTGACTACTTATTTTGCCTTTTTCTGGTTTTATGGTTATCAGATTGTTTCGGGCAAATTTAACAAATTTATTCTTTTTTCTCACTATTCGGGGAACAGACACAGTTTCTATAGGACAAGCTATGTGTGTGCGTCTATCACTATGGTGAGTTGTGATGTGGCTAATATGTTTGGAATCTACAGTATGACTTACCGCCAGTCAGATGGTTCGTAGTGTCCTGGAGATGTTGTCAGAGAGGACCGCTGCTCCAGCTCTGCTAGGGTGTAGGCCATCGGTGTGATAGAGCCTAGGATGCTCCCAGAAAACATTCCAGTTATCAACAAAGCGTAATTTCTGTTGTCGACACCAAGATTGTAACCATTCATTAAAGGCAAATAATCTACTGAACTTCTCGATTTCTCGCTGAAATGTGGGAAGCGGTCCAGATACGATGATCCTTGTCATGGGTGATGTGCTGCGGACCTTCTCGACCAGGCTCCTGAAGTCCTTCTTTAGGATTTCCGTCTGCCTCAGCCTGGTGTCGTTCGTGCCGGCATGAAGAACCACAGCTCCAATGTTCTTCCTCAGGGCAGCAGGCACCTGTGCAGCAACATCAAGAACACGTGCACCAGGTAAACAGCGTGTGTGCACCTTACCTTTAGCCGTGGTAGCACGCACGTGCCGGACGATGGAGTCTCCGATGACCAGGACGTCGTGTGCCGTCTCGCGGAGAGGAGCGAAGCGGTTTCGGGTCGAGATGTCGAAGACGGGTGGTGGCGGAGGGGGAGAGGTCCTCGCCCGGGGCTTGGCGTGCTTCTTCCGCTGCTGCTGTATCCAGGGTCCGTGGTATCCCGGCGCCGGGGTGTAGGAAAACTGGGCGGGCTGCGTCCTTGGTGTGTTGGACCTGGGCAGAGAAACACGCGGGGTTGAGGTTGTAGGAGAATTCTCACGCCGAGAATTTACCTGGGACAGGTGAGCGTCGGTCCGCGACGATTCCAGCGTGGCTTTCCGCTGCTGTAGCCTGGCCAGCTTCACCTGTAGCTCGCGGATCAGCTTCTCCACGGCCTCCAACTCCAAATCCACTGAGTGCAGCTCCAATGTCTCCTCACCTGCACTCAGAGGCAGAATCACAACCGGCATGGTGTCTAAACACGGAAAATAATCGGTGTGAAGAAGCGTAATCAAACTTTACAAACAAACGTGATAGCCGGGCTAACGGGCTAGCGGTGCTAATGCCGGCTAAAAGCGGTGTGCTGCAAAACAATTAAAACTTAACGATATAACACGCGTTTCGAGTAAATATATTATAAGATACTTATCCGTTTTATGTACAGCTAGATTATCATTATGAATAACTGCAACGCCTCCTCCTCTACCAGTTACCCGAGGCTGGTGTATGTAGCTGTATCCAGGAGGACTAGCTTAATTAAGAGCTACATACTCGTCCTGTTTAACCCATGTTTCAGTTAAACAGAGTATATCAAACTCCTGATCTATGATAATTTCATTAACAATAACTGCTTTTGATGCGAGAGATCTAATATTTAACAATCCTAGCTTCAGATCAGAGGTGCCGGCTGCGCATTCAGTATGATCCGAGTTTGTGGTCTTTATGTTAATTAAATTATTGAAACAGACTTTCTGAGTCTTTATACATTTTTGCTTAGATCGGGGAACAGACACAGTCTCAACATGGTGAACCCTGAGTGACGACTCTATGCAGCTAGCAGACGGTTGGTTTAGCCTGTCTGTCTGCTCCCTGGCCTGGGCTCTGGATTGTCGCCGATTAATTAGACGTCTACTGAGACTATGAGCTATACTACAGGAAATGAAAGCAGCACCTTCCCGAGTGGGATGGACACCGTCCCGCCCTAACAGGCCAGCTTTGCCCTCAAAGGTCTTCCAGTTGTCTATGTAGCCCACATTATTTTTGGAGCACCACCTGGACATCCAGCGGTTCAGCGACCATAACCTGCTGTAAGCTACTGTATGTCGCCACGTCTCATTGGGATGGGACCAGAGCATACTACTTCACACTCTTCTCTCCGAAGAAACTCGACTCTGTCACAAATCTTTTCGGAGGTAAGGTTCTGATTCATTTGTTTGTTTGTTTTACTTTACAGCAGTGATATAGAGCCTGAGTTTTGTTCTTCAGTAGTTTTTTTCAGTTGGATTTAAGTGCAGGATCCACCCGAAAGTATAGCCCGACAATGCAGCAAATAAAAGAACGGACATCGAGAAGTTTGTCCATCTCATAATTACACGAGCATGAATTAACGGGCTGTTACGCTGTCGCGAGCAACATTAAAATAAAGCGGAGAAGCTTTAATAATTTAGGGGAGAACAACAGTCTTTTCGTTAATGTGTGTGTGTTTAATTCGGACGAAATAAGAAAGTTTTACTGTGTAAAATGAGAAGGGGGAGACAGGAGGGGCTGAAAGGAAGAGTCTCCACTCACACGCACGCACACACACACAGCACCTGCACGCACAAACGGAAACACTTATCTGTTGGGATTTATTTTTTACTTTTTTTGAAAGGTAAAGTGCAGGTTAATTTGTTTTATTTTTACTTTATATTTTGTATGAATTATTTTTTTATATTTATTTTTTTGGGCTGCAGAACGAATAATTGCAGTTTCCATTATTTCTTATGGGAAAATTGAATTTGGTTTACGAGTGTTTTGGAATACAAGCCCGCTTCCGGAACAAACGAGTTATGAAATATAATACAGTACATACAGTAGAGAGAGAGAGAGTGAATTTTTCTTCTTTTTTTTTTGAGAGAGAAAACTCTTATACAGCCTTGCCTCTTCCTGAGACTAATTGATATATTACAGCATGAAATTGATATAGTTACTGCATTTCGTTTAGAATGACTCATTCAGTTATCTATTTATCTATTTAAAGTTTTAACTTTAGTGATGAATGATACTATTACTCACAAAGGTTATGATTTATCCAGTGCAGGTCTAATTAGGAAAGCTGTTGTTTACTATGTGATACCATACTGATATTAATTACTGTATATAATGTTGTGGAGTGCTAAATGTGATTTACTTTAATTTATTATTTAATGTGCTAAATGTGAGTTAAAGTGTTGTGTGGCCCTGGGGCCGGCCATTTCATTTCACATAGCAGTTAATTCAATTTCTGTTTAAAAAATTTTCACACTTTGATAAACACTTTTGGAGAATTATAATTGAACATAAGAATTGTGATGTATTGATTTGTGAGAATTTCCCAGCATTTGCCTCTTTAGCTGAAGCTTTGGCCTGTAATTTTTTGGGGATAAGCGTTGCATCTTTCATATGGATTTTCTTGGTTCAACCTAAAAAATTCAGGTTCTCAGCGTCTATGAGATGTGCATAACGCTATCATAAAAAATTACCCATTTTGATTCTCTTTTTACAGGGAAAAAATCATGACCTTATACCATCTACCGAACACCAGCAACTGGCTGGAAGTTATTGCCACATCATCATTCAGTCATGACCTCGCTCCAAGCCATTTCTACAGTACAGTACATGTTTGGGCCGTGAAAGGAGTTCCTGGGAGGCCTGTGTTTCCAATCATGGATCCATGGTTCTGAGACAACATTATACCTTTAATGGTATTCAAGCACTAGTAAAACTATGGGATAAGTGCAGGGGATTATGTCGAGTGATATAGGGAGAGTTTTTACTCTCATGATTGTACTATTTTGCATAATCAAAAGTCCCACTTTGACTTAAATGCCCCTTGTATTTATATTGTATTTTTAACTATCTTTGTTGTATGCAGTTTCTCTCCCTGCGGTAGTATACAGTACTTCGCAGGGTCCTTCAGGCCGACAGGAACGCACCTAGTGTTTGGGCCCTAATTAGGCCAATCTTAGCTGCGTTCCATTCCGAAGTGTACTTCACAGGGTGCTCCCTACTCCCTGCTCCGTTTGCAGGGAATGTCGGGGAAGGGAACTTCCCTCGACAAAATTCCACCATTTGGAACACCCCGCTAAGTCACCATCGCAGGCATCACTTCCACCAAGCGTTACCAAGGTAACATAAGCACCTCAGATACGTGTCGCTGCTGCCGTGAAATTTTCACACTATGGACATTAAATATTGAATATTTCTTCTTCTTCTTCTTTGTCTTTCGGCTGTTCCCTTTCAGGGGTCGCCACAGCGAATCATCTGCCTCCATCTAACCCTATCCTCTGCATCCTCTTCTCTCACACCAACTAACTTCATGTCCTCTCTCACTGCATCCATAAATCTCCTCTTTGGTCTTCCTCTAGACCTCCTGCCTGGCAGTTCCAACCTCAGCATCCTTCTACCGATATATTCACAATCTCTCCTCTGAACATGTCCAAACCACCTCAATCTGGCCTCTCTGACTTTATCTCCAAAACATCTCACATGGGTTGTCCCTCTGATGAACTGATTCTTGATCCTATCCATCCTTGTCACTCCCAAAGAGAACCTCAACATCTTCAGCTCTGCTACCTCTAGCTCTGCCTCCTGTCTTCTCTTCAGTGCCACTGTCTCTAAGCCATAGAGCATTGCTGGTCTCACCACTGTCCTGTACACCTTTCCTTTCATTCTCGCTGATACTCTTTTATCGCACAACACACCTGACACTTTTCTCCACCCATTCCAACCTGCCTGTACTCGTCTCTTCACCTCCTTTGAACAATCTCCGTTGCTCTCGACCGTTGACCCTAAGTACTTAAAATCCTGCACCTTCTTTACCTCTGCTCCCTGTAGCCTCACTGTTCCTCTTGGGTCCCTCTCATTCACACACATGTATTCCGTCTTGCTGCGGCTAACCTTCATTCCTCTGCTTTCCAGAGCGTACCTCTACCTCTCCAAATTTTCTTCCACCTGTTCCCTGCTCTCGCTACAAAGTACAATGTCATCTGCAAACATCATAGACCATGGAGACTCCTGTCTAACTTCATCTGTCATCCTGTCCATCACTAGAGCAAACAAAAAGGGGCTTAGAGCCGATCCTTGATGCAAACCCACCTCCAACTTGAACTCTTCTGTCACACCTACAGCACATCTCACCCCTGTCTTACAACTCTCATACATGTCCTGCACCACTCTAACATACTTCTCTGCCACTCCAGACTTCCTCATACAACACCACAGCTCCTCTCTCGGCACCCTATCGTACGCTTTCTCTAAATCTACAAAGACACAATGCAACTCTTTATTACCTTCTCTGTACTTCTCCATCAGCATCCTCAAAGCAAATACTGCATCTGATGTACTCTTTCTAGGCATAAAACCATATTGCTGCTCACAAATTCTCACCTCTGCCCTTAACCTAGCTTCCACTACTCTTTCCCACAGCTTCATTGTATGGCTCATTAGCTTTATACCTCTGTAATTGCCACAGCTCTGCACATCTCCCTTGTTCTTAAAAATCGGCACCAATACACTTCTCCTCCATTCCTCTGGAATCCTCTCACTCTCCAAGATCTTGTTAAACAAACTAGTCAGAAACTCTACTGCCACCTCTCCTAAGCACTTCCACCTCCACAGGTATGTCATCAGGACCAACAGCCTTTGCACACTTCATCCTCTTCAACGCCCTTCTCACCTTCACTTTTACTAATATTTGCTACTTCCTGCTCCACAACAGTCACCTCTTCTACTCTGTGTTCTCTTCCGTTTTCCTCATTCATCAACTCCTCAAAGTACTCCTTCCATCTTCCCATCACCCTCCTGGCATCTGTCAGTACATTTCCATCTCTATCTTTAATCACTCTAACCTGCTGCACATCCTTCCCATCTCTATCTCTCTGCCTCGCCAACCTGTACAGATCCACCTCTCCCTCCTTACTGTCCAGCCTAGCATACAAGTCCTCATATGCTCTTTGTTTGGCCTTTGCCACTTCTACCTTCACCTTTCGCTGCATCTCCCTGTACTCCTGTCTACTCTCTTCAGTCCTCTCAGAGTCCCACTTCTTCCTATTTATTGAAATAAAATTCTGATGCCACTATAAAAACATACTATTGAAATGTGTATAACTTGTAAATAAATGAATGATTAATTATAATAATAATTGATTAAAGATGTACAGATATTTATTATTTTTTATACCGATTACTAGTCTATATAATACTAAGGATTTCCCCATTAAATTCAAATATTGGCCTCGATAATAATGATAATAAATATATAAATCCTTTTCCGAGCATTTTTTACGGCTCAAGCGAGACTCTATAACTGATGCGTCGTTCACCGTTCGCAGTTCCGTTTGAAAGGCACATCTTCGCTTCCTGCGGTTTGGAATTACACTGAACATGGCTGAACAGCCTGGGAAGTACTTCGCAGCAGGGTACTTCAGGCCGATTGGAACGCACCTCCTATTACTTGTCAGCAGTGATGGGTAAAGTGTCGTGCACTCCCAAAGTGAAAATAGAGAGCATACTGCCATCTGGTGGCATGCAGAAATCATAGCAGCTAAATAAATCTGTAACATCTGTATCTGTATTTGTAAATGTGTTCATTATAGTCATATTATAGCCATATTATAGCCATATGACTATAGTCATAGTCATTGTTTCCTTTTTCTCAAATGTTTAAAAAGTTACAGATTAAAAGTTTTCAGTTTTGATGGTTATAAGACCGTTATATATATAAACACCGCAGACCTCGGACGCCGCGCGCGCTTGATTGTGACGTCATATGCCCTATGATTTTACCGCGGATGGAAGAAGAACGCCAAACACACACTGCAGAACTGTACACGACTCATAGGTACTGTTCGAGTTATCGTTTAGTGATCGTTCATGTCGAGCTACAAAGTCTTCAGATAATGTCTATGATCGACCCGGTATGTACACAAGACCATTGACAGATGGCGCTGACTCCCCTTTACCACACACCGCTATAATATCAATAATCATAAATTACAAACATCATAAATAATGCCTAATAGATACAAAGATATAGAGAAAATGTGTGTGAAGATACCAGATGTTTTTTTTTTTATGTCTGCTTATATTTATTTCGATTTTTTTTTCTGTGTGTGTGTGTGTGTGTGTGTGTGTGTAATGCATGGTTTAGGGTCAAACGTTGCCAAGCAACGAACACTTTATTCTCTCCTTAACGAAGCTGACGCATTCATTTGTAGATTCAGGTAAAGGCAACTTTTACATTAAGTTCTATATTCCAACTACTTGATTTACTGACTCGTCAAATAGTCACTTAATTGTCAAATGTAACGTTTCAGTATATCTGCGTGTAGAACAGCGAGCTCGCAGTGAAGGAATGGAATGTTGGCGTCCTAAAATTCATCGGTTGAAGTTTATCCAACGTGGAGTGAGACATAGTGGCGTTGTGGCAGGATGTCCACACTCATGTCCCTGCCGTGTCCAGTCACAAATTAATCACTCGTTCGACCGGACTTTACTGTTATAATAATAATAATAATAATAATAATAATAATGTGCATCGAAACAAAGCTTTTGGCTAGTAGCGCCCCCTAGCAAACAATTGTTCCAGCGGTGTCAGAGGATCTTATTTCTGCAACGTCATGCACTATTCTGTAAAATTAGCATACTGTAGGATTGTTTGTAACTGAATCAAAGAAAAGTTTTTTCCCCCTAAAACATCCACTACACTGTAAAAAATAAATAGTCCATTTTACGGTAAAAAAAAAAAAAAAAACGGCAGCGGTGGTTTCCAGAATTCTACCGTAAAAAATACGGTAGCACCGTTATTGCACTGCGAAAAAAATAATAAATTTGATGGTAAAAAATGGCAGCTGTGTTTTTTTTTTTTTTTTTTTTTTTACAGATTTTCATTTTTTTTTTTACGGTTTATAACTGTCTAATTAACATGTTTATGTTGTTATAAAAACTGTTTATTCCCGCCAAATTCCAGGGTTTACATTGTAACAAATACGGATCATAACCATGTTTTTTTTACAGCTCAGAACTGTCTAATTTAAAGATTTATGTTGTAATAATAACGGTTTAGTTCCATCTTTTTTACAGCTCAGTACTCACACACTCTGACCCATCATCTATACAACTTTATCCTATATATACTGGAGGAGGGGGGGGGGTGACTAGTACCTGGAGTAAACCCACCAAGCACGGGGAGAACATACAAACTCCATGCACACAGACATGGGAATCGAGCCTGGCCGGGAATCGAACCCGGACCCTGGTGGTAGAAGGCGACAGTGCTAACCACTACACTACCATGCTTGCTACACAATTGCTGTCGTTGTTGTTGGACTATATGTTTTATTATGAATAACCACAGTGAATTCATTCAGCAATTCTGTGAAAGCATCATTTTATCACACTAGCTGGGAGCTAAAAGAGATAGAAGTTACATTGCTAAGCATTCAGATTTTACTGTTAAGAAACTATTAAGAGTACTTTTATACTAATTGATGAATACAAACCTAAATCAAATCATCAAAACCCATCAAAAGTTATTCAAGACTCGGACATCAGCATGGTCCCATGTATTTTTTAATAAAGACAGCAAAACAATATTTAAATTCTCAAAATCAAATATACAAATGTCAAGGTGGACATTTTTTTGGGCAGACACTCTAAGTATGGTGGTGGCGGCGGGCAAAGTGGCGCGTGCTAGCGGCTGTCCTCGCCACAGTCATCAAAGTGTGGAATACCATTAGCAAATTTGAAGTCCTTGGTTAATGTAAATTAGACGGCTATAAACCGTAGAAAAAAATATTAATATCCGTAAAATATACAGTATAATGAGTGCAGTCCCGTACAACCAATAACGTTGCTACCGTATTTTTTGTGGTAAATTTCTGGCAACCACAGCTGCCAGTTTTTTACCATAAAATTTTTAATTTTATTTTTTACAGAGCAGATATTTGTCTGATTTTTAAACTCTATCAACAAAGGTTTAATAAAATATAAACTGGTGCTCCATGATATTAGTAACAAATACCTTCTCTGAGAGTTTCCTTTTTATAAATACAGTATATGATAAATTTTACTACAATAAACCATATTTTCATGTTTTTAACTGTTAAATTTAAGGTCTTACTCTGTAAAACTAATTACAGTTTTTCACTGTAAATTCTACGGTTATCCCAAGTTTTGTGAAATACGGTTTTATTCTGTAGCATTTATACGTTTTTTTACTGTTAGAATTACGAACATTTTTTACAGTGTACTTTTGTTCACAAACACTAGTGTAAATGCCAGTCATTAAGTTAATTAACAGGGCCCGGTTTCTCGAAAGCTTCTTATCTCTAAGTAGTTCTTAAGTCGTACCTTAACCTCTCTCTTAACTTTATGGCGCATTTCTCGAAACGTTCTTACGCTAAGTATCTCTTAGCTAAGTCAGACGTTCGTAAGGTTGGTCTGGACCAACCTTAACTCATACTTAGCGTAGTTTCAGCTCAAGACACTAGTCGCCGCCACTGAGCAGCAGTCTTTATAAACCAGCGGTGTATGTAAACACATTATGGCACGTTATCAAAGTCGTATTAATGATGGAATATACTGTAGACCTGTTTAAGAATATTATTTTATTTGATATCAGAACTAATAGAGTGACTTTTAATTAGCCTATTTTATAATGTGACTAATGCATTAAAATTGCCAATCACAATTAATATTAAACAGGTGGCGAACAATTAGGCAGCGATACAGCGTGGTGTTGTGTTAAACTGAAGACAGCGCCGTCCGTGGAGCCGTGTGGGTTATTTACATTTTTCCTTTAGACAAAACTCCAGCCCTTTTCATATTTTCCCCGTGGTCGTTATTAAAAAATATATAAAATAAACGTTTTGCCTTTCAAGGCAACAGATTATGGAGCTTCTTGAGCTGCTCAGACCTGCACGTGCCAGACCAACGCGTCGTACTTACTGTACTTACTGTACTTACTGTACTGTACACTCCCCGTCCCGATGTCCAGCTGCTCGCTGCTTTTTGTTTAAAATATGTTTCATTGATCATTAGCCATTATCCATGACTTCATGGGTTTTTCTTTTGACACGTTTTATTTTTATGAAATTTGATTTAGTTAAATGAGAAAATAACATTGGGAGTTTCAAACCCCGCATCCATTCATGTTTCTGGGTGATTGTAATGTTTAATACCCCTACAGTATTCACTTATGCGGTGTGTTATACCCCTATCTCACCTGCACGGTCTCGCGCTGTGGCCGTAGGCTTGATCATGATTCACCCCGAGTTTTTGCGCTGTGATTCCGTTTTCATCTTTCCGCGTGAAAAATTCAACGTTTAATTTTTTGCTGGTCCTCGCGGTAGCCTGCAGACTTTGCAGAACGTCGCGGAACGTTAAAGGAACGTCGTGGGCAATCGCGGCAGCTCACAGAGATGAGTCAGGCCACACAGGTGAGAGAGGGGTATTAGGCACCACACAGGTGAGAGAGGGGTATTAGGCACCACACAGGTGAGAGAGGGGTATTAGGCACCGTGATTTGCCTCGAGTGACCGGCGCCCGACGGTCCGCGAAGATCTGCCAGGTCCGCGAGCTTCCACATGTTTATTTTTTTTGCGTGGTAAAATGGAAACGTAATAACAGCACCAAAACTCGCCCCGAATCATAATGAACCGCACTTACGGCCCCGCGTAGGTGAGATAGGGGTATTAAACCTCCACTCTGTCATCTCATCGTATTCATTCCATAAGTGCGCTATACAGTACAACCCCAACAACTGACACTTCACATTGTTTCTGAAGGTGGTGAAGAGTGTTATCAGCTGTTTGTCCATCAACTATGATTGTAAAACCCCGTTCGTTTCACCGCCACATGTTACATGAAAATATTATATATTATATTATTATATTAATTAATATTAATTTATATATTTGTCAATTATGACATGTTATTGTTAAGTTAACACATGTCGAAATAAACGCTATTAAAAGAATTTAGTGCAATGTTTAATTTGCATAGAAAGTGCCGTCTTTCTTAACGCTGTCATGCAAAAGGAGTGAAAAATCGATTCCTGAGCCACCGATGTCCGCTAATTCAGGACCTTCACTGTAGACAGCGCCGCGTAACGTCGGACGTAAGAGGCAGCGACTTAAGAAGACTCCTAAGAGACAGTTCGAGAAATACACTTAGAAAAGTTATCACTTAACGTAAGATATATCTTAAGAGTATTCTTAGCGCGCGAATAGTGTGCGTTATCGAGAAACCGGGCCCAGAGCATTAATAAATAAAATAACAAACTTCGAAATACCTATAATTACCTCATATGTATAAATATAATTATTACTAAAATAAAATTATAATTAAAAATTAAAAGAATTCGAGCGCAGTACTCTGCTATACTGTATATAATATTGATAATAACGCTTAAGGTCGATTAAAAGCTGCTTGACATTTCTTAGTGAGAAATTGTTTAGATTTGTCTCTTCTGTTCTCTAACATTTTATTTATGTTTTGGAGTGGAAAAAATAAAGGAATAATCAATTTACATTTGTAAATTTCCACAGTTTACAGATAATGATGAAAATGACAAAACATAGTGTTTCTAGCTCAGGTACGACATGATCTCTCTCTCTCTCTCTCTCTCACACACACACACACACACTTAAATAGATAAAACACTGACATATTTTTCAATGATCAATAAATACAATTTCAATAATCATATTGTGTAATTCTAGGGGATGAGATTCAGTCTAAATTCCATGATGAGCTGGCTAATTTTCCTGGCCCTCTTATGAGGTGAGGATCCCCCCCCAAAAAAAAATAAATAAATAAATAAATAAATAAAAATCTGTTTAAACATATGATCAGGAGTTTAACATGTGTGTCCTGTAATTTGTATAAAAACATATAGTTCAACATCTGTTGCAGCAGTAAGATGCAGAAGAAGAAGCTGTTTCAGTTTATTTTGATGAAATCACAAAAGTGCCTTGATGAAATCACTGAGCCTGATCAAGTGGAGGCCTTTTTCTTCTGGCAGATTGTGGGATTGTTCTGTGCTCATAATGGAGTAAGTGTTATATATCTTGAAATGGTAACTGATTGTTACTGTAAAGTGATGTTTTTTATGCTATTCAAAGGATTTCCACAGTAGTAAATATTATCAGAATTGTATATATAATGAGTGCATGAATTAATAAATATTGTAGGAGTGTAACACAAAGACACAAGGTGTTCAGTGCTCCTGATATATAAACATACTGTAGATTGTGGGCTAAACTAGTTATATGTACTGTTTGTGAATCACTGTATCACAATAACATACATTTTTTTATTCTTATTTTGCAGAAAGTGATGATGAGTGAAGTGGCCAGACTGCTGTTCAGGGCCTATAGCTTGCTTAGACAGAGAGCATTAGGAGTAAGTATCAGCATCTGTCTGTACTGTATGCCCTTATGTAATATTTCATTGTTTTTGTCAGTATCATCCTGACTAACATGACACTTTCCTTCTACAGTGCAAATGTGCTATGAGCCACGAGCAGTGGTGCCTTCCTCTGGCTCGGCTCTTGTGCTCCAACATCGCAGATGATAAACACAGAGAGCATGTGATTAAGATGGGAGACTATCTCGGTACAGTCACACTTGGCACTTATAGCATTTCTCTGAGTTTTCTGTGCATACTGTGATTATATCCTGAACTCATGAACCCTGAACCTCATGCACATCTTTGGCCTTTTTATTTGTAGCCTCTAGAGGACTGATCTACGCTGCTCATATCTGCTACGTAGTGGCAAACGTGGAACTCGGCTCACATGAATGGATATATCTTGTCGGATTCGACAGGTATGTGAGAACATCTGTGCGTGCATGTGTAAGTGTGTGTGTTTGTTTGAGACTTATCACTAACTTGTTATTCTATTTGTATCAGTTTGCCTAATGGACTCGCAGCCCTGAATGAAAGCGTTATGAGCACAGAGACGTATGAATACATGTTGTCACTGACCTCAGGTCATGCCCAGACAAACTTCCAGGTTGGAATATCTCCTCTCTTCTTTCCCACGTGCACAGTCAAATTTCGCTACTTTACTTTAACAGTGACTATGTCTTTCTTAGATCTGCAAGTTGGACCATGCCATAAGACTGGCCATGTTTGCACTTCATGATACAGCATTTGAGTACTGTGAGACCATTGCTAGAGCAGTCATCACCTCACCATGCTGCTTCACAACATCCTTCATGGAAAAGCTTATTTTAGTAAATTATTTTGTTACTATTGTCAAACAGTTTCCACAATTGAAATGCAGAATGTTGTCTTTATCACCACTTTATATTTCTTGTAGCTGTCTATCAACCTGTACAAGGAACAACAACAGGAAAAGGAACCTGAGTGGCTGCTACACCTTCTACAGCTGCACAGCCTCAAGGTAGCTGATGTGAATGTACATTATTATGAGCAGCCTGGGCCATTCACCAGCTCTAATGTGGAACCAGAGGAGCCCGAGCCATCTAGCAGCTCTAATGTGGTTTGTGAGATCCAGGACTCCGAATGTGTCAAGATCCCTGCTCTCAAGTCTCTTTATCTCGATCATCACACTGACCCACAGGGTATGCTAGAATCCTTTATTTAATCAAGAACACTATTTCAAACATTCACAAAGAAACCTGATGCACATTGCCATGCAGAGAGAAACAGCTTTTTACACTCTTGTGGTGTCAACTAATATAGCTTTGAATCCCGTCTGTTAAACCATTTTGTTTTGGAAGTGATAAAAGCAGAAGAATTAACCACATGGCTAATTTTTCACACTTTTACAGACACTGCTAAAAATGATGGAATCAAAATTTTTTTATTTGTATGATACACGGACAAAAACACACACACAGATACACAATTTACTGTAATAGACAGTGGAACCTGTGTTGTGTGCGCGCACGTAATTTGACACCGTGCATACCAGTTCAAACACTCTCTATGTCTCTCGCCCTTAGTGTGTGTGTGTTTGTGTGTGTGAAGCACCCCCTCTCTGCTTCACACACACACAAACACACACACACTAAAGGAGAGAGAGAGAGTTTGAAAATGGATTTTTAACCTCTAATGAGACTTTCTTTTGCTTTACACGCGTGCACATGTGTGTTATAAGAAGCAGTACAAGCGCGCTGTAGACACATGCTTTCAAACACACAATAAAATATGTTTTACACACACACATACACACACACGTGGTCAGAGTGTTATAGTAAACAGTACACACGTGCACGGATGTTAATTATACCAGTAAGAGACGCACACTAAGACCCAGCAAGGGAGATGAATTCCCACAATTCCGCAGTGCAAGAGAGGGAAAAATCTTTGGCTCAGTTGTGATCATGTGACGCTCGGCATCAAAACAAGAAGCGTATGCGTGATACATGATACTCGGCACTCGTAAATCAAGACTTGTTCTTTTTCCAAGTCAAAATTTATTAAAAATCTATGTTCGTCTTACGGAACACTCGCAAACCGCGTTACTCGCGATCCGAGGTTTCACTGTACTGATATATTTTACAATAATGTAAAATAAATAACATTTAAATAATCATATTGTATGATTCCAGGGAGTGTGAATCAGTCCGATGAGTTTGATGACCTGGTCAAATTTCCTGGCCCTCTTATGAGGTGAGAACCCTTTTTCACTCACTTACTCACTCATCATTGATGCCGCTTTATCCTGTATACAGGGTCGCGAGGGGCCCGGAGTCTATCCCAGGAGACTTAGGGCACAAGGTCTGGTACACCCTGGACAGGACCCATTCATCAGCAAACTTTAAAACCATATGATCAGGAGTTTAACATGAATGCCCCATACTTCATGTAAAAACATCTATTTTATCATCTGTTGCAGCAGTAAGATGCAGAAGATGGAGCTGTTTCAGTTTATCGTGATGAAATCACAGAAGTGCCTTGATGAAATCACTGAGCCTGATCAAGTGGAGGCCTTTTTCTTCTGGCAGATTGTGGGACTGTTCTGTGCTCATAATGGAGTAAGTGTTATTGCTTTTTATAACTGACTACTACTACTAATAATAATTCAATAAAATTTTATTTGTATAGCGCTTTTAACAATTGTCATTGTTGCAAAGCAGCTTTACACAGTCAAAAGAATTATTTAAGTTTGTATTTTGTATGGAATGTGAATGTGTATAAATCAAAATGGTCAGATTGTCCCTGGTGAGCAAGCCGAGGGTGACAGTGGCAAAGGAAAACTCCCGGAAATGACAATAGGAAGAAACTTTGAGAGGAACCAGACTCAACAGGGAACCCATCCTCATTTGGGTGAAACAGAGTGCTGGAATTGATCTGCATTTATACAGTGTGTTAGGTGGCAGGCAGTTCAGCTATAATAGTTGATGTTAATTGATGTTAATATGGAGTCCAGGTAGTTATTGGTGGCTCAGGTAGACTCCTGAACTATCGAGCAACTGCAGCCAAGTCAAGTCCTCAGAGAAACAGCTGTCAACACCAGTCGGGGCCAGAACCGTCCTCATGGTAGAGCGAAACCATCCCCAGAACCAGACGCATCCCAAAGAGACACACGGGGCAACCATGTGATGAGATCTTCAACCAGAAGCGGTGTGTAGTTCGACAGAGAGAGGGAAAGAGAGAGAGGGGGAGAAAGAACCGCTCCACAGACGATGCAATCTCTCATCTCCTCCACACATCACTCACTCACCTGGACACTAGGAAAGGGAATTATGTTAAAATGCTCTTCATTGACTACAGCTTTGCTTTTAATACCATAATTCCCTCCACACTCACCACCAAGCTGGAGCACCTGGGACTGAGCTCATCTATATGTCAGTGGATCTCCAATTTTCTGACTGGCAGACCACAGGCAGTAAGGATGGGCGGACATGTCTCAGCCACACTCACTCTCAGCACTGGAGCCCCCCAGGGTTGTGTTCTGAGCCCCCTGCTGTACTCTTTGTACACCCACGACTGCGTGGCCACTACCAACTCCACCTCCATCATCAAGTTTGCTGACGACACCGTCGTGGTCGGACTGATCACCAACAATGATGAGTCGGACTACCTAGAGGAGATTGGAAATCTGGAGAACTGGTGCCAGAGGAACAATCTCCTCCTGAACGTCAGTAAGACAAAGGAGCTGATAGTGGACTTTAGTACAAAGCAGGAGAGGAACTACCAGACCCCCGTCATCAACAGGAGCCCAGTGGAGAGAGTGGACAGCTTCAGATACCTCGGTGTTCACATCACGCAGGACCTGTCATGGTCCTGTCACATCAACACCGTGGTGAAAAAAGCCCGGCAGCGTCTCTACCACCTCAGACGCTTGAGAGACTTTAGACTGCCCTCCAAGGTGCTCAGGAACTTCTACTCCTGCACCACAGAGAGCATCCTGACGGGAAACATCACGACCTGGTTCGGGAACAGCACCATGCAGGACAGACGAGCTCTACAGAGGGTGGTGCGATCAGCCGAGCGCATCATCCACACTGAGCTCCCTGACCTGCACTCCATCTACAGCAAGCGGTGCTGGACTAAGGCCAGGAAGATCATGAAGGACCTCAGTCACCCCAGTAATGGACTGTTCTCTTTGTTGCGGTCTGGGAAGCGATTCCGCTCCCTAAAGGCCAACACAGAGAGGCTGAGGAGGAGCTTCTTCCCGCAGGCGATAAGGTCTCTCAATCACACCTCCACACAGGACTAATAACATCTTTTAAGCTCACAACACTGACTGGACAATCATGGACACATTCATACACACTTGCACTAAATACTCATACATCTGGACAATTGCACATGTCACCTTTCATGCATATTTGCACAACCACTGACACTTTAATTCTATATACATATATACTCTATCTACCCTATATTTCTATATTTTTGCAATATTTTATTATGCCCTTATTGTACAGTTAATTTTACTAGTTAAAATTATTTCTTTAGTATTTCCTTTTTATTGATTTCTTATTTTACGTACAAGCTTTTATTTTCTTTTTTTAAGGTTACTTAGCTGTCGTATAAGCATTTCACTGCATATTATACTGTGTATGACTGTGTATGTGACTAATAAAATTTGAATTTGAAAGAACATGTGAGGGGAGAGCAGAAGAGGAGAGATAACAGTTAGGTATGGTCACAGTCACATACAGTGGAGATCGAAAGTTTGGACACCCCAAGTAAAAATGTGTATTATTGTGCATAAAGAAGTCAAGGAAAGATGGAAACATCCCCAAAAGCCATCAAAATGCAGATAAGACATTCTTATAATATGTCAAAAAGAGTTGATTTTATTTCCACCATTTACACTTTCAAAATAACAGAAAACCAAATAAAGGTGTCTGCAAAAGTTTGGGCACCCTGCAGAGTTAATACCTTGTACTGCCCCCTTTGGGAAGCTGAGAACTGACTGTGTCAGGGACTGTTCACAATCATTGTGTGGAAAGACCAGGTGTTGTCAATCTCAAAGGTTTTAAATGCCCAGACTCATCTGGCCTTGCTCCAACAATCAGCACCATGGGTTCTTCTAAGCAGTTGTCTAGAACACTGAAACTAAAAATAGTTGACGCTCACAAAGCAGGAGAAGGCTATAAGAAGATAGCAAAGCGTTTTCAAATGTCAGTATCCTCTGTTCGGAATGTAATTATGAAATGGCAGTCATCAGGAACTGTGGAAGTTAAAGCAAGAACTGGAAGACAAAGAAAAATATCAGACAGAACAGCTCACAGGATTGTGAGAAAAGCAAATCGAGAACCACGTCTGACTGCACGATCCTTCCAGAAAGATCTGGCAGACACTGGAGTTGTGGTACACCACTCCACTATAAAGAGATCCTTGTACAAATATGGTCTTCATGGAAGAGTCATCTGAAGAAAACCTCTTCTACGTCCACACCACAAAAATCAGCGTTTGAAGTTCGCAAAAGAACATATAGACAAGCCCGACGCATTTTGGAAACAAGTTCTGTGTACAGATGAGGTTAAAATAGAACTTTTTGGCCTGAATGAGCAAAGATAAGTTTGGAAAAAAAAAGGGGACAGAGTTTAATGAAAAGCACCTCTGTCCAACTGTTAAGCATGGGGGTGGATCAATCATGCTTTGGGGTTGTATTGCAGCCAGTGGCACAGGGAACATTTCATGAGTAGAAGGAAAAATGGATTCAATAAAATTTCAGCAAATTTTGGACGCCAACTTGATGCCATCTGTGAAAAAGCTGAAGTTAAAGAGAGGATGGCTTCTACAAATGGATAATGATCCAAAACACACCTCAAAATCAATGGTGGATTACATGAAGAGGCGTAAACTGAAATTTTTGCCATGGCCTTCACAATCTCCTGACCTTAACATAATTGAAAATCTATGGATAGAGCAGTGCGTAACAGGCAGCCCAGAAATCTCAAACAACTGGAAGACTTTTGTTAGGAAGAATGGGCAAAGATACCTCAAACAAGAATTGAAAGACTCTTGACTGGCTACAAAAAACGTTTACAAGCTGTAATACTTTCCAAAGGGGGCAGTACAAGGTATTAACTCTGCAGGGTGCCCAAACTTTTGCAGAAACCATTAGTTGGTTATTCTTCTGTTTTTTTTGAAAGTGTAAATGATGAAAATAAAATCCAATTTTTTTTACATATTATAAGAATGTCTCATTTGCATTTTGATGGCTTTTGGGGATTTTTGTTTCCATCTTTCCTTGGCTTCTTTATGAACATTAATACACATTTTTACTTGGGGTGCCCAAACTTTCGATCTCCACTTTAATGTATAATGTGAATGCATATTTAGTGTAGGGTGCAAGCAGAGACTCCGGCAGGACTAACTATAACAGCATAACTAAAAGGGAGAGCCAGAAGGAAACAAAGATATGAGAGCAGCCTGAGATGTAAAGCAAACAATCACCTCACCGTCAACAAACCTGAGTGATCAATGAGAGTGGGGAAAACAGCATCTAAACATACCAGTTCACCATAATACTCTACGTCCATGAGTCCCCCACATCTGCTCCTTTACCTAAGGCAAATCTATTTACAAAAATGCTTCATTAAATAAATAGGTTTTACCCTAGACTTACACACTGAGACTGTGTCTGAGTCATGAACACTATTTGGAAGGGTATTCCATAACTTTGGGGCTTTGTAAGAAAATGCTCTGCCCCCTGCTGTAGTTTTCATAATATGCGGTACTGACAAGCAGCCTGCATCCTTTGATCAAAGTAGGCATGGCGGATTGTATGACACTAGCTGTTCACTCAGATACTGCAGCGCGACACTATTTAATGCTTTATATGGCAAAAGTAGTATTTTAAAATCAATGCAGAATTTCACTGGGAGCCAATCAAGTGCAGATAAGATAGGGGTTATGTGCTCGTATCTTCTGGTTCTAGTGAGGACTCTCGCTGCTGCATTCTGAACTAACCGAAGCTTGTTCATGCACCTAGTTGAACAACCAGACAGTAAGGCGTTACAATAGTCCAACCTACAGGTGATAAAACCATGAACAAGTTTTTCTGCATCGTTTAGTCACAGTATATTACTTAACTTGGCAATATTCCTGAGGTGAAAGAATGCTATCCTGGTGATATTGAGCTTCAAATGAAAGACTAGAGCGGCGGCGCGGTGGTGTAGTGGTTAGCACTGTCGCCTTGCACCTCCAGGGTCCAGGGTTCGATTCCCGGCCAGGCTCGATTCCCGTCTCTGTGTGCATGGAGTTTGCATGTTCTCCCCGTGCTTGGAGTCTTCCTCCGGAGACTCCGGTTTCCTCCCACAGTCAAAAGATATGCAGGTTAGGCTAATTGGCGTTCCTAAATTGCCCGCAGTGTGTGATTGGGTGTGTGTGTGAGTGTGTGTATGTGTGTGTGCCCTGCGATGGATTGGCACCCTGTCCAGGTACCCCGCCTAGTGCCCGAAGTCTCCTGGGATAGGCTCCAGGGCCCCCGCGACCCTGAACACAGGATTAAGCGGTATAGAAATGAATGAATGAAAGACTAGAATCTGTTGCACTTGATGGAACAGAAAAGCCATGTGATCTAAAATCTTGCTTCTAGCTGCATGCAGTCCTACAGTATGCCTAGAACATCTGTCTTATCAGGATTAAGCAGAAGGAAGTTAATTAGCATCCAGTCTCTTACGTATATCCTTTACGCACTGCTCAACTTTAGCCAGCTGGTTTTTCTCATCTGGTTTTGCTGAGATGTATAACTGTGTCATCAACATAACAATGAAAACTAACACCATGCTTATGGATTATGTTGCCTAAAGGAAGCATGTAAAGGGAAAAAAGCAGTGGCCCTAAAACCGAACCCTGTGGAACACCAAACTCCACTAGAGAACATGCAGAATAATCACCATTTAAATCTACATACTGTACTGATAACGATCGGTCAAATAGGATCTGAGCCAGGAGAGGACTTTTCCCTTAATTCTTACAATGTTTTCTAATCTGTGAAGGAGAATACTATGATCAATAGTGTCAAAAGCTGCAGTGAGGTCGAGTAACACAAGCATAGTGTTATAGATTTCTATAGTTCATTATGCTCTCCTTCCATGCTATTTGAAATACTACCAATTTAGTTTGACGCCACTTACGCGCATGTGATCGTTATACCAGGGAGCAAGTTTTTTATCTCTAACAATTTTTCTTTTAACTGGAGCTACGTACATTATCTAAGGTATAACGAAATGTCGACTCTAAATATTCAGTCGCCTGATCGAGTTCTGTGGGATCAGACGGTGATCCAATCAAAGTTGGTAACTCTGGGAGATTACTGATAAAGCTCTGTGTGGTACTATAGTTGATGTGAATGTACATTTAATATGTATGGTGCTGTGTGCACATTATTACTATGACACACTGTAATTGAGATCAGAGATAATTTCAGACAGTGGAATTGTAAAAAAAAAAAAAATTATACTTAATCCGAAGAATATATCATTAAATCTAAAGTGTGACCTGCTATATGAGCGGGTCCTACTACACATTGATTTACTCCTACCGAGTCCAGTTTGGACATACTAAATGCTGTTCTCAGGTAGGGTTGTTCCGATTCCGATACTGGTATCGGAAAGGCCACCGATACCACAAAAAAATCTGGCATCGGAATCGGCGAGTATTTGAGTCCACGTACCGATCCGATACCATTTTCCTAAACATAACCTATTTATGCCCGCTAGCTTCGCTAGCTTAGCTTACTTACAGAGTGTTACGGTATGCGCCTGTGATGGGCGTGCGCCCAAATTGATATCGCTCCTCGCTCACTAGTTAGGCGCCCCCCCCCCCCCCTTTAGGTATGTGAAGTAGCAGGGCAGCAGAATCAGGCAACGGCCCATGAGCTATCGCCGCTAATGATCCCGGCGCTATAAAACACAGCGGGGAGTGTAGTTCGGGGTCTGAGTGTTGGGAAGCTGGACTTTGCGACGCGGTGAATTTTATGAGAGACAGTGGCACAAGAACGGGGCGATGTGATGCGCCCCAGAGACTTTAAAAAGGGGGCCGCCTTTGATCTCCGCGAGAGGAGCGCGTGAACGAGCTGCGCGAGCTCCCGCGGTACCTTCACTTCACTTCAGCCCGCCTTCGCATCCCTGCGCCGAAGGGGAAAAGGCCGCAGAGAGCCTTTAACTCTTTCCTTACCAATTTTTCTAAATAATTTACGCTTTTTCCTGTAAGACCTCGCCTCGTGTCCGTGTTTCATGGTGTCGCCCGTGCACTTAGGGTCGAACCCGTTACACAGGGCTAGTAGTATTTTACTTAAAAAAAAAGAAATGCTCTCTCTCTCTCTCTCTCTCTCTATATATATATATATATATATATATATATATATATATATATATATATATATATATATATATCTTCTGCAATTAACGCTTTGTCTACAGAAATGACTAGGTTTGAGAAGAAATCAGCAAATTCACAAAAGAAATTCAGAGTACAGCTCTTGGGGTCTGTAAATAATAATAATTCATTATTTATTTATTTATTTTTTTTGCAGAAAGTGATGATGTGTGAAGTGGCCAGACTGCTCTTCAGGGCCTATAGCTTGCTTAGACAGAAAGCATTAGGAGTAAGTATCAGCATCTGTCTGTATTTCATCATGTAATGTTGTATTGTTTTTACCAGTATCATCCTGACTAACATGACGTTTTCTTACTCCAGTGTAAATGTGCTATGAGCCACGAGCAGTGGTGCCTTTCTCTGGTCAAGCTTTTGTGCTCCAACATCCCAGATGATAAACACAGACAGCATGTGATTAAGATGGGAGAAGATCTCAGTATGGACACACTTCACACTTGCAGCATTTCTCTGGAGTGTACATGATGTGATTAAACCCTAAACTCGTGAACCCTGAATCTCATGCACATCTTTGGCCTTTTTATTTGTAGCCTCTAGAGGACTGATCTACGCTGCTCATATCTGCTACGTAGTGGCGAAAGTGGAACTCGGCTCACATGATCGGATGTATTTGGTCGGATTCGACAGGTATTATGTGTGGACCTCAGTAAGTGAGTGCATGTGTAAGTGTGTGAGTCTGTTTGAGACTTATCACTAACTTGTTATTCTATTTGTATCAGTTTGCCTAATGGACTCGCAGCCCTGAATGAAAGCGTTATGAGCACAGAGACGTATGAATACATGTTGTCACTGACCTCAGGTCATGCCCAGACAAACTTCCAGGTTGGAATATCTCCTCTCTTCTTTCCCACGTGCACAGTCAAATTTCGCTACTTTACTTTAACAGTGACTATGTCTTTCTTAGATCTGCAAGTTGGACCATGCCATAAGACTGGCCATGTTTGCACTTCATGATACAGCATTTGAGTACTGTGAGACCATTGCTAGAGCAGTCATCACCTCACCATGCTGCTTCACAACATCCTTCATGAAAAAGCTTATTTTAGTAAATTATTTTGTTACTATTGTCAAACAGTTTCCACGATTGAAATGCAGAATGTTGTCTTTATCACCACTTTATATTTCTTGTAGCTGTCTATCAACCTGTACAAGGAACGACAACAGGAAAAGGATCCTGAGTGGCTGCTACACCTTCTACAGCTGCACAGCATCAAGGTAGCTGATGTGAATGTACATTATTATGAGCAGCCTGGGCCATTCACCAGCTCTAATGTGGAACCAGAGGAGCCCGAGCCATCTAGCAGCTCTAATGTGGTTTGTGAGATCCAGGACTCCGAATGTGGCAAGATCCCTGCTCTCAAGTCTCTTTATCTCGATCATCACACTGACTCAGAGGGTATGCTAGAATCTATTTTAGCAAGAACACTAATTTTAAACATTTCAAAAATCACTTTTAAATAATAATGTTTAAAAAAAAAACATTTAAATCATAATGTATGATTCCAGGGGCTGTGAATCAGTCGGAAGAGTTTAATGAACTGGCTACATTTCCTGACCTACTGATAAGGTGAGACCCTTTTTTGTAAACAAAATTTAAGACCATGTATAAGCAGGAGTTTAATATGAATGGCACATTGTTTATGTAAAAACATATATTTCAGCAATAAGATGCAGAAGAAAGACCTGTTTCAGTTTATCATGATGAAATCACAGAAGTGCCTCGATGAAATCGCCAAACCTGATCAAGTGGAGGCCTTTTTCTTCTGGCAGATTGTAGGATTGTTCTGTGCTCAAAATGGAGTAAGTGTTATTTAGCCCGTTATGTGATATTCAATGATTTACACAGTAATTATTTTTTCCAAAAAAAAATAAAAAATTTTTATATGTGCATATATATATATATATATATATATATATATATATATATATATATATATATATATATATACAAAATGAGTGAATGAATGAGTAAATATTGTAGGGGTGTAACACAGTGACACAAGATGTTCAGTGCACCTGAAACCTAGACGTACAGTAGATTGTGGGACAAACTAGTTATATACACTGTTTATGAATCCTTGAATCAGTATTACATACTGTAATAATAATAATAATAATAGTAATAATAATATGTATTTTACAGAAAGTGATGATGTGTGAAGTGGCCAGACTTCTTTTCAGGGCTGATGGCTTGCTTAGACAGAGAGCATCACTAGTCAGTATTAGCGTCTGTAAGTCACTATGTAATGTTGCATCGTTTTTGTCAGTATCATCCTGACTAACATGACACTTTCTTCCTACAGTGTAAATGTGCTATGAGCCACGAGCAGTGGTGCCTTCCTCTGGCTCGGCTTTTGTGCTCCAACATCGCAGATGATAAACACAGAGAGCATGTGATTAAGAGGGGAGATGATCTTGGTATGGACACACTTCACACTAACAGCATTTCTTTGGAGAGTATTGTACACGATGTGATTAAATGCTAAACTTGTAAACCCACATCTTTGGCCTTTTTATTTGTAGCCTCCAGAGGACTGATCTACGCTGCTCATTTCTTTCTTCATGGTGGCGAAAGTGGAGATAGGCTCACATGATTGTTATTGATTTGTCATTCAATTTGCACCAGTTTTCCGGTTGCAGTCGTCGTCTTCGATTAAAAGTGTTATAATCACCGAGACATACTGTACAGTATGAAAGCATGCTGTCACTGACTTCGGGCCGTTCCCAGACAAACTTCCAGGTTGCAATATCTCTTCTCTTCTTTTCCTTGTGCACAGATTGGTCAAATTTAGCCACTTTACTTTTTGACATTGACTGATTCTGTCTTTCATAGATCTGTGAAAAGCTTATTTAGGTCAATGGGTGATTGAAATGCAGAATGTTGTCTTCATCATCATTTTGTGGTTTGTGCTTGTGCCATGTGCTGTCTGACATTCAGGGCTCAGAATGTTGCAAGATCCCTGCTGTTGATTTTCTTCATCAGGAGGAACACTTTGACCCTTATGGTATGCGAGGCTCCTTTATTTAGGCAATAACACTATTTTTATTTATAACTATTATAACTATTATTATAACCATTTATATTTTATTTTGATTTTATTTAGATTTATATTATTTGTAATAATCTAGAATAGAGCACCATGTGGGGAGATACAGGTTTAAAACATAATAACTAGTCTAAAATCTAGTGTTATTTTCACAGTAAACTACTAAATAGTAGACTCTAATAGTCCACAGCTAAGTCTGATGCTGCTCAAAATGACCAAATAGTATACTCTAATACAGTAGATACTAAACCCATGGCTAAATCTGAACCCGTGTGTTAGGTGGCTATTAACATGTGAGGAAATCACAGTCTGGTTTTCACAAGCTCAAATCAAATCAACCTCCCTTTTTTAAATCCATATCTCACATATTTCATTCCAGACTTAAATGGGGCCTCCTGTAATTGAGGCCCTGGGTAGACAATTATTTACAAACAGGACAAAGAAAATTACAATCATGCAAAAGAAATTGCAAAAATCATGCAGGAGAACCATAGAACAAAGAGAATGCAGCGAGGAAAATTGGGTGATGAAGATGAAAGAGTAAAATCAAGATATAAATTGGAGGATAGAAAAGTCATACAGGTCATATTTTTAGTATATTGTAAGATCATGTTTATTGCATCTGATATTTCTTCCCCTAAAAATAGCCTTTTTTTTTACGTATACCACGTTAAATTTCAGTGATTATGTTGATTAGGAGAATCTTAATAATTAAACAAACTAAACAACTAACTATAATACCCCAGATGTATAATTAAAACAAAATGAAGGACAATTAACCACAATAGGCTGCTATATACTGTATATGTTGTTCATTATAACATTTAAGGTTAATTAAAAGCTGTTTGACACTTTCTCTCTCTCTCTCACACACACAAACACAATTAAATAGATATACTGGATATTACATTCATGTAAAAAATTAATAACATGTAAATAATCATATTGTGTGCTTCCAGGGGATGAGAATCAGTACGAACAGTCTGATTACATGGCTAAATATCCTGGCCCTCTTATGAGGTGAGAAACTTTTTTCTGCAAACTTTCAAACCATATGATCAGGAGTTTAACATGTCTGTCCCATAATTTGTGTAAAAACATGAATTTCAACATCTGTTTGCAGCAGTCAAATGCAGAAGAAGGAGCTGTTTCAGTTTATTATGATTATCTCACAGACGTGCCTTGGTGAAATCACTGAGCCTGATTAAATGGAGGGCTTTTTCTTCTAGCAGATTATGAAATTGTTTTGCTTTAAAAATGAAGTATGTATTATAACTCGTCATGTGTGGTAACTGAAAATTATTATTTTTATGATTATTCAACTGATTTCCACAGTAGTAAAGATTCTGAGGATTATGTATACTGAGTGCACGAATGAGTAATATTGTAGCGATGTAACACAATGACAAAAGATATTCAGTGCTCCTCATATCTAGATGTAGATTGTGGGTTAAACTAGTTATACAGTATATACTATTTACAAAGACTGTATCGTTGACACGATAATAATAATAATAATAATAATAATAATAATAATAATTATTATTATTATTATTATAATTGCGTGTTTTATATATATATATATATATATATATATATATATATATATATATATATATTTTTTTTTTTTTTTTTTATTTATTTTTTTTTATTTTTTTTTTTTTATTGACCTACACTGTAAAGAACATACTGTAGAATTTACAGTAATTTACTGGCAAAAAAGTTGCCAATAAAATCCTGTACAATACCCGTTAGTTGCTTTAAAATGGTTTACAGTATAATACTGCTTAGCAATTTACAATAAATTGGTGTTTGCAGAATACAGTATTTTTTTGTTTTTTTTACATGATTATAAAATTAAACTTGTATAAAGGCATTACAGGGTTTTTTTTTGTAATCCCACTAAATTACAGTACTTACCTGGCAACAAAAGTTGCCAATAAAATCCTGTGAATTCAACAAAATCCAAGATGTAGCTGTAACATTTTTACTATGAAATTCCTGTAAATAACTATTTTAACTGTGAACTGTACTGTGCTGTGAACTGTATCTGTACTTTACTATTATACTGATGTAAATGCACTAAAACAAAGATTTTGAAAAATAATCACTCAAATTCAAAGCTGTTGTAAGTAAACTGTTTATTAAAGCTGACACCATACAACACTTCAGCACTGCCACTGGTAACATCATTTTACTCTTTCAACTACAGAAACACTTATAAAAAATCTGCTGTTACTAAACAACTACAAACAACTCAAGATTAAAGCATAAAGCAATAGTTAAATAAAAGTTAAAGGAACTGTTTGCCTAAAAATAAAAATGGTCAGCATTTCAGTCTATACAGTATGTTGTGTCTATGCAATTATTTCAATAATACTCTATCGAGAGTAAGGCGAATAAATCGGTAACAAAAAGCAGCATTCATCAACACCGGCATGACGTTACGTTTTTACCTTTTGGTTCCGTGATGTTTCGGCTTGCCTCACAAAAAAATTTATAAAAAAAAAAAAAAGAAATTAACGACACATTCCTTTACAAAATATACTCCAGGATTCAGAGAAACTCATCTAGTGATGTTAATATTTACGTTTTTCAACATCAAAGACAACTGAGCACTTCATGTAACATAAATTTTAATTAATTATAACACTTCGATAGCAATGCTGTGCCTGCCAAACTACAAATACTCTCTAGAAAGCAAAGGCAAATAAAACTAACAAATTGCAGCATATATCAACATTAACATGACGATAACGATTTACCTTTTAGTTTAGGCTGCTTTCTGAAATGGCACGCATCGCATTTCTCCTCCTCGCCTGAAGCAACAGATAAATAAAGTTAACTAAACATCCCATTACAAAATACCTAAACATAACGTTTAGAGAGAATATCATGATAAAACTTATATAACGTTATATAAATATATATGAATTACCTTACATTAAAAGAAATACTTAATACTTATGGAAGTAAAAACTTACACAAAAATTCGATTGCTGTTTATCTTCAGCTGTTGTCCCTGTGCTTCAGTCCACCAGATTTCAAACTATATCAGCCCGCGCAATACCATAATGCAACAGCACAGTAAAGTCTTGTAAAAATATTACAGATACAGTGAAAGCACCTCCTACCTGTAAATTAATTACAGCTAACAGTGAAATATACAGTTAACACTTGTAAAACCCTGTATAACCCATAGTGCATTGCAAATTACAGCAATAAATTGTAAAATGGCAAAACAGTAAGTTTCTGTATAATTTTGCTGTAAAAAATTACAGCAATTTCTTACAGTGTAGGCTTAAGCAAATCAGATTTTAAACAGATTTAATAATAGCGTTATATTAGCAAAAGTTTGTGAACAACCCCTTATAGGTTCTATCTGTTTTGATGTACTCTTAAGCAGTGTTGGGGGACGTTACTTTTTAAAGTAACTAATTATATTACAAAATTACAATCAGTTACCTTACAGTGTTACTTTCTGATTAAAGTAACTAGTTAGAATACTTTTCCATTGCAGAAAATGAAAACTCCTTTGTGATTCCTCATGCATGTTGTTTAAGTCAAGACCTTAATAATTATTCTACCATCATCACTCAGTGAAGTTTGGCCCATAGTCTGTTAACTACTACAACCCCTGGCAAAAACTATGGAATCACTCCTCTCAGAAGATGTTCATTCAAATGTTTAATCTTGTAGAAAAAAAACAAGCACATACATGCCACAAAACTATTTTCATTCAACAATCCAACCTTGTGGCTGTATAAAACACTTTTTAAAGTTAAGCCTTTATTTGTCACATATACATTACAGCACAGTGAAATTCCTTCTTCGCATATCCCAGCGTAACTGGGTTCAGAGCGCAGGGTCAGCCATGATACAGCACCCCTGGAGCAGATAGGGTTAAGGGCCTTGCTCAAGGGCCCAACAGTGGCAACCTGGTGGAGCTGGGGATCGAACCGCCGATCTTCCGGTCTGTAACTCAGTGCCTTTGCCCTCTGAGTCACCACTGGCCCAAAAAAAGCAAAGAAAGATAACTATAGTTAATGACAACTGTTTTAAAGATCAAACAGAGGAAAAAAATATGGAATCACATAAATCTGAAAAAAATTATATGGAATAACCATGCATTTTGCATTTCTAAAACAAACCGCTAATTAGTCTGCAGTTAAAAAAAGAGTGCTTGCACACATTAGTGATGTGTTGAACCAAGATGATTGACATACTGTAACTCATGGCTCCAACACGAGAGATGTCAGTTGAAACAAAGAAGAGAATTATCAAACTTCTTGAAGAAGGTAAATCTTCACGGAATGTTGCAAAAGATGTTGGTTGTTCCCAGTCAGCTGTGTCTAAAATCTGGACCAAGTACAAATCAAATGGAAAGGTTGTAAAAGGGAAACGTACTGGTAGACCAAGAAAGACATCAAAGCGCCAAGACAGAAAACTTAAAGCAATATGCCTTGAAAACAGAAAATGCACAACAAAACAAATGAGGAACAAATGGGCAGAAAGTGGAGTCAATGTCTGTGACCGGACAGTAAGAAATCGCCTAAAAGAAATGGGATTTACATACAGAAAAGCCAAACGAAAACCATCATTAACATCTAAACAGAAAAAAACAAGGTTTCAGTGGGCTAAAGAAAGACAATCTTGGACTGCGGATAACTGGATGAGAGTTAGATTCAGTGATGAATCACGAATCTGCATTGGGCAGCGTGATGATGCTGGAACTTTTGTTTAGTGCCGTTCCAATTAAATTTATAAAGACAACTGCCTGATGAAAACATGCAAATTTCCATCAATTGAAAGGATGTTTGGTGATGGTACAGTAGCATCATTTTTCAGGATGATAATGCATCATGCCATAGGGCAAAATCTGCAAATGGCCTGCAAATAGTCCGGACCTTAATCCAATTGAAAATCTGTGGTGGAAATTAAAGAAAATGGTCCAGGACAAGGCTCCAACCTGCAAAGCTGATCTGGCAACAGCAATAAGAGAAAGCTGGAGACAGATTGATGAAGTATATTGTTTGTCATTAGTTAAATCCATGCCTCAGAAAATTCAAGCTGTTATAAAAGCCAGAGGTGATGCAACAAAGTACTAGTACAACCTATAGAATCTACTCAATAAAATTGAGGTAACAATTTGCATTCACATTGTTTGGGTAGATCCTATCCTATATATTTGCATAAAGACTACCTAATATTAATAGCTATGACACACTTTAAAAAAAAAGGTGAGGTATACCTAATATTTCTCATTACAAATTACTTGTAAGAGTTGAGTAACATACTTTTATTGTTATTAAGTTAATCTACTTAATTATTATTAATAAAGATAAGCAAAAAAGAATAATTAAATATTACCTAATCAGGGAAAGTTGAATTTACTGGTCAAACTGCATTAATTGCTTTTTTATTGTCCAAACAACATTTTATTTTAAAAACATTTAAAACTAATTAAAACTAAACAGAAAGTGACACCTTATAATGCATTTCCAATTGAAAAAAAAAAATTATTACACAAAACATTATATACATCAAAATCTTCACATTATCACTTGCTATACAAACATTTTACCCTCAACTACTTTAAAAATGTGAGAAAACTCTTTTACATTCAATTGCAGGCGAAAAACAACTTTCACTCCATATAACTCACAGTACATGTAACTTGAAACATTTTCCAGTTTGAAAACATGGAAAAATAATTATGTGCAAAAGAACATTCGTGCATTAAATGTACTATTTGAAAATAAAAGACATCTTATTTGCATGAATCAGATTCCATTAGTTTACGTTTTAGACTCTGGACCTTCTTCAGCATTTTTGTTTCATCAAGTTTCAAAAACAGTTTCTGGAATACTTCAAAGGTGTACTTTAGCATTTTGGGGTACTCAAGTTTGTACTCAAGTTTCCACAACCTATCAGCACTTCGGTGCCCTCCAAAACAATGCACACATCTGTTGGGTCCTTTTCAGCTGTAAAAATGTGAATTACCACCAACTTCATAACTTCATTGGTGTAGCCATCAAGTTCATCCTCCTGTTGGGGGAAAAAAAAGCAAACAGATTAATGTTAGTTAAGTCAAATTAATTATATTGTTTGATCACAGTTTTGTTTGTTCATGCCATTTATTTGATCACAAGCAAGGTTTATATATTAATCTGAACTGTACCGAGGTGTGGACGGTGAAAAATGACGTCATCCCAGTGCGCCTCACATGTAGCATTTCATTAGTGGTCGAGTCCGAAGATACACGAATCGAGCCGAATATATCCTCATTTGGACAAATTTCCGTCCAAATGAAAAGCGAAAGTACTTGTTACTTACCTGGCAACGTGACCCAGTTATTCTAATTCAAGTACTCTTTGTTGCACGTTACACCCAAAATTGCTCTTATGTATTTTTTTTTAATCAAGTATAGAGTACATTTTACTTGTTAACAAAAAGCTGTACAATAAAATAATAATAATAATTATTATTATTTTTATTATTATTAAAAAGTACCAGAGGCGCGGTGGTGTAGTGGTTAGCACTGTCGCCTTGTACCTCCAGGGTCTGGGTTCGATTCCCCGGCCAGGCTCGATTCCCGTCTCTGTGCGCATGGAGTTTGCATGTTCTCCCCGTGCTTGGTGGGTTTCCTCCGGGTACTCCGGTTTCCTCCCACACTCCAAAGATATGCAGGTTAGGCTAATTGGCGTTCCTAAATTGCCCGTAGTGTGTGATTGGGTGTGTGAGTGTGTGTATGTGTGTGTGCCCTGCGATGGATTGGCACGCTGTCCAGGGTGTACCCCGCCTAGTGCCCGAAGTCTCCTGGGATAGGCTCCAGGTCCCCCGCGACCCTGAACACAGGATTAAGCGGTATAGAAAATGAATGAATGAATGAATAAAAAGTACCAGAGTATTGCGTGTAGTGTTTAAACCACCCACAAAGACAAATTACCATACGTTCTCTGTTTTACCGTAAGGATCTCCTGCATATTTGGAAGTCTGGTTGACACTGTAGTTTGCGTTTTGGCCACTATGTGGTGCACCACAACCACCCAACAAATTTCCAGGCGGGAGATTTGGAAGCCTGGTAAAGTTCGTAGGACAGAATTATAATTGTTTAATACATGAACAATACACCACAGAAGCGCGATTCTATTTCGTACACTGATTTTCAATAGTTTTAATAAACCAAGTCTAGTGTAGTAAAGACTAGTGGTATTCTAAACTCTGCTGGATTAAAAAAAAAAAAAACCCGACCATAACCCAGCCGCTGGGTCACTATTGGACAGAACACGCGCCGGGTTGTTTTGACCCAAGTGCTGGGTGCTGGGTGCTGGGTTTAACCATATTGTTCATCTGATCCAACCAGTGAGTTAAATTGACACTCTTGCTGGTTTAAATGTTAAAGTGCTGGGTTATTTTATTTGACCCAGCACTGTGGGTAAAATTGACACTCTTGCTGGGTTGACACATTACATTAGATTCTTTATGGGGGGTTTTTCCCACAAAAGATGCAAAAATGTACATAACTTCACAATGTAAATAGATTGTCACAGAAAATAAGAAAATGTTAACTTAATTTTGACAAAAATGCCAGACAAAATCATATAATCCCAAGGTGACCATTTGTTAAATATAAAATAAATGTAACAAACACTCTGTAAAACAATAAAAACAAGAGGTGCCTGTAAACCTATTTATTTAAATTGCATTTTTTTGCATTTAATACAATGTTTAACACTTTTTATATAGAAATACAAATCTATACAAATCTTATAATGCCCACATGACATCAAACATTCCCCATCTAATATTTTAACTATAGTTATTTAACTATTACTTTTTAATTTCCTTCAAAATTACATTAAAATCAAAAACTTAAATATATTATTAAGTAAATGTGGGGTGAAAAAACTTTCTCAAAAATTTAAAAGATGAGTACTTGTGTCCATCAATCTGATTTACAGTATGCTGGAGAAACTCGCAGGTGAGAAGACACTGCTTTGAAGAAGAAGAATCAGGGCCCAAGCACTATGACATCAGCTCTATGCCATAGTGTGTGAAGAGTCCTCTTGGTTGGAATCAGTTGTGGTTAGGTCGTCTGAGTAGCTGGGCCCTGGGCTTTAGACAGGGCCATCACACAAGATTTTGCTGCATAGCTTGTACACACTTTCACATATGCATGTGAAACTTGGTGGACAGGTAGTCGGATATTTTTTCGGTTGTTTGCAAAATGAACCAAATGGAATTTGATATAGTCCTCTTGGGGTGGGTATATAGTTTTTTTTTTTTTTTTTTTTTACAATTGCCACCAAACATGGCCAATATGATCTGAAGACATTGAGGATGCAAAATTGCAAAGGGATTTTTCATATGTAAAATGGTTCAACTTGGACTATACTTTAAACTTGCGAACGTGGCTAATAACTAAGTGACATCACGTTGAGTGACATTATAGTCATATATAATGCTAACCCTAACCCTTAGATGCTTTTGTTCCAGCATCCGGGGCCCTTTGGAGTTCTTAACATAAAATTCTCCCTATTTTAAAATTATTTCATAATGGTATTGGTATGTCCCCTTTTAAATACATGTGTCCACTGTGCCCACTGTCTTTCTGGTGCGACCAGGCAGCGATGGCAATGGCCCGCTCATTGTTTTCAATTATTATTATTACTATTATTAAATAATGAGAAGAAGAAAAAATTAATGTAATGCAATAATTACTGTTTCATTGTCATAATTTCTGTAAAATATTTCCTGTTGTAAAAGAAAAAAAAATCAATGCAATAAATAAATAATTTAATGCAATGACGGAATAATAAATCATGTAATGACGCGCCCTTGTAAATGGGCGTGGCCTGGTATTTGGGTGCTAGGAGAAAGAGGTAGGACGTTGGAGTGACGTAGAAATATGGGCGTTTCTAGGAGTCGTCATCTATCCGTGACCAGTGATCGTATGATTCGGTGTGGGCGGAGCCTGTAGAGGAAACCATAGTGGCCGGTGTATGAAACAAGTCGTACCGGCGTTTTTATCTGCGCTACACTGATCCTGTCCGTGTGCAGAGTCCTGAACACTTTAGCATAAACAGTCTTTTTCATTAAGCAGAGCAGTTACATTGTGCACCTTTCTTTATTTTTGTTCATATCGGAGGAGTTATTAATATCGATGGTTTCTAATACGGAACGAAAAATAAAATATATTATGGAGACGGAAATACACGTGCCTGTTGGCTCGCCCTCAATCAGAAAATTCCCCATACACGTCGATGAGCACAACGTTAAAGACGGGGCTTTAAAATTAATAAAAGAGCTGCGGCCAGCCTGGGACATTGACCAGGTCAAGACCAAGGTAGGTTGGGCGTTTTCATTTTAACACCAGGGTCCGGTCATGTGCACTAGTTAGCTCTCCTTTAGCACAAACACTACTAAAGCTAGCTAATCTTACTTATTGGCACAGAACTTTGCGCCCTTAAAAGCTGAAATTAAATAAATATCATATAAAATGGTTGTGTGTTTGTGTGCGCGTTCTTGTGCACGCGCGCGACAGTTAGCTCGAGCTTATGAATGATATTAGCATAGCAACCAAAGGTTAGCCATGTAACGTTTGAATACGGCTTTCTCGCTATGTTCTACTCATATACCCAAGCTTTAACTATTTATGTAACTAAATATACATTACATTCAAATAAACATAGTAAGAATATATATATAACCATACTACCAATAATAATAATATACGTGAGTGGTTAATAATGTACACAGATATCAGTCTTGTGTTGTCAGGGAGCAGCTGGCAGTGAGCTTTCACTCAGGAGTTCAGTCATAACTCTAACTTAATAAACCAGCCTGGTAATTAGTACAGTGTTAGTCTTGTGAATATCTAGTCTTAAATTTCTCCACCCAAATTTTATAGATTACACAACTCTGTCTTTCTCATTTAAATAAAATTTTTTTTGTGATTACTTAATACTAAAAGTTGTTTAACTCAATCATTGTGTATATACAGCTTGATTACGTTTTGTTAAAAAGCCAAATCTAAAATTTTAATCTGTAATTAATAAAACAGAATTGAGTTGTCATGTCATGAAGACGAATACTTGAAAAGACTCTCAGAGTATCCAGTCCTGTTTTCCATGACTCGGGATAGTGGGATCTACAAATTATGACCGTGTACAGGTGTAGAAGAGTAATGACAGACAGGACTAAGTGGATTGTTGAAAAGGTGGTAAGTATAAGGAAATCGTCAATGAGTCTTGGGACGAATCTTTATGATTGTAGCAGTAGGGTTTGGGTATAAATCTATGAGGTTGTGAATCCTTATAGTGTCTAGATCAAGCAAAGCAGAAGGGTACATTGGATATACATGTGCCACCTACACCTATAATCACAGCACATTTAACTGAGACATTAAGACAAATTTAGGCATGTACTTATCTGACACTTTATTATTTAAGTTTTGTAGGACTGCCATAAAGTGTTGGTCATTTTATAACTCCACTATTACTCCTTAATGTCTTATTTTCTCCCTATGTTCAATTACCACATAGTGGTATGCGCCACAAATATTTGAAGTTACCTTAATGTATGTTGGCAGTAGGTTCCTGTTTAACCATAATACAAAAAGTGCGACAAATCTTTTGGCACTGAGATCACTGAATGGTGCCACGTTGTTGTCTCCGTTATTTTACCTATATTTCAGATCACTCAGTAACTAAGTCATGACCTTTTATTGCAGTGTATTGCATTGTGTTAAGATAAAGTCCTTGATGTGTCTTTATTACATTTACATTACATTTACGCATTTGGCAGACGCTCTTACCCAGAGCGACTTACATTTTTATCTCATTACACATCTGAGCAGTTGAGGGTTAAGGGCCTTGCTCAAGGGCCCAACAGTGGCAACTTGGTGGTTGTGGGGTTTGAACCTGGGATCTTCCGAACCATAGTCCAATGCCTTAACCACTGAGCTACCCCTGGCCCTAACACATAGTCGATATTGAGTTCATGAATATTTCACACAAGTTTTGAAATATCATAAATATATTGAACTATTTTAAAACACTATTATTATTTTTAACACTAGATTTTGTTGAGCTTTAAATCTAGTGTTAAAAATAAAAATAGTAGATAGAGTAGATAGATTGTCTATTAATAATAATAGACAAACGTTTAATCTTAATAATCTTGTTTTTTATAATCGTTGGAAGCCAAAATTATAAATAAAATTTGATTAATCTCAACAAGCTCCACCCACACCTGAAAGTCAGATCGGGTTACAGACAGATGATGATTCATGGATTTATTTAGTTTTTTGCATCACTCAAGCTACCCTTCCCCTTTGACAAATAACTAAAATAACTTTCTGGATGCACTCAAGACTAGATATCTATGTACAGCTAGACAATAATAAGTTGCACTGTTAAATTCTCTATTCTGATTTATCACAAGGTGTAGCAGCAGCTTTGGCAATAGTCCAATGATGTAACTCAAAGCACTGGTTTATATAAAAAAATAAAATTGTCATTTCTGTAGTAACAACTAACCCAGAGATTGTGTGTTATTATTTATACAAACACACACATAATAATTATTAGTAAATAATTAATAGTAATAATAGTAGACAATAGATTTCTTTGTCTTCCTGGTAACATATCAAGCTAAAAAAAAAAAAAAGACGTTGATAATGGTAAAAAAAAAGTATAATTTATGTTTATAATACAAGTTATAATAGGAGTTAAGTTAATTGTGGCCATTCCACAACATTACCTGTAAAATAAAAATAAAATAAATAATAAACAGATTTGTCTGACATGCGTTTGAGGGCAGTGGTGGCTTGATGTGTAAAGGCTCTGAGTTGCTGCTGTTGGGCCTTTGAGTAAGGCCATCAACCCTGTCCACTCCAGGGGTGCTGTAAAAATGGCTCACTCTGCGCTTTGACCTCAGCCTACTAAGAAAGCTTGAATATGCAAAACATAAAGAATTTGACTGTGCAGTAACATACATGTGACGAATAAAGGCTGAATTTCAATATATTTACAATTCACATTGTTAACAAATTGCTGAAGTGTTGGATGAATGTTAGAGTGTAGTGTTATTGGAACATAATAAATTTGCCTTGAACTCAATGTCAAAGATGTTTTATTGCTAATATTGATAAATTGTCACAGTGTACTTCTGTGACATTTTAAGTGTATTGTTGGTCTTTTTTAATAATAGTTAGAAATTCTAAAGGCAGCTGAAGAAATGTTAATATTTTGTAATAAATAGTTAAACATTGTATATTGTCTAAAAGAAAAATATATCTTATTTTTTCCTGTATTAGTTATTTTTTGTAGATTGTAAATGTCATGCATTATTTCTAATTTCAGTTTTGTTTTTTGAAATCATTAATTTCACTATTAAAGTTCCGTGCTATGATATTCTTGTTTCATCACTTCCTAACTCTATGATAATATTTTGTACGTACAGTACATACATTCCTTCACGTTCCAAATACATTCCTCCTACACGACATACTAAGCGCTCACATTCTGGCCGCATAGTCACCATATTTTTTATCAATGACAGAAAGCCTGCATTGTTTCTTAGTGTTGTCTCACTTATTCATTATGTGGACTGCACACTGCCATTCAGGCAAGGCCAGATTTTGGAAGTGAGTCTCGATTGTGATCATTCATTCAGATTATATAGATTACCAGTGTTCAGTCTCCTTCATCACAGAGCGATTAGATGACACAAGATGGCAATAGTCACATGGCCTGGTGGAAAGTGAAAGGAAAGGTACGAAGCAGGGTATGTTGGGTTGATTACTACCGGAGTCACACGTGTTAAAATGTTCTTCAGAACTGTTTCTATCACTTCCACTCTTTTTTGTGCTATGATTATTTCTCTGACAAGACTCATGTCAGAAGTAATTTGCTTAAATCTTTTTTCCACTGAACTTTTTTCTTGACTTAAAATGCATTTACATTTATCAGTTCATCACCATATATTGTAATTTACATCTCTTCATAGCAAAAACATGAGCAAAAATGAAACCCTAAAAAATGACAGCTATCAGTCAGAATAATGGCCTAACTAAATCCAGTTCTGTGTCAGATATGAGCACTGATCTGCTCATAATGGATCTATCCGCAGGCTTTTCAGGAATGTCAGAAATGTTCGGGTGGGCAAAAAGTTGTGGATTGTGTGGCTGTTTCCTGCGATGTGTTTCCTCAGATACACTGGGTTCATCCAGTGAGCTAAAAAAGAAAATTCATCAATTCAAGTCCGATTTCATTATTTTTAGTTTCAGAATAAGATCCGGCAGAGCTGCGGGAGACGGATTCTGCTCCTTTCTCTCGTCGAATCGGGAAATTCCTCCGTCCGCTTATCAAGCGCGCCCTGGCACTTCTTGTGAAATGGGCAGGATAGACATTTTCTCTCGCTTCCGCGGAGATGGAAATAGCCTCCAAGCACTCGAAATTAGATGACAGGTTTATGTCGGGTGGCCAGGGGGCGGAGCCTCAATGATGAGTTAACCTCCCTTTCCTTAGCAACCTCCATGACGAGTTAACCCTTTCATGGAGTAAGCTTTATTCATCCTGTGTTTTCGTGCCATTGACTTATTTATTTATTTAAATATAGTTTATGTGGATGCGCGGGTTATATGATGACACCCCAGATAGAAGAGACACTTGCAGGCTATCTCTCTCCTGGGACATCATCCTCCCTGAAAAGCTAGCACTTCCTTCCAAGCTGTGTAGACTTTCATCTTCCCTGGAGGGAAAAGCTTTTCAGGCAGCAGGTCAGGTTGGTGCTCCACTGCACATAATGACGGTTTTGCAAGCCTACCAGGCTGACCTGCTGAGAGACTTGAGCACTGGCGGGGTTCTTGAAGATAGGGCGTTCTGGAATTACGTCGGGCCACAGAATTGTCTCTTCTTGCAACAAAGCAGACGGCTCGTGCTATCGGCCGATTTATGGCTGCGATGGTTTCTGCGGAGAGGCACTTGTGACTGAATCTCACGGGCATCATTAAGAACAAAGTGCCCTCCCTGCCACCCTCAGGAGGTCGGTGTTCATGCTCTGCCGCCACTGGTGTTTCGGGCAACACGGTTCTCCGACATGGTTAGTTTTTCGGTTATCTCCTGCCGTAGTCCAGAATGCCGAATTTCTAACCCCTCCCCCACCCCACCCCTTCTATCCGAAGTGCTAGAATTCGTTTCCCTTTCGGAGAAACTGACAGCGTGGAAGCTACTGCCAGGTGTATCTCCTTGGGTATTAAGGACTGTAGAGAGAGGCTACAGGATCCCGTTCGCAAATTGCCCTCCGCGTTTCAACGGCGTGGTCTCCACTACCGTGAAACCGGAAAGGGCACACCTTCTGACTCTGGAATTGCAATGTTGCTGGGAAAGGGTCCATAGAACGTGTTCCCCTACCAAACAGAGAGTCTACCAAACTACTACAGCCGGTATTTCTTGGTTCCAAGAAAAACGTCCAATTTTAGATCTTTGCGGGCTTAACCGCTATCTGAAAAGTACAGTTTCAAAATGTTGACTGTCAAAATGATTGTTCTCAATCCAACCAGAGGATTGGTTTGCGACAATCGACCTGAAGGACGCATATTTTCGTATGAAATATTGCCACAACACAGGAAGTTCCTGAGGTTCGCTTTCGGGGGTGAAGCTTACCATTATCGGGTCCTTCCATTTGGCCTAGCTCTGTCACCCGCACATATACAAAATTCATCCGTATTTTGTATGACATAGGCAACTGACAGTCATGTCGTCCTAGCTCATCTCGATTGTTTAGGATTGAGATTCAACGCTTTTTAGGTCTCATGGCAGCTGCATCCATGGTAATACTTTTGGGCCTGCTGCACATGAGATCGTTTCAGTTGTGGTTAAAAGCAAGGGGATTTAACTTTTTTGGGTCCCACTCTGTGCGTTTTTGTCGTTGGGTGATGCTAACGACAGACGCGTCAAACTGATGGCTTTATTTGGCCGTTAAACACCTCTTCCAGCAGTTGAGGCTACCATGTCCTAGTGCATTTGAACAACATTACGGTAGTCTCGTACTGTACATAATCGCCAGAGCGGACTGTGCTCCCGCCGCTTAAATAAGCTAGCGCACCAGGGTCTGCTTTGGGCACAGGAAGAGTTCCTGTCCCTCAAGGCGATTTACATTCCAGGGCATTTTAGAAGTTGGGAGCCCTGGAACCTTCACACACTAGAAGAAGAGGGTATTTAAAAGTGGTGCATGGCGAAACATGTAGACCCAGACCACTGCCGAATTGTTTCAGTGCTGGAGTTCTGCAAGAAAGTTGTCCTCAGGCTTATGCCCTAGTACCCTCAGAATGTACGTAGCCGCTATTTCCGCTTGTCATGTTCTAACTGATGGGGTCTGGTTGAAACCCTTTATAACACCACTAGAGTCAGCGCCTGTCTGGCTTCTGACCCTTAAGATGGTTTTTCTTATAGTTACTCCTTTCAAGAGATCGGAAGGATCCCGTCCTGCCTAGACTTTGCCCGAACTGTTGTCATCCTTGCCCATGCACCCAGTCTTCCTCGAAGCCTCTGTCCTCCGCCTTTTACAGCTCCGGAGCAGGAAAGGTTTCACTTACTGTCTTCAGTACGCACTCTTCAGATTTACGCCCACCGCACTAGCCAGTGGCGTAAGTCAGAGCAGCCCTTTTTATGCCAAACGCTGTCACATCCGGTGAGAGATGCTGTTACCCTAGCCTATGAGGCGCGTGGTCACACTTCGCCTCTAGGATACAGGGCTCATTCATCCAGGGGGATTGCCTCATCTATTGCCCTGGCAAGAGGTGTTCCCCTTCAGCAAGTGTGTGATGTGGCAGGTTGGTCCTCTCCACACACATTTGTGAGATTCTATAGTCTGGATGTTCATGCTACTCCGGGCTCACGGGTCCTCGAGTCAACCTCCCAGAGCTTGCTCTGAGACCTCCTTGGCCTTTGTGCGCACACGCTACACAACCTTGGGGGTCCAGACACGTGCAGTGCGGCGGCGTTGGTATTCTCGTTCCCATAGCGTTTTCACGCAGCATCGAGTGTAGCTTTTGAAAGGGAACGTCTCTGGTTACTTTGCTGTAACCCTATTCCCTGAAAAAGCAGGAACGAGATGCTGCGCTCCAATGCCGCACTGCTTGCGTGACCGGACGTCCTTTCAGACAAAATTGATCTGAGGAATGTTTCCGGTTCACTCCTATTTATAACCTGCAGGTGCGCTTCATCAGATGACGTCACCTGACCGAGGATATATATGCCAAAATTTGTCGTGATACACACATGCTTCAACCTTGCCTTGCCTTGCCTTCACAACCGGCAACACAGAAAGATGTTCCCATAGCGTGTTCACGCAGCATCCCGTTCCCGCTTTTTCAGGGACCAGGGTTACAGCAAAGTAACCCGAGACGTTTGCCCCCTTACTAATTTCTTATTTTTTAGTTAGTTACACTTTAATGTTTCAGATTATGAAACTAATTTAAATGTAAGTCAAAGATAACACAAGTAAACACATCTAGCAGTTTTTAAATAAAGGTTTTTATTATAAAAAAAAAGAAACCATTTTTTAAGGGTTAAAACATAACTCACTGGTTTATCACAGCAGAGTAAAATCTTTCTAGCCACACCCAGGCCTGATTACTGCCCCACCTGTTCGCAATCAAGAAACCACTTAAATACGACCTACCTGGCAAGGGAAGTAGACCAAAAGATCCTCAAAAGCTAGACATCATGCCGAGATCCAAAGAAATTCAAAAAGGGTTATAAAGCCGCTTCTAAAGCTTTGGGACTGCAGTGAACCACAGTGAGCGCCATTATCTACAAATGGCAAAAACATGGAACCCCAAGAGCACAGTGACATCTCTTCCAAGAGGTCACAAAAGACCCCACAACAACATCCAAAGAATTGCAGGCCTCACTTCAGGTGAATGTTCATGACTCCACCATTAGAAAGCGACTGGGCAAAAATGGTTTGCATGGCAGAGTTCCAAGACGAAAACCACTTCTGAGCAAAAAGAACATAAAGGCTCGTCTAAATTTTTCCAGAAAACATCTTGATGATCCCCAAGAAAATACTCTGTTGACTGTCGAGACAAAGGTTTAACTTTTTGGAAAGTGTGTGTCCCATTATGTGTGTGGTAAGGGTAACACTGCATTTCAGAAAAAGAACATCATACCAACAGTAAAATATGGTGGTGGTAGTGTGATGGTCTGGGGCTGTTTTGCTGCTTCAGGACCTAAATGCAACTATGAATTCTGCTGTGTACCAAAATATCCTGAAGGAGAACGTCCAGCCATCTGTTTGTGACCTCAAGCTGAAGTGAACTTGCAGGACAATGATCCAAAGCACACAAGCAAGTCCACTTCTGAATGGCTGAAGAATAACAAAATGAAGACTTTGGAATGGCCTAGTCAAAGTCCTGAACTGAATCCAATTGAGGTGCTGTGGCATGACCGTAACAAGTTGGTTCATGCTCGAAAACCCTCCAATGTGGCTGAATTACAACAATTCTGCAAAGATGAGTGGGGCAAAATTCCTCCACAGCGCTTGACTCATTGCAAGTTATCGAAAACACTTGATTGCAGTTGTTGCTGCTAAGGTTGGCCGAACCAGTTATTAGGTTTAGGTGCAAACACTTTTTCATAGAGGGCTATGTAGTTTTGGATTTTGTTTTCCCTTAATAATAAAAACCTTCATTTAAAAACTGCATGATGTGTTTACTTGTGTTATTTTTGACTAATATTTAAATTAGTTTGATGAACAATGAAATATTAAAGTGTAACAAACATGCAAAAAAAACAGTAAGGGGTCAAACACTTTTTCACATCCCTGTAAGTAAGTTTAAGGATAAGTAAGTAAGTTTAAGGATAAGTAAGTAAGTTCAAGTAAAATTTACAGGACAGGAAAATTAGTACCAGGATAGGTTTCAGAATGAGTAAATACATTTAAGGACAGGTAAATTATTTCCAGGAAAAGTTTTGGGATAAGCAGGTTCTTACCAGGATAGCTAAATAAATTCTGGGGTTACAATGGAGTAAAAAAAACATGTGATATTACTTGTGTGAAATCTCTTGTATTAAATAACATTAACTACAGTAACAATCTTATTTATTTTTTCTTTTTGTTTTATTTGTCATACATATTTTATGCATATGTTTAAAGATAACAATAAGTTCTTTCTATCAGTTGGGCTGATCATTTCACCCTAAAAGACTTCAACTTGTTCTATTTAAAATGTAACAATATAAAAATACCTTTCAGCCCCTTTTTTGACCACATGTCTGTTCCTTTTAGCTTTTCACAGAAGGAACGACCAACAAACTAGTGGGCTGCTACGTGGACGAGAGCCCAGAGGACATGGTGCTGGTGAGGGTGTACGGCAACAAGACAGAGCTGATTGTGGACCGTGACAACGAGCTGAAGAGCTTCCAAGTTCTCCACGCCAACGGCTGCGCTCCTCGCCTCTACTGCACTTTCAACAACGGCATCTGTTATGAGTTCATGCAGGGAGACGCTCTCGGCACACAGGACGTCAGGGACCCCATGCTACTCAGGTAAGGACGCAAAACCTGGAGATATGCGTATGGTTGTAGAAGCCCTATGCTTTGTGTTCTGGATGCTTTGTTCCCATTTCTTTAATTTAATCTACATCATGTAATTTAGTTGAATATGAAGAAATGAGGGGGGCTCAAAACGTTTGCACAGTACTTTGGACATGCTAATGGTGCTAACATTAGGTGTGCATACTGTATACTGTACAATAGCTAAAATAAAGAATTGAGCATCGAAGTAGAGGTCTGCAACCCGACAAGATTTTTTGCGACGCGGGAATAAATTCACAAACCAAACGCTAGCGATTGGAAACTGGTGTAATTTGGACGGGAGCGGGCGGTCTAATAATATACCGTTCCCGACGTCCTTTCTGAACAGCATATCTGGCAGATGTAATTTTTGTTTTCAGCTACACATTTCCAAGGCTACCATGTTGACAAAAAATGTCACATTTATATTTTGAATAAAAATTATAAATATTCTACAATTTTGTACATTGTTTCTACATTTTTTCCCCCTGCAGCACATTTTCAGTATTAACCATTCTTAACAAGAAGAATAAAAATAAAATGTATATTGTTGTGCAACCTACAGTTTTTTTGTTATCCCTCTTTTTCGGTTTAAATGTGAGATTCTGGAAACATATAGACCTTTAGCGGGAGCGGTCGGGTCGGGAAGAAAATTATTCGAAGCAGGCAGCGGGTGAACAAAGAGTGATATATAGCGGGAGCGGGCGGGTGCGGGATAAAACCTTGCGGGAGCGGGACTAAAAAAACAGTCCCGCGCAGACTTCTACATCGAAGCATGCTCTAGCCTGGTGAAGTGTGTGTGTGTGTGCATACAATTAATGGTGTTTTAATTATTTATTTATTTATTTTAAGAACACCTGCCAGACGCTTGAACTGCCAGGGTTAAAAAGATGCCCCTCATCTGCTTTAGTTAAAAAGTAAAGAGTAGAAAGGTTCATGTGGATACTTTCTCTTCTTGGAAAAATTAAAGAGTAATTAAGAAAGGAGGACAGTAATTTAAAGCAGATGAGTGGTACCTGGTGTTTACATCAGACAAGTAGTTTAGACGTTCTGTGCCCATGACTGTTCTTGTTGTAGTTGTCTTGACCTTCGGGTTTAATCAATACACGTTAGCAGTTCTCCTGGATGGTGGGACAATGAAACGTGATAAGGTGGAATGAAAATGTCAGGAATGTTTGTTCCAGCATGTCAACCTTCACTCCTGTTTCAGACCGTCTGTATTCCTTCAACAATTCCTTCAGCACTTGAAGGAATCTCCTTCGTCATATACAGTAGAAGGTCATTTATTTCTAGTCGTAACCTTGAGAAATTGCTCCAATTATAAGCATAGTTTGTTTTCTATACCACAAAAATATCTGTGTAGTAGAAAAGTTAAAACATTAAGAGGTGACTTTACCAGATGCAGTAGGTGAGCTAGATCAGGTATTCCATTAGTATTGGAGCTAAAGGCATGGCTGGAGATTTTAACAGCAGATTCGGCTACTTTGTTTCAGGTCAAGTGTGAAATTCTAAAAGATCTCATTTTATAGAGAGAGACAACTTAAGATGTCAGGGGTGTGTTTGGTAGGGCAGTATTTATAAAGTCGAAAAAAAAAAAAAAAAACATTGCATGCATTTATGTTCCTTGCCTCAAGGACAAAACTGTTCAGGGTCTGTGGCAGTAGTCTGAAGCAAAACTACGAAACAAAGCACAAGCACTTTGAACTGTTTGAAATTTTAAATTGTGACTTTTATTTCAGTTCACTCATGTTAGTTACATCTAAACATTTTATCAGAAAGAAATATTATACAACTCCAAAAAAAAATATATATTTTTTTTTATTTAGTTTTTAAATTTAAAGCATTAAATTTATCTGATGGTACAGTATATGAATGTGAGGGGAAAGAAACAAAGATATAATAACGTTTTTCATAATTTATATTCATCCTTTTCATGCTTTAAAAAAAGTTTCCTAGAGCTGTGCTTTTAAATCAATTACTGTAGGTAATTTAATTTGCGATATTTTATTGGTCGATTTAATTAATTGTATCGGGTCAGTTTTGGATTCAGAATCGATTTACTGTTTGTAAATAATTTGGGTAAGCATGAAAATGTTATGTGGTCTAAAATTAAAGAATTTGCTAATAATACACTTAGGGGTGGGCGATATACTGGTATACACGGTTAACCGGTAGAAATTTGTCTTAATCGCAGTTAAGACCACGTGACGTTGCACATTATGTAACCACGCAATGCACATTCACGTCTATGGGAAGCCAAACACATCTAAAGTGGGATGAAACCGTGCCACCCGATTAAGCCGGCATGGGCAGAACAAATATCCAGACCCGGTGGATCGCGCAGCGCGGACCAACTTGAGCAGCGCTGCTCGAATCACAAACCTGCCAGACGCTGATAGAAATAGACCGCGCCGACCATCAAAATACATTTTACCCCGCTGGGATGTGCACGTACGAACCAGGCATGGCAAGGCGGAAACAATATTAAACAGTCCTGACATTTTTAATAAATAGTTTTTAAATAAAAAACAGTGGGTCGCGCAGGTTTGTGATTTGAGCAGCGCTGCTCAAGTTGGTCCGCGCTGCGCGATCCACCGGGCTGCGCGAATAAACCAGATCATCTCTGCGCTATCCAGATAGTCGCGCTGTGCTGTCCACTGAGCCGCGCAGATATTTGGTTCAATCGGGTGCCACGGTTTCGTCCCACTTTTGATGGGTTTGGCTTCACATACACTTCGACAATGGAAGAAGACGGTGCAGCAGCAGTGAGTTTGCTTACATGTGACAAAACCGACAACGAGGAGATTGTAAAGAAAAAAAGGTGCCTCGTTTGTGGTGTGGAATTGGTTTGGGTATAAGAAAAGTAATACGAATGAGATGAACGTGATTTGCAAGGTACGCAAGTGCACTGTTTTAACAAGTGGTGGAAACACGTCAAATCTTTTCTATCATGTGAAATCCAAGCATCCAAACGAATATGGCCAAAATAAAAAATAAAAAAATGCGGCAAACCTCAGCAATTCACAGTTTAAATAGAATTACATTATGTAAAACAGTTTCTATGTGTTTGAATTTTTATTTATGCATTTTCAGATACAAATTGCTATATTGTGATGTATATCGTTATCGAGGTAGAAAATTGCTTTTACCGTGATAGAAGATTTTGGTTATATCGCCCACCCCTAAATACACCCCAGCTTTCACAGGAAATGGAAACTGATTGTATCTCCTGCAAATAGTCATGTTTTGCTTTTTACTCTTTTAATTTTATGGGCAGTTGGTGCAAGTATTTCAAAACCTGTAAGAAATGTAGCTGTTTGAGACAAAACCAAACTATAAAGCTTAGTGCTTTATGAGATTTAATAAATACCAAGACTGTGCTGTACTGGTTTGATAATCAAAGCCACACTGAAGTTTAAACCACTCTGAACAGAATTTCATGTAAATTTAATTTTGACTGATATATACAGAGGGGCCCGGTAAAATGTATACAAACTTCAAATGTATACAAACTTCAAATGTGTACAACACTTGTTATCTATGTTAAACCTTTTAGATTTGAAGATTTGAATTATGGCAGCAATGTGTAGTATTATGTTTCCTTTAAAGATAGTAGTCAATAGTCCCAGCATCATTGATGCTATAGTGTGACCGGCAGAAGAGAGGCGTATATTTTTCATGTTTTTCAAGTGTGTATACTTTTTTTGGACCCTCTCTGTATATATTTATATTTTGGCCGACACACACCGACACATCAGTGACATGTTTTAATCTCAGCTTTTTGTCTCGCATTAGACTCATAGCTACAGAAATGGCTCGCATCCATGCCATCCACGCCCACAATGGCTGCATCCCCAAACCCAACCTGTGGATCAAAATGCGCAAGTACTTCTCCCTAGTGGCCACAGAGTTCACCGACCAAGCCTCCAATGCCAGGTGAGCTGAGCACTGATACACAAATGCATGACATGAGGACAATCAGAATCAGCTAGCGCAAATGAATAATTTCAGAAAGGATTAATTCTAATTATTTGAATTATATTGATTTTACTATTCAACCATGTAGCACTGGGTTTCATCATGAACTTGATTCACGAGACATTAATGTGTCCGTAATCATGTCCTGTCTCTACCTGATCTTTTACATTCAATGTAAACTGTATTCATATTTTGTGTTGGATAATTCATGCTTACTTATCCTTTTTTTCTTCACTGTCAGTGTGCACTGAGGTAGCAGGCATAGAATGGACCATGAGAATCTACAGTTTGGGCTAGAAAGAAATCATCCCCCATTTTCTTTATTACAGTAATTTAGTTAGTGTCCTTTTGATCTGCTGCTTAGGATCTGCCCTCTTCCACTTACTAGACACATTAAAAGTGCACAAACGATTTGTTTTCTTGAAAATAATTCACTTTAAGCCGTAAGCAAAGATGTTTTTTCATTTGTTACCTGACATGTCCTTTGTTTTGCAATTTATTTAACAAGCTGAGACAGGTTTCAGGTGCCACCGCTAAAAGACACCTCAGGTTATGAATTTTTTATGTTCACAAATGGAATCTACTGTAGCTTCACTGTACATCTATACACAGTGACTAGCTTTATATTATTATCTCTTAATGCCATTGTTCCATACCAGACATCATAAGTATAAGTAAACTTTAAACACTGCTTATTACAATGCTAAAATAGTGTTTCTTTTCCCATGTGCTGCAGCAGGTTTCTAGCCGAGCAAGCAGAATTATTCATGACATGAGCATTATTGGTGTCAGTGTGCACCCTGCACCTGTAAAGCCATTATGTGAGGACAATCAGTCATCACCAGCTGGAGAATTACAGCAACACAGACACTGGAAAATCTACAGATGTTTACATTCCTCTGTGTATCAGGAACAGCTTGATAAAGCGCGTGTGTCATGTAGCAGAGACGCTTTTCGGTCATTAGAACTTTTTACATTTAATCAATATTGCATTTAAAAAAATGTTCAAAGATTAATTTTATTTCAAATCTGCATGGATCAATTATGAATTGACCAAATAACAGCCAAAAACAAAAAACTTAAGAAGAAAGAAAATAGACTGAGTTTAATTACATAATGTGCGTCCATGCGTAATTCACTGTAAATGATGCATCTAATAATAATTATCTACGTTTATAGATTTAAACATTTAGTTCACTAGTTTAGCATAAAATTAGCTGTCTTTAATTAGAATTAGAAGTTGTTTGTATCTTAATAAAAATAAATAAATACTGAGACACAGTTAAGTCAGATTGTATACACCTGGTGAGCAAAACTGGATTTAGCACCACTGCCCTTCCCGACAGATCCGCTTTCTGTGTTGACAAAGCACGTCTCAGATTAGGGCCAGAGAGAAACACAGAACTGTGCCAATCCAATTTAGAGAGGGGGTCAGACGTTCGCTTGTCTGTTCAGTTCCAGAATTAATCTCCTAAGCCCATTTACTCAAGGAGAGTGCTCCATGATGACGTTGGATCTTTAGTTGGTCCGAAAGTTCCTGCTGATTGCGCTTTTCCAGAAAGTAGGCGTGATTTTGAAACAGGAAGGTGGGAGCAGGTGATAAAATGGCCAAAAGAGTTTAATAACAGATTTTTGCAGTTTGAGGGTAATTTTTTTTTTTCATTGTTCGCTGTATTTAATTCAGAACATATTAGAATGAGGTGCATTTGTACATATAAGGAGAAAGAAAATCATTTAAGAACTTTTCTTTAAATCCATGTATGCCTAGAAGCACATTTCGGACATGAACGTGGAACAACTGCCTTCTCGTGCTTATTTATGAGGGGAAAAAAAACTTTTCAATATATTTAAATGTGTTTCTTTTCCCCAGAATCCGAGAGGAAGTTCCCAGTAAGGAAGTGCTGGAAGAGGAAATGGTGTGGATGAAGGAACACCTGTCTCAACTCAGCTCGCCTGTGGTGCTGTGCCACAACGACCTGCTCTGCAAGAACATCATACACAATGTGAAGGAAGGTGGGTTTAATAGTGTGGGAAATTATTTCTATATTGTTACTCTTTTTTATTGTGTTACTGTGAATGTGTCTGAGTATACTTCCATAATGTACAGTACACTGTTTTCTTAGTTGAAACATTCTTAATCACATCTGAAGAGGGATTATTAACATATAAAATGTTTATATATATATATATATTTACATTTTAGGCATTTGACAGATGCCTTTATCCAGAGCAACTTACATTTGTATTTCATTATACATGTGAGCAGATGAAGGTTAAGGGCTTTGCTCAAGGGCCCAACAGGGATAATTTGGCAGTCGTGGGATTTTGAACCTGGGACCTTCCGAACCGTAGTCCAATGCCTTAACCTCTGAGGTATCCACAATTTACCCTTCATAAATATATCATACAGTGTATATAAATGGCCTTGTTTAATAATGAAAGTAAGAGCATTGCCATAAACATAGTGTCATGAGAACTTGTAGCGCAGCCACATAAAGGGTCATTTTAAAATAGCAGGTTGTTAATTAAGGAGCTAATGCTGCTCACCTGCGCAAGGAAATGCGCCTGATTTGGTTTTACTTGTCCTCATTGACAGTGTTGGTCACAGGGTTAAGCTCTCGCGAGCATGCGCAAACGCAGCGCGAGAGAACCAGGAAGCGGTGTCGGGTCACGTGTGCCAGTATAAAGCCGGAACCGGCAAGCGACCCAACATGGAGAGATGAAGACAGCGCGCTGCATTTGGTTTGAGAGAGAGATTGATTATTTCACCTGTGGATTACAGTTCATTGGACACATTCAATACCCTCATTCCGTTTTCTCGTGCTCCCGGATTTACCATCTTCAACCGGTGAGGCCGAGCCATCTCTCTCGTACACCGTTTCATACTTGCAATAACCCGGACCTGGACATTCATATATACGCACTCACACAGGCATACACTCCACACATTTGTTTATAGGTGTATATATTGGTTTCGGTGCACTTTATTTGGCTGTTTGTCCTTTGTACATAATACACTTTGGTTTGGTTTTGAAGTTGTTGTGGTCGCGTGTCTTTCCTTGCTCCGCGAAGATGCATAGTGGCCACTCTGGAGGCAGTGTTGTGATCTGGGGCTGCTTCAGCTGCTCAGGTCTAGTCTCAGCAATATTATTTGACAATAAAATGAGGTCAGCTGTTGACTTAAATATATTGAATGACCAGGTTATCACATCTATGGAGTTTTTCATGGAGTAGTTCTGGAAACATGATTTTCTCCCAGAACCACTCCAAGAAAAACTCCATAGATGTGATAACCTGGTCAAGAAAAAGTGTGAATCATTTTCACACATCAATAAACCACCACATTGTGGGACGTTATCAAAACTAAAGACGGTTGAACAGAGTATTAGTGCGTGACATATTTTTGGCTTGGCAATGTATATATTACTCCGTATAGAGTCCAGAACTAGAGTAACACATGGTGTACATTTCTGGACTTAAAGTTCACTGGTGTCCAATTCGTCAAAGTGTGTTGAGTTGAGATTATTAAGTAATATGGAGCTGTTAATTTTTACCTTAATGTGCTTTTACAGGTTATGTTCGCTTCATAGACTATGAGTACTCCAGCTACAACTACCAAGCGTTTGACATTGGGAACCACTTCAACGAATTTGCAGGTGACTAATTCACACAAAATTATCAGTCACTGGCCTGGGGTGTTTGGTGTCATGTGCCAGATAGATCCCTGTGTGTGTTTGTGTGAGACAGGTATGAGTGAGCTGGACTACAATTTGTACCCAAATCGCGAGCTGCAGCTGGATTGGTTGCACACCTACCTGAAGGCCTATAAGAGCTTCACCAAGAAGGGAGAGGAAGTGAGTCAGCGTGAGCTCGAGACCCTATACGTGCAGATCAACAAGTTCTCACTGGTAAGTAACCAGAGAGGTGGGAAAATAGAAACGCTGTTATAAAGGGAAAGAGAACACTTGTTGCTTTCAGCTTTAGAACAGCCAGATGACCACACCAACGCAGAAGCAGTATGACAGACCAATAACTCAAGAACAACATGCCCCCGAGTGGCGCAGTGGTAAAGCTATCCCTATCATCCGGAGATCGCTGGTTCGAACCCCGGGTGATGCTGTTTTCCTCTCACAGCCCAAGGCACAGAGAGAGCTGATTGGCCGAGCTCTCTCAGGGGGGAGGGATGAGAGGTACTTGCGCTCCCACATTAATCACGGCTCTACAGCCAATCAGCGGCGTCTGTGAGCTTGGGCACGCGGAAGGAGCGGCTAGCGCTTTCCTCCGAGTGTGTTACTCCGCTCCTAATGGTGCGCGAGCAAGCAGTTCGAAAAGATGCGGTCGGCTGACGTCACGCAGTTCGGAGGAAACACGTGATGGTCTTCGCCCTCCCGGGTGGAAGTGGTAGCCTTAATGTGGGAGCCCCCTAGTGGCGGGGAGGAATTGGCTACGACTAAATTGGGGAGAAAATTGGAAAAACCCAAAAAATAATAAATAAAAAAAACAAAAAAAAACCTCAAGAACATTATGATTTGCACTGATGAATGAATGCAGTGACGGAAATGAAACTAGGCATCAAATTTTAATTGATTGTATTTTTTTAACGTTAAGTGGTATTGTAAAATATCATTTCTTTGCATTAAACATTCTGCTTATATTTTCCCTTCCAACGTGTCCAATGTCCAATCATTTTAATGAATGAAACCATGATAGTAACAGGTCAAATGTTTGGACACAACAAAATAAAATACTGAAGATTTTAAAACTATGAAATAACTTTAGGTAATTGTAATAAAAAAAATTTTTAATAGGTAACAGTCAGTTGTTATTTTAAGACGTGAAGGTCGGTTGTTTTGGAAGAGTTCTTGCAAGAACTGTATTGTCAAGTGGCATCTGAAAAACCCATCAAGGACCGTGATGAAACTGGCTCTTGTGAAGACCATCCCAGAAAAGCAAGACTAAACTCACTTCTTCTGCAGAGGAGAAGTTCATTTAGAGTTACCAGCCTCAGAAATCACCAATTAATAGTACCTCGGCTGTTCAGCTGCTCAACTGTACTAAGGAGATTATTGCATATTTTGATCTGTGTCTAAACTTGAGCTTTTTGACTGTCGACTTGCAATTTAGTTGCTAATCACTTTTCATATTCAAATCATTCATGCTGCGTTGTTCTTAACAAGGTTTGATGTGTTAAAGCTTTTGGCAGACGTTCCCCCACGTGGTTTAGCTTTTAGAAAAAATTTGGCATCTTTTAAAGAGACTTGATAATATCCACAGACATATTGATGTGGCTGTAGACACGTCAACTAGCAAAGATATTATCAAATAAGTAATTAACTTTTAAACCTTAAAACAGTATTATTTCTGGATGATTTGTTTTTATCTCCAAACTTACGGACGCAACCCAAGAGAGTGACGTTCTCCTGATTAACCTTTCGTTCTTTTTTTTCTAACAGGCATCGCATTTCTTCTGGGGCTTCTGGGCTCTCATCCAGGCCAAGTACTCCTCCATCGACTTCGACTTCCTTGGGTAAGCAGCTTTCCCGAAGGCACTCTCATCTCATTATCTTTTATTTTACTAAGAAAGATTAGAAATAAATTATCAGTGATATTATAACTCACAAAAGGACTTGTAGAATTAATGTTGCCTTGAGCTCGTTATGTAATTAGATATAGGCTTCATTGTTAATTTAAGGGTTTCTCTGGTGCAATTACCATTAACAAGAAGTTTGATATGTACTGTACTTATATGTACTCACCATGACTTGATATTATTATACATATTGTGAGCGAATTAATCTGAAACACTCTCATTACACAAGCTTACACCAGTCTCAAAAACGTCAAGAGCGCTAATTAGTCTTGAAGCGCGTATTTAAAGTCGAGTGCTCACAATTGATCATTTTGCGCTCAAGACTTGAGGCATTTAAGATGGTAAAACACCACCGTTTATAATCCTACAGTATAGGAGGTAATCTCTAAACTAGTCCCACAGTGGCATACGGTGTGGTAGAAGTGAATTATTTGCTTAGAATTAATAAGTTTGTTTAGAATTAATAATTATGATGGATGACCGAGAACTGCTCAGTAAAAATGTAGCTTTTAGAATTTACATTTTAAGTTAAATGTTAACTCTTGTGTTTGAAATTAGTTTGTATTATTTAAATGCTGCCATTGGTTTTTAAATGAGAAAAAAATCTGCCATGCAGGCTGTTTTTGCCCAGTCTCTTTCTTATGGTGGAGTCGTGAACACTGACCTTAATTGAGGCAAGTGAGGCCTGCAGTTCTTTAGATGTTGTCCTGGGGTCTTTTGTGGCCTCTCGGATGAGTTGTCTCTGCGCTCTTGGGGTAATTTTGGTCGGCCGGCCACTCCTGGGAAGGTTCACCACTGTCCCATGTTTTTGCCATTTGTGGATAATGGCTCTCACTGTGGTTCGCTGGACTCCCAAAGCTTTAGAAATGGCTTTATAACCTTTACCAGACTGATAGATCTCAATTACTTTTGTTCTCATTTGTTCCTGAATTTCTTTGGATCTTGGCATGATGTCTAGCTTTTGAGGTGCTTTTGGTCTACTTCTCTGTGTCAGGTAGCTCCTATTTACAGTAAGTGATTTCTTGATTGAAACAGGTGTGGCAGTAATCAGGCCTGGGGGTGACTACAGAAATTGAACTCAGGTGTGATAAACCACAGTTAAGTTATTTTTTAACAAGGGGGGCAATCACTTTTACACACAGGGCCATGTAGATTTGGAGGTTTTTTTTTCTCCCTTAATAACGTAAACCTTCATTTACTGTAAAAACTGCATTTTGTGTTCAATTATGTTATCTTTGACTAATAGTTAACGGTTTTTGATGAGCAGAAACATTTAAGTGTGACAAACATGCAAAAGAATAAGAAATCAGGAAGGGGGCAAATAGTTTTTCACACCACTGTAAGAACAAAATATCAATATAACAAATATAGAAATTTAGAAAAGAAAAATTAAATAAAAATTTGTCAAAAAACAGAAAAAATTTGAAGTTTGAAGTGGCTTGGGTGTGCAAATACACTGTAAAAAAATTCTTGCTACTCCAACTAAAAAATTTCTAGTGACCTGTTGCATCTAAAATTTTTAGTTGGCTCAATTTAAGTTGTATAAACTATTTTGTTTTTGCTGTGCTGATTACCTCTAAATGTACACACAAATTGAAATAAAACATTCTGTCAACTAAATGTTCTATGCTGAATAAACATGCCTAGTTAGGCCAACAAGCAGTCTCAAATTGAAATATAATGTTGTGTCAATTAAATGTTCCAAGTTGACTGAAAGGTATATTTTGAATTGGAAATTATGCTTGCATAATTATAAAATTAACATCTTAAAGTTTACTTGAGTAGGTTATTCACTGTAGCCACATTTCAAATAACATGACACATTCTTCTAAATTTTAATATTTTTTTAATGTAAACTTTAAACACCTGTTAAAGACTATCAACATTGATTAAGTGCAATCCAGCTACTCTTTCAACAAATAAACAAATGCTGCATTGTTATAACAAAATATGCAAATAACATTCCAAAATGCAAGAATGAAACTGTGCCCTTAACATTCATGTTACAAAGCTTATTAATATCACACTCAGTCAAAACAGTATACTGGATAAATAGACTTCTGCTTTGAGGAACAAAACATACTGATATTTCTCAGTAAAAACGTGCAGTGGCTTATTTGAAAATAAAATATTTGCTTTAACTCAGAAATGGTTTAAGATATAAAAAAAAAAATGTTGTGAAATAATTTTGCCAAGCTCCAAGATTGTTTGCAGATGCAGTAAGCACTGTTTCCCAGATATTCTCCCTATAATACCTGAAATACAAAAAGAAAAATATATGAATAACTAATTAAGTAACCGTTTGTAGTTCAAAACCATTAAAAATCCTAGACAAAAAAATGTCCGTTTAGCCATTATAACCGTTTTCAGACACTATAAGGTTAATGAATGATGAAGGAGTGAGAACATTAAGCTCCCTCAGTGCTGCACTAACGCGCCGTCTTTTTCAAATAGCCTTTGAAATTATCAGTCATTAAAATGAATAAAATGTATGTAACGTAATTAAACTTTAGCGGTTTCATAGATTAACATTAATGTCAATGTACATACCATCTAAAAACAAAATGCGTTAGGAGCTGAAACGAGTGCATTGCCAGATAACTACTGTAACACTCCAAATTATATACATAAACACTCGAAAATATAATGTTCTAAAGCTTGCTGCTGGATAATATATATGTTATAAAGCTAAAATTGCTAATTACTTTGCAGGACAGTTAGTTTCCATGAAGTACTCACCATTTCGGGAGGAAATAGCGGGAAGTTCGAAAATTCTGGAAGAACGCTTTTGCGCATGCGCAGAGGTCCGTCTTGTTCGTCCAACATAAAATTGTTTGTGTGCAGTTAAATGTTTCATGAACACAGTTTTATTCGTTGCCTCGATGAAACTTTCGTAGTTGGGTAATGAAATTTATACAATCATTGAGAAAACATATTTTTCTTTTTTGACACCAGCATTATATTAGCCCAACATATATTTCTTTGTTCCAACAACTATTTTCAGGATTTATTTTTTACAGTGTATGCATAAAAGACTTTGTAAAGTGACTTATTTAAAGTGATATGTGCAGTGGTCCGTAGATGAAAATATAACTATGTAGTGCAAATGTGTCCAAAGTGGCCATGAATGTCCAGACAGTGTTGGATGTTACAAAAAGACAGTATTAGTCCTGTGTTGTATTGTGGTTGAGAGACCTTATTGCCTGCGGGAAGAAGCTCCTCCTCAGTCTCTCAGAACGGTTTGGTGGACGGTATGCAAACTGTAGTGGGTCCAGTGTGTCGAGTAGTGAAGAGATGAAGTCTCTGACCAGGCGTTCAAAGCACTTCATCACTACTGAGGTGAGGGCTACAGGGCGATAGTCATTAAGAGAAGCAGGATGTGGTTTCTTTGGAACAGGAACAATGATGGACTCTTTGAAGCATGTGGGGATCACCGACTGAGATAAAGAGATGTTGAACACAGGTGCTAGCTGGTCTGCGCAGGCTCTGAGAATACGGCCTGAGATCTGGTCCTGCTGCTTTCCTGGTGTTCACTCTCTTGAAGGCTCTCCTCACGTCATGCTCGGTGATGATGAGCGCGTTTTCGGTGCTGGCAGTGTCTTCCTGTCTGCAGCTGTTAGCGCCGCTAGCATTAGCATCGCTAGCGTCTTTAGCTGCAGCCTCGAAGCAAGCATAGAAAGTGTTCAGCTCGTCTGCCAGAGTTGCGTTCGCGTCCGTCATACCTGATGTTGGTGTTTTATAGTCCGTAATTGTCCTTAGTCCCTGCCACAGGCTCCTAGAGTCACTCTGTTGGAGTTGTGACTCTAGTTTCCTCCCGTAGCGCTGCTTCGCCTCTGTCACCGCCTTCTGCACGTTATATGATGCAGCCTTGTACGGTTCCATGTCCCCCGACGCAAGTCCCGTGTTGTAGGCAGCGGTGCGAGATCTCAGAGCGTTGCGGATGGTTTTATCCACCCACGGCTTCTGGTTGGGAAACGTTCTGATAGTCTTTTTCTCCACAGTATCATCCGCTAGTTTCCCAATGAATCCCACAACCGCTTCCGTAAACCCGCTGACGTCATCGGAGCTGTTCCTGAACATGTCCCAGTCTGCGCCATCAAGTGCGTCCTGTAACGCGGCCACCGATTGGTCCGTCCAATGCGCGACCTCCCTCTGAACCGGAACTTCTGGACTTTAAGAAAGAGGGAATGCCACCCCTTTGATCTCCGGGAGAGGGCAGCGCGTGAACAAGCTGCGCGAGCTCCCGCAGCACCTTCACTTCCAGCCCGCCTTCGCATCCCTGCCACCGAAGTGGAAAAGGCCGCAGAGAGCCTTTAAAGCTTTCCTTCCCCATTTTTCTAAATTTCCCTTTTTCCTGTAAGACCTCGCCACGTGTTTCATGGTGTCGCCCGTGCACTTAGGGTCGAACCCGTTACACATGGCTAGTAGTATCTACACATACAGATAGACACCCAGGTATCGGATCAGTACACGGTATCGGCCGATACCCTGAGCCCAAGTATCGGAATCGGTATCAGGAGGGGAAAATGGTATCGGAACATCTCTAATTGTTCCTCAATTAGCAAAAGAGTACATCTCATACACCGTAGGCTAATTTTAAAGTTCCATGAAAGTATAGAGAATATAGTCGATGTTCTGGTATCAGTTTACTGCATGATCCCCACTGCACTGTATAAGAAGTATTTGCCTAGCCACCTAGTGGTTGTGTTTTGAAGTGCAGATATGAACTAAATTGTTTAATTGTGGAATTTAAATATATGTCTTTAAGCGTGTTCATGTAGCTGTAAACTCGGAAACACCAACATATTTTTCAAGCACCTCTGTAGTTGCAACAACTAACCTAAGATGGCTAGTTAATGTATTGGGTAGTGTTTTTTCTGTTTTAAATGCATCACTGTCAGTGTGGGGTGAAAAGTGTGAATGAGGTCTTTACTATAGTTGCATAGCGGATTTCTTTCAGCTCGGCTGGATAGAAGGTGCCGAATGCTACCGTTTCTGTTGGTGACAGTGGTGTCTGTTTGCAGAGGAGACACAGACATAGGAGCCAACAAAAACCACAGTCTCTAGCACATTACCCCCATCAACGTGTGGCAGGATTTTTGTTTCTACTGGATCTAATGACTGAGGGCCTTTGTCTTAAATACACACAGCAGAAAGAAAACTAGAAGGGTGTCCTTGTATGATCTGCCTAATGTAGGGTTTTCAAATGAACGTCGAACAAGTGTGATGTTTAAGTTTGACAGGATGTGATATATGATGTATACAACATTGTAACACTCTTTTACTGTTTTCATTGTTTTCCTTTCATCATTTTCCTCTATGTGTGGGAATCTCCTTTTATGGAGTTTTGTGGACGTTACTCAGCATTGATCTGTGCCAAGGAATGAACACGGAACTTTAGTCATATTGCAAGCTTTCTTATAGAATTAATGTTCCCTAGTAAGTAAAAACTATACTCCTTCCCCCCAAAATTTAAAGAACTGAAAAGAAACTATCCTGATCCAGCACTCGTCTTGTATTGTTATAATGTCTTGGTGGCAAAACTATAAGATTTAACACCCCCTCCTGAGGAGGTGCTCTTTCACTGTTTGTCATTTTGTCAGCTGAGTTTTACCTGTTGTGGATTTTTGAGATCATGGCTAAATGTTCATCTTGCCTGTCAAAGACTCTGTATATTTGTTTGGTCGAGTATGAGTTATGAAACATTTTACACAATTGATAAGTAATTTTTAACAGTTGATTTTAACCTGTTGGGCTTATTTTCAGAAATGTATTCAAACTAGATTTGTTTGAAGAACATTTGTGTATTTATGGAGTTGTCAGACGTATACAAGTGCTGGAACAACTTCCCAAACATTATTATCCCTAAACTTTTTATTTATTTATTTTTTATTACCCCATCAGATATGCTGTGCTGCGCTTCAATCAGTACTTCAAGACCAAGCCGAGTGTCATGGCTCTGAAGATCCCGGAGTGAGTGGAGACAGAAAGCTAAAGCTTTGACCTTGGAACTTGTTTTGATTGGGGGAGGGTTCTGAGATACAGCAAGGATGGGTACAAGGGCAGATCATGTTCCAGGGTTCCTCCTCTGAATAACAACTCTGGTCCACCTGTGTGTCCTTACTTCCGTGTTTCACAATGTCATAAAGCACTTCTCTCTCTCTCTCTTTTTTTTTTTTTTTGTTCCTTTTTTTTGCACTTTATTCATTTCTGGTTTAATTATATATTTATTATCGCATGCATTCACCTAAACTTCTTTTGCAGTGGGCTTTAACAGTTTGTCTCTGCAAGTATGTAACCATGACCTTTGATTATTTTTGAGAGAGAGAGTCTCCGTTTAAAAAAAAAAAAGAAGAAGAATTGATGATGATAATATGAAACTATTTTTCAGACCTGAAGCAGTACATGTGCTGTGCTGTTCTGGTAAGATTATGCTTGATTAAGCATAACTTTTTTTTTTTTTTTTTTCCTCAGACATTCCTGAGAAGTTAAGGCCACCAGGGCTATTTGTTCTTTGCTTTCTGAGGACCATTTTTTCTGCCTTTTAAGCTTTTATGGTAACGAGTAACTCTGTTGAATTTTCCATTCAGTGCAGGTGATGGAAAAATCTCAGCCTCTGAGTCCTCCGTTTGCCCTCGCATCACCTGCCAAGGGACGCACCGAGTAACACGAAGTCCCAGACGCTTGGTTGGATTTATTTATTTTTTCTAATTAAAAAAAGTCAATCTGTTCAACCAATTCCTGACAGGACAAAGGTGCTGAAGGTTATTATGTAAACACCTTCGTGATTAGCTCCAGCAGGTGTTAAGGCTTTGTGTGGCTTGAGTTTCTCAAGCATAAAATCCAGGTGCAGGTTTAGCCTTTACACTAATGATGTCCTTATTATTAATGTTTAATAGATGAAGGACAAAATAACAGAAAAGAAACGTCACTTAAGTGGTTGTGATAAATTATTTCTATTATTTCTTTCTGTTCTACTAATCCTATTCAAATGACACGTGAGTGCAGAGTTATCCTGAGTAAACGTCTTTATCCTATAATCAAACATTCTTACCCTGAATGGTGGTGCGGTCTCTTCCAGACTTCACCCCTATTTATAGTCCATGATGCATCAGTGAGGCAGTGAGGGTTAATGAGGGGAGGAAATTATATAACTGGTATACTACAACCTTCATACTCGCCATATCTCAACATATTGTCGTTAAAACACCAAATGACAGTCATTTGGTGTTTGTCAATTCACTGCAGGTCCAGAGATAGTTTTCAAGGTGTACTCAGACTGTTCTGGTAACTCACAATGACCCAAAAGAATAGACAGTAATATCTATAATTAGTTATTAGATTTAAATAACACCATAATTTCTCATTATTTGCTCTTAATACCTCATTTTGAGATATTATATAAAACATAAAATATATATGCCTTATTTTCAAGCAAGATTTTAAGAGCTATATATATATATATATATATATATATATATATATATATATATAAACACCATATATTTCTTGTATATTAATCCTATTAATAGATCAAAGTCCAAAGTCACAATAACAAGATATTACATTAAAAATAAGTTCTTCACAAGATGAATAACAAGATACTAAATCTAAATAGTGAATGATGAGGTATTAATGACAATATCTCATTACTCTTTAATAGCTAATTTCAACATCTTTTCTAACTTCATCATTTCAGGATGCCATTATTTCTATTTAAGATCTTGATTCAACATATTTTGAGATATGTGAATCTTTTAAATTAAAATGTCATACTTTCAAGACAAAAATAATGAGCTTTTCAACAGATTGTTGATTACACTAATTTAACCTCATGTCATTTTAGTGCATCTCTTTACTTTAGACACACACACTCCAGCTTGAGTTTCTTCCTCACCAAAGTGCAAATCCCGGTCTTTTTTTTTTTTTTTTTTTCACCAGGTGTAAGTTTCACAGCAAGATGAAAGCAGATTGATTTTGCCGTTCATTTTGGCGAGCTTGGGCTCTGTTCTGCGTCCCCGTTGCTCCTTCATGTGTTAATGGCTGATGACTGGTTAATAATGAAACATCAAGCCTGCGGACAATAACTGGAGCCAAGAGGCACTTCAACAACACCATGAATAATTTTGTAGCCACCAAGTCTCTAATGATCCTAAACGATCTGACGTTTATGATGGCTTTGATGACTTCTTTCTTCTCGTATTTATTCTGGTGTTTGAAAGCGTTTTCTTAGTGAGTCCTGCTTGCTTGTGAAACTTTTTTTTTTTCCACCCCCACATTGTCAGAAATGAAGGTACCAAATAGTCTTTGTCCTTGTCAATGTCCCATAAAGTGTTTATTTTACAATTACACGGCTTTTAGAGTAAATGTAACAACTGGTCCTAAATATCAGATTGTATTGTTCATTTATTGTTCAAGGTCAAAGACAGATATTATAGATACAAATGAAGTACCCTTATTGGCAAGGGAAGTACTATTTACAAGCGATTTTTGACTCCTGAAGGACAGCTAGTGCTTCAGATTTGTGATTTGTTTGTTGTTGTTTTTTTAAGCTACATTTGTGACATTTTTATATCTATGAAGTGTGTTCAAGTCAACTGGGATTTGTGATGAAATTTCTGGCTAATTAAGGCGTAAAACTGATTGACATTTACAGAAAAATCATGGTGATGAGACTCTTAGCTGCCGTAAAATATTTAAATGGTGCAAACGTAGAAGAAAGCAGGAGGTCTGTGGATGATGATCCCAGCCGCGATGGCTCGGAGCCCACTGCAGTCATTCCCATGAACATTCAGTGAGTCGAACACCTGATCCTTAAAAATCAACTGATTACTTGTTGCCAACTTGCAGAAGAGATTAATTTGTCTGTGGCACCTGTATAAAAAAAAAAATGAAGTTATTGCCACATCAACCATGCAGTCCTGACAACCCTCCGAGCCCTTTTCACATGTTTGGGCCATTAAAGGAGTTCCTGGGAGGCCAGGAACTGAGAGAATGTTCTACCTTGATGGTATCCAAGCACTAGTGAAACGCAGGGATAAGTGCACTAGTGTAGCAGGGGATTATATAGAGAAACTTTTTATTTTAATTAACTCTCATAATTGTCCTGATTTGACTTGAGCACCTCCCATATATACAGATGTTTGTTACTTTCGACACTAAAAAAGTAAAAGCCCATACTCAAAAAACAAAAAAAAAAACACACATGAAGTTGCTTTAGTGTTAAAAATCATTAATGTATCTCAGTGCGTCTATTTTAAACGACCTCGTACACCTTTTTTCCCCCCTATTTTTCTTTTCTTTCTGTGATGCATGACATGTCTGTCAAGGTTCTTTTAAAGTTTTATAATTTTTCCAAGAGTTATTTTCTCATCTTGCAGCTCTTTTCTCTTTTTTATTTTATATTTATAATTCTGTGAATGTACTGAACTGACTTGAAGCCATGTACAGATAACAGTGTGTTTTCTTCAATTATGACATAACCATTTTGTACCTGGAATTCGACTGGACTGAACTGGTTCCCAGTGTATGGTCGTTTGGAGTTGGAGTGCATGGATGCACCACCAGAGAGCGCTGTAGGTTTGCGGTGAAGAGCACAGGCGACTTCCAAGAGATTGTAAATACTGTGAAATATTGTGAAATTGTCGATACTGCAATGTAAAAATGACCCTTTTCTCTTTAGCTCAAGCGCTGAAGAACTTAATTTAACGTTTTGTTCTTTAAGATTTCATTAAAAAAAAGTCTGAATCAGAAATTGTCATTTTATCATTGTAAAGATAAATATGTGTTAAATTATTATTAAATACCACTACGCTGATATTAGTAGTGATATTAGAAAAAATATTTAAAAGCAGGTAGCTTTAAAGCAAATTTAATAGATTATTTAAGTATTTGCTCATTTATTATTAGATTAAAAAAATGTGAAGGTTTTTTTTTTATTATTCAGTTAATATTATTTTATATCCCAGGACACCATGGCCAATCCATCACATACGGTGCCCTTCACAATTATTGGCACCCCTGTTTAAGATGTGTTCTTAGGCTCCTAAGAAATAAAATTATTTTAACAATATAGACTCTCAATGCAAAAAGAGAGTCCAACCTTTAATTGAAGTACGATTATTCAGTTGGAAAAAAAAATCTCACATTAAGATTTTTAGATAAGATTATTTTTACATGAAATCATGTGTCACAATTATTGGCACCCCTGATGTTAATACTTCGCACAACCCCTTTTTGCCAACAAGACAGCACCTTTTACAAGATTAGAGAATACAGAAATATGGATCTTTGATCATTCTTCTTTGCATAATATTTCTAGACTTGGGCCCAGTCTTATACACTCTCCTAGATTTCCTAGAAGGTTTCTAGGGCCTTTGGAAGAGAAACAGGCCCACATTATCACAGGTCCTCCACCTCACAGTGGGCATGAGGTGCTTTTGCGCATACCCATCTTTTGTTTTATGCCAGACCCATTTAATGTTTGTTGCCAAAAATCTCTTATCTTAGTCTCATCTGACCACAGTCCCAGTTGAAGTCCCAGTCTCGCTTAGCAAACTCCAGACATTCATTTTTGTGATTGTGGGTTAGAAAAGGCAGTTCTCTAACATAACTTACATAACTGAGCTTTGGATATTTTTTTAAAACTTCTCTTATCCTCCTAACTGCATGGGGGCAAGATAAACTTCTTAATGATTCCTCTGACTGTAGATATGTTTGACTTTAGGCGAGTGGAATATTCTTATATATTCTTATAGCCATTGCCTGACTTATGAAGGTCGACACTGCTTTACTTCCATGGGGTGTCTCTTGTCCTCCCCTTGTTGAAGAGTGGATAAGAGAAATATGCCTTTGTGTCACGACATATTTATACCACAGGGAAACAGGAAGTCATGAATTATTAATTAAAAGTTACTAGATACTCTGATCAACTTTAAAAACTACAGGGTAAATTACAAAAATTCTGTAATTACATTTATTTTCATCAGAATTGTAAGGGTGCCAAAAATTGTGGAACAGGTGATTTTATTAAAAATATATATATTTTTTTAGTATTAGATTTAAAAAAAATTTATTTACGTGAGTTAAAAGTTCTTAGTGTGATTTTATGCTTCTGCAAAAAAAAATTAACTTATATAAAGTCTAAGAGCACATCTTAACCAGTGGTGCCAATAATTGTGGAGGGCACTGTACACACACAAACACACACATTACAGAGGCGAGAATCAACCTGGACCCCTCAAGGCGACAGTGCTAACCAAATTAAATTTAATTCAATTGAAATCCCATAGCTTTGTCTTTTTATTAATTAATTTGCTTGTTTGTTTTTAACATAAATGTTTAATATATGGTAATGGCTAAACCAATTACAAAATTAAAAGTAAATGACCGCTCGCAGCCCATCTGCAGTACCACACTTTGGGAAACACTGTTCTACAACCTTTAAGAAATCCAGATTCAAACATCATGGTAAGACATGCAGACTTTTGAAAAGAACGACCTGACCACAGCACTGTAAAATTCTAACCTCTGATTGGTCAGAAGAAAACACTTATTAGTCTTTTAGAGCTTTCCATGAGTTTAAAAGTAACTATAACTGGATAGAAAGTGTGACATATCACAAGGTGGGTGTAAGAGGAATAAAACGCCTTCGGACATGCCGTTGTTGGAAAATAATCAACTTTGATGTGATAATGGTAACTCCACTTCATAACACCACCTCACTCATCGTCTATACCGCTTTATCCTGTATACAGGGTCACAGGGAGCCTGGGGACAATAGTAACCGCTACAGCATCGTGCTGTCCATACCACCTCGCTGGTGATTATTTTCCTACAACACCACAACATAGAGTTTGCGCTCAGTGACCATTTCTTTCTTTCTTTTTTTCGCCCTTGCCGTCACCTGTTTTAAATGCACATATGAAAAATAATTCAACCTCACATGGTTGATTATGGGTCGTAGTTTAATATAAAAACAATTTAAGAAAAGAAGCATGGACAGGTTCGTGTTCCCGTCTCCACTGCCTCTGGTCCAATATTTGCTTCCCGTGGCTCAGAAAGCAAGCAAAGGAAGTCTACTATAGAGGATATCCTGAATCCGGAACACACACACAGCCTAGAAATGTCAAGTCCAAGTCAGTGTAAGTATTACGTTTTTCTTTTTTCATTATAAGTGTTGAGATCACAGCATTGATCTAATGTCAATGTCAAGTTTACAATATTAAAAGAAATGATGAAAACTGAAGTTTACTTAAATTTGTACCATTTGCTGCAATATAACCAGAATAAAATTACTTCAGGACGTGTTGTTGCTGGAAAGTAACTGACTTTAGTATGGTAGCAGAAACTCAATCAAACTCAAATCAAATCCAACTGCAAAAAGGAACACAATTCTTTTATTAAAACCTCAAAAAACAAACTAAAACATACAGGGAAAATGTACACCTTTAACTTATACACTTTTATAAACAAAATAAAGTCTATAATCTATATTTACAACAGCGGTTTTCTTTTTCTTTTTCCTTACCATGGTAGACCAAATCATAACTTTTATCTTTTATTTTTTCCTAAAAATCTGATTTTACAGGTAAGATACAAAAACTGTATCCATTCCTATTGGAAATTCTGTATAAAATTCCAGCATGTGTGTTTGATATGCCAGCTAATGATATTTATATCTTTCTTTCATTCATTCATCAGTTTCTCTAGTTACACATTTTTATTCCTCAATCTCATTTCAGCTTAAAAGAAAATCAATAAAATGGCAGATAGAACTTTTACGGAGCTGACGCGGTCATGAGCTGTGAGGTGGAACAGATTGTTTAGTAAATCTAATAGTTACAATCGTAAAAGCAAACCCCACACTATATACACAAAACGAAACCAAAAGATAGGGACAAAGTGAGGACTGATCGATTTCTACTCACATACTGCTTCAGAATCTTGACTGATACTGCCCAAATATATACATATTTATATGTACAGTAGGTGCTAGTTTTTGAATGGAAAAGTGCATTTTACATGCCGGTGTGCCTCAGAGAAGCATCTGAGGCCCACTCTTAAACAGCAGAGGGGCAGTTAACTCATGTGGCCTACTCTCTCAGTAATAAAAGTACCAAAACCGTACTATTCATTCTTGCTAGAGTTGTAGTATCAGTACATATTGTTCATCTTTCACAATAATTTAAGGTACAGTAAATACCTCAAACCTTAACCTGCAGTACTGCGCAAAAGTCTTGATCTACCCCTCCCCCGGCAATTTCCTTATATTTTGCTTTCAAAGAGACAGCCTTACTTTTTTTTAATCAGTCCGTGTACCTGAGTAGTACCAGGTGCAGATGATGACAGATGATCAGGCCGGTAATTAGTTTGCTAGTGATGCTGAATGCTAAGTGGTTGAAACAGACGAGAGGGGAAATGAGGTCGCTACATAAACAACCAATTTTTTAATTGTATCTTTAGGCACTTTGCAGTCTGTCACAGTGAAACATTTGTTCCCATTTCTTTAATGTAATCTGAATCAAGAGTTTTGCACAGTATTGAAAAGAAAACCAGATTAAAAAAAAAAAAAAAAGAAAGAAAAGAAAAAACACAAATATACACTAAAATGTACCAATGGTACCATGCCAGCAACAAAGAAAAGTACTGCTCGCTCCCAAGTCATTTCTGAAGTAGTATACACGCAAGCTTTTATTGAACTCATACAGACGTCCAAGATCCTGAAGTGCCATTTCATTCAACTCGGCTGATTTATTAATTGATTTGACTTCCTTTTTCTTCATAGATACGCATATGTAACTTTTTATCTTCACGCACTACAGGCATGGAAAGTACCACATTCATCTCTAAACAGGAACTCTGATTGGAATAAGCTTATGTCTGGGAAGAGTGAAATTATGTGATGATGCTAATCACACTACTCAACGTATGAAACAGACAACATGGAGTTTCAGTAGGATTAAACCCCTGATTACAAAATAAAAGTAATAATTTGCAAATTTTCTGATGATCTAGAATTTATAGACATTTCAGAATGAAATTTTTAATGGATTCCAGCTTTTACTAGTTTGGTGTAAGCTGCTAAAAATAAACCATGAGACACAAGCTGAACCGGTCAGACTGGGAGACTGTACAGTACCTCTGCCAGCTTGTTTGATGTTTTCGAGCTTCCTTCTAACAGAATGACGCTAATCAAAGAGCATTTAAGGAAAAGACAATAGATAACCGGATGATGTAGGATCCGTGGCGGTGATTTACAAACCGGTTCTTTGCCATGGCAGCTTGTATCAGTTAGTACAGTGCCATCATTCATGATGTTACAGATGTGTAATATTAGTAGTATTGATTGCACAAGTCAAAAACGCTCTATATCATAGAGGTAATGAGCAACATTGCATTAGAAAACTGTTCAGTAAATATGAAAATCTGTTTCTTGTAGAAAAGGTCTCTAAAAAAGAAAAAGTCAAAGGGGGGATTGTGCAAGTATTCGATTGTGTAAGCATCAAGGTTTTTTTGACTAGTGGAGTTTATTGCTCTATTCTATTCTGCTCCTAGTGGGGTTTTGTTCAATTCACTTGATACTATTTTAATTTAGTAGAAATGGATAAAGGCTCAGAATAGAACCTTTATCAAGCTGGATCCGGTCCATGTGCTGTGATGTGAATCATGTGTAGACTCTCTCTTTACATTTTTATTATTATTTACTCCATAACACTAATGTTTACTGTCTGATTTGTCGCAAGTATTAAAACTACTAAAAGTATATAACAACTACTGAAATGCTGTGCTGTTGTGCAAGTGTCAGATCTTTTTTTTTTTTTTTTATGTCTGTTCCACACTCCAGTCCAGTAGGTGGCAGTGAATTTTCATAGAATTTAACAATTTCACACTATTGAACTTTTGTAACCTAACCTAAATCATTTAAACAAAAAAAAAAAAAAAAAGTGGACTGACTCCGACCGAAAACTGACCTATTGATTGACTCATTGAATAAATAAATCATCAATCAATGCTTTGAATCAATCAACAACTGCATAATCGATTAAATCGCATGGTGTAACAGGTCATAAGTTGAACACTTTGTGATGTCATCTGCATTTTAAAGTCATTCTAGCTGAAGGAAAACAAGTGCTTTCATTTTTTAAAATAAGCTGTCCCTCGACATTGTCCTCGCCGCTGGCTTAAGTGTCGTCTGCAAAAAGCAAAGAGCCCTGAACACCCTAAACCACCCTGCCTACTCCAGAAACCCGACCGTTTCACCTCACAGCCCTGCATTCGCTCATATCACCCCCCTCTGTTAGTCAGTGAGGACTACCAGCTCGCCCTCGCTGCGCTCTCCTCCATCACTCTCTTCTCCCTCACTATACGGTGGTTTGGAACGCAGACCCTCCGGCTCCTCCGGGCCACGTGGGGCTTGGGGTGGCTCGAGGGAACGAGGAAGGTAGTGCTCCAGGAGGGAAGGGTGCAGAGGCAGGGCCATGGACATGGGTTTGGTGGAGTAAGGAGCCTCAGCCGTGGAATAGTGAAGCTGCTGATCTGATTGACTGCAAGGTGAATACGAGAAGATGAGGGCAATGATGTTGGAAACGGAACGAGCTGTGGCGAAGGGCTTTATAATAAAGCAGTATGAAAATATACAGGCAGCCAAATATTAACACACAAAGTCATTTATTCTATAATAATTAGATATTTTCAGGGCCCTCTTGATTTTCTGGATTGAGAGCCTTTTTGTCTTATTCACTTAAAAAAAGAAAGAAAAACTGTTTGCCCACCTGGGTGGGTATGAGGCACGTTGCTCCTGTCTGCGGCTCTTCATCATGGCTTTGTACTCGCCCACGCGCAGCCGCCTGCCCTCCACGATACACGTTCTCTTTGGCCGGGGCTTGTACTTGTAGTCAGGGTAGCGTTCCAGGTGCTGTCTGCTCAGCCTGGCCTGCTCCTCATAGTACGGCTGCTTCTCCTGGTTGGACATGGACTTCCAGCGTGAGCCTACAGAGGGCGACATAGAGGTGAAAAAATCTAACCTCAGCATTATACGCCAAACCGTTATAAATCTTACAATAAAGCTTGTGACATAACGTAAACAATCTGGTGTAGAATGATACGATTGATCTGTTCTTAATAATCATCCAAAAAAAAACCTAAAGGACATCCTGCACATCTGTACTGTTTCGTAAAAGAGAAAAATAGTCATAAAAAACACATTTTGTGCCTCATCAACAAGTTTAATGTCCATATAACTGTTTATTTTATTTTTTATTTCTATTCCATTTTTCTTAGCAGTTAGGAAGTTGTTTCTTTTGTGTATAAATTATAGATAAAATATCTACTTTTACTATGATACTTCCGGGAATTTTATTTTAGTAAAAATTCCTTTTTCCTCCTTTTTTGTTTGAATCAGTTTGAATTGGTACATTTTTTCTAAGAGTCGATTTGTTCATGAATGACCACATTTTATGTACCCCAAGTGGACCAATAGTTTATTAACAGTTGTTAAATTAGCTATTAGCATATAAAATATAACATTCCTCTCTTGTTCATCAAAAATCAACACAATCATAGAAACACACTCAGTGCACAGTGTTATGCATGAATGCTATGGGGTTTCCTATTCCAGTATACCTTTTCTTTACTTTTAATACCAAGATACACTTGAAATGTAACCAATGATATATAAATTAGATTTAGTTTATACTATGTAGTTCTATACATTATTATACTGTACACAAGTCTAATTTCAAACATCACATCCACATTTATATAAGATATATTGATAACATTTATATTAAAATAAAATATATTCTTATTTTTTTATTAACATGCAAGCACAACCATTTCATCAGGAGCAAAGCAATGGTTAAGCTGATTTTAAGCATCATGGGCGTTTCTTGCAACAAGCAGCTATAAGCAGTTGTTTTACATCCTCCATGCCACTAGAGGGTGCTGCAAAAAGGCAAATTGCATTTCTGGTGGCAGGATATACCACAAGCCTGAACCTGACAAAGTGCTTAGTGAAGATGAATGAATGAGTGAAATGACTGGCAGTAAGCCTCTGGTTCCGTGCTTCAGTACTTTACAGACAGCCCCTGTGTGGGTTGGAGGGATGATGTTGCCATATCTCATATTGAGATCACTTAACGTTCCAAATAATTCCAATAATGCCAAGTGCGCACGCTTTGAAAGTCAATAAGAGTTCAATTGACACACTGTTAGATACACATGCTGCTTAGCTCGTCTGGCTGCTTTTTGAGTAATAAATAATAGTGCAAAAGTTGAAGCAGGCTAAACTGGTAGATGTAGCAGAAGTTCAGCTGTTTGACATTTTTGGATATTCATGCGAGAAGTCCTGTAAAGGAAAGTGTATTGACACGAAAATATAAAAAGTGGCTAGACTAAAGATGAAAATAGGTGAATAAACAAATTCAGCCAGGGTCACAGGCAGTGAGAGGCTCGGGCGGGGGTGAAGGGGGGGGGGGGTATTATGTCGTGAGTTTTTTAGACTGCACAATGGAAAGGAATGTCAGTGTTTTGTCAGAGGAAGAGGGGGAGGAAGGCAGCTGGAGGAGGAAGGGGGTGGTTCTGGGTGGTGTTTTCCTGTCGGCCAGGGAAGCCAGGTGGCAGTTCATGCCCTGACCAGTGCCGCCTTCCAAGTTTCTCCGTCACCCCCGTCTCCACGCCTTCGTCCTCCGTCTCGTCAGTGCCAGGGGCGGCAGTAGATGAGACGATGGAGAAATCAGTAAGCAACACCTGGTCTGATTGAGGCAACAATGAGGGGTGCGTGTCTTGTGGACAAAGACGTGAGAGAATGTAAGGTGGAGAACAAGAGATCATTATGAAGAATGTGCTGAAGCAACAAGGAAAGCAGGTGCAGATTGAGTGAGCTTCCCTGAGGTTATATACAAAAAGGCTAAAGGTGACTGAGCACTCGAGGGAGGGTTTTTTTTTTCCCCCCCTCCTTACCTAGGATCTTGCTGATGCTTGAGTTATGCATATCAGGAAAGGCTTGTAGAATACGCCGGCGCTCGTCCTTCGCCCACACCATGAAGGCGTTCATGGGTCTCTTGATGTGACCAGAAGAAGCGCTCCGGCTGTCACTGTAGCCCCCAACTCCAGAAACGATGTGTCCTAAAGAGCACAGCGTGACATCAGTAGAAGATGTATACGATTATTAGCCCTAAAAATTTATCGACACACTTCCTTATATTTGGTTACACTCATGTTCTTCTTGTTTTTATTTTTTAAAGAGGGTCTTTTCAATAAAACAAAGATCAGGGCGAGCCTTTAATTATAATTAATTATAAGCCTGGAATTATGATTCTTAGGTCTGTTATGAATTCCAAAGCAAATAATGGTTGGCGGCAGTGATTTAATTATTGCAAAATATGCAAATTATTGCATGTGATCTAGGCAGTACCACAAACACAATGCAAAAATACAAACTATAAGGAAGTTCGTGACATGAAAATGTCAATTACAATAACGTCATTTACCAGCCAAACTAAAACTGAAAAAGTACCTTCAGAGTCACTGCTGAGATGCTCGTCATTCGTCCGTATGTTCTGTCCATCCTCCGCGCGGTCAGCATGGAGTAGGCGGTTGGCCCGGGATGCATCTTTGTAATCGTTCTGTACACACACCGCGCAAGTAAAACAGTATGTGAATGCAAACTAATTATGCTAACGGCACACAAACAAAAATGTATACAAAAGTGAAACCTACTGTAAGAAAGAATCTGTGCACCCTTATATTCTGTAACACTCATGTTCAAGGTGAACAAACTCTTGTCATTATAATAATAATAATTAAAAAAAAAACATGTTTCAAGATGAATGGTGACAGGCAATCAAAACTGGTTCAAGAGGAATGCTTAACAACACGCCACACAAAAGGGCAAATTATCATACCTTCCTGCACTTAAAATTGAGAAACAACAGTGACTTGTTGACAGGTGTTTGCCAACACTCAAGAAGTCGTTGCCACACCAAGAAAAATAAACTTGCAACAAGAAAGGGGACGAAACCATTTGAGGAAACAGCTGTTTCAGCGAACGCAGCCCCTACTCGAGTGACCTGCCATAAATCTAGACATGACCTTGAACACATTCTCAGATGTCTTGGAGTTTCACTGTGAGCGGCGGTGACAAACGGCAAGCTCCAGGTGTCACTGACCAACCTCAGCAGAGAGATGATATTAAGCCTGTGTGGTGTGTGTGTGTGTGTGTGTGTGTGTGTGTGTGTGTGTGTGTGTGTGTGTGTGTGTGAGAAAGTGTTTGGTGCTTGCCGCTTTAAGACGCTGACTCACCAGCCTTGTGCTGCCGTCCCTCTCTCGGCTCGCCGGGCCTTGGCCTCCTCGCAACAGCTGCTGAGCTTCGTGGATGGTTTGGCTCACAATATCCCCCTCTCCCAAGAAGCCTATAGAAGGAGACAAAAAAAAAAAAAAAAAAAGAGAGATTTACACATGATCATTTATCCTCTCCCTCCTTCTGTCTAACACATAAGGAACTTGGCTCATTTCCAAGTGCATGGTCTTTTAAAGAAAAAAAAAGAAGAAGAAAAAAAAAAACGAGGCTGCATTTCAAAGGCTTAAGCCACAGGGTATGCTCAAGGGGACTAACGCATTTTCTTGTTTGGATCACTGAGCCTTTGGAGACGATGACAATCACCAACAATGTCTCAATTTCAGAAAGAAAAGGAATAGTGAAGGGAAGAGCTCGTCCTCGAAAAAGCTCAAAGCAACTCCATTGAGTGCATGTCATTATAGACAATTAAGAAGAATCAACAATAAATAATATATGGTTTAGTATGGTGTTCAGTTTTGAACCACCATCATCCACCTCGCATTATAGAACACTATATGCATGAGCACAATGAGTCTTGATTTGCATTGTAAAATTTATATAACAGACAAACTTGTCAAACTATAGACTAATCTTATTAGGAATCCTAAAAGATACAAAAGAACAAAAAAAAAGGGCATGAAAATATGCAACAATCATCAACGGTTATAACATTATGACCACTGAGAGGTGAACATTGATCACCCACTATACACCTGTAAACTGGCGACAGGGTCATGGCTCAGTGCAACACAGCGCAAATCGCCAATAAAAATTCATGCTGGCCACGATAGAACGTCACCAGAACATGCTGACCCGGTCTCCAAACTCCCAAGATCCCAATATGATTGAGCATCCAAGGGATGCACCGGACAAACAAGTCCAGCACACCCCACTACCCATAGCACTCAAGGGATTACCCTGGTGCAAGACACTAAAGCAATCCCCGACAGTGTCTTGGGGAATCGCACAAGAGAAACCCAAAACCTAGGTGGTTTTAATATTATGGCTGATAGAAAGCATAATATAAAACTCAAAATACAGATTATTCTACAACCTAGGATTTGTTTTTTTAATAAAACATGTATAGGACAAAGTAATTATAAAAATCTAAATATAGACTACTCTTAGTATAAAACTTAAAGAAAATATAAGAATAAGATATATGCAAAAATAAAAGTAAAAAAAAAAAAAAAAGTATAAAAAAAAATAAACCTGCCCAAAACAGCCCATAATCTAAAACCCAACATATGGGCGAATACTAATATGTACTAATAAAGAATATGTGTTAATCTCTTACTGAACCACTCTTACTCCTACTCTTACTCTTATCTGCTCCTTACAAACATCAGCCACATCAGCTAAGTAAAAAGTCAGGGGTTAATATTTAAATCATTTTCATTATAAAATGTGAGCTTATCTACCACAACTGAGAAAGTCTTTAAAAAAACATCAGAAATGAAGAATTCCTACAATTGACTTTATCCCAGGTGAAATAGGTTAGATAACAAATAACTTGGTAAAGGGGGGGGGGGGGTGAAGCATAGCATAAAGTCAGTAGGAAAAATGTGTTTTTAGCTCGACACAGCTCGTGATACAATCGATGTGTACAGCATTTATCGGTCACTGTGAGTGAAAAACTGAGGTTTCAGTTGTTTTGGAATTATAAGAAAATGTTAAATAGGCATTTGTTCGATTATGAAGTGCACCAAGTAGCATTAAAGTTAATGTAGTCTATCTGTTGTTGATGTACAGTATCATTCCAATATTACATTTATTCAAGTTTGGACACAACTTGTTTACTAATTCCATGTTTTTTTAATTGACTTTTATTTCTTTCTACAGTGTAAAACCATGGGCAATGCAATGATCTCCTTTGAACAGTTGATATTGAGACGTGTCTGCTACTTATGTTCTTAAAGTCTTTATAACGCCTCTAATCTGAGGTGCTGGTAATTGATAGTTTTTGAGGCTGGTAACTCTAATGAACTTCTCCTCTGCAGCAGAGGTGAGTTTTGGTCTTGCTTTCCTTGGATGGTCTTTATGAGAACTGTTCCAGAACAGCTGACCTTCATGTCTTAGAATAACGACTGACTGTTGTTGATGTTTCCTAATTACCTAATGCCATAATTAGGGTTGTTCCGATTCCGATACTGGTATCGGAAATGCTACCGATACCACAAAAAAAATCTGGAATCGGAATCGGCGAGTATTTGAGTCCACGTACCGATCCGATACCATTTTCCTAAACATAACCGATTTATGCCCGCTAGCTTTGCTAGCTTAGCTTACTTACAGAGTGTCTCGGCATGCGCCTGTAATGGGCGTGCGCCCAAATTGATATCGCTCCTCGCTCACTAGTTAGGCGGCTTTAGGCCCCCCCTTTAGGTATGTGAAGGAGCAGGCCCACAGAATCAGGCAACGGCCCAGGAGCTATCGCCGCTAATGATCCCGGCGCTATAAAACACAGCGGGGAGTGTAGCTCGGGGTCTGATTGTTGGGAAGCTGGACTTTGCGACGCGGTGGATTTTATGAGAGACGGTGGCACAAGAGCGGGGCGATGTGATGCGCCACAGAGACTTTAAAAGGGGGTGCACCTTTGATCTCCGCGAGAGGAGCGCGTGAACGAGCTGGGCGAGCTCCCACGGCACCTTCACTTCCGCGTAGAGCCCGCCTTCGCATCCCTGCCGCCGAAGTGGAAAAGGCCGCAGAGAGCCTTTAACCCTTTCCTTCCCCATTTTTCTAAATAAATTACCCTTTTTCCTGTAAGACCTCGCCTCGTGTCCGTGTTTCATGGTGTCGCCCGTGCATTTAGGGTCGAACCCGTTACACAGGGCTAGTAGTATTTTACTTAAAAAAAAAGAAATGCTATATATATATATATATATATATATATATATATATATATATATATATATATACATACATACATACACACTGTACAGATACACACCCAGGTATCGGATCAGTACTCGGTACCGGCTGATACCCTGAGCCCAAGTATCGGAATCGGTATCGGGAGGGGGAGAATGGTATCGGAACATCTCTACCCATATGTATAAGGAAATGAGATGACTCACAGTACACTACAACTCAACATTTTCTCATCAGACCCAAAACATGATGACGTCCTCCCTGTAGAAGGGATATAAAATTGTGCCCTTAGGCATTATTCAATAAACGACACTGTGAAGAAAAGAGGAAGACTAAAAGGTGTGGAGACTAAGGACATGTCCAAGCCGTTCTTTTAATGTCTTCTTTGGCAATGTTTATCTTTATTAGTTGACGACTGAATTGAAATGTCATTAGACTCATCATTTCGACCCTATTTAATGAGAGAGATGCACTGACATCATATCAAAGTAAAAAAAAATTCCATTAAAGCAAAAGGAAAGATTTTTCCCCCCAATCTGGAGATGAGTGTAAAATTTCCATACCTTTGCTGGGTTTTTCCACCACCCAGACTAGATGGCATGACCACAATGGCTAGTAATCAACTATTAAACTGAATACTACTAAATTGACTGGTCTGTAAATACCAATCAGCGATAACTTTATGACCATTGATGGGTCCAAGTGTCCGGGTAATAGGCTGCTCTACCTGAAACACTAAAAACATTGTACCTCTGTGTACATGTGCATGGATGTCTGTTTGCGTGATTATATAACACACCCAGGCTCAGCGCGGGTCGAGAAGGGCTGTGTTGTAGCTCTCTGGTCCTGTATGTGGACGGGAGGTGGGAAGAGGGAAGATCCAGGCTCTGGGGGCTTTTCGGTTTGGCTGTGAGGTTCAAAGGCTGACTGCTCTCCTAGAACATACGGACAATTCGAAGAATTAAAACAAGTTAATAAAATCAATATATCTTGTTAATGCTGAGAAGAAGAGAAAAGGAATCTGTACCTGTCGAAAGACTGTACCACTTGACCTCTTGATAGGAGTGGAATGAGGGTTCGGGAGGAGCGGCATGGGATATTCCACTGAAAACACAGAAATATGTAGCGTAAAAATTAATGAATTGAGACGATTAGAAAGTCTGTGAACAACGTTAGAACACAAACAAAAAAAAAAAAAAAGTTGAGTGGTTTTTCTTGAGTTCGTTTCCCCCCACAACACCATTAACTCATTGACCAACTGTGACAAAACACCCGAGCAACTCAAAACATTGAACCGAACAGCCACTTCTTTTCCCCTATTGTGCTCTATTCTTTTTACGTCTTTTTCCTTAAGGGAACTTGCAGTATACGCAGTGCTACGGCTTGTCCGTGGCTTTCCAGCACCATCGGAACACATTCGGAATGAAAAGACGACCCTGAGCCTCTGCTGAGGCCCTCTAAAGTCTGCGCACCGAGAAGCAATTCAATTCGGGCTGACCTCTAAGTCGAGCTTCTCGTGTTTACACAAGAGGAACAAAAGCGGGAACACCAGCGCCAAGGCATTCATTCGCACAATTACTGCTTTTATTTAAAAATTAGACCTTGAGATTAAGGCAGGAGGAAAGAAAAAAGGGAAAATCGAAAACCGAGATGCACTCAGGTCAGAAACTGTGAGGCTTCTGAGAATTTTATTCATTGGGGGGAAAAAAACTGCTCATGACCCAGGTGTCAACGTTGTTGTTTTTTTTTTTTTTTCTTTCCCTCTTCATTGTGCATTGCGACACGTTAACAAAAGACAAATCGTACTCAGTAACCTTGGCCCACAAAAGACCAAAAAACATTTTTTGTAAAGGTGTGGAGGTTGTTAATATTTTAAATCATTTGCTTAGGACTTTTCTAAAGCATCTGATCAACATGAGAAGAAAAGGCTGCTGAACCGCGTTCCTCCACTCACTCACTCACTCAGCAAAAGTTAACAGTTAAACAACACGGAGCTGACGTCCAATGTGACGAGAGCGCCAGGATTCTTGAAACAAATCACTCCATTTATTGAGTGATGGAGGAAGGAAGGAAGAAAAAAAGAAAAGCAAAGAAAAGACGCAAGAAGAATGATCCCATGAGAGAACATAAAGAAAAGATTCATAAAAGAACAACAAGAGGGAAAAAAAAAATGAAAGAATGGAGTAAAAGACAGAATAAAAGGACATGAACACAAAAGAAGCCGGAAAAACAAGGAACAAAACAAAAGGATAATCAGGGAGGGAAAAAAAGAGCAAGAAATAACAGTAAAAAAAAAAAATAGTGTTGAATTAATGCTCAGGTGAACTACAGTTACTGTATGTGGACTGAAGTTTCATAACTCTTCTTCTTCTTTTTTTTTTTTTATTAGCTGACAAACAGGGCAACGATGCAGTAAACACTTGCTTGCTGACGCTTGATTTAACAAAACCAATCTTCGCTCACACCTCGAGACCACACGGCTCCTCCTCCTCCTTGCCGCGAGTGGACGTTTCCATGGAGACGGTTACAGCAAATTCAAAGCTCAAACTCAAACGGAAACTTTTTGAGTCCTCACATCGCAAACCAGAAGAACTTTAGGAGGCAAAAAAAATGAAAGATAAATCGTTGCATGATGGTGCGGGTCTTCTCGAAGGCGACAGCAATACAGCAGGTTTAGAACATACATGCAAAAAAAAAAACAAAAAAAAAACAAACAAACAAAAAAAACTCAACCCGCATTTGACTTGGAGGTTGCTTTCATGCAGCTTGCAACTTTTGCGAGTTTGAGAGTTGAAAAAAAACAAACGTATGAATGAGTATTAACATTCCCTAGCTAGTTAAAGTTTTGTCCAGCTGAGAATATTAGAGTTGAATTCTCAGAATACAAAGATTACTATTACATAAATAAATCTACACATATAATAAAACTTGTGCTGTCTTGTACATTGGAGATTGGGGGGGACGTACGAGGAGTATTTCTGTCTGTTTGTTTGCGCACGCATCACGTAAAAAATATTACTAATTTTAAGGGGGTGACACAAGTCATCTCCTCCAGTGGTATATTTCCTCATGGTTAGCACTCCAAATGTGTCCGGTTAAAAATTAAGGATAAGTGTGAAGACGCTCGGAGACCCTCACCTGGTTTGCAGGGGATGGGTTGAAGCGGGAGCCCCATCTGTGTGTCCGAGGACACGGACAGCGGCTGTGTGTTTGGGTGGAAAGCCGGGATCATCACGTAGGGCAAATTCACCTGCTGAGGCAAAGGTCAAAGAGCATATGGTCACTCTGATAGAACAGATCTACGCCTATACATTTGACCACATGGTAATGGAAAGCCATTATGGTTTGAGGCTTCACCTGGATCTGCTGCTGCAGGAGATTGATCTTGTGCTGCTGTTGGATCAACTGTTGCTGCTGTTTAGCAATCTGAAACACACACACACACAATATTCACTGAACAACCGCTAAGAACTGGAAACGTTACCTGTGAGCTAGGAAACACACTAATGAGCTGGGAAATACACTTTCAACCAATGAAATCTGTATAACTTTTGCGTGGAAAGCAAAACTCACAGTTCAATAAAGACGTTAATGACTAAACATGCAACACTTGAACAGAACATGAAACTGGAAGTGAATCATAACATTACCCCATGACCTATAAACTAAGGAGGTAAAAGGAGGTATTTACAGTATAGTGTGTGTATGTGCCATGTTTCCTCTTCCTCTTCCGCAGTCTCTTCCTCTTCTTTATGCTTTTGTTTTAACACATCTTTAAGGTTTCAGTCTTGTGGCGTGGCTTCCCTCGCTTTTACGTAGTCATATGCCATCGGCACCTGATCGTCTAATGGAGCAGACTCGGACATGTCATCCTACATGGACACATGACTGCTTCAGACTCTCGGGTAGAGGAGCAGCGTCTTTAACCACTTGAACTGAAACCTCAACTGCAGCTGGAGCTGGTTCTCATCTTGCCACTGCAACTGCAACCGGGGCTCTGCATTGTAACACAGAGGCACCTGCCACCTTGATGGCCGCTGGTACTGGTTCTTAGAACTTGACGTGAAATCTTAACTGCAGCTGGAGACGGTTTTCTTGCCACTGGAGCTGGAATTAGGCCTCGTACCTTGACAGCAGTTGGAGTTGGTTCTGGTCTTGCCACTGCAGGTGGACTTGGAGAAGTGAACCTGTTCATCCAGACGCTTTTTAAATGACTTCTGATCTTTTAACTGCAGGTCATTCAGTGTTTTGCCCGCGCTTTCTGTGGCATCGCCAGATACAAAGTGGATGTACCTAAATCTCTTTGACACCTTCTTATAGCCTACCGTTTTTCATGACAAGATCTTCCTAAAAGTGAAGAAGCTGAAATCCCGAGCCTGGCTGGCCATCAACTTGGCCAAGTTTTTGATGAAAATATTTCATCAAAGAGAAAAGAGTTTCACAGTGAAGGATCAGTGTCTGGGACCACATTATGCGCATTGCCAATCCATAAGAAATTCTAAATTAAGCATTTCCATCTCTCGCTTGGCATCAGCCCGCAGGTAAAAGTTAAAAACTAATTTCACACTAAACAAACAGTATTTTGAATAAAATCTGGACAGTTGTGCAACAATATGCTTATTATTGTTTTATTCTTGAAATTGCCTTAGTACTAAAATGAACTAAAACATTCCTGGACATGAAATCTGAAATCTCGGTTGGTAATACATGTATATGAATATGTATGAAAATATGTAAATCGCCTAAATGTCTTCATCTTAATGAGAGTTTGACTAAGACTTTCTATTTGTCATTTAACTGGATAAGGCCGTGAAATGTCATCTTGATCGATTAATACCCGTCATTTGAACGGTAAATGATGAGACATGATCCTATGATTTTCATTTATTCAGGGTTTTTTCTTATATTAATCAATATACATAATCCCTGTATATATAATTTTGACCCACAACTGAGATTACTAAAACATCACGGCTACTTTCTGGACCGTGTCCAGTTCTATTTTAGTAGCAGTTGTTTTGTGTGTATTTTTTTTTTTTTTTTTAATGACCTACATGGCTAACCAGTTTCAAGGTCTGATCATTATGGGATTAACCCTGAATATTTGAAACTTAGCCCCAAATATTTTTGCCTTGAGGTTCAGGTGTTTTATAGCAAAGCATCAGACAGACACATTACAGAGTGTAACTTTACTTTTACTCAGCATCCGAGGGATGTGATGGGGAAGAAATTAATCACCGCATGCAAAGCTGGAAGATGCTCATGTCTAGACGTAAAGTTCGGGTTCTGACTTTCCCTCATTGCAGTAAGAGTAGATTTATTAATGTAGAGATAAGAAAGAAAGAAAGCATTGGGGTAGTGACAGAAAATGTGAAAGGACAGATTCAGGATAGTGTAATCCCTTATGGAATCATATGCCATGTATTTTGGTTCCCCCTGTGCACAAATCAGTTGATTAGTCACTAATAAGCCCAACATAAGCACCTCGGGTATCTGTCGCTGCCGCTGTGGATATTTCACACTACGGTCATTAAAAATTTATATTTAAAAAAAAACTGATACCATTATGAAACACATACTATTGAAATGTTTGTATTTCAATACAAAACTTGTAAATAAATGATTTGATTACTAGCCTATATAATACTAATAATTTCTTAATTCAATTAGGCGGCGCGGTGGTGTAGTGGTTAGCACTGTCGCCTTGCACCTCCAGGGTCTAGGTTCGATTCCCTGGCCAGGCTCGATTCCCGTCTCTGTGTGCATGGAGTTTGCATGCTTGGTGCTTGGTAGGTTTCCTCCGGGTTCTCCGGTTTCCTCCCACAGTCCAAAGATATGCAGGTTAGGCTAATTGGCGTTCCTAAATTGCCCATAGTGTGTGAATGTGCGTATGTGTGTGTGCCCTGCGATGGATTGGCACCCTGTCCAGGGTGTACCCCGCCTTGTGCCCTAAGCCGCCTGGGATAGGCTTCAGGCCCCCCGCGACCCTCAATAGAAGGATAAAGCAGTATAGAAGATGAATGAATGAATAATTAAATTATTGTGTCCTATTAATATGATGTCATCATCGATAATAATGAAACTAGATATACGAATTCTTTTTCAAGGTCCCTTTTATTTTACGCTCCAGCGAGACACAATGACTGATGGGAAATTTTTCATTCCCACTTCCGATGAAGTGGCGACCTGTTGTTGCCTACAACATTCGCAGTTGAACACTTGACATGGCCAAGCAGTCTGTATTTCACTTTTCTCTCGATACATTTTGCCACCACAGTATTTATTTATTTCGAAGATATAATTTCCCCAATCTACCGATGGTGAACTAGCTACAAACATGATAATCACTGGACAAACTTGACTTCACCCCTGACCTTTTTTTATAGCTTTTCTTTTTGTTACCAATTTGAAACTAATTATGGATTTTCCCCCAGTTCCTTTCAGTGTTTTCAGAGAAGTGGTAGGGTTCAAATCACAGTTCTCGGTTCATCACCTCACCTGTTCTTGCTGCTGTCGGGCCAGCTCCATCTGCTGCTGCTGTTTCTCCAGGAGCAGTGCAGCCATGTTCCTCTGCTCCGAATGTGCTCCTAGCAACTGCTCCCTCAGCCCGGACAACTGGTTAATCATCAGCAACAGCTGAAGCTCCTTCTCAGCCAGGCTTTCTGGAGTGCCTACCCACACACACACACACACACACACACACATATATATATATATATATATATACACATACACACACACAGTGAGTCATTTTAATTAATTGGTTCAAGAGAAAAGAAAACAATAGCAAAACATGATAATAAAAAGAATATTTTTCACATAATTAAATGTTGCCTGCAAGACTGTAACTCCAGAGTGAGACACTAGCAAGATACGGAACACAATGACGCAGCTTTGGCTTTACAGTGGAACCACAGATTGAGGTTTGCTAGTGTTCCGCAAGACGAGCAAAGATTTTTTTATTAATTTTGACTTGAAAAACAAACAAGTCTTGGTTTACGAGCACCGAGTATCATGTAGCATGCCTGCGCTTCTTGTTTTGACGCCGAGCGTCACGTGATCACAGCTATGTGCACGCATGTTCTGTTTACTATAACACTGTGACCACGTGTGTGCGAGCAAAACATTTTATTTTGTGTGTGTAAGCGCGTGTGTACAGCATGCGTGTACTGTTTCTTATAACACACGTGTGTGCGCATGTTTTTTTGGGCTGTGATAAAGCTTTGATTTATCGAGTCTTTGGAATACGAGTCCGCTTCCGGAGCAAATTATGCTCGTAATCCAAGCTTCCACTGTACTTACCTTTTACATTTGGAGTGCCGTGAAAGCCTTTTCCCAAGATCTTCTCTCTCCAGTCTGCATTCAGGATTTTCTCAATTGTGGGCAACACTAAACCAGGAATGAAAATCAAACACCACTATTAAATTGTGATTCCTTAAAAAAACTTTTTAAATTAAGGTCAGATTCAAAATTTATGGAAACACATCTCTGCCACGTGAGGAAAAAGAGACCCATCAGCATCTAATTACAAGAAAAGCACCACAATATTACGATTATTGATTATTGATTATTACAAGAGGAGTTCGTGTCAAACTTGGGATGAAATTTCTGGTGAATGTGGGCGTCAAATTTCAAGGACTTTAAGCATAGTATGGTGATGAGCCACAGTAAAACATTTGAATAGTGCAAATGATTTACAGGCCATACATCTGTGAATGATCATCCCAGCTAAGGTGGCTCAGAGCCCACTGCAGTCATTTTTGTGAACATTCAGCAAGTAAAGAGCCTGGTTCACAGAAACTGTACACACAATCAGTCAGTAAACTTGGCTGGGCGGTATTGCCACATTCCCCATACAGTTCTGACCTGGTCCACGCCAATTCTTCATGTTTGGGCCATTAACGGAGTTCCTGGGAGGCCAGGGCTTCAGGCAGTCTAATCATGGCTCCAGCATACTGAGAAAACTTTCTACCCTGATGATATCCAAGCACTAGTGAGATGCAATAGATTATATAGAGAAATAAATGCACTTTTTTTTTACCCTCATAACTGTGTTCTGTAATTCTGTGCAATCAATAGTCCCATTTCGACTTAAATGCCCCTCATAGAAAACATACATTTAGGAAGAAGCTTATCTTTATTATCTTAACAAAATAAAACAAACGCATCTCTTTAATCTCTATTAATAGAATTTTACAATTAAATGTTATAACTTTTCATCTTGTATTACAAAAAAAGCTTTTTATTATTTAAAAAAAAAAAAAACATCCTAAAATATTAACATAATAATACATTAATACAGTATAATAATTGTATTATAATTATAACAATTTGCTAAATAAAAAAAGTGTTGCTATAGAAATGTTAACCATCTTGTAATTAATAGCAAATATCTTAAAGACTTTAAGATGTGTAAAAGCTAACATAAAAATTATTATTATTATTATTTTTTTTTTACAAAGACTACGTTTTTTACATTGAACAAATGTTCTTCCTTTCATATATTTAGCTTGATAACAAAGTTTACGTCATTAATAGGCATTAAGCATCTGAAAACTGAAACTCTAAATTGAAATAGCAGATTTGACACATAACCCTCACCATGCGTGAAAAGTGTCATTAAACATATTTTTATCTTATCATACCGTAAGTAGCTGTTGTTGTTGTTGTTTTTTTTTAAATAATGAGAAATCTTTGATGTAATGGCGAGATGCATTACCTCTATTTAATGTCAATTTTCCTCACCATAATAGTTTTGGCCGTTGGACACTGGCAAAGAGCATCTTTACAGAACATCAAATGAAACATCTGGATGAAAATTAATAGCTTTACCAGTTTGCCCCTAATTAGCAAGCCAGAGGTGATGGTGGTGAGAGAAAACTCCCTGAAACTAAGTAGAAACCTTAAGAGGAAGCAGACTCGAAAAGGAACTTCAATTCCTTTTGTAACTGCATTCCATAACCTTCAGAGTGTATATATTACACACTGTACTGTATATACTGTATAGATGATGATGCTTTTGTATTGTACTTCCATCAAGGTTTTTTTTTTTTTAGATGAACAGAAAAAAAGAACATTTCTACTACCAGACAAGATCTTTAACTTAAATGAAAAGTACACCAACTTCAATCTAGTTTTCAAAGATCAACAGTACGAAGGTAATCGGCTTCTTTAGTTTTGCAAGACAAGCGCAAAGATAAGATAGATCCAGGAACTGCATACGTCAATCATCATTGACAAACCAAAGCCACTACCGGCTGACTAAAAACATTTGTGTATAAAGAGTTTCAGAATAAACAGGTAGAGTGATTAGACCGGAATGACATTTTGTCATTATATACAAAACAGCTCTTCAGAACAATTACGATTTCACCTTCACACCCTGGGAGGCAGCTGTATGATGGGTGTGTTGCTATTGATGGCAAACTAGATAAAAAAAGAATTTTCAAAACATTTCCTTTACTTTTTTGGCAGGAATAGCAGCGTAGCCATATATGTATGAATTAAAAAAATATTTGAGTCTGAAAGATGATGGACTATTTACCATGACCTTCAAAGATTTCTTTAAAAGCACGGAACTTTTCAAATGCAAACCTTTTATCACTATTTAATTCAAACTCACCTCTTGACCTGGCACCAATACAAACAAGACCACTTCATTCGAGAAGCAGCTGAGAGACAATCAGGCTTCGTTTTTAACTGAAGATTTGGTTTTATAATTCTCATACTAGGCCTTGGTTCATTCATTCATTCACCTTCTATACCGCTTTATCCTTCTATTCAGGGTCACGGGGGACCTGGAGCCTATCCCAGGAGACTTCGGGCACTAGGCGGGGTACACCCTGGACAGGGTGCCAATCCATCGCAGGGCACACACACACTCACGCACCCAATCACACACTACGGGCAATTTAGGAACGCCAATTAGCCTAACCTGCATATCTTTGGACTGTGGGAGGAAACCGGAGTACCCGGAGGAAACCCACCAAGCACGGGGAGAACATGCAAACTCCATGCACACAGAGACGGGAATCAAGCCTGGCCGGGGAATCGAACCCAGACTCTGGAGGTGCATGGCGACCGTGCTAACCACTACACCTTATCCTTATGGTTAGAACTCACCCTCGCTGACGTTCGATTGGGCTTCGGGCCTGCTCCTGGGCCTGTTCAGCACATCGTGGACGCTGGGACTACGTGTGTGTGCTTGCTCTTTGTTGGGAGAACTCACCTGTGAATATAAGGAGTGTTCAATTTACACCGATGTCTACTAACAGCTGAACAGAAAAAGGGTTGTGTGTATTTGGTTCAGACTAAATGCACCGTGTTACATCAGTAAATGTGCGATATGTTCTGGTATAAATAGCATATAATTTATACATACATACATAACGTAACAATGGAATTAGCAATTAGTATAGAACACAATGCAGCTAGCTGTGTCAGGTATACGAGCTGAGCTGTCAGTGTGATGTGATTGGTTAATAATAGAATAGGGTTAAGTATGTTTATCAAGCAGATTGTACAGGTTTTAACTGCTTTTCTAGAGCTGGTGTTTGGCCTGATCCCAAATATCTTTCTGCATTACTTTAACAACACATCAGCTCTCATACTTCTAGCTAGGTATGGACAATAGAAAGTATGAAAGAAGATTCACGTCGTCTTCCTACACAGAGCATTTTTTTCTCTTTAGAGTTTGGAATGATTAAGGCATGAACGCGAGATCTAATCTTCGCAAACCTTTTACAGATACATCATACCATAATCATCATCCTCACCATAGGGGACTGGGCGCTGCGTATGGTCGACTTCTCAGGGTCGCCTCGCTCGGCCGACATACGCGATGACCAATCGCATGACGGTGAGGACTGCTGCGACTCTCTGACTCCACCTCCATCTCCAGGCGCCTCCTCTAGCTTGATGCCGATGCCCACCATGGTCACGTTACCACTATCATGGGGTTGTATCACAGGAGGACTGGGCTCACTCATTCTGTAAAAGCAATGGAGTTTGATCAATTCCAGTTGAAATAGAACATAGCGGTAGCAAACAGCTGCAATACGAGGATGAAGGATCTCTAAATCAGGGCATTCCACTACCATTCTTCGGGTTATCTGGGAGAGCAGGAAGGCCTGGGCTAACAGCTGACTGCTTTGCATGAGTAACAGAAGGGCTTTGTGAGCACCACACACACACCGGCTATGCCATTCAATCGCTTTTGAACAAAGCCCAGAATACGGTAGCACTTCTTGTGGAACTCCAGGGCTTCGGAGCACTCAGGGGTGAAAGCAAGGGGTGTGTGTGTGTGTGTGTGGTGGGGGGTCTACACTTCTCAAGGACCTGAGTCTATCAACATAGCGGCAGAAGACAGATGGAAGACTCAAGTTCTGCCTAGACCTCGTCTCAAGTGGCAAACCAAGCCCATGTGCGATGAAAGATGAAAGTAAGAGAAAGAGGGGGATGGATAAAATTAGAAAAACAAAACCCAAGACATTGTTGTAGAAGTGGTTTCACTCTGGAACATCGCTCTATCCACTGTAGGTTTAAAGTAGAACGTACAGTATATATATATGTATATATGTGTGTGTGTGTACATAGGGTACAAGGCTTATTGTTGCAGTGAAAGAACAAAGGAAGTATTAACAATGGGAAGGAGACTTGACAAAAGCAATAGGCTGGGAATGCAGCAGGGTAACAATGCAGCTACGATGTGCCAAAAGGCTGCGGCTGGAGAAAGAAAAAACAAACAAAAAAAAAAATGCGGAAGACTAGCGAAGCTGCCAAAGGCAACAGTTCCTCCTTCAATTTTCATTGACTTTGCCAACACAAAGCCACCTATGATTTCACACTACACAAAGTCTTGGCTAGTCCGTAAAGCTTAGACCTTGAAAAGGTGCCTGTGGAGGAAACTAAGAGACAATTGATAATTGCCAGATAATAGCTCTGTAGTTGCCTAAGGGAAGGGCGCAAAGAAGAGACCATTAGCACTTGTCTGTACAATTCCAACCAGCACAGTGAAGTGAAAGGAAATGGATACCAAGTATTAATGAGTGTGCATGTGTGTGCGTGCATGCGTGTGGGTGTGTGAGGGAAACAAGTCTCTTATCAAGTTTTAGAAAAGTTCCAACAGCCATCAGCAAATCCAACTTCTTTGGCTTGGGTATCATCTGGTACATGACGCTTAACTGATACCTCCATCTTCCAACACTCTCTGCAATCTTGTTTTGGCTTTTTATCGTTTTCTAGATGCGCCCGCAACTTTGTTCGCATGAAATTTAATAACACACTTGTTTAGAAAAATGTACAAGGGGCGTCTGTTAAATTTTGGACTTAACAAAAAAATTGTACGTGTTACCAGAGGTGTCAAGTAACGAAGTACAAATACTTCGTTACCTTACTTAAGTAGAAATTTTGGGTATCTATACTTTACTGGAGTAATTATTTTTCAGCCGACTTTTTACTTCTACTAATTACATTTTTAAGCAATTATCTGTACTTTCTACTCCTTACATTTGAAAAATAGCCTCGTTACTCTATTTTTATGATCAGAACACGCACCCCCCGTCGCATGATCAGAACGCGCACACACACACACACACACACACACACACACACACACACACACACACACACACCGTCGCATGATCAGAACGCTTTTCCCCCCCCTCACGTTACTTTTACTTTTATACTTTAAGTAGTTTTGAAACCAGTACTTTTACACTTTTACTTGAGTAAAAAGCTTGGGTTGATACTTCAACTTCTAAAGAAGTCTTTTTAAACCCTGGTATCTATACTTCTACTCAAGTAATGAATGTGAATACTTTTGACACCACTGCGTGTTACCGAGAAGTGTGCGGCGTTGTTAATTCTATCAAATGTGGGGAAAAAAAATATAACTGCTCGAGACAAATCTGACAGCAAACATCGGTCAGGTGTTGATAAAAATCGCAATGCCTACAATAAAACGAATCAAATTAAGCATCTGCATATTGATCACAGGTGGTTTGCAAGAATGCCACGGACTCATCGCCTTATTCTGAGTGCACCTGCTAATGATGAGGCATCATATCATTTTATTCGTTGAGTCAAAACTGTTAAAAACTCAGATGAACGATGCCAGAATTAGAGACAGCATACGGGGGATAAAGAAAGCTCTTTTCAAGGCTACACTCCAGCGCAAGTGCAAAGTCCCACTTGCAACAGGTGGAGGGTCAACTTCCCCGCCAGATACGATTTACAACTGGCTGACTGACAGTTATGCAGATGATGACTAAATTACCTACCCACAGTCCTTACGAAACACACACTGATTACTCTTTAATTGTTTTTGATGTCCTGATGTCTAATTTAGACAACAAGATTTATTGTGCACTCAACAGTTTCGAACACTCCTGTCATGCATAAACAGTTGCATTCATTTGGATATCGTGTAGAAGTAACAGAACAAGCAACATGGACAGATTGTGGAAATGAGCGCCATATGCTAGACAGGCTTGTCATATTTTGGATTCACTGCTAAATTGGAGTTCTTCATTAATGGCAGGTCATGTGAAATGATCCCAAATAAAAAATTTTAAAAAACTCATTCATTAACATTGCTCACTCCATCTTGACTAATGCGCCATGCCAAACACATGAAAAAAGTTCATCTTACCTATTGCTTGGTTGAGGCGTCATTTCTCTTAAGAACTTAGTCTCTATAGACATGTATTCTCAAGTCAAGTCTTTTAGCGACACTGAATGCTTTCCATGTGCACGACAATAGAACGAATGCCTCGGGTTGTCTAACAAGTCGCAGCACGTTAGCTCGACCAGCTAACTAACATCGTGCCCACAGCACCACCAATGCAAAGATCACATTACTCCCTCCACCTCCTTTCCCTCTTAGTGTTCCACGGTGGTTAATTTTCTCATTATGACAAGTTATTTTTGAGAGAGAAAAAAAAAAAAGCCCAAAACAATAAGCGAGAGGAGTGCCAGGAAAACGCCTGAGCTCGAGGAGAAGTCCAACACATGAAAGGAAAGCAGGGCACTTGTAGTAACATGAATGACATGATGCCTGTTTGAACTTGCTGTCTGCTAGCAAGACTTTTCCTTTTCAGTTCATTCGGTCTTTCTTTATTAATATCTCGAATATGGCGTGCACAAAATAGGTCTGACATTTTCTCTGCAGCGATTACGACATCTTGTTGAATAGTAATTTGGCACTGTGGAAATAAACACTTGCTTCGAAATGCAATATTAGTTAAAAGATGATGATGATGATGATGATGATTGTCACCTTAAGATGATAGAATCTTTAGATCTTTGCAGACTTTTTTAAATCTAAAGTCAACTACACAGAATATAATTCAAGAGTGATTAGAGCGGCTATCCATATACAACATAAACAAACTGAAAGATGAAACTAAACACCAGAGTCAGTCCAACTCTGGAAGTCCTCCAGCTCTGCAACACTCAGCAACAGCAAACAACTACAAGACGAAAAATTGTCTAATTAGTTTTTTTTTTTTTTTTGCTTTAACACACCTGAAAACGAGATGTGTTCAAGCACGCACACACACACACACTATATCAAACCATGCTGTTCAGACCCCCATGATCACAGTTGTTCACTCTCAGTCCAGACACTTCAAACCCCTGAGCATGCAATACCAAGCATAAGCCCAGTCAGCTGTTAGATGCCAAGAGCCGGAGGTTCCCAAACTGTTCCTCCTCTTGTTCATAAAGCGAACCCTGAGCAGTGTCCCTGACCTGCTAAGAGCGTGCATGCACCAACCTCGAGAATTCCTGATCTGCCCTCGTCAGCCGCAGATTGTCTCTCTGGTACGGTGCTGTTTGCCAGCGTGGGAAAGCGGTGAAGCAAGTCATCGCACAGCTGCCGAGGTTCTCGGTGACCCGAGTGCCTGGTGACCTCCTCGGAATGGAGAAGCCGATTTGTCTTCTTGCTTTTCAGACTATCCTTTCCTGGCTCTGTCTGGGATTCTGCCACTGCATGACACAGTGTGGCCACAAAAGCGTGCCTTTATCCAAAGCAAACAGTGGCATTTGCATGATGGGACTGCCTTCTCAATATTTACAAGATAGTTATCGAGTGTAGTAGTACAAACTGGATGAGATTTCTAAATAGGCATTAATACCGGATCAAAAGATATTTGCGCCTGGTGACTGATACAGATTCAAAGCTGTCTTTATTCAGTCAAATTTGAAATCTAAATCTTTTTTTTTTTTTTGGAAACGGCGGGGATCTAGTAAAAATCTCGCCCTAAGTATTACAAACAGAACAAAACACAATCCATGCTTAACTTATTTAAAGCAGCTATTGAAGCTCTGAAATCTCTATTTAAGCCCTTCAATGCTGCAACTGGATACTCAAGGGAAAAAAGTGTTTCCTTGGTTATTTAAACAAATTTCCTTTTCTTCGTGAACCTCCTCAACAAATAAAATGTAAATAATTACAAACGACGACAGTATTTGTATGGGGGAAATTTACAATTAAAAAGATGTAACTGTCATCGTAACTATTTATTCAACGTCAGTCATGTGGAGCGCTGCTTACAGTTAGCTTTAGGCTTTGCACGCAGATCCGACAACCGAATTATTTTAAGAAACACATGACACATTCAACTGAGCCTAAGCCATGTCTAAAATGAAACGTGAAGGAAATCAGGCAGCCATTATTCGAGCATGTTGCACAATAGGCGACAGAGAGAGTAGAGACTCGTTACTCTTTCTAGACCGGATCATAATGGTGCTGCAATATGGATTTTCCACTTTCCTGCCAGGGACTGCCCCCGCTCGGTCCCCTCTGCACAGGTACGGGTCTCTCTGGATGTTTTGAATAAAGGAAGGAAAATTTCAAAAAAACAAATGCAAATCGACAAGGATCTAAAAGGAGACAAACCTCTAAAGACGGTTGCCTCATACAGTATGTAAAAAACAAATATGACCACTGATGCCATGATTTCATACTCGGCACGAAGTTTACAACTCCTTTTACACTACATTATTAACATATCACACAGGCGAGATCTAGTGATTAGATCTACACAAACTGTGCATATATGATTAACTGGCTTTAGTACCCATCATCGGTAAAGAGTTTTTTTAAAAATAGTTTAAAACCTAAAAACAAGCTGGTCAGCTTTAATGTAAACTAAAGAACAAAAAAATTGTAAGGTTCAGTATCTTATGCTTTGTTTACGCCAAGTTGTACTTCTTTCATCGTCAGCCAAATACACTTCCTGTTTAAATTAGATGATTACAGCAGATGACTGTTCGTAACATCATTTAACTCAACATTTTTATTTAATGCAAAACACTGTCAGTTCTTTTTTCAGTTTATTTTACATGCCCTCATCCTGGACTGCTGTGGATTTGAGCTAGTTTTAAACGTCCCACTGGAAGAATAAATATACAATAAAGTTTCAGTTTTCAAAAGTTACATAGTTCTTGTTGGAGCATTACAGTCTTCTGCATACTCGAAGTATTTATGGTAAACTATCGTGTTGATTGGCTCTGTTGAGTGACGCATATACATTTACATTTAGGCATTTGGCAGACGCTCTTATCCAGAGCAACTTACATTTTTTTTTATCTCATTACACATCTGAGCAGTTGAGGGTTAAGGGCCTTGCTCAAGGGCCCAACAGTGGCAACTTGGTGGTTGTGGGGTTTGAACCTGGGATCTTCCGAACCGTAGTCCAATGCCTTAACCACTGAGCTACCCCTGGCCTGAGCTACCACTGGCCCCCTGACGTATTGCAATGCCCACATTGAGTGCAAAAGCGCTATATTCAAGCTGTGAGGTAATCTGGCACAAAACTACTCAACATTTAGATTTAATTTATGGCTCAGATTCGATTTCAGGCAAATAAAAGAAGGAAATTCTGTCGAGCCAGTTTTTCTACAGATATATAGTACAGACTAATTTTTCTAAGACTAGTTTCGGGGCCTCCAATGTATGAAATGCAAAGATATCACTGAGAACAAGCTCTGACCAATGTACAGGCAAAACCATTATTTAATTATATAGATAATATCACTACATGCAGATTAGTGAATCAGCATCTCCATTTGGCGTTTTATATTTTTCTTTGAACAGAACGAGTATCACATCACCAAGCTCGTGTCTTTTAAGAGTTTTAGAAGGGAAAAACAATCTCCTAAATAAGACGTCTTAACAGGATGATGACAAGCGTGGTTTGGACACACACACACACACACACACACACACACACACACACACACAAAATGAGGAGAGAAGAAAGGCGTGTGCTGCTGCTGGGGCTTTTTCTCCCCCACTCTTCCTTCTGCTTTTCAGAAACAGAGGTTAAAAAGCGCACTCTTTCATCGTAGCTCTCTGGGCCTGAAACAGTCCGGTTATTGTGCCACCGAGCGAAAGGCTAGTGTGGCATTTATCTGAGACACAAGAGGAGGATGGGGAGAGGAGGGCATTGAATGAGGGGGGAAGGCACACACAAACACACTCCGAATAAAGAAACATAACAAGAGAAGAGGAATAAAGGATGTTTGTGAAGGGCCCCCTTTCACGCAAAAGAAAAAAAAAAAAAAAAGCCTCACAAAACCAGCTCTCCAATTTGCCAATTTCCTTCAGGCGAAGAAAGGGAGGGGGATATTAAAAATTTACTTTTTTTTTTTAGGCTAGGCACACTTTTATATCCCATCCTGCACTATATGGATGTGTGTGTGTGTGTTTTGCGAATTGGTTTCAAGAACACAGCACCACACTGCCAGCTTCATAATATTCGGCCCATCGCTTGCGCGCCCTTGAACCACGGGATAAACAGAGATCTTTAAGATGCCAGGGCCACGCATCTGTGGTGTTGCCATGGCGACCCGGCCATCCTCTTTTGTGTGGTGAGGAACACAACAGGTAATTCTGAGCAACTGCTGGTCCCATTATTGAACCCGCTGTCGAGTGCAGCTCATGGGGGGGGGGGGGACTCATAGCAGCTTCCAGATTTAAAAATAACAGAGTATTAGTAAACAAATATAACAAATATAATGCCAAGAGATTTGATTGTAATAAAGAGCTTAAGAACGGTGAATGAACCAAGAAGATAACATGACATTCGGTAGCAGTTTTCATGGGCTATGGTGAAATATTTGTGACATGTTTAGATTAGAAAGGAATTGTACATAAAAGCTGCTGTGTATGATTAAATGTGTTGTAAAAGACTACTAGACATAGCCTAGGAACAACTTTATCCTAATTAAAAATGGTACTGTCTATAAATACACATTATGTACCACACACATACACAGGAAGAGTGTACAAAAGAGTATTTACCATTAGTGTACTGTAATCAGAGTAAAAATACTCAAACTAAATCAACCTGAAGTAAAACTGATAGTTTAAAAGTGCTGAGGATTTTCCCCCTTAGAATACTCGCTGAAACTTTCATTTGCTTCTTCAAATTAAAAGCCAAATTCCTCAATGCCGATAACCCATCAGGCGACAAACCATACAAGAAGCCTTCTCGGTCGTGACTTTAAAGGGATAGTATGGTTTGTTCTACAACCCTTGTTCCATGAAAAAAAAAATGCATTCCTAAGTGCAAACCCACTAAGCTAACTCCAGTCAGTGTCATTTAAAGGCTAGTTCTGGGAAGCCACGCGGCTAGTCTCCTGTGAGAGAAAAAACAACAACAAACTTCACGGTTGGTTTTGTAACATTAATGCTTCTCCACCCACAACATATGTGATCATTCTCAGGTTTTCTGAGTGATTTGATATGATTATCCAGAGAGAATAAACAATTCAGTCACTGTCAGAGGCACCAAATAAAGAGAAAAGAAAGGAAAGTTATGTGGAATTTTCAGGGTGCTAAGCTAACTACCTAGCCTGCTCAGCATTCTGGAGTTTAACAACTATGTACAACTAAATAAAAATCAGTTTGCTAAAAGTAAACTCTGGCTACTGTAACCAAGTAGTTTTTCCTCAGGAATTGTACTCAGTAATAATTGTGTTTGTAATTTTCAACTTTACATCCCTGTGTAAACAGTAAGTAATTCCCTCCTGTACTGTTCTCATAAATAGCTAGCCAAGTAGTTATTGGTTACAAAGTTGCATTAGTCATTATATCCTACAAATTACGACTGCTTTAATATTTACGCTAGCCTTCAATCTTATATCTGATCAGTCCAAATTAAAAATTTTAATGAAGTCACAAAAAGAGCCAATATGTATCACCATCCCCCAAATCAACAGTTTTTGACTTAAAAATTTGACAATTTTCGTGTTAAAATGAATACAAAAGTCACATTTTGAATATTTTCCATATAGACACCATTTTTGACATCCCGTCCACCTCAAATTGGAAGCGATTTTAAGAATAAAAACCGTTCATCAAACTACAAGGGGCGTTCAAGTCAAAGCAGGACTTTTGTGCAGATTAACGGAACACATTTAAAAACTACCTTTATTTCTCTATATAATCCGCTGCTACACTAATGCATATTAATCAGCTTTATGCCTTCGTTGAAGTCCCAGTTTGACTTGAACACTCCTCATAATTACGGTCAACTGGATTACAATGAGAGGACATCGGATTAGATTCTAGAACTTTCTTTAAAAAAAATTGAACCCAAAAAAATCTAAATAAATGAAGACCTAGTATTCTGATAATGTACAATTGATAGTATTCTGACTGTACAATTATTATGTAACGTATTAGGTGATTATTGGTTTGTTTGTTTTTCTTTTTTTGACAAGGTGGGGGGGGGGTTGTCGGCTAACAGAAGAACCTGAGACCTTCACTCTCCAGGACATCCTGAGATGGCCCAGGCCTCACCATAGCACATGTTCTCCTCCTGATACAAACAGGATACTGGCGTTCTCTACATGCCTGGACAGGGAGGCTACAAACAACAGAGGGAATCTACAAAAAGAAGAAAAGGCCTTTAAAGAAGATTAGGCAAACCCTAAAAACGAAAACGAGAGGTAGATTATGAAAGGAAGAATCAAAAGTGGAGAAAAGGTAGGTGATGCAAATCAACTGGAACCAGAAAGTTCCATTACACACTTTCTTACACAGTAGGAAAGGAAATACAGTTTTGCTGTTGTGGCTAATATAAGATTCACAGTGGTCAGAGGGGAGTTTATTAACTTTCTCTTACAGCACCACTGACATTAGTATAGTACAGATTAGTATTCTTTTGATATGATACGTTATCACTGTTACTGACAGCTTATTCATCTCTCATAAGAGTAATAATGAACAACAGATTTAAGTGGTGATTGAAGTTGTTCAAAAAATTATATTATAATATAAATATATATATAAGAAAACACACAAGAAAACATTTATTAGAGTTTTGTGTAAAGAGTCTCCAGTATCACCATATTTGACTGTTATACATCACAAGCTGCTTTTCTTGCCCTATTCACTTCTAGAGAAAAGAAAAAAAGAAAAAAAAGAAAAAAAAAAAAGACTGTCCCCTTGGTGAGGGAACAAGTAACAACAGGAACCAAATTGTTTCATGGACATTCTGTGGCGTCTACATTTAATGCAATGATAACGTGATAAAAAGGATGCTTGTAATTCATAATTTAAAACATAGTACAGTAGTGTATGACTTGCTATCATATAAAAACAATTCAGGGTGGCAATTATTTCCTGTTTTATTGCATTGAAAAATTTCAGATTATGTTGAAAAGTGCATTAGATACAATACACAGAGCATCCATTACATCACTCGCTCCTGATCTGAATAAGATTGAATCAATTCGGGATCAATATTGGATACATCCAACCTTCATGTTTTAAACATAAATCAATACTTAGGGAGGGGGAAAAAGAATTGGAAAAAAACATTTTTGAGAAAGGGTGTGAAGTTCGCACACCTCGACCACATCAATGATGGAACGGAGCCCCTTTTTCATGTATATACAAATATACACACGCACAAACAGACATACACATGCAGTCACACGAACACACAAGCCATCCTTAGCTTTAATCTCCCCACTACTGATGTAGGCAAAGTTCTCAGAAAACTAAATTCTAAGAAAGTATTCTAAGATAATATCAGATGTACGAGTATAAGCTGTTTATAATTATCACATAATATACCGGATATATGCAACGACAAAGCAAAGAATTTTCGAAATCCAATGAGACGAGCAATACCGAAAAATATTTAGGTATCTATATTATAAATTATTAGGAGTTGTGTATAAACTCCTTCAAACTTCAAATGGGTTCAGATTTGAACAAGAACCAGTAGAGATCAAGCTTAATCCACACTGACTAAAACTCTTCCTTGTACACATATATACAGGTATATGTGTAAATAGTGTAAACATATATACACGATACAGATTCCCATCAGCAATGAAAGAAGAATTTCAACCCACGTTTCCTACTTTCTATAACAAATTTACACAGCATCATCTGACACACTTTAATGATTACACGCTTCAGTTACAGTGTTGCATGAGTCAGTCGAAGCAACGCCACCGAACCAGTTATTTCTTCCTCAGTAACGATGTGATTTCAAGTGAAAACGCTAGAATAACATAAAACTGTCATTCTTTAAAATGTAAAATAACTGCAGTAATAAAATGCAAATTGTTTTGATATCATATGATCAGAAATCCAGCTGATCTCAGCTGAAAGAAGTACAGTATACAGCGGCACAAATATCTAACAGTCTTTGGTTTATTTTAACCAAATCGTGAAGTGTAGTGGTCTGCTAAGTTATCGAATGACATGAATAGTCTCCGTGTTCTCGTGGCCGATGGAGGGGGACATGCAAAGCGGGCACGGTGATATTTCCATGGCACATTCTTCACCACTGAAAGCCCTCGCTGTGCTAAAAGAGCTGTTGTGAATTATTCCAGTTTGTGAAAAGGGGAATGAATACACAAATAACCAAACAAAATAAAAGTCCAAACAAATCTTTCTGTTATAGCTGCGTGTGAAACGAGCATGATTGCGAGACCGTTTTTTCCTTATCTTATCTTTCATAACACTAGTACGCGTTGTGCAGAATTCTGCGAGGTGTAAGACTAAATTTGATTTTTATGCTTCTGGACAAATTATTAAACCAATCAGTTACAGAGGTGTGTTTTTTTTTTGTTTTGTTTTATTATAGGTCACACACTAGAGAAAGGAACGGAGAGAAAAGCGGAACAAATTACAAATTAATTAAAATACCTGTATAAAACCTGAATTACATTCGGAATATTTTAAAGAACAGACAAGTGAATTTGCCTAAAACAACAATTCTCAGCATTTAGGTTTAATTTGGCATCAAGTAGAGAAAAAATATTTAAAACAATGTGATCTTTTAAGAAATGTTGTGGTGTGTATAATAAAAAAAATCTTTTTAACGTTTTCAACGGGTTACAGATTCCGTGTCAGCGTTAAACTTAGGCATTTTAAAATAGGCTTTACAGGATACTAATGAAGAATCTGAAAATGTTGTTGAATGATTATTAATATATATTTATACATTAAACAAAAAAATCATGTTCAAGCTTGCAGGCTCATTTTCTCCAACACCTTCTTAGAAGAAATAGAAAGAAATAATATAAAACGGAAAACATTGTACATGACAAAAAAAAGAAAGAAAGAAAGAAAGAAAGAAAGAAAGAAAGAAAAGAAAGAAAGGAATGAAAAGCGGAGTATATTGACCAGTCTTGCCTTCTGTATTTGGAGTAAAACCTGTTTAGCAGTTGTGAGTGGAAGCTGTAATTCAAAGGGATCAGTTTCCTTTTATTCTTGTTCAGGCAGATTTACGGCTTTTAGTAAATGCTACCGCAACAAGAACATACCCGCTGCAACACTCTGCGTGCTGCGGGGAGAAAAGTCTCACGAGAGGGATTGCTTAATTATGAAAATGCAATAGGTTATTATTATTATTATTATTATTATTATTATTGTTGCTATTATTATTAACAACAACAAAAATAATAATAATAATAATAATAATAATAATAATAATAATAATAAAAGGAGCAAATGCGTAATCAACTAAATTAATTTAAGTAATTTTTGACCTTTTTTTTGCATTCTCAGCCTTATCAGACTGTAGTTGCAGCGATGCACTTATCACTACTTAAAAATTATTTGGAAGATCTTGGAGTTTGAACATTTTACAAAAATGCAACAATAACAAAAAAAAAACCCCAAGTACAATTTTGTAGCCATAAATTAAAATCAACCCCTTCAGATCTTTAAAGGCTTTTAAAAATTGTAAAATGTAAAACAACCTGGCATGAGTTATTATGCAAACTTGCATCGGTAGCCTCAAAGGCATGTACGTTTACATAGGAAAAGTAATGATACTTACTTAAGAAAAGTACTGACCCCTTTCTGTTGAACAGTAGGACAACACTGATGATTTATTTTGGCCGCTGCCTATTTGTTCACCTTTTTCTGCAACTTCAGTACAGTATTCAATGAACTCTGTCCTAATCTGATGAGTGATTTCCGCTACCGCACTGCCTTCATGTCACTGTTGATAGAGTGACAGAGAGAAAAAGAGAGAGAGAAAGAGATGGTAGGTGGCGGCGGAGGACGAGTGTTTGGGAACATGTGGGCTGTAAAAAAAAAAAAAAAAAAAAAAAAAAAAAGTGTTGATAGCACTTTCCATGTAATGTGCATCAAATGAAGCAGGCGTTGTCTAATACACGCAAATTCTGACCATTCAGATTTAATTTACTGTGACTAAAGAAACACATTTTGAACCCTTATTGTTTTGATGCCCTGGGGTCTTTTTAACTAAATGTACAGCTGTACTAATGAACATATATGGCGAATGGGTCAGAAACTGAGCAGGTTACAGTACACCTTGACTAAAAATGTATGCAGTTATATTTTTTATGTTACAGATTCATATTGTCTTTAATTTACTGAAAAGTCGCCAAAAATACAGCAATATAAAATGTCATTTTCATTATTTTATATATACACATGCAGTGTTATTTTAATGTAAAAGTTAATAATGTATCAGTGACATGTTTTTTTTTACTTGATTAATAATGAGAAATTGTTATATTGGTAATGTTACATTTTAATCTAATCTTATATATCAGCCAAAACAAACTTTTTACTATAAATATGATATATTATATAAAAAGTACACATTAAAAGTGCAATTTTGCAGGGTTATTTGTTAAGAGATGAGCTGAACCAAACTAACAAAGAAAGTTTTATAAGGAAAAAGTTTTTATACTGTATGTTTCCAGGTTGTGAAGAATAAGTTGGACAGGAAACGTCCAATTGGCAACCTTCACTCTTTACCTAATGGATTTCAGTCCAATTTGATCTGTGTACTGTATAGGTGTCAGTTTCATGCATGTCTATACGAAATGACTACAAGACTCCATCAGATGACGAGACACAAATGACAAAACTTTCCAAACTGACACTGAATTTGCATTTTATACTACGTTCTATGAAAACAGGTGGTCGTAAGTCATAGTTGACCAAATAACTAACGTAAACATTTAAATTAACTATTATCTAATGTAGGATATGGGGGGAGAAAACTATATTTTAAGGAAAGTAGCAAAATAGATTTCTAAAAATGCTCTCGAACTCTCCTGAACTGATTTATCGTAATGCCTTCCTCTTATACTAAAAATAGTCATAAAACGTTAACATGTTTGTTGATTAACGTTGCATGCCGTTTTCATTCCATTCCACCGCTCCAGACAGAACAAAGCCTAAAATATGTCCATTCTCACATAACACAATGACATCCTGTGTGTGTCTGTAATACAAACTGACTGCATTACTCTCTCACTCCCAGTCACATGTAAAACAATGAAGGATAAGTGACGACATCACAGAAAGTTTGATGGACAGCAAAAACGAATGCAAGCTTCCATCTTTGTGCGTCTTTTTTTTTTCTTTTTTTCTTTTAAGAGTAGCGCATTTGATCTCATTGACGAGGCGACGGGCCCAGAGGAAGCACACTTCACACCATTGTTACAGCTACTCTCGTTGGACCTGGAGTTCAATAGGACACTGAAAAAACAATACCGCACTGAAAGCATGAGGTCAAAGTTTGAATACAAGACGAAACACACTTCTGTTCCTCTGCTGATGTGTCTGCACCAGGGGAAGCTTGATTAGGATGCTATCAGGCCCAAAATGGGTCGCGGAGTTACGCAACACCGCTGTAGCAAGAAAGAAACTCGCTTGCAGGAATTGTACAGAAACACAGATCAGATCTGCAATATCTCACACTGGGTTACGCTTTCCAGTTCAGACTGGTTCATGTTATGGATCAACTCAAAAACCTGTTGCCAGACAAGAGGATTGATCAGATATTGGTTGTTGGGTAATCACTTAAGCTAGGGGTCAATGGTGCTGAACAAACAGTTCATGAAAACACACAGAACAAATGACGACAAATAATAACAGGCACATGGAAAGAGAAAATGAATGGGGAAGAAAAATGTGTGGTGTCTAAGCAAACCAGAATGAAGTACAGGAATGAGAAGGATGAGGATGGTGCACATTAATATCAGAAAATATTCATTCTGGGAAATGAGTCCTCTGTCTTCCGTCACAGTTATGAGGAGCAGGAACAGGTGAGAGAGAATTCACACAAAGACTGAGACGTGAAAAGTTTAAGGATTTAAGCCTGCATCTTGTCTTAAAGGAAGAAAAGGAAGAAAAACAAACTGGATGTCAGAAAAAGAAAAACATTCTCCATTTCGGAGAAAGAAAGAAAAACAGATTGGGTCAGAGAAAGGCAAACTATATGTCAAACAAAGTAAGACAAATAACTATAGGCCAGAGAAACACAAAGGAAAGAACAGAAATAAGAGAGAGAGAGAGAGAGAGAAAAGAAAGAACAAACAAAGGCCAAAAAAAGAAAATGGTGGGAACACAAAAATAATGAAGCAGGAAGAAAGAAATGAAAAAGAAAAATTCCTGTCTGAGAAACACAAATCACATGTCAAAGAAAAAAATATACAGTAGTATAGTACAGTATAGTATAGGATAGGATATGTCAGACCAAGTAAAACAAAGGAAAGAAAACAAAAAAAGAAAGAAAGAAACAGGCCAAAGAGATGTAAGAAAACAAAAAGAATGAACTAGTCAAAAGAGAAATAAAGGGATAGATAGATAGATAGATAGATAGATAGATAGATAGATAGATAGATAGATAGATAGATAGAACAAAACTGAAGCAGAACAGAGTTTAAAGTAAGCGGTAGTGATGTACAGAGGAGAAAAAGAAGGAGAGAATGGTAGAATGGTGGAGGGAAAGGTCAGGGACTCCCCGCTGCCAGGCTGCTTTGTGCACACTCAGCCACTGTGAGCCAAACGCTCACGGCCACTTTGCCAACTTCCTGATTTAATACTGGGAATCTTCACACTGGACCGTGTGACATCACACAGAAATGACACCTTGGATTATTCAGGCTCGTACACAGCAAAGGGTTCAGTCTTAAAAAATAAATAAATAAAGAGAACTTAAATACACACACATACACACGTTTCTATATACACACCTGAATACTCTTTCCTGTCTATGATCAAAGCACTGAAATTCCTAATAACCTTTAATCTTCTTATCCACTAACAGGAGAATTTCATTACATCTATTAATTGTAGAGTTTCAACAGCACATGAGACTAAACTCTTTTTAAGAGCAGGAAATGATGCCATGTTTCTCAGTGAACGTGACAGCCTGCATGGCAGCTATATAAAGATGTGGCAGTCTGTTCACTTAACAGAGCCTTCAGAGCCTTCTAAATTCTGCGAGGTCACATGACAGATGAAGTCTGCTCTTGTTGAGGCTTCTTGGTGCTACTTCTGCTGGATCCCCTTTTCCCCCTTGTGCCACCAAAACCACCCTCACACACGAACTCCACAAAACCTTTAGTTGTCCAGCACATCCCACAAATGCTTGATCTGATTGAGATTTGGAGATCAAGTCAATACCATGAACTCAGGGTCATGTTAGTCAAACCATTGTCAAACCATTTTGCAGTGTGTCAGGGCACATTATTATCTTGCCATAAGGGAACATGGTTTCCATCAAGGGGTGTAGCATGGTCAGCTAAAATGTTACGGTAGGCGGTATGTGTCAAAGAAACATCCACATGAACGGCATGACCTAAGGTTTGCCAGCAAAAACTTGCCTAGAGCATTATACTCCTTTTCACTCCACTTTCTTGTCTTCCTATGGTGCATCCTGGTGTTAGCTCTTCCCCATGTAATCAATGCACACGCACCCTGCCATCCTCATGACGTGTAAAAAAAAATTTTTTTTTAAAGTGATTCATCAGACCAGGACACCTTCGTCCATTGTTCACATGCCCATTGCATACAGCCCCTTACAAACTGCGATGTACCTTCCTATCAGAGCCAGCATTCACTTTTTTTGGTATCTTGTGCTACACTGGCCCTTCTATGGGATTGTACCAGACATGATAACTTTCGTTCCCTACACACATTAATGAGTTCACCAGTTGTGCTTCCCTGCATGACTTTTGGTAAGTACTAAACACTACATACTGCATATCTCAAGAACACCCAGAAAGACCTACTGAAGACCGGAGCTGACCCGGTCTTCTGGATATCACAAATTGGTCCTTGTCAAAGTCATACAGATTGGTCCTTTTTCCTGCTTTAACGCACCAGCTTGGGGAACTGCCTGTTCACTTACTTGCTGCTTAATGTATGACACCAATTGATAGATGCCACTGTAACAATATAATCAGTGTGAGTTAGTTACAATGAGTTAGTTTTAATGATAAGGCTGATCGGTGTATATGGAAAGCCTGCAGATGTGCACCTCAAAAAAAAAGTTAGTTTTTGTTTTGATCTTTGTTCAAGTCCTTAAACAAGTGTTAAACAACAGTTTAAAAGCATAGTCACATCAGTTTTGGGATTTAAGGATTCTCCTACAGTCTTGTTTACAGCACAACAAATCAGTGCTTCAGCTCTCACGTGATATATATATAAAAATAAAAACAAGAGGTGAAGAAGACACACCTGACACACTCCTTACTGCACTGATCATACACACCAGTTCAAGGTGTTGTTTACAGGATTGATGTTTAGAGCGCAGCACGAGCGCAGCATGGCCAAATGCACACTGCACGAGCGTTCGTGGTTGTGTTGGTGTAAAGGTGAGGATTTGTCATTCTGCCCCAGACCTCATCAACCTTCACACTGAGCCCAATCTAAACACAACTTTCCCTCCTCTAAATAAATGAACAGTATGCAACCCCCCCCCCCCCCCCCTCTCTCTCTCTCTCCACGCGTAAACTTTCACACTTACCACACTCCGGGGGAAACCGTGCTGCCGCCCAGAAATAAAACACCCACAACTTCTTATTCCTTGGCGAAGTCACACACACCGCATGCGTTACTGACTCTCTGCTGATGCCGCTGTTGATGTTGATTGGGTTTTTTTTCTCTCTCTCTCTCTGAGAAGCGCTTTAATCAAAATCACGCACACAAATCAGAAATCACACACGCGCACAGCTCGCGCTCATTACAGCTCGCGCTCCGGTCTAAGCGCTGTCCGGTCTCCCTGCACGCACACAAGTCACTTTCTGGTGCGCGCGCGCGCGTGTGTGTGTGAGTGCGTGTCCAACATTTCTCTGTCTCCTGCCGTTCACCTCCCTCTTAAAGGGGAAGCTGTACATGTCAGTCCTCCAGTCCTCCTGCACTGCACACTCTTATTAGTAGTAATAGCAGCAGCAGTAGTAATGCTAAGCTACTAGTTTGTTATAGTGTTGTTTGGTCTGGAATTTCGTTTGACTTCTACTCTATCTTTTTTTGTCTTTCTTTCGTTGCTTGTCAATTTGACTTTTCACCCACCTTTCTTTCTTTAGTTTTGTATTTGTTTGTTTGCCACTTTGATTTCTACCCCATGCTTCTTTCTTACTTGGACGTCTACAATGTGTTTTCTTTCTTTCTTAGTTGCTTGCTTGGTAACAGGTTCATGTTTTCGTCCCTTCTTTTTTTTCTGACTTTGATTTCTAATCTACTGTACCTGTTTTTTCTTCTTCTTCTTCTTCTACTTTAGTTGTGTATTTGTTTACTTGACACTTGGACTTCTTTCTCTCTTTCTTTCTCACTTGGACTTCTACCTGTTTTCTTTCTTTCTTAGTTGCTTGCTTGTTCACCAATTCATGTTTTCATTCTTTCTTTCTTTCTTTGATTTCTACACTACCTGTTTTCTTTCATCTTTTTTTTGTGGTGTATTTGTTTGTTTGTTTACTTGTCACTTAGACTTGTACCTCAACTGTCTTTCTTGATTTCTTTCTCACTTGGAATTCTCTTACCTGCTCTCTTTCTTGCCTACTTGGTCACATATTTAATTCAATTCAATTTTATTTATATAAAGCTTTTAACAATGGTCATTTGTCTCAAAGCAGCTTCACAAAAATGAAAGAAAATTTACAAAAAATGAAAAAAAATTTAGAAAAGAAAATAATTGGAAGTGTGTATGTGTGAGAAAAATGTGTCTAGATAATAATAATATGAATGAATGAAGCCAAGGGTGACAGCGACGTCAACATATGCATGTTCTCTTTCTTGCTTTCTCACTTTCACTTCTACTCTACTTGTTTTCTTACTTGACTTTCTTACTATTCTGCTTTTTTCTTTCATTATGTATTTGTTTGTTGGTTGGTTTGTTTGATTGCCATTTGGATTTCTACCCTATCTGCCTTTCTTTCTTTCCTTCCTTCCTTCTCGCTTGCTTCCTTGCTTGGCCCCATATCCACATTTTCTTTCTCTCATTCGGACTTCTAATATTCCTGTTTATTTGTTTGTTTCCTTAATTTCTCTTTCTTTCTTTTTCACATGGACTTTCACTCTACCTGTGTTCTTTCTTTCTTCGTTAATTCTTTTTATTCTTTTATTTTTGTCCTTTCTTTTTTTCGTTCTTTCTTTCTCACTTGGACTTCTACACCTGTTTTCTTTATTTTTTATTCTGTCTGTCTGTCTTAATTTATCTATGTATTTATTGGTCAATATCTGTTTTCTTTCTGTCCTTATTTTATTCTTTCTTTCAGTCTAATTTCTTTCTTTCATATTTGGACTTCTAAACATACCTGTTTTCTTTCTTTCGTTGTTTATTTGTTTGTTTTCTATGTGCTACTTGGACTTTTAGCCCACTTGTCTTTCTTTCTTTCTTTGATTTATACACTACCTGTTTTCTTTCTTTTATTGTGCATTTATTTGCTTGTTTACTTGCTACTTGGACTTCTACCCCACCTGTCTTTCTTTTTTCTTTCTTTCTTTGATTTCTACTCTACCTGTTTTATTATTTGACTTTCTTACTTTGACTACTCTGCCTTTTTTTCTTTTGTTGTGTATTTGTTTCTTTGTTGGTTTCTTTGGTTGCCATTTGAATTTATACCCTGTCTTTCTTCTGTCATTTTCTTTTTTCTTTCTCATTTGGACTTCTAATATTCCTGTTTTCTTTGTTTGTTCCTTTAATTTCTCTTTCTTTCTTTCACTCTACTTGTGTTCTTTCTTTTTTATTTCTTTTTATTTTTTCATTTTTGTTCTTTCTTTCTCACTTGAACATCTACTCATCCTGTTTTCTTTCATTTTTTCTTTTTTATACCCTGTCTTCATTTATTTATTGCTCCATATCCATGTTTTCTTTCTGTCCTTATTTCATTCTTTCTTTCTGGCAAATTTCTTTCTTATATGGACTTCTACTTTACCTATTTATCTTTCTTTACTCTTTACTTACTTTCTCTCAACACTATTGAGAATTATTAATATCAACACATTATTAACATACGTGTAAGTTTTACTGCATGCTATATAGCATATATATATATATATATCGCATATATACAGAGATCACTGTGTATAAATGAGTCTAATTAAGCAGGGGTACATTCCACTCATCCGACTAAAGCCAGGAGCAATTAAAACTAAAACGGTGTCTTGTAGAAAGTGCATTAATGTGCTAGGTAGTGTGTAAATGACTGTGATGGAGTTAATAAGGGAAGGGTAATACACTGTGCTGCTGTGGCTTTAGCTCGGGGGATCAGGGTGCCTGACGATCCCCTCCACTGTGAATAACTCTCCCGAATGTGAGTTGAGGAGCTGAGCGCGTTTATGGGCCGCGCGCGCGCTGAGCTCGGGATGTGGGTGATGCCATGTGCGCGGACGGAGGGGGGGAGGAGATGCCGACTCGAGTGAATTACCAGGTGAACTCGCTGGTTATGCCTTCAAAGCTTTTTCTAACGTCTCTTTTTGCCGATTTTTCGCCGCATGTGCGCTCACGGCTCGCCGCAGCTTCGCCGGCTCGAGAGTCAAGCGCCATTGTGCCGTTTCTAATCCCCTCTGTTCCTGCCTTTGTGCGGCCGCCCAGCAGGAAGTGGGAGCCGAGCAGACAACAATTAACAAAAGAGCTGCGAGGAATACAATTAGCCATCAATAGGAAACCGCGCGCTTTTGTGCCTGTTGCCATGGCGACGCTCGACAACCACCATTGCAGGATTACGGAACCTTTTACCCCTCTCTCTCTCTCTCTCTCTCTCCTCAGCCTTTCTTTCACCATTCACAATCTTTCACCATTTCTCTAGTTTCTTCTTCTATTGCCTTTTATTCCTCTTCTTTCCGAGCCCATCTTTGTCCTCTCTGTTCCTTCTTCTCTCTCTCTCTCTCTCTCCCTCCCCTCTCTGACCTTTTCTCTCCAAGTCCACCATTCCTCCCTGGCTCCTTTTTTTCTGTTAATCTACGTTTCTTCATTATTCACACTTCTTTCTTTCTTTCTTTTATTGCATCACCTTGTATTCTGTTTTCTTTCGTTCTTTCTTCCTTTCTTTTTCAACTCTTTATTGTTTCTTTTCACCACTCTCACTCAGTGTCTACTATCTTTCCTTCACACTTTCCATCTCTTCTATTCTTACCATTTTCATCCTTCTGAGTCAATTCTTCTTCTTCCCCTAAGTCTCTTTCTTTTCATCTTTGTTCTCAGAATCTTTTTTTATTGCCCTTTTCATTTCTGTATTCTTTTATTTGGACCACTCTTTTCTTCTTTTCTTGTCACAGAGCAGCTCCCTGGCTTTTTACCCGAATGGGCTCCTGCGACCTTTGTTCACGTGCTTTGCAGGTCTTTCACCTTTATCTCTCCTTGAGGTGAAGTTGGCTCCCTCGTTTATTCTCATCTTCAGCCTGGAGGATTATCTGGCCTGGAGACAGCTGATATACTGACCACACTCAGAGGGCTTTCTCTGACATCGGGCACTTTTTTTGTCCAGTCAAAAAATGCACTGCAGCCTTCACTGTTACACAAACGAACACTTATCTAATGCACACACACACACACACACACACACACACACACACACACACACACACACACACACACACAGTGAGGAATGGAGCACTGAATCAGCCTAGTCACAAGCTTTATACCATATACTGCTATATACTGGGGAATTAACATGATACAGATCCAAATTAACTCATTACTACATGAACCCATCAGGCCACTGTGTAAAAATAACAACAGATGATAGTGCAAAAGTTTGCTTACTCTTTTATCAGATTATTATGATACATGTAGAAATTTCAACAAGAAAATCTACACAATCTATCACAAAAGATAAATTCCATAAAATAATAGTGCTAGATTAAAATAATAATAATAAATTATTATTATTATTATTATAAAGGCAAGATGATGTTGTACTGTTGATGTTATATTTTTGTACTTTTTTTTTACAGAAATAATTTTGCATGGAAACCAAGTTAAAATGTTAAACATCTGTAAAATCATTCTACAAAATAAATAAAAATATTGAATCAACATGCTTTCATTCAACAGTTTTTAGCTGTCAAAGAAAAAAAATAAAGATAAATCATATCAGCAATATCTCAGGAATAAAATTTGACATAATTTATCACAATATCACAATTCTCCAGCTGTTTGCTCCCCCCCTCTCCCCCATACTTTGGGAAGCTTTTTAGTTCTCTCAAATGTAGTCTTTAGTGTTTCTAAAATCAGTTCTGTAGACTGCACCAGTTAAAGTATATAGAGCCCATAAAGGGTCATGATGATGAGAGGGTTTTTTTTTTTTAATACTTTTGCATTTTTGCAATCATTTTTGTGTTTATTCACAATAGTCTTGCATGCCCTAAGAATATTTTTTTTGTTTCCTTTGTGAAAACTCTTTTCAGCTCACTGATAATCAAACATCTTACTTTGTAACACAGACCATATTCTTTACACTGAAAACAACTTCATCCTTAACTGTTAAAAATGTTTAATTAGGTGCTTTAATTAGTGTTTGTCATTAATTACATATCCATGTGTACTAATGTCAATATAACCCCATATATGTATCCATCTTCGAAATAAAGTGCTAAAAGACACTGCTAGGTGTGAACCACAACAGAACTAAGCCCAGTACAGAAAGAAAACCCAAATGGATGGTAAGAGAATGCAAAAATATTGGACTTACATTACCTTCTTACATTTGGCAGACTCTCTTATCCAGAGCGACTTACATTTTTGCCTCATTATACATCTGAGCAGTTGAGGGTTAAGGGCCTTGCTCAAGGGCCCAACAGTAGCAACTTGGTGGTTGTGGGGTTTGAACCTGGGATCTTCCGAACCGTAGTCCAATGCCTTAACCACTGAGCTACCCCTGGCCAGACTGAATGAAAAAAATATATTCCAAGGTAATACCAGTAGGAATGAGCACAAAAAAATTCATGAGAGAATTCCAAATTATTGAGAGAGAGCACAAGGACGATTGCCAGGGAATGCAAAAAATATTATAAGCGGATTCAAAACTCTTGCAAATTAACACAAAATGTTCGTGAACAAATGTAAAAATAATGGCAAAGTAACGTGAGGTAATAGAATAGATAGAGCAAAATATATTGTGAGGGATCAGAATACATTTAAAAATAATGCAAAACATGCAAAAAAAAATGTAAAAAAAAAAAAAATAATAATAAAGCAAATGCAAAACCAAAAAAGTTATAGGTAGAGGTAATGCAAATTATTATTGTTGCGCAAAACATTAAACAGTTAATGCACAAACTGTTGTGAGAAAAGGCTAAAATGTTTGGAAGAGAACTCAAAACAATACTTTTGTGATGGAATACACAACTTGTGACATAATGCGAAAATTATTGCAAGATAACAAAAACTATTATAGGGTAATGCACAACTATTGCAACACAATGCAAAAGCTTATTGTGGAGGGAATGCAAAACTATTCTGATGAACTGCTTAATTTATTAAGACGGAATGCCAACTATTTGAGAGAACATGAAACTATTCAGACAGAATTAGAAATTATTTCAAGGTAATGCATAACTAATTAGAAAGCAATTAGAAAGGAATGCAAAAAGCATTGTAAAATGTGAGAAAATACAAATGTTTTCATGAAGTAATTCAGAAATTATTGCAAGGGAAATGCAGTGCTATTGCATGGAAATATAATCATTATTAATGTAAAAATTTTGCAAGATAATGTAAAAATAATTTTGAGGTAACAGAAATTATTGCTACAGAATACAAAAGTGATTGCAAGGTAACATTACTGGAAAACATGGAATATAACAATTACTGTAAGAGAATGCAAAACTGCTGATGTAATACAAAACTAATTCGGTGAGAAAGCAAAACAGAGGGAACATAAACAAAAAGGTAATGCAAAATTCACTGCGAGGGATTACAACTATAATGAACTCAAACCCGTGAGGGAACAAATGTTATTGCTAGGGAAGGAAAAACGATTGTTCATCACGGCAAAATGATTGCCAGGTTAAAAAAAAAAAAAAAAGACATGACTAGTTAATGCCAAAAAAATATTGCAAGATAAAATATTATTAATTAACAAAAATTACTGTAAAGTAGCACATTGCTAGTTTGCTAGCGCAAAATGATTGCAAAGTTAGTGCATTGTCACATGTTGCCAGTTAAAGCAATAATGATTGCAAGGTAACATATTGCTAGTTGTTGCAAAATTTACTGTAAAAAATGTAACAAAAATTATTAAAGGCAACAAAAAAAGAAAAGAAAAATTATCTAGAGAGAAACTGAAATTGTTGTGAGGGAATGCAAACTGGTCTTGCAAAACTACTGTATGGAATCAGAATTCCTGGTAGTGTATGAAAAAAAAAGAAAAGAAAACACAGAAGTATTGAAAAATAATCATGCTGTGATTATTTGGTTCTTGAATTTAATTCCTATCAAAAAGATAAATGTTGACTTTAGTATAGTCTTTGGATGGTACATTGTAAAAAGCAGGTACATTTCATTCCTTTGCCCATCTCCCCCTGAAGCATGCTGGACTGTTGCACTTACTATAAGTGATGAGTGTTCAATATTAAACACAGTATGGTAATAGCACCCAAGTTTGAGTTAATTGAATTCACTTTTATAACATTTTTTTATTCAAATTGTATTATAAATGAGTTCGACAGAGCAATTAAGGGTCAAGCGCTTTGCTCAGGAACCATGGAGTGGTGCAGAAACTTAACCGCTAAAGTAGCATTCCCCAGTGGAAGTGTTATGAAATCTTCAACTCACATATTTTATGGTATTCAATAGCCGAGAACAAGCAATAAAGACAACCGGAGCAAGAATACAGGAAGCCAACATTAAACGCTTTCTCAAGTATTACTGTGATGCTTGCATGTTTACAGTCTTATCACACTTCACTACACGCTGCCTTAGCTTCTCCTTCCTGTCAAAACCCACTCTGTGTTTTTTTTTTTTTTCTTTGCTGTTGTTGTTGATTTAGAGTATGTGTGGGCAAAGAAAAAAATTCCCATACCTACGTTATTCCTAGTGACATAATCACAGAGATATAAGACAAAAACAACAACAACACTGTGCTGGTTGGTTTTAAGTATATGGTCATAAATGTTAGCACTCCTACATGAATACGTCATTTACAATATTGTTCAATTTTGGATTCTGATTCGTCGCTCTCCTTTGCAGAACGTCTCTGATTGTAGCACAGCTGCAAATCATTTAATTTCATTATTTTAATGTATTAATTCTAACGTCATCGTTTCTATAGAGAGGTACCCATCCAGAGGTACCCGTATGCTGGAAAGTCTACAGTCAAATAATTAATATATTGTAAACTGTGTTGTTATTTAACAAAGAAAAAACTTGTTGTTGATATGATGAGCTTTAGTAAACATTTAACATTATGGAAGGAGTAGGACGGTAAAAATTAACAGTTACAGCCCATAAGAAAAAATACTAGAGTAAATACAAAAGTAAAAACTACAGTTTACTGTAAAGCTGTCAATTTAGGCTTTCAACTGGAGTTTATGGTTTGCAGTTAGGCACTTGGCAGACGCCCTTATCCACAGTGACTTACATTTTTATCTCATACACATCTGAGCATTTGAAGGTTAAGGGCCTTGCTCAAGGGCCCAACAGGGACAACTTGGCTTGAACCTGGGACCTTTTGAACTGTAGTCCAATGCCTTAACCACTGAGCTACCCCTGACCCCAGCTTCTTTGTGACATGATAAACTGAAAACATTTTCTGAAATAGACATAAACAGAGAAGGGTAGTGATGGAAAGAAGGTTTATAGCTGTTAGAACTGAACTTAAGCACATTAAAAGTATGCATATAATGCCATTAACTGCTCACGCTCACAATACGATTGTGGACAACGCTGAATGATGTATCTTGTAGTGACCTGTTATACCATTTTCATGGAAAAACATCTATCCTGAATGTGGGCGTACTTTGGTTTTACATAAACTGACACAAGTATATGACCAACAAAGGAAAATCTTAACAAGCGTGATATGCAAAATCTGTCACGAGGAGTATGTGTTTAGTGATAATAACTAGTTGGCCTACAATGCCAATGCACTCCTGTTTTGACAGCTGTGTCTTGTTTGTAACTTTTATGTATTCAATAATACATGCTTATGCGAGTAATGCTAGTTGATGTACATGTGTGCAATGTATTCTGGGTATAGCAATAGTCATAGTGGGTGGGATAGATATGTAGGAAACAAAACAAATGCTAGAAGCGTTGCGCTTAAACCAACTATTAAGTGATTATCAATTAGTTTACTCAACCTGACAAATGATTATGTAATGGTACAAGCATACACACTCACACATCTCGGGCACTTTGGAAGTGCAAACTGGAACTCAGCAAGCATGGCGAACTACATGCATACGGTCCGCAGGTTAGGTTTGACCCCCAACCTTGGAGGTGTGAGGTATGAGTGCTAACCACTAAGCCACCGTGCTGCAATGGTGTATTATTCATTCATTAATTCATCTTCTATACCGCTTAATCCTGTGTTCAGGGTCGCGGGGGACCTGGAGCCTATCCCAGGAGACTTCAGGCACTAGGCGGGGTACACCCTGGACAGGGTGCCAATCCATCGCAGAGCACACACACACACACTCACACACAATCACACACTACGGGCAATTTGGGAACGCCAATTAGCCTAACCTGCATATCTTTGGACTGTGGGAGGAAACCGGAGTACCCGGAGGAAACCCACCAAGCACGGGGAGAACATGCAAACTCCATGCACACAGAGACGGGAATCGAGCCTGGCCGGGGAATCGAACCCAGACCCTGGAGGTGCAAGGCGACAGTGCTAACCACTACACCACCGCGCCGCTTGGTGTATTATTATTGTATTAAAATAAATAATTAAATAAATAATAAACATCATGCCCCATCATGCTTTATGAAGCTTTTCTACACATTAGATACCTTAACATTAATGCTATTGATATACAACTTAAGTACACTTCCCCAAGTGTCTACAGTTTGTTATTAGCACTAACAAATGGCATAAATATGATTTAATGGAGATTAATTCTAAAGTGTTATTATTTAATTTCAAAAGTCAAAAACTTCCCCGACCTTTGATAATGACCTCATTTGGATACCGAGCCCACAGTGCCATCAGAGGCAGGGGGTCTGTGGTGTAGAGAGGAAAAAAGCAGGATAGGAACGAAAACCACATGAGATGCTTATTTTGCGTGGCTGATGCAATTTTTGATTACACCCAAACCAATATAAGTTTTGTCTATGTCTGCATTCTACCATTAAAAAAAAAAACGAGGCCCCCCGAAAAACTGCCAATGAAACACGGAACACATACAGAGATATCACACATACCACAGTGCATTCGAGCTGATTGGGAACAGCGACAAAAAAAAAAAAATCTATATGCATCCGATAACATCGAGCACATTATTTCTGAGAAACCATCGGAAGACCGCGACCTATTCCAAATTCGCTTCCGCTGTTAAGCAAAAACAAACAAGTTGCGGGGTAAAACGTACATTAAAGAAAACCCTTTACTTTTGACATATCAACCTCGTGAAATTAAAAGACTTCAGTTAGGATAGCCCGAATGAGGTTCACACCAGAGTAACAGATCGGCCAGGTGACCTAGCCTCAAATGTTATCTCATCAGAACTCTATATACATGATGTCGCCTTTGAAAAATATATTTACACGAGTCGAGTTTAAGAAAATTAGAGAACTGGCTCATGCAAAAGATACAAACGCAAATGTATCATCTAAAGTGATAAAATGTTTGCATTTGTCCAAAGATACCAGAAAGGGTGCCAAAGCTTATTGCGTGCAAAGGTGGCATCTGAGTTATTCCAGGAACAAGGCCTGAGAACGACCATGAGTGTCTATATCTACTACATCTACCTATTAATGAGGGAAATACATTTCATGCATCATGCATATAGAAATGATTTTCTAGTCATGTTTAATTTGTTTAAACTTCTTTTAAGCTTAAACATTATATGTTGTTCTGTTTTCAGATCAGCTTGTAAAGCTTCAACTTTCATGCTAATTAACAGCATAAGCTTGCCATCCTGTAGATTGCTAACTAGTGTAACATTGCATTCTGGGGTTTTTGTGCCTCATATCTCTACTATATCGATGATGGATTTCTCATTAATATAAAGCTGGAAATAATGAATCATCATCCTGATTGATGTCATCGAGTGATTTAAGAGCAGCACACATATGATAACATCACACACACGATAAAAAAGTGACAAAAAAAAAAAAAAAAAGACAAAAATGATCACATCTAAAATTTATGCCAAAATGTATTTAGCACCTCAAGTGTTAATAAAAACAGAACCTAATGCCTAAATTCTTTTTTGTATGTGATTAATTGTGCAGCATTAAAGTCACAAGTCACAAACTTGTTCCATGGTGGAGTTTTTCCTTCATCAGTAGCCTGTATAACAGTCAAGACCAGATGGTTTGTTGTGAAAGAGATCATACACTTTATTATATGGTACGTTAAGATATTTAAATGCAAAGCAGGCCTAATATCCGTCTTTACACCCAGGTTGCTTTAATATGTTGAAAGTCAAGTCACAAGGCACAGCCAACACACTCCATATGTGTGCAGAGAGACCATATGAGGTCACGTCCATTGTGGAGACTATTAAGAAGACGGGAACGAGCCGGAAACAAGCTCATGTACAAAATATGATGTGCAACAGTCTGGGCGCATCCACTCTGCAGTTTAGATCCATGTTTAATTTCATTGTCTAATCGGCGACAAAGGCAAAGGTAGTACCCTGCACTCTTTTTTCCCCCTTTTCCGCAGACAGTTCGTTCTCAGCCACCCACAGTTTAGTGCTGAGCAAAAAACAAACAGTGAGAGAGAATAAAAGGCCCGGCTCTCTCTGCGGGGGCTGAAGGGAATATTGGCAGTGGCCCACACAAAGCCGGGCCTGAAAATAGCCCCCCGGCACAATGAGACCTGCCACTCGGTGTATGAGATAATGTCTAATTGAAAACAGTGCGGCTATTGTCCTGCTGTCACCGGCCCTATTGTCCAGGTCCCCCCCACCCCTCCTTTCTTTTTCCATTGATGCGGCACGATTGTTCCCTGCCATTGTGGTTCGCGTACCTCTCTCTCTCTCTGTCTGTATTGTTATAATTTCATTACTCGTTTGTTTTTTGTTCCCTGTCTCTTTTCGCACTGCTGCAGGTCTTTTGTTCGGAACATTTAAGCACTCCATACTGAGTCGCCACCACGGTATGTGTGCCTGTGTGTGTGTGTATTTTATTGACAAATAAACAGAAAGCTAGCTGTAAAAGGAGGGAAATGGGCCATTTTAATGGCACAGAGGGTGAGAAGTTCTTTTGTCATTTACATAAAGCAATAAATACGACTAACGCTTTTCAGTAAGCACATTTGACTATTCATGCAAATGGATAAACATGGTTTAGGTTAACAAGGAACTAAAGCGTTCTCATTTAGGCAGACACCTGTACTGTAATGTATTTTGTTTGGTTTTTATAGACTATAAGGAATCATACTTTGCACTTTCACGACCCCGTCTCCTATCATCACATATTTAACAGCACGGTGATGTTAAAATGGTGCTGAAAACCAGGCAAGTTTGGAACTCAGTCATTATATGCTCAGACAAAGAACGGACACTTTCTCACCTTCGGCATTACCCTGGACCGAATCCCACCTTTCCCGACACGCGTTATAGTCAAAAGGGTTTAAACAATGAAAAATGCTACTCTGTTTCCTCGCCTGAAAATTCAAACAAAAGGCCTTATCAGAAGCTGCAGATTATTGTATGCGTTAATTGTAGAAATATGAAGGTACTGTACTATGTGTTGCTGCTGCTCTGTTAAAACAAGATAAGAAACACACTAATGTCATGAACTGCTCATTCAGAGCCATTGCCCTGGAAAACATGATCACTTTTTTAAAGTAAGCTTGGAATGAGTGGAAAGGTTACGACTGTGTTTTAGGTGAAACCGCTTGAAATACAGGATTCTCAAACCATAGAGAATTATGCTTCACTGAGCCTTGAACAGGATCGATACACAGGTACATAGGTAAGATCTTTTTGACCGACAAAATTAGTCCTGGCACAGCATTATAATACTACAGAGGACTTTCAAGACCTTGTAAGGATAACGCAATGAACAGGAAATTGAAAAATGAGAAACATTAAATAACAAAATAATGATGAAGATGATGATTATTATATTTAGCTGTTCCTCTAAAAACACCACATTTCCAGCTCTTAATAGCAAAATACACTGCTTTCTTATTGTCACAAAAAAAAAAACACATATATTTGACAATGTTTGAAATATGATGTGCTATGCTTTTGCTACCCTTTTGTCAAATCTCACACAGTAGGCATATTAAAATAGCATACATTTAGGTTCAAGGTACAAGATCATTACCAGGTACAAAATCATTCTAAAAGAACTCCATTCACCTTGGATGTAATGTAAAAAATACTTTAAGGTATAAAGGTGGGCAGAAATGTAACATTTTTATGGCATAGATCCTGTTTCATTAATTTTAAAGAATTTATTTAAGTCCAATGTTATTTCTTTTCTAACATTATTAGAATTCTATTCCGGAATTCGTGATAAAGCATCAAAGTACTGAAAGGAGATGTTGAAAAAGCATTTTCACACTCCTTAACAGAACCAGAAAAGCCGTAACTCTCATTTGATTTAGCATTAAAAGTTCTTGTTCCACTGAACATCTGTATTTGTAATCAGGGCAGACATTTCTGGTAATCTAGTAAACTGTCATATGTAGTACATGACTGCATATATATATATATATATATATATATATATATATATATATATATATATATATATATACTTACTTACATATTATATATCCTGATGCTTGTGATAGGTGAGGCAGTGAGATGTGAGACGGGCAGCCACCTGGCTAGTCAGAGCTTAGGTACGAGACAGGTCATGGGCAGAGACCAAACAAAGGAGCCGCTTCTAACAATCACTCCCACTGGAACAGGAAGGCCTCACGGGATCAGGCAGGATAGCGATCTGACCTGGGCAGCATTTCCGTCGGATAAATCCCGAGAGCCGATGAGAGCTAAGCGCACTATGACAGGCTCGGTCATGGAGTTTCCCACAGCCTGGCTATGTCGATAGGAGGCAGAGGCCCAGTCTCTGGGGCTCATGGGTAGAGGAAAAAAAATACAAAAGACTTGAATGAGTATTTTTTTTTGTCTTCAAGAACCTGACAAACATGGAAACCAGCAGAAAACATGCCGTCTGCCACCACATTGGACTGAGAGAACAACAGCGATGCTGAGTTTGTTTTTGGGTGTTGAACATAAAACATGTTGTAATAACTGTCACAGAAATTGGAAGCTAAAAAAAACGTTGTTGGAAAATCTGAATTAGTATTAAACACAGCAAGTGAGGGTTATTGTGTCATAAAATATAAGGTCCAATCATGTGGCAATATGCAAATGAACACTATAAAACCCTAGTAAACCAGGAGGCAGCAAAAGAGCATGCACAGTTCTGAATGTCTAATATCTTACATAAAACCAGAGCTTGGAACTAAAGAGGTGGTGTAAAAGCTTTCTTTTTATTACATTTATATCATAACATTTATATATTCTAACAGTTTTACATAAAGTAGCTAAAAAACTGTTGGTCTTGATTAGAATTCCTTATAATCAAATAAACAAAAAAAATTTTTTTTGACAATTCCCAGCAGGAATTTTAGGGTGTCAAATAGTTGTGGAGATGTTAATTTATAGGCGTCACGGTGGTGTAGTGGTCGCCTTGCACCTCCAGCTGTCATTCGGAAATCAAGGTGCCAGAGTCTGGAGGAAGACTGGGGAGAGGGAAATGCCAAAATGCCTGAAGTCCAGTGTCAAGTACCCACAGTCAGTGATGGTCTGGGGTGCCATGTCAGTTGCTGGTGTTGGTCCACTGTGTTTTATCAAGGGCAGGGTCAATGCAGCTAGCTATCAGGATATTTTGGAGCACTTCATGCTTCCATCTGCTGAAAAGCTTTATGGAGATGAAGATTTCATTTTTCAGCACGACCTGGCACCTGCTCACAGTGCCAAAACCACTGGTAAATGGTTTACTGACCATGGTATTACTGTGCTCAATTGGCCTGCCAACTCTCCTGACCTGAACCCCATAGAGAATCTGTGGGATATTGTGAAGAGACAAGTTGAGAAAGTTGAGAGACACAAGACACAAGAATCTGCAAAAGGATTCCCGACCAAGTATTGAGTGCAGAACTGAACATAATTATTTGAAGGTTGACTTTTTTTGTATTCAAAACACTGTTCTTTTATTGGTCGGATGAAATATGCTAATTTTTTGAGATTTTGGGTTTTCATCAGCTGTATGCCACAATCATCAATATTAAAACAATAAAAGGCTTGAACTACTTCAGTTGTGTGTAATGAATCTAAAATAGTCTAATGTTTATCAGTACATTACAGAAAATAATGAACTTTATCACAATATGCTAATTTTTTGAGAAGGACCTGAATATATCCGTATATTCATCCTTAGTATCTTCCTGTTCAAAGACACTGTTTAAAATAAGGCTACTAGTTTGTTTATATTTCGGGTAATAAAACCCACTAAATTAGCTGGAATATAACCCTTTTTATGTCATTTTTCATAGTAATGTCTGATCACAATGCTGATTATTTGTATTTTACCTTTTATTCTAATTTATTCAGTTTTTTAGGCATTAAAAAGCATTGGGACTGATATTTAATTTTGTTGTACCCTATGCAATGGCATTACAGAATCTATTTTATCTAATACAATGGTTGGGTAGAAACTGCATCAATGGGGAAATGAAAACATCAAATGCTAATAAATAGTTGAGTAAAGACTTTCCCTCCAAAGCATCTTTACGTGTGTCTAAACCATATAAAAATCACACACACACACAGATCTGGTGAATATAGTGGAAGTAGTAGTCCCACGAAATGCAGTTCTTGGATACTTATGATACCGTGTCTTGTGGTGCTTCAAAAAGACACCAGTACACAGTAAATCCAGGCCGGTTCAACATGATTACAGATGTTGTATGAGTGATTGTTAATGATTCATGTAAATTACTGTTTCGTATAATCTTTTTGTCTAATTGTTGCACTCTTTACACTTTTCATTTGACTCACCTTGCACCTTCAAGTTTGAAGAGCCAGACTTCACACCTCATAAGCATAACTGTGCTGACATTTCTACTTTTCTTCTTGATTCATGTTTTCCAGTGTGTCTAGTGGCAAAGTGTTAATCATTTAAAATGTAAATAAAATACACAAAGCGATTCTGTCTGAAGAGATAACATCTAGGAAATTTTTCTAATGAACTTGGTTTTATTTCACAAAATATAGCCATTTTTTTAGATCGGAGCCAAGTGTGCTCAGAAACGGTTCCCGAACCCCAGTGGGATAGCGCCCTTAGATTATAATCTTGCTTAAGAGGCAGTAATGTACATTAGGACTGGGACAAAATAAAGAAATGAAAATTAAAAAACATTTTCCAGGTTTATTCATCCATCGACTTTAAATGTTTTATTCTAGCCAGTCCTTGATGGTTTTATCTCCTGGGACTTGGAAGGACCCGGGACTCTACTGCTTTTGTGTACAATGTAATTAAATATTGATAACTATAAACTTAGTCAGTGTCTACACAGGAAGAAGTCTGGCAAAAGATTTGTACCCGTGTAGCCGTCTTCATATGTGGATCATACAATGTAAAAAAAAATCATGTCCTCATATGTGGACATTCGGGTCTCAAGAGATTAAATAACTAATTTGATCATATTTTGGGGAACTAGAACATCCTAGTTAGAAAAACACAGTATGCTGTGAAGGTACTGTACAATCAAAAATCATTGATTGATTAACCTTGGTTGTGAAGAGCAAAGTGTGTATAGATTAAAAAAATCTATGTAACTAAACAATAAAAGTACAAGTTAGTTTAAGACATTTTTTTGACTTTTCAAATGGCAATACCAGATCTCGATTAGTGCCATGCGGGCTTTAATCTCTCATGAACCTTTACTCTAAACTCTACACTCACATCCCCACAGAGATAAAATGAAAGCCTGATGCAGTATCACTGTGGTTTCGATCCACAGGCAGCTACCGAGCGCTTGTGGTCGCAGTTATGAAGTAACGCTCGTAGTGGGGGTCTGGAGTCAGCAACTGACTTCCTCCCACTGAAGCTGCAGAAAGCTGCATTCAGTACTCCTGCTTTCCACAAGAACTAGCAAACTCGCTTCTTTATATATTGCAT